>JAKRGK010000007.1:0-1200000 GCA_022392925.1 Ophiostoma tasmaniense | reverse complement strand
CATTTAATCCACACGAAGAAAAGCAGCCGGCATACTCTTACAGCAGAGGACAGAGTACGGAGTACACAGTATGAGTGAATAAGTGGGTCTCTGGTCGCCCTGGGTTTCTGCTTTTCTACTTTTTGCAGCGTTTCTAGTGTTCTGCATCCATTGGGCGGACCCAGCAGAGCAAAGTGTGGGGTCGCTTTTGAGAAAGACGGCCAATGGCAGATGGCCGACAGGTTTTTCCGCCCTAAAAATTCCGGTCCCCAAGCAGGGAAGGAGCGAGCAGCCACGACACAGCGAGCCTGAAGCCAGTCTGAAGCTGAGACGCTGAAGCTGGCCGCTGGTCCGGTGCGGCAATATGTGTATATGTGTATATAAACAGCCGGCCGCACTGTGCGATGCAATGCAGACAGCTAGCTGTTGATGAGCTGTTGAGCTGTTGCACTTTATACGACAGCAGACCGTCCTTCTTATGTCTTTTTGTATCCAACATCGTGACAGCTCCAAAGGGCCGGCTGTCAGTATCGCTGCCATCCTAAACCTCTCACATAGTCCGTGCTGTTAATACAGTCTACCCTCACTGTCTACAGATGCTCGGCAATTCGGAAAGTGGAGTGCAATCATCCAATGCTAGACAGACTCCGTCCCGAAAAGCGGACAGGTTGAGAAGGCAACGCTGAGGAGCTGCAGCGAGGCCAACAGCAAAACGATGGGATTGAATGTAAATACTCACCGTACCTGCACTCAGCTACTCGCGCGCATTCAAGCTACTCGATCTGCCACCGTTTGCACACATCGCCAATGCGCCGCAGTGCTCAGCGGTCGAGCCGGCTCTTACCGGAGCAGGGCCCACACGGAGGCATGCCGTGGTCGCTCTGAGTATGATCACGTGCGTTGAAGCTAGCTGTGCACGTGTTTTATCACGGCTGTATCAAGAATACGGGGAAAGACGGTACTTTTTGCCTCAGGCATAGGATCAGGCCAACGGCTAGCTACAGGGTCCACCTTAGTCAGATATTAGTCATCCTATACTTTGAGCTACGAAACCGAACAAAAATAGAAACAAAAAGCTACAAAAAGCAGCCGCCAAAAAGACAAAAAAGTGGTGGCCATATGGCGCATCAGGATTTGAGCCCGATGCGGGGGTCGAACCCGCAACCTTGAGATTAAGAGTCTCACGCTCTACCGATTGAGCTAACCGGGCGAGTGTATTTGATGCTACGGCCCGCTGGCAGTAGAGCTTATGACGGCGGGCAGAATACGGAATAGAGGATGGGATGAAAAAACGGTCCGGTGGAGAGTGAGGACTCGATTTCTTTCACCGAGGGCTTTCCTACTGTCAAATCTGTCTACTAGTCCACCAGTCCCAATGGACCCGTTAATTGTGGGGTATGCTGTGGACTGGGTCATTGAAATATTACTATTATGTAATGTATGTGATTATGTAATCTCGATGTTCACATTGAAGCGCATCGAGCAGGTTGGAGATACTCCTTATGCCAAACGGATATTTCCACGTATCATTTGTATGGCGTGTGTTTCCTTTGTGAGTTTCATGGTATTATCTTGTCTTGTGAGATATGTGTAAGTTTGTGTATTTATGGAAGTGATCAAAAATATGAAATAAATTGCACAGTTTCAAATTCAAATGAAAAAATATATTTTTTTTAATTAAATATCCTGTACAAAACCACATTCTTAATGACATTGACAAATCATTGCTTGTTCACGTTCCTTTTCAAAATGTACAAATATATCATTGATATAAACTATCATGAGACTGCATCGACAAGAGACTGTTCGATGACGCAAACGCGACAGACGCAACTAAGCCCAAAATAATATAGCGCAAAGGACAAGAAATACACCTGCACGTCCATTTACTTCAACTCAACACGGTACGTCGCCACCTCAAACGGCCGCAGATCAATCTCAAACTGCGCCAGCGTCGCACCTGGGTTGGTGCTCCAGCTCGACAGACCGATATTGTCAATGGTATCCTCGAGCAGATTCGTCTTGTACACGGCCGCAACGGGCCACTGGCTGATATTGACGACACCGCGTGCGCGGCCGCCGAGCGACTCAAAGATGCGCAGCACGATACTGCGCGACGACCGCGGCTTGGGCAGCAGCGGCCCGTCGGCGCCTTCGGCCGTCTGCGAGCGCACATCGGCGTCGTCCTCGGCGCGCTTGACCGTGTCGAGGACCAGCGACGCGTCGCCCGACAGGTAGACCGGGTTCTGCGTCGCGACAATGCTCGAGATGCCTGGCCCGCTGACGACCGTCTTGAGCGGGCTGTTGAACTCGTACGCCTTGCGGACCGTTGCGGGGCCCAGCACGTCCTTGTGTGGCATAATGGCCCAGCGGATGTGGTGCTGGCCCATGTCGGCATGCGCGTCGGGCGCCTTGGGCGAGCGTAGCAGCGACAACCGCATCAGATTACCCACAGTGGCAAAGCCGTACTTGGTGTCGTTGATGATGGACACGCCGTAGCCGTGCTCCGACAGATCGGCAAACTTGTGGCAGCATACCTCAAACTTGGCCATGTCCCAGCTCGTGTTGTAGTGCGTCGGGCGGCGCACGAGGCCAAATTGAGTCTCGTAGCTAGCCTCGGTGTTGCGCACCGTCACGGGGAACTCGACCTTGAGGAACTTCATCGTCTCGTGCCACTCGACATCGCTCGCCACCTCGACAACCGACGTTTCGCCCGGCAGCGCGGCTGACAGGCTGATCGTGGTGCGGATGCTGCTCTCGGCGCTGATGCGCGTTTCGGTCACGACGCTGACACGGTGCGCCTTTTGCTCGCCAATGTACGTCGCCGACGACTCCAGCTCCTTGCGCGTCTCAAGATGATACACCTCGACATCCCATGCCTGCCAGTACAGCGGCTTGTCGTCGAAAATCACAAACTGGTTCGCCTTGCCGCCCGGCTCAATCACCTCGCGCTGGTTCACGCTGTCAAAGAGCGACGTGATCACGCCGTTCTGGATCGTGACCCGCAGGTCCTTGTTCTGCATCACAAAGACACCTTTGCTGACCTCGGACACTGCCACATTGTCGCCGCCGCCGCCGATCGTGTTGGCAGCCCAGCCAGGGAACTCGGTCGGCGCCGTCAGCGTGAGAAGCGGGCCGTGGCCGCTGGCAATCGCGCAGTCGTCCTCGGACAGCTCGACAAACTGCTTCCGAGGCCAGGGCAGCGTGTTGACAACCGCCGACGTCGCGAGGCTGTTGCCATGCACGGCCTTGAGGCCAAGTACTTTGTAGATGTCGTCCAGCACACGGTCGGCCGTGTCAAAGAGCTTGGCATAAAGCTCGTCCGAGTCGTCGTAGCACATCTCGATGGAGCTGCCCGGCAGACAGTCGTGGAACTGACAGAGGAGAGTCGCCTCCCACATGTCGTCAATGTCGCCCTTGGGGTACTTGTACCCGCCCGACTTCAGCGATGCAATCGTGGCCAGGTACTCAATGTCGCGCAGAATGCACTCGGAACGGCGGTTGTTGCGCTTGTTGTTGGCCTGTGTGGTGTACGTGCCACGGTGCAGCTCAAAGTACAGCTCGCCGTACCAGGTCACAAGCTTGTCTGCCTTGGCCTCAAGGCGGTCGAAAAAGTCGTCGACTGACTGACCCAGGTGCACGCGCGGCAGCAGGCCGACATTGTCCGCTATACCACGGGCACGACGCAGCTTCTCGACGTGCTGCCACGTGGGGCCACCACCACCGTCGCCCTTGCCAAAGACAAGCAGCGACGTGTGGTCCTGGTCCATGGACTTGTGCTGGGTGATGCTGCGGCGAACGTCGCCAAAGTGGGCCTCGGCCGTGTACGTCTCGGCCGGCGGCATGTGGCAGATTACCTGCGAGCCGTCGAGGGCGACCCAGTTAAAGGTGGTGTGGGGGAACTTGTTGATGTTGTTCCAGCTCAGCTTCTGCGTCAGGAAGCGTGTCATGCCCGACAGGCGGCACAGCTGGGGCAGCTGGCTCGAGTAGCCAAAGGTGTCGGGAAGCCAGAACGTCTGGCACCGCTCGCCAAAGTGGCCCTCGAAGAAGCGCTGGCCGTAGACAAATTGACGCACGAGCGCTTCGCCGCTGGGCATGTTGGTGTCGTGCTCGACCCAGCTGCCGCCAATGGGGTGGAACTGGCCGCTCTTGACCTTGCCGCTGACGCGCTCAAACACAGACGGGTAGATCTTCTTGAGCCACTTGAACTGCTGGGCCTGTGAGCACGCAAAGTTGAGCTCGGGGTACTGCTCCATCAGGTTGCACTGGTTGGTCCACGAGCGTGCTACCTTGCGCTTTGTCTCGGCCCACGGCCACAGCCAGCAGGTGTCAATGTGGCAGTGGCCAATGCCAAATACAATGGGCTCCTTTCCGGGCTTCGTGTTGAAGACGGCCGACGAGTCGACCTTGGGGCCCAGGTACTCCTCGGCAATCTTGCGTGCACGCAGGATGGAGTCGGGGTTGCCGCGCTCAAAGGTATCGATCATGCGTGTGGCGACGTCCAGAGCCTTGTGCTGCTCCCACGAGTCGGTAGGGAACTCGCGGGCGGCATCGCCAATGATCCAGATGTCAATGTAGAGCTGGCGTGCGGCGTAGTTAACGGCGACAATATCAGCCTGGCTGAGCTGGAAGTAGCGATTGGGATTGGGGGGCTGGATGCTGTCGCCGCCGGGGGCATTGCCAAACATGCCATTACAGGCCATTTCGACGTAAAAGGTGTGCGGCTCGCCGTCGCGGAAGCTGTCCGGCAGCACCCACTCTATGCGCTCGCCACCGCCCGTCAAACCCTGGAGGGGGTCTCCATCCTCGGACCAAATGAGGCCCTCGTTGTTGCCATCCCAGTGCAGCTCGAGCAGCTGCTTGTCCTGCAACTCGGGGGGAACGGTGAGCTCGACGCGGAACCAGTGGGTGGACCACGACGGGCCAAAGGACTGGCCGACGGAGGTCTCGGTGAACTTTTGCTTGACAGCCTCTTCAAAGCTGGGACGCTCGAGGTCGGGAGCGGGCCAGGTCCAGAGCTTGACGTGGGGACTGCCACCTGCAACGCCCTCGTCCATCATGGACAGCAGGTTGACCTTGTCCCATTGGCCGCGGGAGTAGAACTGGCCGATGCGTTCACGGTAGATGCCGGCGATGCGTTGGCCGACGGGGCGCGGGGCCAGCTGGGGGTAGCTGTGGTGTCCGCAGACATGGGGGGCTGTACTGCCACCACCCATTGCGTGTTGTAGTGTAATTGTAGTTGTAGTTGCGGTGTAGTTGTAGAGGTGGTCGACTTGAGGTCGAAGATGTTGAGGTCGATGCCGAGTCGAAGCGAGTCGAGGGAGTTTGTAATCAGAAATGAAACACGAACCGGTGTCGTAAAAGGTGAGGGGAGAGACAGGGATTCAGCTGAGGGGAGTACGCAAGACAGCTGACAAGGCGACAATAGACGAGAAAAAGAAGCCCAGCGACGAGAAGAAGCAATGAAACCGACGATGGAAGAAGAGAGAAGAGGCGATGACGACAGACTATCCAAAGAAGAAGGAACGAAAACAACAGATGTGAGTATGTTAAGCTTAGGATGGAGACAGCGACGAAGAGGAAGGAGCGATTGAGGCAAGCACCTGATAGCACTCGATAGCAGCGACAAAGGAAGCTGCAACAGAAGCTGCAACACGGACGAGGGCAGAGCGATAAGGCGGGTAGAGGTCACTTACACAGTAGCTCCGCACCTGGAGCATGCACTAAAGCACGCTACAAGAGGTAGTCCCCACAGAAACGTCCACGGTGGTGCGGCATGCAGTGCTGGACAGACGACGTAATGGGTGGTTGGTGGGTCGCACCTTCTCAGGTAGTCCGAGTTGAGACTAGCGCTGCACTCTATTCAAACGGGGAAGGTACGAAGTACATAGTTGTACAGTGCACAGCGCCCCCTCTTTCTCCTCCTTCTTGCCGTTTTGGTGTCTGTACTCTGTAGTAGAGTATGCATCTGATTGCTGAGACTAGATTCTACGAGGCTGCGCATGGCCCGGAAGTGTGTCGAGGGAACGTAGCTTTGCAGCGAGTGGATAGGATAGCGGTTGATTGACATGGATGTGTATGCAGAGAGGCAGTGAAGGTCTGGGTAACAGTTGGTAGTGATATTGTGCGACGGCAAGCTGGAAGCCGGCTGTAGGAGACCGTTGGATATCTTTGCGAATCAATTATTGCTTGTAATAGTTTTGAAATATTTGTACGATATTATAGGCATGATGCAGCTTAAAGGGTGTAGAGACTATGGTGACGGTCGAAGGGAGGATGAGGTGTTGTGCTGCTTAGAAGTTGCTAGCAAGTGTTCTGCTATTCTATGGCTTTGTATTTGTCTTTCATTGCCTTTCTATTTGACCTCTGTTTAATTTGTATTTTATTTTATAGTGGCTTCTATTAATCAAGAAAGAGCTGCTCGTCTCATACTTTATACACTGCACTGGTTCCATCTACTCTGTACTGGCTCTCGCAAGATATACCACTGCTATTTGCTCAATAACACCTCAAATGAATAGCCTTTGTATTTAGATAGGTTTCGTTCTGACTACTTTTATAGTAGGTTATATACAAGTATTGGTATGTCTGACTACTTGCTTATAGTAGGTTATATACAAGTATTGGTATAACTACAGACACACCTGAGTGCTATGGAAGCTGAGCCAGCACATCTGTTGACAAGATAAGACAGCACGGCGACACAAGGCGATCAGGTTAGTTGTCAATACAAAATGAATATCAAGCAATGGGGCATCATTTGTATATCCAATCAACAACTGTCTGTGCAATTTATAACTGCTCCTGTGTGCAACAGACAAGTTGTCTCTCAATTACACAGGATGACTAAGTTATTAGTAATCTCTTCGAAACACGCCAACCGTAGGGACAGCACTAAAAATAGCCGCGCGTGGTGTCTCCACAGCGTGCGCAGCTGCCAGTTGTCGTGGCTGAGCTTCTGATGTCAATATCAACTTTTGTCGACGTTCAACTTGACAATTGTCATCAACAACACATCCAACACACACACACAATGAGCTTCCTCGACATAATATACTCCATGGGCAGCTGCCTGTCGTGCTTCCCGAGCACGCCGACGCTCAAGATCAACGAGCGCAGCTTCAAGATCCTGCGGTTGCTCGGCGAGGGCGGCTTCTCGTACGTGTACCTGGTGCAGGACACGGCGACGGCCGAGCTGTTTGCGCTCAAGAAGATCCGGTGTCCGTTTGGCGCCGAGTCGGTGGCGCAGGCGATGCGCGAGGTGGAGGCGTACCAGCAGTTTGCGCACGCCGAGGGCATCATCCACTCGGTCGACTACAGCGTCGCGACGGAGCGCGGCGGCGGCGGCGGCATTGGCGCCGATAGCAACGGCCCGGCCAAGACGGTGTACATTGTGCTGCCGTACTACCGCCGCGGCAACCTGCAGGATCTGATCAACGCCAACCTGGTGAACCACACGCAATTTCCGGAGAAGCACCTGCTGCAGCTGTTTTTGGGCATCTGCCGGGCGCTGCGCGAGATGCACCACTACTCGGGGTCAGCGGCTGCGGCCGGGCCGGGTGCGACAGCCGAAGAGATGGCCGTACCCGGACAGTCGTCCAAGAAATCCAAAGCAAAAGCCAAAAAGGGCCGCGCCGCCGCATCGAGTGCAGCGGCCGACGACGAGTTTGAGACGGAGCAGCAGCGGCCCCTGATGGCCGAAGAAGGCCACCGCGTCGCCTCTGGCAAGAGCTACGCCCACCGCGACATCAAGCCTGGTATGGTTTCTCGCATCTCTACAAGTCTCAAGTTTCAAGCATTTTCTGACAGACAGGCAACATTATGATCGCCGACGACGGCACGACACCCATTCTCATGGATCTTGGTTCCATCGCCGACAGTCCTCTCGAAATCTCCTCGCGCAGCATCGCCATTGCCACCCAGGATGTCGCTGCCGAACACTCGACCATGCCGTACCGTGCGCCCGAGCTCTTCGACGTCAAGACAGGCGGCGTAATAGACACCAAGGTGGACATCTGGTCCATGGGGTGCACGCTGTATGCCTGCCTGGTGGGCAAGTCGCCGTTTGAGCTGCGGTCCGACGAGACGGGCGGTTCGCTGCAGATCTGTGTGCTGTCGGGCGACTGGCGGTTCCCCGACGAAGGCCCTGGCGGCAAGAAGAAGCAGCCTGCGCCGAAGCGGACGGGCACTGGCCTGAGTGCGAGTGGCGCAGCAGCAGAGCCCGCTGGGCACGAAGATGCTGTGATCTCGGAGCCGGTGCGCGAGGTGGTGCGGCGCTGTCTGAGTGTCGAGCCATCCGAGCGGCCGGACATTGACCAGCTGATCAAGCTTGTCGAGGACACGCTGGAGCAGCTGTAGACCACGTCAGGTGTTGAATCAGGATGTCTGATTGACTGTGTATATTAGACTTGGCTGTTTTTTTTCTTCTTTTTTTTATCATCTTTTTATCATCTTTTGTTTCTCTATCTGGCACCAGAGCCGAGCGTATCCAAGCGAGCCAATACTACTGTTTATTGTTTCTAATCCTACTGCACGCCATGTTGCCGTCTGATACTATCTGTCGTGACGTCTGATGAGGTGTTGAGTGATATACATGGCTGCCTGATGCCACGACAACCCGAAATACAGAGAAGCAAAGCCAACCGGCCTTGGACCAATAACGACCCTCGACTGCGATGCTGTTGGCATCGAGACTACTAGCAAACTGCCAGGGGCAAACTGCTCGTATTTCGCATTTGCTTGGGTGGAGCCATCGACCAGCGACTCTAGTGACTCTAGTCTCCTCACACTAACATGTAAGATGTCTTGAGAGTAGATTATGATTCAAGTCAGCAGCCTCATTTATGACGATTTATGGCCATCAAGGACGGGGAAGAGAAAAGTATAAATATTTCTTGATCCATCTAAAGACAAACTCGTAAAGTTCATCATTAGACATCACGACATCACGACATTTATCCTACTACTTATTTCTACATCGACAAATCACTTTGCTGTTATTCAGATCTACACATACTCTTGTATCTACAAAATGCCTTCTGCTCCACCAGAACTCAGTGACAACCACTGCTTCACAGAAACAAATGGCGTCATCACCTCGACCATGAACGACCTCCCGGGCTACCGCGTCGTCAGGACCCTCGGCACCATCTACGGCCTGACCGTGCGCAGCCGCAACATTGCCGCCGGCCTGACCATGATCATCAAGTCCATGGCCGGCGGTGAGCTCAAGTGGTTCACCAACATGGTATGCATTCGTCTTTTCAAAGGAACCAAGACTAACAAACAGATGTACACGGCGCGCAACGACGCAGTGGGCCGCCTCATCCACGAGTGCGACAGCCGCGGCGGCAATGCAGTGATTGCGCTGCGGTTCGACGCCGGCGAGATTGGCGGCGGGTTCGCGCAGGTGTGTGCGTACGGCACGGCGTGTGTGGTGGAGAAGATTGACGTCGACGAGTCCAAGGCGACGTCGAGTCGCTAACATATTAAAACAAACATAAATTACATAAATAAAAATGCTATCGAATCAAACAACATCCGGCACGGCATGGGCCACCTTGAGCCACTCGCCGTTAAACGCATTGATCAGCCAGTTCTCCAGCTTGTCGTACACAATCTCGTGCCCGTTGTGAAAGTAGATGCTGTGGTCGCTGTCCGGGAACACGTGCACGTCGTAGTTGCTGACGCCCTCAATGTCCAGCCGGTCCAGCAGCGCCAGCGAGTTCTGCATGTGCACGTTGTCGTCGGCGATGCCGTGCATAATCAGAAACCGGACATTGCTGGCCAGCGCCGTCGCGTTCCGGATCATGCTGCTGTCGTAGCCCGCCGTGTTGCTCTGCGGCGTGTCCATGTACCGCTCCGTGTAGATGCTATCATAGAATCGCCAGTCCGTCACCGGCGCCACCGCCATGCCGTACTTGTAGTGCCGGCCGGCGTCCTGCTCCAGCGTCTTGAGCGTCGTGAACCCGCCGTACGACCAGCCCCAGATGGCCAGCTTCTCCGAGTCCACATACGGCAGCGACGACCAGTGCGCCGCCGCGGCAATGTGGTCGTGCGCCTCGCTGACGCCCAGCTGCCGCCGCACAACGACGCGGTGCTTGCGGCCCATGTAGCCCGTGCCGCGCGGGTCGACCGTCACCACAACATAGCCGAGCGCCGCCGCGACGTAGCTCTGAAAGTCCACCTTGAACTCCTTCTTGACCTCCTGCGAGCCGGGGCCGCTGTACTGCTGGAACAGCACAGGGTACTTCTTGGCCGGGTTGAAGTGCGGCGGCCGACGCTCAATGTAGTTGAGCTGCACCGTCTCGCCGCTGCCCGTGTCGACGTCCAGTGTGCCGTACACGTTGATCGGCAGCGCATGCTTGCGCACGCGGTCTGCGAGCTCCGTGTTGTCCTCGAGCATCAGCTGGAACTTGCTTGTGGCGCTCGACGCAGGCGTGCTAACCACCTTTTGCCACGGGATGCCCGGCCCGCGGTACTCGAGCAGCACAAAGCCCGCGCCCTTGGAGAACGACGCCGAGTAGAAGCCCTCCTCCTTCTCGGCCGCCGCATCCACCAGCGGCGCGAGCCCGCTGCCGTCCAGCAGATTCACGCTGTACACGTGCCGCTGCGACGGACCTGCAATTGTCGCAATAAAATACACCAGGTTGCGCTCCAGGTCCACGCCCGACGGCGCGTCCACCACCTCCCACCCGCGCGTCTCGTCGTCGCCCGACTGCGACAGACCCGTCGGCAGGCCCTGCGTCAGCATGATCGGCTCCGGGTTCTCGGGCGGCGTAAAGTATGCCAGGTGGTCGCCGTTGTTGTGCACAATCGTGTCAATGTAGCCATCGTCTGCACGTCCCTTGGCGGGGTCCGCCGGCACATACTTGGTCGTGGTCGAGATCTCAAACCAGCCGCCGTCAATCTTGCCCACATCCACTGTCCGCACCGCCTGTCCACTGCGCTTGCCCACGTCCACGACAACGACACGCATCACGTCGCTGATCCGGTTCGTCTCCTTGACCAGCACCTTTTCGTTGCCCGCCCACAGCACCGTCGTGATCAACCGGTCCTCGTCGGCAAAATCGCCCGACACGGGCACCGTGAACACGTCGCCGCTCGCAATATCGCAGAACTGCAGGTCCACCACCGGGTTGTGCGCGCCCGCCTTGGGGTACTTGATCTGCCGCACCTCGGGGTAGTTTTCCTCGCCCGGCGCTGCGTCCGTGCCGCTCGGCCGGCTGATAAAGTACTGCACCGGGTACTCGGGCACGCCCGTCTCGTTGGTCCGCAAAAACGCCACGTGCTTGCCGTCCGGCGACCACCACGTCGCGCTCGCGCCGCCAAACACTTCTTCTTCGTACACCCAGTCGGGCACGCCGTAGAACAGCTCGGCGCCGCCGTCGCTTGTGATCTGCTTGACAGGTGTAGACGCCAGGAGCGATGCGTCTGCCGGAATCGCGCGCAGGTACAGGTTGTTGTCGCGCGTAAACGACACGGCGTCGCTCGTCGGGCTCCACTGCGCCAGCTGGATGCGCGCGTCCGCCTCGCCCGGCACCAGCGGCTCGACGGCCTGCGATGCCACGTCCAGGATAAAATACGTCGCAATCTTGCTGTGCCGCCAGTTGGACTGGCTGTTCACCGACAGCAGCACCTTGGCCATGTTGCGGCTGGGCGTCGCCGTCGCAATGTTGTAGCGTGTGCCACCGTACTCAATGTACGACTTTTGAATCAGCACCCGGCTGGCAATACCCGCGTCTCTCTTTTGCGCGGTAGCGTCCTTGGACCGCACGTCGGCGGCCGTCAGGAACGCCTTCTTTGTGTCCCGGCTCGTCTCCAGCAGCAGACCATCCTCGCCCGACGGGCCCGCCACCCACTGGATGCTCGCGCGCTGCGGCGAGAAGAAACCCTCCGACAGCTGGAACCGTGTAATCTTGCGCAGGTTGCCGTGCGACGAGGTTGCCGACGGGTCGTGGTCAAAGGACGAGCCGTGCAGATACGAGTGCTGCGTCACGTACACGGCGAGGCCGCCCAGCCACAGCGCGGCCACGACGGCCGCCACAATAATCACGATGCGGCGCAGGCCGGCGTCCATCTTTGTGTATTTGGAGGGGTTCTTTGGCAGGTCGGTGGTGCTGCCGGCCTGCTGGTCGCGGTTGCCAAGGAAGGGCCCGGTCTCGAGGTCGTAGTCGGCCGGGTCGTCCTTGAGCGGGTCGTCATCGTCAAAGTCGGACATGCGGTCCTGCTTTTGTGATGTGGATGCGGTAGTCCCTGAAGGGTGCTCGGCGCGGTCGCTGATGCGCTCGAGAATGAGGCTGGTCGTCGAGACCGAGGACTGCGATTCGTGCGACATCCGGAGGCGGTCATTCGCTGCCTTGGAGTTTTTGATATTTTTGATATTCTTGATATTGTTGGTGTTGGCCGTCTTGCGATCAGTGTACTCGTCGTGGCTGTCGTTGCTTTCGTCGTCCTCGGCAAAAAAGGCTGGAGTCGACGAGGACGTGTCGGCCGGAGGAGGAGGAGGAGGAGAGAAGGAACGGTTCATTTTGAAAGAAGAAGGGAAAAGAGAAGAAAAGAAGAGGCAAGGTGTACAGTGCCACTGAATCTAGATCCAGAGCGTGATACAAAGAGGCGTCGTATCGGAAGGGGTATAGTCGAGGGTTGGGTCAGGTTGTATTGGTATTGCTTTGGCTGCTGGGTAGTGCCGGGGTCAGGTCTGACTGGCCGGACCAGCAAGGGCGTAAACAAAGAGCAGTCTAACTATTGATAGTTGATAGAAACAGACGTAGCTATCAAAGTATGGCAGCACAGCTGCTGTGATCGAGGGGGACGTCGTCGTCGAGGTCGTCGAGGTTGTCGAGGTCGCGCCGTCGGGTGGAGTACACGGCAGCTATGGAGCTATTGACAGGCAGGTCAATAACGAGAGGTAAAAGGCAAATGCAGAGGCAAAGACAGACTAGACTCGACGTACTCTGCATGGACTGTCGTCTGTCGGTGTCTACGTCGTGTCGAGGTGATGTGTGTTGGTATCGAGTGTCGTCGCTTCTGCAGCTATTCAGCACCCAATTAGGAAGTAGGGAGTCGGCCGCGCGATAGGCAGCGCGATACCCATACACACTACACACTACCGCAGGCGCTGAGACAAACGTTTCCGGATGTAATAGAAGCCCCGTATATAGTGGGTCTATAATCAAACTCTGACCAATAAAAGACCGCCACTGATCACCATATTGACCACAACGGAGCTCACAAGACAAGACCTCGACCTGAAGAGAAGAGGTGCACAGACACAAACACAAACACTTGGCAAGCATCGTGATACACTGTGCCGTATTACCTATTATCTCTCACTGTGTCGAAGGCTTGAAGCAAATCAACGCCGGTGTCCATGCAATAGATTAGTCATCACCTTTTTATTGTCGAGGGTTAGTCAATGCTTAGTAATTCATTATATCGAATAGTGACGCCCCAAGTCGCACTGGCCTGCACAAATGGTAAAGATTAAAGTTGTATTGAACCGAGAATAATGAGACATGTGACGAAGAAAACAGGAAAAGACAGAACAAACAATACAAGCAAACACCATCTCCTTCGTCTCCGTTTGTGTTCCTCCTATTTTACATTTTGTGTATCCCCATCTACCTCTGAAACCCGAAGACGAAGAGCGGAAGAACGCAAGAGATTGAAGAGAAGAAACCAATAAGATTGAAAGGAAGCAGAAAAAAAGATTAGACGTTCACCAGACGGTGCTGACAAAGGAAAGATAACGACAGATGGCGAATATTCAGTAGCACATTGGTGCTTGGCAATATTCTTCAGAGCACGGAGACTGCACGGGCTGCATCAATATGAAAGGCCGTATTGGTTGCATCGGCAACGCGGCCACAGGGATGGCCATGGGAACCAGGGGTGTGAAGATAGAACCACTCGGCGTGTGCCTCTAGAACCCAAAGCCGGTCGGCTGCGGCGCAAAGCCGTTGGTGCCAGCAAACGGCGCCGGCGAAGCACGGCCAGCACCAGCACCGGTCGGGCCTGCGGTGATCATCAGGCGGTTCGAGCCCAGAATCGGCGTGTTGTCCTCGACCGTCTCCTGCTCCTTCTCCTTGGCCTTGCGGGCCTCGTTGTCGGCCTTGAGGATCGTGAGCTCCTTGGTCTGCGTAGCCAGCAGGTTGATCAGGTACGGCATGGTAAAGTCCGTCAGACCGTGACGCCACGACAGCTCCAGCACAACGTCGGGGCGGATCAGCTCGTGGCAAGCGTACAGCATGCCCACGTAGCACTCGCGGTTGCCGACGTCGACAAAGTAGCGCAGCAGCTCCTCGACAATGTCGCTCTTGGCCGAAATGGCAGCCGTCTCGACAGCGTCCTTCCACAGCTTGTCTTGCTTCGACAGCGCAATTGACTTCTCCCACCGCTTGTTCTTGCGGTAGATGCTGGCGGCGATCTGGCGGAAGAACACCAGGTCGTGCTTCTCCAGGCGCGACGCCAGGTCAACCGGGTCGTAGTTGTCGTAGTTCTCAACAGAGTCGCGCAGAGTCTTGTAGTCCTCCTCCTCAATCAGCAGGTCGTTGATCGCGTCGTTGACGGCGCGCTTGTTTTGCGACTGCACGTTCAGCAGGAACGGCTTGATCAGCGGCAGGTTGTCCGACTTCTGGAACATGCGCACAACACGGTTCACATCGATGCGCGGCGTCAGAACCTGCAGCAGGTCCGTCATCAGCGACGGGTGCTGCTCAAGGTAGAAGTTGATCGCCTTGTAGTAGATCTCCAGGTTGGCAACCTTGACGACAATCTCCTTGAACTGCTGGTGCTCCCACGAGTTCTCGGGGCGCTCCATCACCGACAGAGCAGCATTGTCAAACTCGTCGTAGTGGTAGTAGCAGAAAATCAGCTCAGGCCACAGGTTGGCCTCCTCGCACGCGCGGATCATCTTGGGCAGGTTCATGCGGCTCCAGAACAGCTTCAGGTGCTCCATCAGACGGTCCGGAGTGTATCTCGACAGAGCAATACCGAGCTCAGTGAACATGGCCATGTGGGCACGCTCCAGACCCAGACCCTGCTCCAGCAGGTTGATCAGCTCGTCAAAGTAGCCGTTGCGCTCGTACTGCTTGACAAGCTGCTGCAGCTGGTCCGCATCGATAATCAGGTTCAGACCGCAGATCAGCGCCAGGCGGAACTCCTTCTTCTCAACGCAGGCCTCGTGGACCTCGCGCCACACCTTGATGTTGTTGGCCTTGCGGGCAGCCTCGACAGCGGCCTGGTAGTCGCCCAGGTAAACCAGCGTAGTCGCCAGCTTGGCCCAGTTGGAGATGCTCGAGAAGAAGATCTTGGCAGCCTCGTACAGACCCTCACCGTATGCCTTGTCACCAGACTCCTCAATGTTGGCCACGTTAGTGCCGCGCAGGAAGTCCTCCAGCTCAGACAGGTTCTCCAGGCGGGCGTAGCTAAAGGCCAGAGCCGTGTCAATGGCAGGCTCGCGCATGCTCTTGCGCGCCATCAGCAGGAACTTGACAAGCTCCTCGTTCTTGCCAGCGTGGGTGGCAGTCTCAATGACCTCCTCGTAGTTCTTGGGGTCCTGAGCCTTAATGTACGACTCAATCGAGTCGCTCACACGCAGACCGTCGAGCTGTGCCTTGGCAACGCGGCTCCACACCTCGGGGGTGTCGACCTCCTCGGCGTAGGCCTGAGCGCGGTCAATGCTGACAACGTGCTCAACAAGGACGTTGACGGCGCTGGCGCTGTCGTTGATCTTCTTGAAAATCTCAAAGGCCTCCTCGTAGAGACCGACGTTGATACACGCGGCTGAGATCTCCTGGGGGTCAAAGGCATCCAGCTTGTGAATGTAGTCCATGACGCGGCTCTTGTCGGCAGTGGTGGCAGTAAACAGCAGCAGGTTCTGCAGGCTCTGGTTGTCGCTGAACGGAGAAGGCTCCAGCACAATCTTCTCGAGAAGCTCAATGAGCTCGCCGGGCAGGTCGGCCTGCAGGAAGCAGGCAACGGCCTCCGACACCTTGGTAGGGTCGGTGCACTCGGGCACGGCGGTCGAGATCACCTGGTCGATGACAGAACGGCGGTGCAGGTTGTTCTCGCTAAGCACAAACTGCCACAGCTCACGGTCGGCACGCTCAAGCAGGTAGCGGGCCTGGGCGCGGTACATGGAGTTCTCGTTGGTGACGTTGACGAGCTCCAGATCGTTCTGGCCCTTGCTGTAGGCAATGTAGGCCAGGTTGGGGTCGCGCTTCTCGCAGTACTTGCCGACGGACAGGGTATCGTACTGGTCGTTCTCCTTCAGGAACTTCTCTGGGTTGTTGTTGGAGTCGATGTAGATCTTGGCCAGGGCGTTGTAGATGGCCTGGTCGGTGTTGCCGGCAGCCAGGGCAGCCTCGAGGAAGGGGAGCAGCAGCTTGAGGCGGTTGCGCGACTCAACCTCGGACACCAGCTGGTCAATGGGGATGGGGCCGGCCTGAACCGAGGCCAGCAGGTTCTTAATAATGTTCTCATCGCAGTCAACATCGAGCAGACCACCAATGACGGCAGGGGTGCGCGAGGGGTTGATGCGCTGAACGTAGGCTTCAATCGACTGGAACTGCTGGTTCTGGTACAGGAACAGGATCAGGTCGTGAACCAGGTTGAAGCGGTCGCAGACAATGATCAGCGGCAGCTGGTCCTGCAGCTTGGCCTCCTTCAAAAAGTTCTTGACCTTCTCGGGGTTGTAGTGGTTGCTCTCGCGGCAAATGCGCTCGACCTCGTTGAACTGGCCCATCTTAGTGGCAGCCTCAATGTACTTGAAGTGCACCTCAGAGTCCTCGGACAGGTTGACAATGCTGCCCAGGTAGTAGTACAGACCCTCGGCAGTCTTGTACTTCTCGAACAGGTCGACCAGGTTCTGGGGACCCAGCAGATCAGAGTACTTGGTGGCGATCTGCACAACAGACTGCAGGTTCTGGCGGATGTTGGTCTTCATCATGGCATCCAGGCAGTCGAGCGACTGCTCAACGGACAGCTTGCCGAAGAAGGTGGTCAGCCACTCGGGATCGAAGTCGGGAGTGCCGGGCACGTTGATGACAACGCGCTTGACAGCGGCGGGATCCTCGTACAGATCCAGAGCCCAGCGGAAAAGGCCGGCCTGCTCACACAGCTTGGCAATGTGGCCCTTGTCGAAGTGGGAGAACATCTGGTTGCTCAGAATGGCGTCGGCGACCTGGGGGGCGTTCAGCAGGTTCATCTCCAACAGACGGGTCTGCAGGTGAGCCTGCTCGGGACGGTTCTCCTTCAGTGCATCGATCAAGAAAGCAGTGACCTGGGGCAGCAGGCTCTGAGACTGGAACACATCGACGGCGCGCTCGAGGTCGATCAGAGGACCGCCCTCGTTGTTGGCCAGCATGGTGGCAAACTCGACAGCCTTGTCGGGGTTGGCACGAGCAACGTGCTGCAGCAGCTGCATGTAGTCGGGGGTGTAGCCGGCCTTGGTGGCGTAGGGGATGATCTCGTCAAAACGGTTAGCCTGGGCAAGAGAAGCAACGACCTTGTGGGGAACGTTGGCCTTGACATAGATGCGCAGGGCAAGAGCGAGGTCCAGAGGACGGACCAGGTCACCGAGCTGCTCGGAGGCAAACAGCTTGTCCTCCTTGGCCCACTTCTCCAGGAGCTCGGTGCGCTTCTGGGCAACAACGGGCTGAGCCAGCTCGAGGGTCTCGGTCATGTTCAGGGCACCCTTGTCGAGCAGCATGCCAAAGTACTGCAGGATGTAGGACATCTGGCCGGGCTGCTGGGGAAGACGCTTGAATTTCTCAATGGTCTCGGAAGTGCGGAGGAAGCCCTGGGGAGAGTTGGCGGCAACACGGGCAGCCTCGGCAAAGTTGCCGGCGCTGAAGAGCTGGTCAAACTTGCGTCCGTAGAGAGGCTCTGCGCCAGGCAGGTCGCCCCGAGAAGCAATCTTGATAGCCAGGTCGGTGTTGGCGGGGTTCTGGAGCAGGTAGGGGATGATGGTGGTCTCGTCGACCTTGACGGACAGGGTCTGGCCCTTGCGGTTGATACCAACAACACCAGTAGACTCGTTGTCCGTGCAAGACACGAAGATGGTCTCGCTCGACATGCGGTTCATGAAGATGCAGGCACCAGTCTCAATGTCGTACAGGTGGATGAAACCGTACTTGGTGATCAAGTAGACAATACCATACTTCTGTGACACCTGGACGGCAACGGGGAAATCGTTGACGGCCTCGGCAGGGAAGTAGACGTCGACAGCCTTCTTGGGGAAGGCGGGGTTGGCGTCTGGCTTGTCGATCTCGACAATATGCAGCTTTGCGGCAGAGGCGGTACGGACAGCAAAGACGAACAGCTTGGAGATCTGGGGAGCACCCTCGAGTTGGTATGTGGCAAATGAGGCGGCGTGGCCTTCGATGGCCTGGCTGACACCGCGCTCCTTGGAGTAGAGCTGGACGGAGCCGACGACACGGCCTTGTTGTTGCGAAATGCCCACGACGGCCATCCATTTGCTGTCGGCGTCGATGCGGTAGTTGATGATCTGGCAGCTCTAGAGTTTGTTAGAAGCTTGTCAAAGCTTGATAAAATCCATCATAGTGACTTACGCTCATGGCAGCATTCCGCTTGAAAACCTCAACAGGGGCCTTGCCGGACTCGAAAACATCCCAGTGGTGCACACCGGTCTCTGTGACGAGGCCAATGGTGCTCTCACTGATCCACTTCCAGTAGACAACATCCTCGTTTGTGGTGGCCGAGTTGAGCTTGGCCTTCTTCTCGAGGTCGAAGATCTGGAGTGTCCGTGACTGAGCGCGCAGAGCAATGACTGGGCGCGACCAGTGCATGATGGCACTGTCGGCCTTGATGCCACGGCGCATGACATTGCTGATGTTGTGGAGGTCGACAATGACGACTTCGGGCTGGGCCGTTTCGCTCTTCTTCTCGCGCACACAGACGTACCGGTCGGACTCTAATGTCTGGAAGGGTTAGTTGGGAAGATGCCTGGGAGTTCGAGAGCAGAAACGTACGCAGGAGTTGAAGCCAATAGACTGACTATCGATACCGATCGAGGTAAGCTGGACGATCTCGCCCAGCTTGATGGGCAACGCCGCCATTGTGTCTGTCGTTGGGGTTGTGAATTCGAGAGAAGAAGGAAAGAAAAGCAAAGACTGAGCTTTACTCTATTATGGCGAGCACAAATGCGCTGTCTGTTTGCGAGAAGACTGTAAGCTTATGGTCAAACGATGTAGGGGGGGGGGGGGGGTCCAAGGCGGTGCTCCAGGCGACGAACAGTAAACAAAGCTAGCTGACGCAAGCTATCGTAAAAGGTATAGGGGTCTTGTCGATATCGTGTCGTTGTCGTCGTGAAGTAGCTTCAGCTGGATGCGAAGCTGTAGGGCAACAAAAGAAACGTACCGTCACTGTCAAAAGACGTGATGTTGTGGTGTTGGTGGTCGTTAGCTTTCCCGCAGGCGATACAGCGGGACGAGGTACGTGGCAAAAGGGGTTGCTATAAGAAAGGACAGAATCGAATTGGAAAACGCGTAGAGGCAAAAGAAAGACTGAAGCTCGGGGAGATGGCACGGCCTCGAGATCAAAGCGAGGAGGAAGATGTGCAAGAAATGAGTGAGAAGAAGGAGGTTCGGATGCGATGGGAGGTTAAGGAGAGCAGAGGCAGGAGCAGGAGCAAGAGAGAGTCGAAGAGGAAGGAACGAAGGAGGGAATTTGGGGTTGCAGGGGGGCAGCAGGTGTGAAATTACGGGGCTCTTTGCTAACGTTTACCGTATCCTCTTCTGTTTCCAAGGATAGAAGGAGCGACTTGCAGTGGATGTTTACTCAGTACAGACAGACAAAACACGAGCGCAACAGGCAAGAGTGCTTCGTACACAGTGCTGGGTCGCACCTGCCTTGTTGCTTGCTTCAGGCGTCACTGTTCACTTGTCACTCATCAGTGGGTGCTAGAGCTGGGCCCTGGCATGCACGGGCCACTCAGGGGTGGACAGGTACACCAGAATAGGTCTTACGTAGTGAATAGGCGCAAGAGAGTCACGTGCACCTGGAAATTAGCGTTGTGCAAGCAGTAGGAACGCGCAGAAGAATGCGCCGAACATGGAAAGAACGAATGGCCTTTGGTCTGGCCAATGGCCTTGCACTGTGGCTCCTGCCGACATTACAGTGCTGCCAGCTGCGCACAATGCTGCAGCCTAGCCTGATGTTTGTTTTGGTCTATTCAGGTCTTGTTCGTAATATGCGTGACTTCCTATTCGGTTGGTATTCACGACATGCTTAATCATTATTGATTTCACTGCTACTGCCCATCACTTCGATGAGCTGTCTTCAGCCTTTACATGAACGTCTGCCGGCCAGCTGCACATGCGACCTCCCGATCCCGGGGCTTCATCAGTGGCCAACTAGCGGGCAATAGTGGCTCGTATTGATCGCAAAGTGACGCAACAACATCGTACAGTGTTTTGAGATAAATCACGTGATATGAAATCAGACGTAAATTTGCCGGCAGAAGTGCATGCAAAAGTGGACGAAGGTGAATAGTGTTGATGTGAGTTTGAATTCGCAGACAACTTGCCTGAGTACCGAACTACGGAGTAAACCTAGATACTAAGCCTGACTGCCGGCTGGAGCACATGATTGCGCAGACAACCACAACAACCCTCCACAGAGTGCTGAAGATGCTGAAGATACTTGAGTACTACACAGCATTGACGCCTCTCTATGTGGAAAGCACACATCGGCGTGCGCCTGCCGTTTGGCGACTATGCAGAGATCTACTGCCGAGCCACTCGGACTGAGCTCCAAACCGACGTCGTCGCCAGCCCGGCGATGACGTACCCGCGCCGGCCATTTTATCTCTACAAATTCACAGCATGGAATGTCCGATCAATCATTGCGGCCCTACCCACAAGAGCCCTTTGGACTCCCAGAGGAAAGCACCGCACCCAAGATTGTTCGAGATATACTCGTTCTCCGTTATTTGAAAAGAAGGCTTGAAAGCGTCCTGGGAGCAACAGGCACACTCTTCCGAAGAAGCGCATACGAGGTCCTCGGTCCCAAATGTCATCCTAATCGTAAACGTGATAAATTGCGTTGTTCATGAAGAAGAAAGGAGAAGAAAAACGAGAAAAATTCGCAAGCGCCGCAAAGATATTTATGTGAGAATAAGTGGGGTATTCTGTACAGTACTGTTTAGTGCCTAAGGCAGAAAAATGCAAACAAATGGGCAGAATCGATGGCTTGTATCGAAATTACATAATCTTCATAAAGCGGGTCGGTCCCTGCCCCAGATTGTACTCTGTAATTACTCTGTATCAGTGCCGCTTGACGGCTTTCACCGGTCTAACAGCTGAAGCACCGACCTCCGCATTGTCTTTCCTTGGACTCAACTTTGATTTTCAGTTCGACATCTTCTTCTACCATCATCTACACACAATGTCGCTACCACAGACACTACCGCGCTTTTTGCTGCCGCAATTGAGCTGGACAGCTCCAATGATGCCGCTCCAGCCCCGCGCCAAGCTGTTCCTCGCACCGCGGGCGTCGCCGTTGTCATTGTCGTCTCTCAGATTTCCTACGCCTGCCCCTAGGCGTCTCCCTCTACCTGTGGCTCGCCGCGCCTTCCATGCTACACCCGCCCGCCGCCGCGACCACCACTTCGACACCCTCAAGTTCGTCCAGCGCCTCCAGGCCGATGGCTTCACCGAGAGCCAGTCCGTCGCCATGATGATGGTGCTCAACGACGTCATCGAGGAAAGCATACAGAATCTGACGCGCACCATGGTGCTGCGCGAGGACGCCGCCAAGGCCACGTACACGCAAAAGGTCGACTTTGCCAAGCTGCGCAGCGAGCTGCTGTCGGCGGACAGCACCGAGAGCAACACGACGCGCGCGGCACACGAGCGGCTGGCCAACGACCTGGCCAAGTTCAACAGCCGGCTGCGCGACGAGGTGGGCCGGACGCAGGCAAGCGTGCGGCTGGACCTGAACCTGGAAAAAGGACGGATCCGCGAAGAGGCGGTAGAACAGGAGCTCAAGGTCAAGGAGACCGAGACAAAGATTGAGCAGGAGGTGTCGGCGCTGCGGCAGCAGCTGGAGCAGGTCAAGTTCCAGACGCTGCAGTGGCTGATGGGTGTGTGCACTGGTTTTGCGGCGCTGTTGCTCGGTGCCTGGCGGTTGTTGATGTAGATCTTACGACTGTTATGAGTAAAATATATAAATTGCTGGCCAATAATTCTATAGAAAAACAAGTACTAATCAATGGTATCATCCCGCAGCCGCAGCAGTTGCCCCATGACCTCATCGCACCTAGCCCGTGATGCATTATGATACAGGCCGTTGGTCTCGTACATGTGCGCCTTGCGCACCTTGGCTGCCGCCTTCTTGGCCAGCTCGTAGTCCACAAAGAGGTCGTCAATGTACGTAGCCGCGTACACGGGCACATTGTTCTGTGCCAGCTGCGCCTCGTCGTACAGATCCGTCCACTCGGTGCGCGCCGCCAGCGCGTGCGCCTCCGCCTTGAGTGTCATGAGCTCGGGGAACGTGTCAAACATGAATGGTAGGATCATCTCGCCGCTGAAGAAGAACTCGGTGCCGACCTTTTCGGGTGCAATTAGAGGCATCTTTTCGTGGTCGACCCAGGCGAATTGCGGGAACTCAAGACCGACACGCATCGCCGCCCAGTTGGACGCAACACCGCGCGTGTAGCAGTAGATGGCCTCGTGCACAAGTGCATACATCGGCGCGACATCGAGCGGGAAGAACTGCTCAATGGCGGCGAGCGTTGCGCGTGTCAGTATGCCGTGCGTGTCAATGTCGGTGATCATGCGCAGCACCAGAACGTGCGCCGCGTCCAATCCGCCATGCATGCCGAACATGATACCAAACGTCAGCACCCGGTGCATCGTGAGCACGCCACCAGACGGCAAGTCGACCTGACCGGGCGTGTGCTGGCGATTGAGAAAGACGTTGATCATACGCAGCGACTTGATGTCCTCGGGGTACTTTTTAAAGTATGCCTCGTTGCGTGCGAGGGCCTTGGTGTAAGTGGCACGGTACACGTCCTCGGGCGGTGTGTTGATCGGGGCCATGCCGCCGGTCATGAAGCACTCGCGCAGGCCCTCGCTGTAGAACGACAGGTACGTCAGGATCACAAAGCCACCAAACGACTGTCCCATGATGGACCACTTTGCCCTATTCGGCTGCACCCTGCCTTCCGTCAAGCACTTGCGCACAGCCTCAAGGTCCCGCGCGAGGTTGTCGGCGCGGAAGAGCGCCAGGTGGTCAGACCGCTTCTCCGGTGCCGTGTAGTGTTTGAACGTGGCGCTCGTGATGGGCGAGCTCAAGCCGGTACCGCGGTAGTCGAGGAAGAGCGTCTGATAGCCCCGGTTTAGCATCGTACGCAGAAAGGGGTACTCGTGCGGCTCGCGGCAGCCCATGCCAGGTCCACCCTCGCAGTAGACCAGCCATGGTTTTGTAAAACGTTCCTGCAGGGCCTGCAATGAAATTGAATTGGCGTGTTCTGCAGCGGTACTGGGAGGAAAGTCCAGCGGATCAAAAGGATCAAACACACTGTCTGAAATGGCCTTTTCGTACGAGAACGCGGCGCGGCCAAAGAGGCGGATCTTGGGACCGTCGGGGTCGGCGTAGTCAAGCGGCACCTCAAAGATGAGCTCGGCAACAAGCAGTCTCGATGGCAGGCGATGAATCTTTGCACTCAGAAGTTTGGCCGGTCCGGGCTTGACTGCGTTGATGGAGTTGGCCCGGCTGGTCGAGTTGGGTCGTGGCGACTCTGGGCGGGTATGGGAGCCGACGGGGATGTGGCCACCACCCTCACGGCGGTCTCCGCCGTCCAAGTCAGCAGTGTACATGATGTTCGATGCTGTATGAAATGTGTGGTACGAGCCCAGCACTGGACTGCTGCCCCAGTGATAAGGTGATGTCCGATGATGACGTCAAAAATAAGAAGGTCGATAAGGCACAAAAGCTGTGACGAGTTGGGTGGGAGGACACAAATGAGTGTATATCCAATAATAATGGCAAGCAAGCGATGATGGGCCTTTTCAACGTGAGGTGTCGGCCTGCGTGAGATGGAAGAGGCACAGGGCAGGGTGGGGGATTTACATGCAGGCCGATACCACGGAGATATGGCGGCGCTGTTGTTATGACGTCCTGCGAGTCTGGTAGAGAAGGCTACGTTTCAAGAAGGCAGCAGGAGAGCACCTGCCCGTTTGAATCAAGGTAGATACTCTGGGTTCAAGTTCCTAATTCGGAAGGAGGTGAACTCAGTCGGTCACTACCGCCGTTCTTGCCGTTTCTGAGATCCTGGGTCTCGTCCGGTCTTGGGCCGACGACAAGCGTCAACGTGGGGAAGAGGTGGAACATGCATTGTAGCAAAAGGAAAGAGCACCTGTCAGGCACAGTGATACCTTCGCCGCACTAGATTACATAATCTTTCGTACGAAAGCGGACCCAAGCACGGCATTATAAATCTTCCACTATGGGGCGCTGCCATAGTAATGTGTTAATTGTGAAATTTCGCATTTCTACGTACGAGACCGCCTTCTCCTCCTTTCTTCCATACAAAATCGCGCCTTCTTTCTACCCTGCAAACTCGCCAAACTCTTCCTTTCTTCACTTCACTTGCATCTTCACCTCATCGCTCCTTCCTTTCTTTGCTCTTTCCTCATTTGTCTGTTTCTTCACTTCTATCTGGTTATTTGTTGTTGTATTCGTACTGCGTGTTGTATTATATAATCATTAATCAGCAGCATCACGACGTTGTTCGTCTGCTCGCTTTTGCTTCTTTTGTTCTTCCGCTCTTTCGTTCCTTGACTTTCAGCATCCTCATCAACCACACGCCTCCCTTCACACACCTCCCCATCTCCATGCACATGGGATGAATGGACAGAATGAGACCGAGACTCTGGTCGAGTCGTTCTGCACGCTCGCAGACGAAGTGCAGAATCTGATCGACCGGAAAACGATTCTCGAGCACAAGCTACGGTTTGCCGCTGAACAAGTGAGTACCTTGACTGCTTTGCGCTCCCTTGCATCTTTGCCCATCATACATTGCCTGCTATTCGTCATCTGGCGTCTGGCACTGCCTGCTGGACCGCACCGTTGGAGGCCATCTTGGAGCTCAAAGGTGTCAGCATGGCGTCAGCATCCGTCAGAATCAACCGGCATCTGCCGCGCGATACTGCACTTTCTCTCATCTCTTTCATCCCGTTTCTATGATGATTTTTTAGCTCTAGATCTTGAGTTGTGACTTTATCACTCGCAACACACGAGAGACAACCTTTACCACTTGTCTGATCAGAAACATTCCCTCTTCTTTCTTCACATCCACACGTTGCCGTTGCCTTGCCGTTGGGACAAAGCTAACAGACCAAACAGTACCAGCAGCTTGCCGACAAGTATGCCCCCAAGGCGCCCGAGATCTCCGAAACCCTTGCACACCTCCAGCTCCCCCCTGACCAACACATCCCACCCACGCCGACATCGTACGTTCCTCTGCCGAGGCGCGGACAGGTCGGTTGCAACCAGCACCAGATTGCGTTGCTGATACGTGATGGCCGCCGTGCAGCCCAGCAGCTGGTCTCGCAGGCTCGCTCGGCCATGTCACCGTCTCACTCGCAAAGCCATTCTCAGTCACACTCTCGTCCCTCACATATAAATACAAATACAAATATTGGCGGCGGCTCCAAAACCGCACTGTCGGGCACCGGGGTCACGACAATGTCGACGATCATGGAACTGGACTTTACCGTCGAGGGCAAGAAGGGCGTCCTCGACTGTCCGTTTTCTGCTATGAAGCGCGAGCAGCAGTTGCAGCGGCAAAAGCAGCAGCTGGAGCAGGAGAACCAGCAGCTGCACATTGGCAGTGTCGATGCTGATGATGTTGCCGGTGTAGCAGCAGCAGCAGCAGCGCCTAAATCTGCCACGGCGACGGGCCCTGCAACACCGGGCGCCGCGAATAGTAGTAATCATAAAAGTAGCGTAGCGGATGCCAACGGTGCAGACGAGAATGAGGACGCCGACGAGGTCGACCCGACGCCACACCAATCGGCGGACCCGATCTGTTCGGGCATGTTTGAAGAGAGCACGTCGCAGCGCGCACCATCCAGTGGCGGCGCTGCGCGCTGCCCCATCCGCTTCCTCGACCAACACTCACCCGAAGAGGTGGCAAACTACGTCGAGAAGCACAAGCACCAGCTGCCGCGGAGCCATGCTATCTGTCTGCGCCGCTACAACAAGAATGAGGAGCAGATCCGCAAGATTGATGCCAAGTACGGTAGTCTCGTGAACATGATCTCCGGCCTCGGCCAGTTCCACCAGCCGATGCTTGTGGGCGCCGCCGAGCCGGGTGCGCCTGGTGCCGGCGAGGAGGACCCTGAAGATACTGTGGACCGGGCCGCACTGCACCGCGCATCGCACGAGCGTGTCAAGAACTGGGCCGACGGTGTCGCCAGTAACTACGACGGCGACGTCCACGATGAGGAGGCGCAGGATGTTGTTACGGAGAGCAATGAACGCCGCGAGTCCAACGACGACGACGCGGATGCTGACGCAGAGATTGAGCGCCAGAGCCACTTTGACCGGCCGCTCAAGGAGGTGCGGCTGGGTGAGTCACCGAGCCGGCCCTGGGGCATTGCTGTGCCCGTGTCATCGATGCCGCACGCTGAGACGCAGCCACCGCTGTCACCGCCAGCCGCTCCGGTTAGAATGCCGAGCCCGATGCGTGCAGCAGCCAGTCCAGTCAAGACCGACAAGATGCCAGTGCAGGCTCCTCCAGCAGTTCCAGCCGAGCCTATACGCAAGTGTCCGTTTGACCACAGCAAGTTTGGCATGGGCGTCGGCCCGCCGCCTGGCCATGCGCCTGTGGACATTCCCGGCAAGGCTGATGAGGACGACGAGGACGACGAAGGCAAACCGCCGTCGTCTGCACACCCAATGGCCGCCCAGACGGAACGCCCGTCGACGCCCGTAAAGGACTCTGCCTTCCATGAGGACCCCGAGCAGCAGTACCCGTCCGTCTTCAACTCGATGCCGCAGCTATCACAGACGACGCAGATTCCGTCGTCGGCCGGCGGTCCGGCTTTTGTGCCGCCCAAGCCGTATACCCAACCGCAGTACACCCAGCCGCAGTACACCCAATACGCCCAGTACCCGCAGCACCAGCCGCAGCCGACGTTTTTGAGCCTGCCGCCCAAGCCTGCAGACACCAAGTCGGCCCCGAACATGGCCGACATGCCGAACACGGCTGGCCCTGGTGCCGCGAATGGAACGCCACAGATGGTGTTTACGGGCCCGGTGTTCATCGGCTACCCCATGGAGCAGGCGATCCAGTTTATGCAGCACTTTCAAGGGATGAACATGGGCCAAGGGGGTCGCTAAGCACACCAACCACTTTGTTTTTGTTATGAATTGCGACGATACCTAGTTTTGTTTGTTGTTTTCTTTTTCCTTTCATATTAGCGCGGCGTCTCTTTGTATGTTTATGTATCATGTCATGTTTTTTGTCTGTTTGTTTGTCTGTCTGCTTGTTTGTTTGTCTGTCTGCTTGTTTGTTTGTCTGTCTGCTTGTTTGTTTGTCTGTCTGCTTGTTTGTTTGTCTGTTTGTCTGTTGTTTCTACATATGATCCTCCGAGGAGGTCCACCCCATGCGATGATTACAATGTCTGTTGCTTATTTATATATGATCTGCGGGTAGCAAGCTGCCTGAATACAATACCGATTCACGTTGATTCTATTTGTAGTGATGTAGTATAAATTGCAACAAAAGAAAACGCAGATATGCAGTAATGACTTGAAAAAGTATAAGACAGAAACAAACGAGTGCAGTGGCAACCTCTAAACCCAGTATTACAAAAAGTAGAAGAAACAGACAAGACAGAAGGCAAAGTAGAACAAGGCAGCAAACAAACAGATACAAGATGCAAAGACTACCGCTGGTTCTCGCCGTCGCTCTCGTCATGGTACGATCCGCTGCGCGGGCGGCCAGCAGGCTTGTTGTTTTTGTTGCTGTTGCTGTTGTTGTTGGCAGCCTCCTCCGCATCAACGCCGTCGCCGTCCGCAAAGTGGTCGGCCGCCCACAGCGAAATGTCGTCGTCGTCCATCAGCGCGGCCACGTCCGCGTCCTCGGGGTCCATCAGCGGCGCCGCCGTGTTGAAATCCTCGTCCGCGTCCGCATCGGCATAGACACCAGGCGCGCGAGGCGCGGCGCCGCCTCTGGCACCAGCCCGGCCCTCCTCCTCGGCCTGTGAAATCTCCGCCGCGCGCGCCATTGTGCGCCGGAAGATGAACAGGCCCACACTCACACCGACAACGCCAAAGATGGCCATGCTGATGTAGTTGAGCGCCTTGTCGCCGGCCGACATGCTGTCGCCGTCCTCGGCCAGCAGCGCCAGCCGGCTGCCGATAAAGACGTGCACCAGCAGCTTCGGGCTCGCCATGGCCGTGCTCAGCGCAAAGCTCCAGGGTGTGATGCTGGGAATGGTGGCCAGGAACCCGTTGCTCAGGCTGTACGGCAGCGGGCAGAAGCGCACGGCCGACAGCACCCACAGGCCGTCGTGCTTGAGGACCTGCGACAGCGCGACGAACCGGTGGTCGTGCCCGACGAGGCGGTCGACGTAGCCGCTGAGGACGCCGCGGCTGGCAATGAACGCGGCGAGGCTGCCGGCGACGTTGGCAGTTGCAGCAATGGGCCAGCCCCAGGGGAAGCCGTAGACAAGACCGGCAACAGTGCAGGCGGTGCTGTAGCCGATGATGGGGGGGAAGCCGGTGACAAAGATCATGAGCCAGACCAAGATCCAGCCGCCGGGCAGGTCGTGCCAGCCCTTGGCCATGGGCCCGAGGGCGGCAAAGATGCGGTGGCTGTAGATGAGCATGAGGATGCCGAGCACAAAGGCGGCAGCGCCGCCAGCCACAAAGAAAATACGGTACAGCGGCGACAGGCGGGTGTAAAAGGCAAGGACGTGGTTGCCCGAGGCATGGGCCCAGCGCCAGGCCGCACCGGCGGCATCGGTTGCAGCTACGCGCAGGCGTTGAGAGTTGCTACTGTGGTCAAACGGCCCGGCATATCCCCGTGACATGGCGCGGTTGTGGCGCGTGCGGCCGCCGTTGAAGCTGCCACCGAAGCTGTTGGAGCGCAGGCTGGCGGCGGCCTCGCTGTCGGTGTTCTGATTCTGATTGCGGGACATGTCTGTAAACCGCGATGCTTTGACGGGGCTGCCGGAGCGGATTTGGGGGCTGTTGTTGTAGCTGCCGCGGGCAGAGCTGCGGCTCTGTTTGTTGTTGTTGCTGTTGAAGCGGTTGTCGTAGGAGTGCGGCGCAGAGCTGCCGTTGGAGGTTGCGCGCAGGGACCAAGGGGGCGGCGGCGAGTTGGAGAGGGAGGACAGCGGCGGCGGCGGCGGCGAGGGCGAGTTTGAGGGCGACGGGGACAGGGGGACAGCAGCAGCGGCTGCAGCGGCGGCCGTCGAGGGGGTATAGTTCATGGGGGGTAAGGATGAGTGTATGTCTGATGACAATGTCGGTAGAGAGAGAGAGGTCGAGAGTCGAGAAACCGAGGTCGTCGTCGTCAAAGCACGACTGGAATGTCAACAATGCTGTCTGATCAGAATTGAAATGAGACGGCAATGGGACAAACAGAAATGAGGATCAGATTGAATGCTTACCTGAATGTCTGTCGTCTGCTTTCTTGTCTCTTTTGTCGTTGATGTCGTTGTGTCGTCAGCTGTCGAAAAGCCTCGCTCTCGTATGTCGGAGACGTCGGCTTACTACAGCATGTCACTACCCCATATCTTACAGAGGAGACACCAGTACATCGTACCTACGCAATGGCACAGCAAGCTGCATAAGCACAGCGATCAGCAGCAGGCTAGACAGCCAGTAGGAGCTGTCTGACGTCCCCACATGCTATGTATTTATATATATAATATCTTATTATATTTAATTCTGATTCCCTCCCGAAACCGCCACGGGCCAGGCCATGTTCCGCCAGGTCTAGCCCCTGTACTTTCAGCTGCCACCCCTGTAGCTCTAACGACTATCACTACTCAGTACGTCGTCGATACACAGTACAATGTACAGTCATGTAGATATTCAATTTATTATATTTATTTATTCATTTGTACGTATTTACGTTTGTCTACCGCCGGGCCTTGCTGTCCTTGACGGCAGAGTCCCGCACAAGCAGCTTCACCTTGCCGTCGCCAATCTCGACGCCCTGCGACAACAGGTCAACCTTTTCCGGCACCGTCACCGACACCGTAGGCGGGCTGTCCGTCGTCGACGTCTTCGTGGTGGCGGAGTTGCCCCGACGAGCAAGCGACTTGTCCCAGCTGCGCGCGTCAATGCCCAGGATGCCGCCCATGTTGTTGCGGTCGCTCGGCACAGAAAACTCACGGTATGCATACCGCCACTCGCCCAAAAAGTTGCGCACAGCCTTGCCCACCTTGTCCTTGCCGTTCTTGCTGTGGTGGCCTGTGCCCGTGATCGCGTACACCGGCCGGCTTTCGCTGCCATTGTCCAGCAGCACGCGCTCCAGGTACTCGACCGCCTCCTCGGGGTGCAGACCGTGCAGGTCCACGTAGATCTCGGTCGACGCAGACATGTTCTTGTTGCGCTCCTCGTACAGCTCGCGCGCAGCTTCGCGGTGCGCCTTGCGCATCAGGTCGTTCTCGCTCTGGCCGCGCAGGCTCAGCGCCTTGGCCGCGCGCGCGTCGTTGCGGTTCCATGCCTGCGCCGCGCTCTGCAGAAATTTGTTGCGCAGCCCGCCGTGCTTGATTGCCTCTTGCCGCGCCTTGAGGTACGCCTTGTTGGCCTTGTCGCCCGTCTCGAGCCATGGAATGTGCTTGGGTGTCGGGATTGCCTGCGCCGCCGCACTTCCCTCGCCGTTGCGCATGCTTGCCTGGCTGCTGTTGCGCCCCAGTTTGCGTGCCGATGCAGGCCGCGGTGACTCGGGCGCCGGCGATGGCGACATCTTGACAATGTCTGCCATTGAGCTCGGCGTAAACGGTGTGCTCGCACCAGATCCGACAGCGCCGCCCTCCTTGTTGTTGTTGTGGCCGCGCTTTCCGTGGTGCTTCTTGCCCGCGCCAGCCTTGGCCGACGCCGCAGAGCCCAGCGACGGGAATGCTTCATTGTCATCGATCGGCGGCGCCACCTGGTTGGCAGCGGCGCTGTTGAGGCTGTGTAGGTTGTTGCTGCTGCCATGGTGGCTCAGACCGCCGTTATTGTCATTGTGCCGGTGCATCTGGTGCCGGCTGCCTGGGCGCGACCGCGGCCGGAAGATCTCGCCGTTGGGTCCCTGTCCGCCATAGCCGCCCTTGAACCCAGGCGGCGGCGTCAGGCCCACCGCCGGGTAGCCGCTGTGTGCGGGGAACAGCGACAGCTGCTCGGGTGTGCCGGGCTGCGGCTGCAGGATCGGGAATGCGTTGTAATCGTTGACGCTAAGCTGCGACGACGGCGGCGTGCCTGTGCCATCAATCGTGAGCCGCTGCATCAAGTGTGCCGGGTCGTGCGAGAACACGCATGTGTTGCCCGCGAGGCAATTGCCCGCCACCCAGTACTTGCAGATGTGGTTGCTCAGGTCGTGGCTAAAGCGGCAGTCCGCACGCAGACACTGGCCCGTCGACAAGAAGAACTTGCACAATATGCCCGACTTCTGGTCTGCCGGTGTCGACGGCCGCGCATCTGGTGTCATCGACTTGCCAATCAGCACGCCGCCCGACGACTCGTCGACGCTCGACGCAATCGACATGGGCGCCGGTGGTGCCCCTGACGCACTGGCCGCTCCAAGACTACCACTGCCGGCGGCGGCGGCGGCTGCTGCAGAGGCTGCGGCCAGCGAGAAAGCAGTCACATCTTGCTGCTGCTGCTGCTGCTGCTGGTCCATGATGGCCGCAATCGTGGCGCCCAAATCGTAGCCATGCATGGCCAGCGCGGCGTCGATCTCGTCGTCGGTGCGCGACGGGCCGAGGATCGACCGCAGCATGTCATAGGGTGTCATGTCGATCTGCTGCGACGAAAGAGACGACAGCGAGAACTCGGGGGCTGCTGCATTTAGGCCGCTGAGTGACGACGGCGTGGCCGTGCCCGAGTTGGAGGCTGACGACGCCGACGCCAAGCCCGAAGCGATGCCGCTGGTACTACCGCGCATATCGCCAAAGTAGCTGCCGCTGCCACCGAGCGACGAGGCCACGCTCATGTTGTCGTCGCTCACAAGCCAGTCGACGTTATCGGTCTGCTGGGAGTCGCCAAAGATCTCGGCTGCCGGGGTGTTGTCGCTAGCAAACTCGTAGGCGTTGAGGCTGGGGCTGTGGGGAATGGCGGGCGTGACAAAGGCGAGGCGCGGCGACGGACGCGGCGAGTTGAAGGGCGAGGCGGCGGTGGAGATGGCGCTGCGGGGGAAAGAGGCCGAGACGTAACCGGGGGGCACGAGGGGGCTGACGCCGAGGCGCGGTGAGCCGGACAGGGGAGTGTTTGAGCCGCGCCAGGAGGCGGGCGAGGGGCGGCGCAGGATGGTCTGGCGGATGGGCGGCGGCGAGGTTGCATTGCCGCCGCCTTCTCGATATCGCCAGACGGCGTCTAGTACTGCATTTTCGAGCAACTGGCCCTGGAGGGTGGTGGCCTTTTTCAGCAGGGTCTCGAGCTTGTCGATCTTGTCCTCCTCCTCGAGCGAGGGGTCCTGGAGGACGGGCAGACAGATGTCGTATGTTTCGTCCGAGACCATTGTGTAGATGTAACTTTATAGAGGTGAGGTTGAGACAACTAGAAGCTCAAGAAGCTCAAGGACTCAATTCGAATCAGAATCAGGGGACTCCTGAAGACTGGAACTGGAATGGGGCCGATCAAAGCTTCTCGATCAGTCACTAGAGGGTGGAGCTCTGTGACGAGATGGATAGGGTCCGGGGATATTGGTATTATGGGTGGAGGTCGTTACGTCGTGTATAGGTCGGTATGAAGGTATGAAGTCGGTGGAAGATGAATCTCGGCCAATGTGTGAGGCAGGGTGAATAAGGGTGAGGCGAGCTCAGCTCGGTCGTCACAAGCAATGCGAAGGAGCGGATGGTGCAAACAAGGCAGAAGATGCAGATGAAAATAACAAGGCAAAAAGCGAGGTCGAGGTCGAAGTCGAGGTCGCAGTCGAAAACAGAAGCGAAGGAGAACTCAAAGAAGACGCAAAAAACGGAAAAATCATCGAAGGTGCAGCGGCGTGGACAGAGCTGTAGCGCCGGCGGGTCGCATGGTGTTGAATGGAGTGAGTGCTGGAGCTGTGGTGTTAGCTGGAAGGTAGAGCGGTAGAACAGTAGAGGCGGTAGAGGAATGTCGACCGGGATGTCGACCAGGCGTCTACCCGGTACTACCAGACGTCTAGGGTGAACTCACGATCGGATGCGCGCCGGTGATGACGAAAAGCCCGGCGAGGAAGGAGCGATGGGCAGCAGACGGTGCAAGTACTCTGTAGCAAGCAGAGCAGCAGCAACGGTGGAATGGGAATGTCAAATGGGAAAATGAAAATGGAGACGGCAGAAAAAAAGAGGGGAGACCAAGAAGAAAAAGGACTGTAGACAGAGGAGTTGAGATACTGACGATAGTAGTAAATAGTGCAGACAAGATGCTCAAGTAAACAAAAGGGGTGAGAGCAAAAGAGAGAAAAAGAGAAAGGCGGAAGAGGAAGGAAGGAGAGGAAACGGAGAAGCAGAAGCCAGAAAGAGAAGGAACAGTGAGGAGAGAAAAGGGAAGGAGACGACAGGAGACGACAGGAGACGACAAGAAGGGGTGAGGTGGATAGACAGGACACAGAATAGGGGAGTAGGGGATACGCTGTGCGCAGCGAGTGCAGTTCTGTATGCAGTGATATGCACAAGGAGGCAGGAGCGAGCTGAACGGGGCTCAATGGCCAAGCAGAGTCGAGAACGGTCGAGGTGGTGAGTACGCTGGAGAGGCGGGAAGGTGCGATGGAGATTCTCTACTCTGTACAGAACAGGAGGCAGCTGGCAAGGGATCAATCAGTGATTCTCAGCGGGTTCAGAGGGTTTAGTGACAGTGAGACAACAGACCCGAGAGAAGACAAAAGGGCGGGAAACGGCAGGTACGAGTGCTGGCGGGTGGAGACCTCGAGGTGCCACAATGAGGGCCACTGAGGGGAGGGGACAGAAGTCAGTATCAGTACTGATTACAGCGACCGAATACAGGCTAATTAGTGCAGAAAAGACAAAACGGTCAGTGAATTGCGGTGAGCCAATGCAGGCCCGAGGAAGCACCCGAGGAAGGTGCCACCGCCAACCGTTGCACAATATTCACATAACCGAGAAATCATGCTCACGGTGAAAACGGTGCTGTAGACAGTAAACGGTGAAATGTCTAACAAGTCTTGACACCAGCTCCAATGAAACAGCCATACTTCAATCAACATGTCAGAATATCGCATGTACTACAAGAAAGCAATAACCAGACGCACCAAAGCCAGTGCTAGATGCTAGTGAGCTAGTCTCCATTCCGCCGTAGCTGCGTGGACAGCTCATCCGACCTCAACCTGGGGGAAGCTCTGACGTGACGCTGAGACGCTAGCGCTAGCCCCTATCTCAGCTCGACTACCACTGTAAAGTACAAGTACGCATTCCGTTAGCACTAGCCCGTGCAGGGATCTCTCCGTATCTCACTTTGTATTGCCGGCTTCCGTCTCTGTTTAGAAAATGTAATCATGACAACAACGGCTGCTGCAATGCAAACAAATATGTAGAAATTGTCATTATTCATTAAACTTTTATATGCTATGCAACTGTGACCCATAACCAGCCACTCGACAACTACTCCTCGAGATCGTCGTCGTCAAAACCAAAGCCAAACGTAAACCCGCCACTGTCAGGCTTTGCCCGCTTGTCGTCGCCCTCGGTTGCAGTGGCATCCGCATCGCCGTGCACGACAGACTCCCACGTCCGCTTGCGCCGGCTGTCGCGCCGCGCAATCTCCTCCTCGGCCTCGGCCAGCAAGCCGCCGTGCTCGTGCCGCAGGCGCTCAACAAACAGCTGGTACGGATCCTCGACTTCGTCTCTGGTAAACCCAGTGACCTGCTCGGGCCGATCCCGCAAAAACAACAGCACGTCTGCCAGGTGCGCACGCGGCACAAAGTTCTGCGTCAACGCAATGCCCGCCTCCAGGTTCACCACCAGGTGCCACCAGCCGCTCGGCACGTGCAGGATCTCGCCTTGGCCGCACACGCCCTCGACGCAGCCGGGCGTCTCGCGCGCCTCGGCGTGGAACGTCAGCAGCCACTCGGCGATGCTGAGCGGGCTCGTGACCTCGCTCTTGTCGGCGGACACGTAGACGCCGGGGACCTGGGCGCCAGGCGGGAACATGATCCAGTACTTTGCGCCGCGCACGACGGCGTTCCATGCGCTGGTGCCGTTGGGGTCTTTGTGGAAGGTGGAACCAGAGCGCGCGGGGCCGATGATGAGCCAGCGGTGGGCAGGGCGCTGCTTGCCGAGGACCGCGAACAAGTCACTGCCAAAGCACTCGGGGGCACTGTAGCTTTTTCGATTTGACGCCGACTCAGAGTCCAAATCCAGCTCCATCTTCTCGGCAAACTTCTTGTCAAAGAGGTAGAGCGGGCTCTCGTCGACGGTGTTGTGCATGTACTGGTTGTAGAGCGAGTACGGCCAGTCGACAGACTCGGCGCGGAACGACGTAGCAGAATACGTTTCGGCAAAGCTGTCCAAAGTCCACTCCAGCACGGGCCACTGGCGCACGCACGAGTCGGTCAGAACAAAAGGCGTGCTGCTGTATGTGCTGGTGAAGTCGGCATGTGACAGGTCGGTGAAGCGGCGGATCTCGTTGGCGCGCGGAATGCCGCGGGCGTACCGTGCCGGGTCGGCATAGCTGCACACGAATGGACGGTGCAGGACGTCGGAGAACACATGGGTGTCGATTCTAACTGTAGGAGGGGCAGTCTTACGGCTGCCTGCGAGGTACGATGCCCGCCATGTGCCGTGCCACACTTCTGGCTTCTTGCCCAGCGCCTTCCACAGCTCGTCGTACGCGCAAAAGGCATACAGGAACCGGCACGTCGACCCAAGCATGCGCAGCGATGTGGCATCGAGGCCCTCGAGCAGCATCATGACAATCTCGTCGGGAAAGTCGCCGCCAAACAGGCCGGCCGACAGTTTGGCATCGGGCACGGACGACAGGTACTTGTTGCCAAGCGGCTTGACACCGAGGGGGTGCGGTGGCGCGGCAGAGCTGTCGCGCTCGATCTCGACATCGTCATCATTGCCGGTGTCGGCGATGTCGTTTCGGCTGTTGTCGTTGATGTCGAGGTTGGCCACCTTTTTGGTTGGCGTTTCTGGCTCAGCCTCGCTGGCCGGGCCTCCTAATAATGGCGCCATTGTTGTATGTAAATGGGATGTTGTGACTGCCTCGCCAGTTGTTTGCATACAAAAAAAAAAAAAAAAAAAAACTACAGCCTTGTTCGATCTACGCCATTGGCGTATATGATTGGCCAAGAGCTGCTTTCACGTGATGGTTTGTGGTAGGTGTGGGGTGTCGGAGAAGGCTGATATTCATATGATTTTCGAGCATCTGATAATTGACATTCGCGCTTTACTTTAATGCCAATGTTACATGAGGATAAATAATTTATCTGGATTTTTTACATTGTCAGTGTGGTTTTTTGCTGTTTGAATTGCCAAGTTTTATTTTCGTTTGATCACTATACTTATCGTTGAATAAATCAAGCATATATAAATTTCTGTTATTTTTTGTTAAAAAAGTAATGTTGTTATCTAAAGTAATTTTAGTTAAAAATGCCACAAATTAATATTTGCTTCAACGTAAATATAACTCGAAGCCGACGGTTGATGAAATAGCAAAAATAAAATAAAAATAGTCAAAAGACAAAAAACGTACAGCAGAGGGTATTCGCTGGTCGTCACCGACCCAACTACTAATCCGCCGATTATCGGTTTAACTAGGGGAGAGCGGACGGGATCCCGTGCTTTCCGATATCTATGGCCGTACGTGGAAGACATTGGTCTTAGTAGGCATTGTATATTCATGCTAATCAGAATCCGAACCGAACTGCTATATTTGATCTGGCAGCCTTACCAACCAACAGTGGTCACATGACTGACCAGCCAAGGCACATGCCGAAAGCGACGCAGACAATGCTTGACTAGACGACATCAATGCTGAATGCTGAATGGACGTATGACTCTTAGGTTGCTTACTGCTTCGTTTGTGTGAAATGAACTGAGTCATAATACGAGTGAGATTAGTCATATCTGATTTATTTGCGTCTTTTGGATCCTATTTGGTTGCTGACTGATTACAATTCAATCAGCAGAGTATGTTTTCATCCAAATTCGCCACTGTTTGCCTATTCATCAGTAAGTATAGATACCAGTGCTACTCACGTATTGGCTGTAGCATTTAAAGTACGAGCATTTGATTTCTGATATTCAAAGCTGGTTATATCTTTACCATTGCCCCTCATAGTTGGTAGTGATTGAAGATTGGCTCTTGGTGCTCCTTCCTTTTCTCGAACATTTTATACATCCACTAATTTCCATAAAGAGACTAGTCTATTCATTGACCAAGCGTATTCTATTCAAAGTGAGCTGAATCGAAGACTAGAAAAGAAAGGAGAGAAAAAGCAAATAAAAAAAGCCCCTGGAAAGAAGATAGAAGAAAGAAAGAGCCCTTCATTACAAGTACAGGCTACCCTTTGCCTCTCCAATAACCGCTGGGGTCCGAGACATCACCACGCCTTCAACTGGCATGCTGAAAGAAAGAGGCAGGAGCCCTGAGAAGGGCTGCCCCTCTGCATTTGCTCCTGCCTTTTCTGCTTTTTGTCAGTGAAAGACTCCTTTGTAAGGGAAAGATATCAGCCACCCCTCATTTGCAGACAACTGTAATAGTGGGCCCGTAAAGGTTTTGCTCTCGCTTTCCCTAATTCCCTTCCAGAGCCAGTCAACTGTTGCTGTAGTTGAGGCGTGGCAGGCAGCGGGAGGCAACAGCAGGCAAGAGTGGCCAACGGTGGCAAATCACTAAAGACACAACAGTCACCAACTGGCAAAACGACGCAACAAAAAGCCCAAATAAATGCAAAAAGCCCAAATAATTACTGTAAAAATGCCATTAGTCATTTAGATAAATACAAACCAAAATAGACGAGTACAAGCATTATGCAGCCGACCCCACGCTCCCCTTTCTCGTGCTTGACCCGTATTGATTTGCTGGGATCGTATCAATATTGTTAGTAGGCTCGTTGGATGCGCTGTAATTTTTTGTATTTTCTCTGATTTTCTCTGATTTTCTCTGCAAGAATGCGACCATTGGGGGCCAGTATGCGAGAGTATCCTACAGAATAGAGCGTTTCTGAGACTGAAGAGACTTGTAAAGGCTAGCCAACCAAAACACAGCGATAAGAACAAACGACCCCACCTCACCCGATAGTGCTGAAAAACCAGAAAAAAAAACGGTACTAACAAAAATAGGAAAAATAAGAAATAGGAACAGCAGAAAAATCCCACGGAGGGGAAAAACGAAACGAAAAAAATTCTACCCCCTCTGCCTCTGGTCCCGACCCAACTTCCACTTTCCTTCTCTCCCCTTTCTCACCACTTTTCACTTTTCACTTTCCACCACCGTCCACCACAACACAACCACACTTTTTTCAACTACTAAACGGAATCCGCAGGACGCATTCCTTGGATTCTTTTCGTCTTTCGAAACTCAACACAAACCAACCGCTTCTCTCATCTACCTGGATCCAAGCAGCGCTTGCGATCTAGATAGATTTTTTCGAACAACTACCGCAATCATGGCTGACAAGGGTCTTGAGGATGTCCCCGAGGGTAAGTCCTGATGGAAGAGACACAAGAGACGGGAATGGAACTGGCGATGATGGTAGATGGCGGTGGGAGTCTGGGTGATCGAGGCGGTGGCGGTGATGCGATGATGATATTGTGGTGATGCGCGCTTGTTCCATCATCACCACTTTGTCGCCGCGCTCAACTGCGACTGTCTACCTGTCTGACTTGTTCTGTACTACTCTACCGCTGCTATCATAAATCGACCGTCTCTCAACAGTCATCTCTCTGTCGTCGTCACTCGCCTCTCGTCGATTACCCCTCCACGGGAAATGACGGCGGGGCAGAGGGGCACATCGACGGCGGTGACGATGATGAGATGATGAGATGATGATCATGGAAATGATGGACAATAAACAACATCACAAATACTAACCCCTTACAGGACAGATCGAGTCCAACTACGATGAGACCGTCGAGTCCTTTGACGACATGAACCTCAAGGCTGACCTGCTCCGCGGTGTCTACGCCTACGGTTTCGAGCGCCCCTCTGCCATTCAGCAGCGCGCCATCCTGCCCGTCATCAAGGGCCACGATGTCATTGCCCAGGCCCAGTCCGGTACTGGTAAGACTGCCACCTTCTCCATCTCCACCCTGCAGAAGATCGACCCCAACATCAAGCAGTGCCAGGCTCTGATCCTTGCTCCCACCCGTGAGCTGGCCCAGCAGATCCAGAAGGTCGTGGTCGCCATTGGTGACTTTATGAACGTCGAGTGCCACGCCTGCATTGGTGGCACCAGCGTCCGTGACGACATGAAGGCCCTCCAGGACGGCCCCCAGGTCGTTGTCGGTACCCCCGGTCGTGTCCAGGACATGATCCAGCGCCGCATCCTCAAGACCGACGCCATGAAGATGTTCGTCCTCGATGAGGCCGATGAGATGCTGTCCCGCGGTTTCACCGAGCAGATCTACGACATCTTCCAGCTGCTGCCCCAGTCGACCCAGGTCGTTCTGCTGTCGGCCACCATGCCCCAGGACGTCCTGGAGGTCACCACCAAGTTCATGCGCGACCCCGTCCGCATTCTGGTCAAGAAGGACGAGCTGACCCTGGAGGGTATCAAGCAGTTCTACATTGCCGTTGAGAAGGAGGACTGGAAGCTGGACACCCTGTCCGACCTGTACGAGACGGTCACCATTACCCAGGCCGTTATTTTCTGCAACACCCGCCGGAAGGTCGACTGGCTCACTGAGAAGCTGACGTCCCGTGACTTTACCGTCTCTGCCATGCACGGTGACATGGACCAGGGCCAGCGTGACCTGATCATGAAGGAGTTCCGCTCGGGCTCGTCGCGTGTGCTGATTGCCACCGATCTGCTGGCCCGTGGTATCGATGTCCAGCAGGTTTCGCTGGTCATCAACTACGACCTGCCCGCCAACCGCGAGAACTACATTCACCGCATTGGTCGTGGTGGTCGTTTCGGTCGTAAGGGTGTTGCCATCAACTTTGTCACCGCCGACGATGTGCGCATGATGCGCGAGATTGAGCAGTTCTACAGCACCCAGATTGAGGAGATGCCCATGAACGTTGCCGACCTGATCTAAGCTTTTTTTTTGTTATTGAAAATAAGGGAGATTAGGAAAACGTCGGGAGAAAAAAAGGTCTGGTGTGATATCAGTTAGATTTCTAGATGTCTAGGACCCGTCGCCAGACCACAGGAGACAGAATGAATCAATTTAATTTATCCAAGAAAGAGAAGGAGACGAGGTGTGAGGAAGAAGTTGAGTGAGAAGAAGAAACGAAGAAGAAAGAGGAAGCGAAAAACGAGTTTAAAAGTTTGTCGATTTGTTCTTTTTCCTTCTTTTTCTCTTTTGTTAGATTTCCTACCTTTGCTTCTCGTCACCCTCATCATTGTTTATTCTTGTTCATTATTGTCTCGTCCTCTCGACGACTTTTTGTTTTGTTTTGTTCTGTCTTGTTTTCGAGGAAATGATAGGGAGGATACCCTCGATGGTGTCGACTGTTCTAGTTCACCCTGGTCTTTCCTATGTTTATCTTTTTATATTCTGTTCAGTTCTATTCAGTCTTTTAATAAAAGTTAATCGATGTTAATTGATGCGGTGTGATATGTACTGAGTAGATGCAATGGATGCAATGCGATGATGTTTCGAGTGATGCGGTCTTTGTAGAGGCGACGTCTGATTGGTCAGCTGCACCCACGTCTCACTAGCCTAGCCTGCTCCTTTCTAGTCGTGTCGTGTAGCTAGCTGTATTTTAGTTGCTGTCTAGTTACCATCCAACCTTCTACATATCAACAATTGCAACTACAAAATGGACCAGAGCCTCGACGATATCCTGGCTGAGCACAAGGCCGAGCGCCGTGGCCGCCGCAATGATGGCCGCCGTGGTGGCAACAACAACAACGGCGACCGCAACAACAACGACCGCAGCGACCGTGGCAACGGCCGTCGCCGTGACCGTCGCGACGACTTTCCCCGTGACGGTGTTCGCAAGGTACTTTCGATCACGCCTCTACCATCTACATAGCTAACAGACAGACCTACCGCGACGAACCGCGCAAGATTGACGAGTGAGCCTTTTCTAGAGACGATCGAGACAACCCAAATTGAAGAATGATCAACTGACCTCCAGGGAATGGGTGCACGACCGCTACGAAGACGACGCCCGCAGAAAGCGCCGCTCCCCTGACCGCCGCGCCCCGGCTGCCCCGGCGTCGGGCACCCGCCTGCGCGTTGAAAACCTCCACTACGACCTCACCACCGACGACCTCGACGGCCTGTTCCGCCGCATCGGGCCCGTCGCCGACGTCCACCTTGTCTACGACCGCGCCGGCCGCTCCGAGGGCCTCGCCTACGTCACATACAACGAGTACGACGACGCGCGCAAGGCCATCCGCGAGTTTGACGGCGCCAACGCCAAGGGTCAGCCCATCAGACTCAGCCTTGTGGCCGACAAGAAGTCGGTCGGCAGCGGCCGCCCGCTCTCCGAGCGCATCTCGCGGCCAAAAGACGACTACGACGTCGAGTCTGCAGCGCGGCGCGGCATCGACCGGTATGTGCCGGGTGGTGGCGACGAGAGAAGATCGCGGTCGCAGAGTCCTGTGCGGCGGCGCGAGGGCGGACGGCGGCCTGGCGACCGGCGAGGCCGCGGTCGGGACCGGGACGTTAACCAGAACCGTGACCGTGATGGACAAAACGGCCGCGACAACAACAACAACAACAACAACAGACGCCCCAAGAAGACGCAGGAAGAGCTGGACGCGGAGATGGCCGACTACTTTGTTGAGAGCGGCAACAGCGCAGAGGAGGCTGCATCTGCCCCTGTCCCTGCTGCTGCTGCTGCCCCGGCTGCTGCCCACGACGACGGCGATGATGCCGACATGATTGGATAGTCGACGTGACATTTCCTATTTTATTTGGTGTTTAATTTCCTTTTGTTGTTGTCATTCATAGTTATATAAAGCTCATGCTGGTAGACGAAAGTATATAAGTTTGCTATTACTGGTATTACTGCTTGACCAATGTGAAGAGACTTTAAAAGAACTACAAAACGGACAGCAGGACATCGCCACAGATGCGCGCTTTGATGACGACTTCGATCTCGAGGTTGACCTTGAGCTGGACGGTGAGGGCGGTCTTGGCCGGTCGAGGGCGAGCAACGATGGGGTCCATTGGCGGCATTGCGGCCAGGCAAGGCAGACTTGGTGGTATGTCTTCTGTAGTATTGGCGTCAAGTGCTGACTGCATCTGGACTGCTTGCACGGTCTTGCGCGGTGTGTCTGTGACGGCATCTGCCTGCCTGTGTGGCCTTGATCGTGACAAGCCGTCCGGGCGAGTCTGCTCTGTGCTTGTAGATGTGTTTGTCTTTGTATAATCTTTTGTCTTTGGTTTTGCTCCGAGTGTCGTCTTCTTGGCTCGTTGTACTGTCCTGGGTTCTGCATCTTCTGTGTCTGTGTCTTCTGTGTCTGCATCTGCACCCAAGCCTGTATTGTCTGAAAGTGTTTCTGTTTCTGAGCCCGAGTCCCAATCCAAGTCTCGTCTGGGCTGCCTGGACTGTCTCTGCCGTCGTGGTATAGGCTGTCGAGAGTGTGTAGATTGCCGGCGAGACTGGGACTGCCGCCTTGGCGGGATGGCCGATGGAGATGGCGAGAACGGGATGGGCGAGGATGCCGGCGGTTGTGAGCGAGTCGCCATATCTGGGGTCAAGGGTGTGTCGATCTCGCTGTCAGTCTCGTTGTCAGCTCTGCCGTCGACAACATCACCACTCCCGTCGTCGAGCATACTGTCAATGGACCGCGCGGCGTCGATGTCGGTGTTGTCTGCCTCTGCCTCCATGTTTGTGTCGATCTACTCAGTAGAAGGAGATGCCGAGTAGACGTTTATATATAGATTTAAGGCGTAATTGAACGGATCAATACCGGAGAGTCATACCGCCAAACCTGATCTTGGGTTACTATTCGGAGACTGCCACGTGCGACCATGAGAGGTGGCTGCCCGATTGGGAAACGCGAACCTGGTGATGTACGTCGTATCGCTGTATTACACGTGCGCAAATCCGGGTTTTGGCGGTTATGTAAGCGCTCATTTGTCTGTCCTTATATTTCCTATATTTCTGCTATATCTGTCCTATATATTCTTCTTGTCGTTTCTTGTTTTCTTATCCTATACCTCTTGATATATAGATGAATACACCGACTATTCCTGTTGTGAGCAGCAGTTCCTTGATGTTGCCGGGTAATACCTCTCCATCCGACGGTCTGTGCTGTTGACAGCAGGTTGACGGCATGACAGAAGAATACCACTCTTTGTGTCTTTCGGCTCTCCTTTTCTGATTTCCCGTCATCTCCATCTTGTCATCTGCTTTGCCTCTCATACTACTACTGATGTAAACACGTCGACATCATCGTACATGTCCGAGGCAGCCGTCTTGTCTGCATGTCTTGGCTGTCTTTGCCTTGTAGCTCACCTTCTAGAACATTGCTTATATCTTGTTGTGATACACTTTATATTCCATCTTGTCCATCAGGGTAGCACATCACTTGCATTTGACAGACGCTGAACGAATAAAATGGCCTCCTAAACGAGCTCAACTTGCATCCACATCGCACTGCATGCCTGTCGTTCTTTATCTAGCTCTGTAGTAGTTGTGTTTAAAGCTTGTCGTCATCGTTCATCCCGTCTGTGTTCGTGCCATCTTTCCTGCCCTCGCATGCCACTGCATCTGCATGTTTGACCCCATCACGATCGGTAGACAGACATGCACTCTCGCTAATCGTCAGTCTTGGCCTTTTTGGGGGTTGACTCTGCCTTGTCCAGTCCCTCGGCCATCGCCGCTGCCACATCCTCCCCGGTTCGCCCGCGCTTCCGCTTCCCAACCTTTTCTGCCCCCAGCACAGGATCGGCCGCCACCGCCGCAAACACGCCCGCCGCTCCCGCAAACAGCTCCGGCCCAAACCCGCCGTCGTCTGCAAACGTCGCGCTGATCTCCTCCATCTCACGCACCCACCGGTACGCCTTGGGCGGCATCCCCGTCAGCGCTGCCTCTGTCTGCGCCACGCGGCCCGGCACCAGCTCGGCCATGGCCCACTGCAGGTCCGCCAGCACGCCGAGCCGGTGCGCCGTCGTGAACGACTGGATGGCAATGGCGGCGTAGCCCTTGGACAGGGCGGCGAAGCACATCTTGAGGCCGCTGGCGCTGCCGAGGCGGTCGCCGAGGTGTCGGCTGTTGAGGGTTTCTGCGAGAGAGGGAAATGCGTCCAAAGAGTGCGGGCCGGACGTGGGCATGAGCGGGCGGTACCATTCTTGAGACTCCGCCTCTGTCTCTTTTGCCTTGGGCGGCCCGCCGAGAATGCAGCCGTCCACTACGCGGACGTCTGTACCAGAGAACACCTCGGCAATCGACTTGCACGTGGCCGGCGCGACGGCGTTCATGTCGGCAAAATACAACGGCAGGCCGGTGCGCTGGGCGGGCAGGGCGTCGGCAATGCGGCGTGCAGTCGCGAGGGCGTCGCGGGGCGGCACAACAGACAGAATGATGTCGCAGTGGCGCGCGAGGTCCTTGTCTGTTTCGAGTATCGTAAGGCGCGCGGCCTTGGCGCGGTCGACAGTGTCCTGGCTGCGGCCGGCGACGTTGGTCGAGACGGGGAAGCCGTGGGCGACGAGCAGGTTGGCAATGCCGAGGCCCATGTCGCCGATGGACAAGATGCCTACTTTAGCGAGTGCCATTTCGTTTGTTATGTTTGATTACGCGAATAGATTGTTGTTGCAAGTCGTAGTTGCAAGGATGTTATCAAGCTATCGTAAGGCGTGATAGCTGAGGCCCTGAGGGGTTCCAACGGCTACGACTTGGACTGCGACTGTGCATGGCGGCTAGTATGTCACTACCCCGAGCCACATTCAGATTTGTGTATCAGTGTCTGATCTGTACATTGTCTATATTCGATTGAGATTGATTCTACACTTGATTAACATTCATAGCCGGCAATCATTCCAGGTTGTCGACATGCTCATCCATGCAATTCAAGTTCTGATTAGATTCGTCCATATCTAACACGGACACGCATCATGACTCATTGATCGACTATACACATCTATATCACCCCCGATATGACACATGCGAGTTGGGCGCATCCAGCTTCGTGCGGACAGCCCCCGTCAGAATGTCCGAAGCAAGGAAGATGCCGTGGTGCGACACTGCACCAAAATGGTTGTAGTAAAACGTGGTAGCAGAGGGAGTGTCTTTGCCCTGGCCTTCTGAGCCGTCGTAGCCGATCTGCGCGCCCAGCGTAATCGACTGCGGCTCGGCACCGGCGTCGGCTGTTGTTTCAGGCTGAGTCTGAGTCCGAGTCGCAGTCTTGCCTTCTAGAGGCGCGACAAAGAACTGCACGACAGCACCAGGCATCGCGACACCGTCCACAGCATCCTCTGCTTCCGCCTCGGCCTCGGCCTCCTCCATCACCTCGCTCTTGAATGACCGGATAAAACTGAGCATTGCCTCGTCGTCCATCTCGTCGTCGCTCCGCTGCTCCCCCAGAATCTTGGTTTCAGAGGTCTTTTCAGCCAGAGGATGGCTCATCTGCGGGTCCAGCGACAACAAGCCCTGCTTCAGCCCCCAGCCGCCGCCGCCGCTCAGGATCTTGTGCAGCCGGCAGCCGCCCGCGAGCAGTGCTGTAAAGTGTCGTGACGTGAGCGCGGCCGCCTGCTGTTCGGCGTCTGCTGTGTGCTCGCTGCCGTCAGAAACGGCATCCAGAGCAGGCGCGACCTGCTCCTTGAGACTCGCATAGAAAGAAACCAGCGGCGCCGGCACGACGAGCGCCCACACGGACATGGCGCCGTCCTGCAGCGTCGGGTCGGAGCGCTTGCGGGCCTTGAGCAGCGCGGGAATGGCCGCCTCGAGCTCGCGGGCGGCCGGGATCTTTTTGGTAGAGTTCTCTGGGTCGTACACCTGGCGCACAATGTTGCCGAGGCCGGCAGCGATGGTGAGCGGCTCAGCAATGGGGAAGAGCACAGCCGAGACTTGAGAAGAGACTTGAGAAGATGTAGCTGGTGCAGGTGATGAGGCAGCCGGCCGGATGAGGTCATGCTCGTGGGAAACGGTCGCGGCCAGAGAAAGTTTGCCGTCCTTCCACGCCCACCGGCTTGCCAGTAGTGTCGACCGCCGGCCGTTCTGGAAGATGGTGTTGGCCAGCGGCAGCGTCACGCGTAGTCTTCCTTGTCCATCTTTTGTAAGAGGGGGCACTTCGACAGTGATGGCTGCGTCCTTGTCAATGTCGCTGCCAATCGACCCTCGACTGCTCCGGAGGACTGCCTCGCTGGCATCGCTGCTCCATATTGTCGGCAGAAGGCGGTCTGTATTCCCATAGGCTATTGAGAAGCCGGTGGTAGAGGCTTGGCTAGACGTAGAGGTGGAGGCGGATGGGGCGAGGGCGGCCACAACGGCGGACAGCACGCTCACACCCTCTGACTCTTGGCTCAAAGGAATGCTCTGCAGAAGCCCTGACATGAACGACTCATCCTCAAGCCATGTAGCAAACTCGGGCGATGCCAGCACGACGGCGGCGTTGTCGTGTGAGGAGGTGGTGGTGTTGTGAGAGGCCAGGGCATGCCGTCTCAAGTGCAACTCATCGAGCACGCTTTTCTGTCAGTGTTAGTCTACTCACTGTGACCCAATATGATAGCATATCCAAAGTGACTCACCCTGGATGCTGTAGGAGATATGGCAATGGTAAACTGGCCGCTTGGTCGACGATGTGAAGCCGAGAACAGCCGGATGCAACGCGGCGCAAAGGCCGCAAGCCGTGGCCGCACGAGGGAGGGCATATGAGGTATCAAATTATTTAATGATTGTATGAGATCCAATGAGATCGATAAAATAGGAATAAGATATTGGGCACATTTATGACATATAAACAAACAAAAGTGAAGCTATTCAGAGTTTTACCGCTGTAACTGTCACTATCGCTGCAGTATAGCGCTGTAATTACAGGGACTTACAGATAGCTGGTGCTTGCATAAGCAGTATCCTCTTTCGGACTAGCGCCGTTGACTCAATTAAGACCATTAAGAATCTCACCGCCCTATTGGCTAAGCGATGACTCCACTGCTACGCTGCCCCTCGCTGGCAGAATCATACTCACACTAACAGGCCATTGTCGCCCAGAAGCGGCCCAAGTAAAGCGAAAAACGTGACTCAGTGAAAAAGTCAAGTTCGTGATATCTATATCTAGAGGGATAGCATAGATATAGATTCTAGATCGTTTCGTCTACAAACGACCATCCACTTCACAGACGCCAAAACGTCGTCCTTTCGAATCTTTCGTGCGCTCTTGGTGCGCCCATCACCAGCATCCCGAACGCTTTTCCGAGCACGCGCAACCATGGCATCCGACAGCAAGGGTATGTTGACGTTTGGTTTGTATTGATATGCTGAACCAGACTAACAGAGTAGTTGACCCCGTGGCTGCTGCCGCCCCGGCTGCCGACGCCGCCCCCAAGGTCAAGTCCGAAAAGGAGATTGAGCGCGACCGCAAAAAGGCCGAGAAGCTCGCCAAGTTCCAGCAGAAGCAGGCCGCCAAGCAGGCTGCCCAGGCCGCCCCGGCCGATGCTGCTGCCGCTGAGAAGAAGGCCAAGGCCAAGGCCGCCAAGGCTGCCGCTGCCGCCGAGGAGGCCCTGCCCGAGTACGTCAACGACACCCCCGCCGGCGAGAAGAAGCGTCTGCGCAGCCTCGACGACCCCTACTACAAGAGCTATAACCCCGTTGCCGTCGAGAGTGCCTGGTACGAGTACTGGGAGAAGTCCGGCTTCTTCCAGCCCCAGTTGGGCCCCGACGGCAAGGAGAAGCCCGCCGGCCGTTTTGTCATCTCGCACCCCCCGCCCAACGTCACGGGCTCGCTGCATATGGGCCACGCCCTCGGCGACTCGCTGCAGGACATTATGATCCGCTTCAACCGCATGCGCGGCAAGACCACCCTGTGGCTGCCCGGCTGCGACCACGCCGGCATTGCCACCCAGAGCGTCGTCGAGACCATGCTGTACCGCCGCGAGGGCAAGACGCGCCACGACCTGGGCCGCGAAAAGTTTATCAAGACCGTCTGGGACTGGAAGACCGAGTACCACGCCAACATCAACAACGCCCTGCGCAAGATGGGCGGCTCCTTTGACTGGACCCGCGAGGCCTTCACCATGGACGAGAACCTGAGCGCCGCCGTCCAGGAGACGTTTGTGCGCCTGCACGACGAGGGCACCATTTTCCGTGCCAACCGCCTTGTCAACTGGGACTCGCGCCTCAACACTGCGCTGTCCAACCTCGAGGTCAACAACAAGGACCTTGCCGGCCGCACGCTGCTCGACGTGCCCGGCTACACCAAGAAGGTCGAGTTTGGTGTCATTGTGCACTTCAAGTACCAGATTGCCGGCACCGAGGACTTTATCGAGGTCGCCACGACGCGTCTCGAGACCATGCTGGGTGACACGGGTATTGCCGTGCACCCCCAGGACGAGCGCTACAAGCACCTCGTCGGCAAGAAGGTCATCCACCCGTTCATTGCGGACCGTGTCATGACCATTGTGGCCGACGACTATGTCGACCGCGAGTTCGGTACGGGTGCCGTCAAGATCACGCCCGCCCACGACCCCAACGATTTCACCATTGGTGAGCGCCACAAGCTCGAGTTTATCAACATCCTGACGGACGACGGCCTGATCAACGAGAACGGTGGCGCGTACGCGGGCCAGAAGCGCTTCGACGTGCGCTACCAGATTGCCGAGGACCTCAAGAAGCTGGGCCTGTACGTGGACAAGAAGGACAACCCGATGGTGGTGCCTCTGTCGGAGCGCAGCAAGGACATTGTGGAGCCGCGCCTGAAGCCGCAGTGGTGGATGCGCATGGGCGAGATGGCCAAGATGACGGTGGACGAGCTGGACAAGGGCAACTTCAAGATCAAGCCGGAGTCGGCCGACCGCAGCTTCCGCCACTGGATGGCCAACATTACCGACTGGTGCATCTCGCGCCAGCTGTGGTGGGGCCACCAGTGCCCCGTGTACCTGGCGCACTTTGAGGGCGAGGACGAGAGCGACGCGGGCGACAACTCGCGCTGGTTCGCGGCCAAGTCCGAGGAGGACGCGCGGGCCAAGGTGGCCGCCAAGTACCCCGGCAAGAAGCTGGTGCGGCTGGAGCGCGACGAGGACGTGCTCGACACGTGGTTCTCGTCGGGCCTGTGGCCGTTCTCGACGCTGGGCTGGCCCAAGCAGACGGAGGATCTGGAGAAGCTGTTCCCGACGAGCGTGCTGGAGACGGGCTGGGACATTCTGTTTTTCTGGATTGCGCGCATGGTGATGCTGAGTCTGAAGCTGACGGGCAAGGTGCCGTTCTACGAGGTGTACTGCCATCCGCTGGTGCGCGACTCGGACGGCCGCAAGATGTCCAAGTCGCTGGGCAACGTGATCAACCCGCTGGACGTGATCCGCGGCATCAGCCTCGAGGACCTGCAGAAGACGCTGCTCAAGGGCAACCTGGACCCGCTCGAGGTGACCAAGGCCACCAAGTACCAGAAGACGGCGTTCCCCAACGGCATTCCCGAGTGCGGTGCCGACGGTCTGCGCATGTGCCTGGCCAACTACGTCACGGGCTCGGGCGACATCAACTTTGACATCAAGGTCATGCACTCGTACCGCCGCTTCTGCAACAAGATCTGGAACGCCAGCAAGTTTGTGCTCGGCAACCTCGAGACGTACGCCGCGGACTTTAAGCCGCGCGCCACCCGCGCCCTCGGCGGCCACGAGTCGCTTGCCGAGCTCTGGATCCTGGCCAAGATGAACTCTGCCGCGCGCGAGATTGGCGACAGCATCGACAAGCGCGAGTTCAAGGCCGCGTCCAATGCGCTCTACAACTTTTGGTACGCCGAGCTGTGCGATGTGTTTATTGAGAACTCCAAGGTCATCATTGCCGACGGCACCCCCGAGCAGCGCGAGTCGGCCCTGCAGACGCTCTACAGCGCCCTCGAGTCGGCCCTGCTGCTGAGCCACCCCTTCCTGCCCTTTATCACCGAGGAGCTGTGGCAGCGCCTGCCGCGCCGCGCCGGCGACGAGACCCCGTCCGTTGTCGTCGCCGCGTACCCCGAGTGGGACGCCCAGTTCGACAACGCCGAGGCCGAGGAGGCATACCAGCTGGTCCTCGATGCGTCGCGCGGTATCCGCTCGCTGATGACCGAGTACCCCTTCCCCAAGACCGAGACCGAGGCTGGCGCCGCCGCCGGCGCGCCCATCAGCCTGTTTGTGCAGACTGCCTCGGCCGAGGGCTTTGCCACGGCCACTGCTGAGCTTGCGTCGATCCGCGCGCTTGCCGGCAAGACGCTGATGGGCCCCAACGCGGCGGCCACGGTGGCTGTTCTGGCGCCCGGCGCTGCGCGCCCCGCAGGCTGTGTGGCGTTCCAGGCATCGAGCGCGGCGACTGTGTTTTTGCACGTCAAGGGCCACGTGGACCTGGACGCCGAGATCCAGAAGGCGGCGACGAAGCTGAGCAAGGCGCAGGCTGTTGCGGCCAAGACGGCCAAGCAGATCCAGGACCCCATTTACAAGGAGAAGGTTGCTGCTGCGACGCAGGAGGCCGACCAGGCGAAGCTTGCCGAGCAGGAGAGCGAGTGCAACCAGCTGGCGGAGACGATGAAGCAGTTTGAGGCCTTGAAGCTGGAGTAGATGATAAAAGGAAATACTAAGAAAAGAAAGGATAAAAATAGTTGCTAGTTGTCGGTTTCGGGTACAGTTATCATTGGAATTTATAAACAAATTATAAATAGATGTGCATGCGTGATACGAGGACTCTTGCAAGATGTCAAAAAGAAACGAAGAAAAAAGAAAAAAAAGAAAAAAAGAAAAAAAGAAAAAAAGAAAAAAAGAAAAAAAGAAAGAAAGAAAAAGAAAAAGAATGATCTAGGCAGGGATCGAACCTGCAATCTCTTGGTTCGTAGCCAAGCGCCTTGCCATTTGGCCACTAGACCGGTGATTTGTGCAAGATTGAGTGAGTGAACTGCATATATAGGCTATACAGGATCACAGTGAAGAGCAGCTACTACACCGCCGTCGACAGCTTCGCGCGGACCCGGCCTTGGCTGTCGTCAGCCGTGCGGCAGAAGAGGCGCATCCTGGTGTACAGGATGCAAAAGGCGGGAAGCCCAAACAGCGGAAGAGTCGCTTCGAGCCGCCGCCGTGCATATCTCTATTGAATGAATGAGAGTGATGTTGACAACGCCACATAGATACCGCTTACTTCAGTGTTCCTTCGGACAGGCCGCCGATGGTAAATATTACCGCATCAGTCCTGATTGTGTTGATTATGTAAGCTGAGGTACTGGTGTTTATTGCCGGTTTGGGCGGATAACCGGCAGCGGTGTAGCAGACGAATCAAGACGGTGATATCATACGAACCGGCAATCTGTATCTTGCATGGGATTTATTTGTTCTGGGTTGATACTGATGAGATTCGAGTCATTGTGTTGAATCACAGGTGAGTCTTGTGTTGAGTAATTTTATGAGAAAAAAAAACAAAAGAATAATAATAAGAGAAAATAAAAGAAAATAAACAAAAAATAAACAAAAGAAACAAAGAAACAAAGAAACAACTGCTCTAATACATACAAAATCATACAAATAGATAAATACAGAATATAGCAGAGAACATCCTGAGACTGTAGATGTGCTCACCGACTTGACGCCCGACAAACAAAAACCTCGCATCATCTCGCCCGCTCCGTCTAGTATTCACAAATCAAATCCATCAAATAATAGAAAAAGACGGCCACGTTGTCGAGTCGAGATTTCACACTATTGCCGGTACTATGGATTTATGGGGTTTATAAGCTAAACTTGCCGTCGGCGGATGCAGTCCTTTTGTATAAAAAGACAAAGACTCGACTTGCCCCTCCTTATCTTATCGTCTTTGCACGCACTGAGAGCAACTTTTCCGCTGCACTGTCATTTGCACTCGCACCTCTGCAACACTCTACTCTACCACCACCACCATGACCATTACCGACAAGGAAGGCCTGCAGATCGCGTACGAGGAGGCCAAGGCCGGCTTCGAGGAGGGCGGCGTGCCCATTGGCGCCGCGCTGGTGTCTGCGGACGGCAAGCTGCTTGGCAAGGGCCGCAACCTGCGCGTGCAGCTTGGCTCGCCCATCCACCACGGCGAGACGTCGGCGCTGTTCAACACGGGCCGTCTCCCGGCGAGTGCTTACAAGGGTAGGTGAATGAGCGAGCAGACACTGACGAGCGAAGCTGTATAACGACACTAACAGCATCCAGGCAGCACCATGTACACCACCCTGTCGCCCTGCGACATGTGTAAGTCTGTCCCTCGCTTATTGAAAATCAAATCTAACAAACAGGCACCGGTGCTTGTCTGCTCTACGGCATCTCGCGCGTTGTCATTGGCGAGAACAAGACGTTCCTGGGCGGCGAGGCCTACCTCAAGTCGCGCGGCGTCGAGGTTGTTGTCATGGAGGACGCCGGCTGCCAGGCGCTGATGGATGCCTTTATCGAAAAGAGCCCCGAGCTGTGGAACGAGGACATTGGCGTCGAGAAGCGCGTGTACTCCAAGGGTGTTTGAAAAGTCACCAGTCACGATATACAATTGATGTTGAAAGTTGAACAAGTTTGAGTGAATAACAGCCGTGGTATACAAACAGTAGACAATGATAATAATACGCCGGTCCTCCTATGACAGTTGCATAACAAACAAAATAAGAAATATAAACAATGCTAATGGCTCGAGTGCGCCGGTAGATACCATACAAAGAATCGCCATAGAGTACACAGGTATACCTTGACTCGACAAAAAACGGAATACAAAACCAGAATCAAAATAAAAACAAAGACGTCTACCCTAAGACAAAAGGTTCCGCAGAGATGGGTTCGAACTGGCCGAGCTGGCATTCCGCCCATCGCTCACCCGCGGCGGCGGCGGCGATGCAGGACGCCGCAACGAAAAGTCGTCGCGGTTGTAGCCTAGAGACGACGGTGCTGGCGACGCCGCAGACCGCTGCGGGTGCAGGATTTGCGAGAAGTGGTGTCCGGGGCTGCTGTGCTGCATGTGCGGCGAGCCATAGGCGTTGGAGTTGGATGCAGACGTAGACCGGCGCGGCGACGGCGGCCGGCTGTGGTTCATATAGCCGCTGTTATGCATGCTGTTCTGCATGCTACTCTGCATGCTACCCGGTGGCGGCGGCCGCAGGTGGTTGTGCGTGATGGGTGACGCTGAATGATGCAGCGGGTCGCGGCGCTGTGATGACGAGCTACTGGACGACGCCGGCAGCGGTGGCGGACCGCCCGACGATCGCGGCCAGCTGCCATACCCCGACGACGACGACTGGCTGTGGTAGCTGTGCACCGGCGGCGGCGGCGGGCCGCTCGACATCCGCGACGACGACGCCGGAATCGAGTGCGGCGAGTGGTGCGGCATATGCGAGCCATGAGACGAATGGGTGTGAGAAGAGTGCATAGAGGGGCTGCCGCGCGACGACGGACGCATCATTGGCGTGCCGCTCTGGTGCGGCAGAGGCGGCGGCGGCGGCGGCGCAACCGTGTTCGCCCAGTAGCGGTTCGAGCTGGCCGGCTCCTGCGGCGACCGTGACGAGCCCATCGCCTGTGCGTGCGACTGCACAGGCGTGTGGTGCTGGTGCTGGTGCTGGTGCTGGCTGTGTTGAGTGTGCGCGTGCTGAGCGTAGGGCGAGTGCTGCGAGTGCTGCGAGTGCTGCGAGTGCTGCGAGTGCGACGAGAATGACGGCCGGCGCAGTGGCTCCGACCGTGGCGGATCCTGGTTCAGAATGTGGTGGTGCGCCGGCTGCGACCGCGGCTGTGGCTGTGGCTGCGAGTGCGAGTGCGGGTGGTGCTGCGTGTGAGCGTGCTGCGCATAGGGCGAATGCTGCGAGGGCGGCGGGTACTGGTGCTGAGACTGCGAGTGGTGCGAGTGGTGTGTCACAGGAGGCGGGCCCAGCACAGGCGTGTGCGACGGCTGCGGCTGCGAAGGCTGTGACATCTGCCGGGCCATGGGCGGCGGCACCAGCGGCGACTGCGCCATGGGCTGCACGAGCGACGACAGCGGCGGACCGGGCGTGCGCTGCGGGGGCAGCGACGGGCCTCTCGCGTCTTGTCCTTGGGCATGACTCTGAGCAGCCTGCGCCTGCTGCGCGTAGTGCGGTGCGACTTGCTGCAGCGCGCCGGTGATCGTATCCTCCTCTGTCTTGACAACTGAGCTATACGGGTACTGCGCGTAGCCGTTGTGGTTGTGCATCTGACTGTTTCCGTACTGAGCGGAAGGCGCATCCTGCATCTCAACGTCGCGTTCGCGTTCGGGCTCTCGCTCTCGCTTGGCGAGCGGCGGCGATAGCACCCGCTGCTCCAGTGGCAATGGCTGGCGGCCGAGCTTCTTGCACTGGTGGCACTGGAAGTGACGCTGGTGGACAAACTTTTGTGCCTCGGCGCCTATCTTGAGCGTGCCGCTGGAGTAGCCGTAGTAGTGCCCGTTGGCGAGCTCGCGCGCCTGCTCCTTGCCAATCGTGTGCCACTTGGGGCTCACGTCGCCGCCGCACGTAAAGCAGACTTTGTTGTCTTCTTTCTTTTCGTCCGTTTTATTGTCCTTTTTGCTGTCCTCCACTCTCTGCACGTCGGGCGGCGTCGGTTGCCGGTGGTCGCTAAAGTCGCCGTTCAGGAAGAGGGACCCGCGGCGCGATGTTGTTGTCGGCGTCACAGTCTCCTTGGAAAGGGCAGACCCAAGTCCCTTGGACACCGTCGTCAGCAGGTTCGCCTTGCGCGCACAGCCCGTGAGCGCAAGATCTGCCTGCTTGTAGTTTTCAATGTACAGCGAGAATGCCGTCTTGCCCGTGTCGTCGGCAGCCTCGTGCGCCGCGATCACCGAGTCATGGAGTGGCCGGTGATCCATACACCACACCGCGGCCACCAGCTGTCCGCTGGCGCCGTTGACATTGACAATTTTGGTCTGGTCGCGCCGCGAGCCCTTGACAGGCACGAGGTCGAACGCAAGGACGTGGCCCGCTTGGCGCGCGCACCTCACGTGGTACGGTTTATGGCACTCGTAGCACGGCACGCACGCACCGTCCGAGCCGTTGCACACCGTGCACGTCTCGCTGTACCGCTGCCGTGGCACCAATGGGATGCCCTCAACCGGCTCGAGCGCCCGCGACTTGCCAAACTTGATCTCCGGCGTCCATACCGCACACTCTACGTGCACCCAGTTGTTGTCCGCCGTGCGCTTCAGCGGCTCACGCGGGCCAAGTGGCTTGTTGAGCTCGCGCTGCCGCTGCCGGTACTGCTCAATCGCCTTGTCGGCCAGCTCGATCTTCAAGATGTCTTGCTTGGTCTTATTTACTGCGCCTCTGGACAGCATGGCCGGGCTAAGATCCCACGTCGTCGAATACACAGGGCACAACACGCACCGGTAGTCGATCGACTTGTGCGGGTGCCGATCGTTGGCACACATATCGCACTGCCACTTAGCCGGGCTCCGGTTGTCCAGCACGCCATAGCACGTGCGGTGAACCGTCAGCCGGCAGTCACGGCACGTCACGCGCTGGCTGCCGTCGGACAGCCCATCGCCCATGTAGCACACGGCACACTGAAGATGACCAAGCGCCGGCAGCTCAGGCGCAGCCGGCGCAGCAGCCGGTGTCGATGCGGCCGTTGTGGCTGTGGTGGCTGTAGCTGCGCCATTGGTCTTGCCTTTCGCATCCTTCTCGGCATTGGCGGCGGCAGCGGCAAGCGCGGCCTTTTCCTTTTCGGCGGCGGCCTTGTCGGAGCGGTCTCTGCGTCTGCTGGAGCTTGTTGGCGCGGGCGTGCTGGCGGCCGAGTCGGATGCGTTGTCGACATCGCGCTCTTTTTCGGCGATAGCAGCAGCGGCCCCGTTCTGGCCCTTGAGCTTCTTACGCGGCGGCTCCGACGACGCGTGGGCGGCAAAGTCGGTCTCGGTGAGGCTGATCATCTCGTCGGCGGCGGCGATTTCCTTCATAAGTTCCTCGTCCATCTTGCGGCGCACGAGGCGGCCTCCGAGACTGGCGACCTTGGCGGTGAGAGCCTCGACGTCCTCCCACTGGACAGCGTAGCGGCGCCACAGCTCGGCGCAGCGGCGGCACAGGGCGGCGACGTACTGCTGGTTGTTCTGGGTCTGGTTGCGGTCGCGCTGGTTGCTACGCTGGTTGCCGCTGCCGCCGAGCGACTCGGCGAGGACGCCCATCTGCACGGCAGCAGGCGCGCGGCGCCACTGGCGCGATGCCTTGGTGTTGCAGAACTTGCACTGGAACTGGCGCTTGTGGGCGACGGCCTTGTCGGTGTCAAAGGCGGAGTCGTCGTGGTCGTCGGCAACGTCGTCCTGGATCTTGTTGGCGGCGGCGGCCTCGGCCTTCTTTGCCTCCTTGGCCTCCTTCTTGCCCTTGCGGCTCGCGTTCTGGCCCCAGATGATCTTGCCGCGGTCCGACTTCTTCCAGGCATAGTACCAGCGCACAATGTCGCCGTAGAATACCGTCCGCACGTGGCGCGTGACCAAGTTAAGTTCAGAGCCAAATTTCGTGACGGCCTCCTCGAAGCGTTTTTGTTCTTGCGCGCTCAGCAGCGGCTCGCGGAACTCGTTGGCCTTTTTCGCATCCAGCAGCTTGAGCGCCTTGGCCGTGTTGAAGTTGTTGTGGAACAGCAGGTCGGCCGCGACATCGTGCAGGTTGGTGGACTCCTTGGGCAGGCCCAGCTTCGTTGCGCGCGACACGGCCTTGGCCATGTACGTGTCAATCTCGCGGTCGGTAATGTTCACATTGACCTCCTTGGCCTCCTTGGCCTCCTTCTTCTTCTCAGGCTGGTCAACATCCATTTTTGCCGAATCGGCAGCCTTCTTCTTCTTGGAAGCGGCGGCAATGGCAAAGTCGGACTGGATGGGCTCGTGCTTGGGAGCCTCGCGCGGCGGCGCCGTGGGCGACTTGTACACCAAGAAGGCCGTGCAGCGCTCGTCGTCCTCGTCGTAGTCCTCACCGCGGTGAACGTAGCCGGCGGGCGTCTCCTGCAGCCATTTCGGGCGAGCATCACGCTCCTTTTCATAGGCAGCAATGGCCTCCTTGTTTAGGCGGGCCTCGCGACGAGTGGCCTTTTTGATATCGGGCGGGTTGACATACTCGACGGGGCGGCCGGCCCAGGCGACGACATTGGCTTGGTGGCGGGGGCCGACGCGGGTGGCAGCACGCGGGTAGATGCGATCGTCGTAGTCGAGGGCATCCTCGACCTTGGCGTGGATGCCGAGGTAGCGGTAGGGCCAGAGGCTCGCCTGGTACTGCTGCTCGGCAGTGGCCTCCGGGTGGGGGTCCTCGAACTGGTCTGGGTTGTCGCCGGGGCACTCGTCGTCATCGTCGTCCATAAACTCGTCCTCGTCGACATGGGCGGTAGTGGCGACGGCGGTGCCATCGGGGGCGCGGCCGTCAATGACGTTGGGGGTGTGGCGGGCCTCGAGCAGGCGCTCTTGGGCACGACTGCAGGCAGCACAAGACCAGGCGAAACCACGTGACGGCTTCTTCAGCAGGGGTGGACGGACACAGCTCATGTGGTAGGTCTTTGAACAGACAGCGCAGTCGACGGAGTTGTTGCTGAAAGTGGAGCATGTTAGCGCCTTGTTCGCGTCATGACGCTAGCCCAAAAAGGACAAATGTATAAAATAACCGATAAAATAAAAAGAATAAATAGAATAAATAAAAATAAAAGCAAAACATACCTTGCACAGAAACCGCTACAGCGCTTGCACTGCTTTGCGGCTGCCGTGAGATCTTTGCCACGGCCCTGCTCGACCAGGACAAAGCGCCAGCGCTCGTGAAGCACGCGCTTGACCCGTTCAGGGACATTGACAATCTGAATGGTCGGGATGACCTCGTAGTTTTTCTGGATGTAGCGGTCGTAGAGGCGCTCGAACCAAAAGGAGTCCTTTTCGCGGCGGTATTGGTCGAGGTGTTCGATCTCGGCCTTGTGCTTGACGGTGCAGATGCCGCGCAGGGCGGTCAGGGGCGAGATGTCGGAGTGCATGGTGGCGAAGACGCAGCGCGTGTCCTGGGTCTTGCGGCCAATGTCGCGCGGGCGGTAGTACCAGTTGACGCGCAGGGCGTCGACGGGCAGCGAGGTGTTGTTCTTGGGGTGCATGAATTCCATGACACGCGCCAGGTAGTAGGGTTCGCCGGGGGGTTCGCAAACAAGGTAGACGTGGTCGTTGACACTAAGAACGGACCCGTCGTCGGCGACAAGCTTGCCGTCCTTGTTGGGCTTGGAGCCGTGCTTTTCAAAAGTCATCAGGTTGGTGTTGCCGTAGCCGTTCTTGAGCAGGCCGTTCTTGTCGTGTCGCTCATTCTTGTCGGTGCGGTCGTGTCTGTCGTGTCGCGAAGATTTGTGGCCGTTTGTAGAGGACGCAGCGGCAGCGGCAGCAACGGCAGCGGCGCCATTCTTCTTGAGCGAAATGTTGAGCAGCGACGTGGACGAGGACTGTGACGAGCCGTTGGCGGCGCCATTGGTGGTGGTGTTGCCGTTGCTGTGGCCGTTGGTAGTTGCCTTGTCACTTGAGGCTGCCTTGCGCTTACGCGAATTTGACGAGCTGCTGCCGTTGGAGTTGCTGTGTGAATTTGCCGATGTCGAGGTGGACGAGTTGGCTTGCGAGTCCTTGTCCTTGTTGTCCTTGGTATGCGACTTGGAGCCGTTGTGGTTGGTAGTCGAGGTCGTGTCCGAGCCGTTGGCATTGGCGCTGGGGAGTGGTTTGCGTGAGCGATCGCGCTCCCGATCACGCTCGCGATCACGCTCGCGATCACGATCCCGATCCCGGTCGCGCTCCCGTTCGCGCTCCGCGCTGCTGCTGGGCTCTTTTGATGGGCGCAGAGAATCGCGCTCGAGCAGCGACGCGATGGTCCACCCGCTGCCGTTTGCTGCTGCGGCATTTGCAGATGCTGTTGTGGACGCGGACGAATGTGACGAGGGGTTGGGGGCGTTGCGCGAGTCGCGACGAGAAGATGTGGAATCGACGAGCATGTCGGTGTCAATGTCTCTGTCTTCGGCGTAGTTGGGACGCGCGCCGCCTGTGCGGTTACGCGACCTTGTGCCGTAGTGGGTGGCGTTGGCGTCGGTAGAGGCTGAAGAAGAGGCTGCGTTTTTCGCGTCGGTGTTGCCAGTGCTATCTCGTGATGGGCGTTTTCCAGACGATGTGGATGCAGCAGCCACGGCAGGCGAAAGCGAGCGTTTGGAGCCGTTTGTGTGTGGTGGTGTGGGATCGGACATTCTGGGCAGCACGAAGGAGGAGTGAGTGGCCGGCGACGCAGACTTTGCCAGGGATGATTTTGAGGCAGAGGATGAGGCGGCGGCGAGAGATGTTGATGAGGCATCGTCGCCGTTATGTGCTGTTTTTGGGGGCGCCATGGTGGGTGGTGAAGGAGAATGAGGAATTAGGAAAAGGTTGAGAGAGTGGAAGAGTGAAAGATGAGAGTATGAGTGATAAGAGATGAGAGATGAGAGATGAGAGATGACAAGATGAAACCCAAGGGATGGCGCCGTGAGACGAGGCGACGGGTCGACTGTGACGGGGTCGACGTGACGAGGGCGAGTGCCAGCGCGGTGGTCAAGTCAAGACAGTCGAATGGAGTCAAGGAAGAAGGAAGAAGAAAGTAGAAAACGAGACAGTCCAAGTAGAAATAAGAAAAGAAAAAAAGAAGAAAAGAAGAAGAGAGAGAAAGGCCGTGATGTTGTAACGGGCCGAGACTGCTACGACGGGAGGGGATGTCAGGGTGCAGCAGTTCTCTCCATGGACGAGGCGAGGTGAGGTTGGGCGAGGTTGAGTTGAGAGCAGAAAGTACAAAGTGGAAAGTAGAAGGAGAGGAAAGTATGAGAAGACACGGACAAAAGAAGAGATGAGAGAAGGGAGCTAAGAGCTGGGAGTGGTGGCACAGGTAGAAAGATGGATGAGTTGAAGTGGCAAAAGTACCAGTGGTGGTCTTGTAGTGTATGGAGGTATGGTATGGGTGATGGGACAGGTGGTATGGGTGAAGAATAAGAAATTGAGTGATTGTGTACAAAGTATAGCCAAGCCTAAATAGAAATAGCAAAAGAGAGAGCTAGAGAGAACTAGAGAGATGGAGGGAGATGGAGATGGACAAACGAGAGACGTGAGAGCCTCCGGAATGAGGACGGGAGAGGAAATTAAGATGGAAACGAAGCAAGGGAAGCCGAGCCACGTGAAATAGTCTAGCGAGAACGCGGGTTTGGGCACGGCATCACGGAGGTGTGATGTAGGGCGAAGGGGGAGTTGAGGACAAAGTCCAAGGCGAGGTAAAAGTTGAAGCTAAAGTCAAAATGGTGATGACAATTACGATGGCGGGCGTTTTGTGTCAACGGGGGCGAGTGCGGAAGTACAAGCACGGCGGTTGTTGTGGTTAGGCGTTGTAGGTGAGTAGGGTCGTGGCGTGGATGAGTAGGCGAAGAAGTGGGTGATGGGTTGATGGGTTGGGTGGTTTGTGGTGATGGTGTCAAAAGAGAAGAGGGAGGATGAGATGAAAGATGGAGAGATGAGGTGCAGAGACAGCAAAGCAAAAGAGGAAGGAACAGGTGTAGAGTGTAGAGGAATCGGAAGGAACGTAGAGTGAGAATAGAGAAATGAGGAAGGCGGACGACTAGAGTGTAAAACGGGAAAGAGACAAATAGAGAGGAATAGGACGAAACCGAAATTAGAAAAGGTACGTCGTCGAAGATCTGGGCTAGTCGGGAGCCGTGCAGATCAGGAAGGGTGGTAGGTGTGTCTCTCTACGAGGAGTTTGAGTATAGTAGGGGACTACTAGTATTTACAGAGACAGAAGAGGCAAGAGACAAAAGATGAAAGAGGCAAGAGACAAAGACAAAAGAGATGGGATGAAGATATGAGAATAGAAGGAGACGAGAGAAGGCGAATGTCAAGCATAGTCAAGTTGCAAAGAAGAGCGCAGAGAGGGAAGGAGCGATGGGGTCCTGGGATACACGATCTTGCAGGGAAGGAGCGCCTGGTCTAGGATCTCCCAGGGAAGGGACGACAGTGTAATATGGCGAAGCAAACGTCAATCTCTATCAAAACGACAATGACTACAAAGACAGACGGGTTTGAATAAGCAGAATCGACGAGGCAGTCACCAGAGATGTCGATACATTCACCATACGGACAGCAGAAAGGTACGGGTGTAGTACCAAGAGTGCGGAGCGAGTAACTTGTGACGGGGGGTGTGAGACGAGGGCAGTGTGAGTAAAAGGGCAGACGCGAGGAGAGGTGGCAACAGGGGTGGGATGAGGACGGTATTACTACAGAACATACAGTACTAGGTGGATAATACCGACAAAGTCCTCAAACTAGTAGGGCAGTTGACAGATTTATGCGTGGACTATAGATCTAGTCTTTCATTTTGGATGCATACTCTCAGTAGAGAGTGAGAGAATACAATGGATGATGATAGAAAAGAGAAGAGCGAAATAAAAAGGCAAAGATGAGAAGAACGGAAACAAGAGAGAGTACTTGTACCGTTGAGTGACCAGGGGTAGGGGTGTGGGATTGGACTGGATTGTCGGGACTGTGGAGTGGGCGACGACGAGCAGAGGGAGGGCGAGGTGAGATCAATGGTGACATGTAGATGAGGGAGAATATTTCGTAAAGAATAGATGTCATGCAAGAGCATACCAAGTATGTGAGAACAGACATACTGAGTAAAGCACGAGATGCCAGGATACAAGGTCGGCCATTCGGCAGGTGGCGTGGTGACGAGTGACGAGTGACGAGACAGCGAGTGACTGGGCGATCGTGTGGGTGTGGGAGATACGGCAACGATAGTTCTAGTCCTAGTCCATTATCTGGGAGTTGAAGAGGCGAGTTGAGCCGGAGATCTTGAATCAATGCCAGACAGAGGACAAGAGATGACAAAGCAGGACAGAGGTGACCATATGAGGAAGGAACGAGAAGGAGCTCGACAGTTGCCATCTCAAAAGCACAAATACCTACAGCGTGCACAGAAGGAAGATGGATGCCTCGACCTTGATCTGTCAAGGCGTCTGTCCATTCTGCATATTGCTCAGTCAGGCAGCCTGTTTCGTTTCTCGCCGTTCCGAGCCTCCCTCTATCGCCCTGAAATTACTTTGGACGGGCGACGTTCTGAGTCCTGATTCTGTTGGTATTTCCCTTTATATTCCTCATATTTCCCTATATTTCCCTATTTCCAATGTCCCATTCCCCATTTCTGCTGTGCATTTTCAGTCTATTTCTCTATTTTCTCTATTTTCTCTATTTAATTCGGCCTCTTATTAGCAGCGATTAGCTGCGTTTGAGTTTTGAGTTCCTTTTGGGAGAGTGGGGCCCTAGTAGCCACGTTGGTACACAAGTATCTATCAAGTATATATGGCAAAGTACTACTAGCTGCAGCACACAAAAAACTCTTATATCGACTTTATATATACAACCACCCAACGACGCGACCAACTGTACTTTGTACTTGTTCTGCACTGTAAACTGTACAAGTACTTGTGAGGAGTGTGAGTGGACAAATTAGTGAGTAGTGCCGACTACACAACTGCTTTGACCTGACATCTGCCTTTGACTACAGAGTCCTGTTCTGTCTTTTGTCTTCTGCCCTCCATGAATATTGCCTTGATTGATCCGTCACCCGTCCAGGTGATACTATTCTCCTTGATTCTGACATCTTGACATACTCTCCCCGTTTCCTTCATTCCTGGCCATCATTGATCCCTGCTGCTCGTGAATTTCATTGACGATTGCCAGTAGTCCCCGTCTTCGTCCATCTTGTCTGCTCTGCACTGTCAATCTCCGGTCAGACTCAAAGTACTCTGTAGAATTCGCCTCTCTCCCCACGTCTGCCTGTATGACTTTGCGGGCATTCAGCCTCTCACCCTGACGTCCATCCCGGCATGACAGTCATCTACTCTGTAGCTTTGTCGATTTCACGGCGACTAATACCCATTCTGATTCCTTATTCATTCGTGTTCTCTACTCTGCTCTGTCCGTTCTACGCAGTACATTCTTGTTTCAACTTTGATGGATCGCCCAGGGCATCCGCTGTTTCGTGTTGTGTAGAGTGTTCGCAGTCAGTGTCGTATTTGGGTGGGAGTTGGCATGCTCTGTCAAGGATCGCCGGCAATCCTTTCTTCGTCTTTTCTTTTCTTCTCTTTTCGTATTTTCTTCTATTCTTCTTCTTCTCTTCTTCTTCTTTCTATCATCTCTTAATAGTTCACACATTCTCGACATTGCCTGTTCTCAATATACTCAGTCCATACTACACAGACCAGACAACGCTTGTTTGCCTTTTTTACCATCTACCCTTTTACCAGTTTAGTACCAGTTTTACCAGCTCTACCATTGCCAATACCACCATTACCAGTAAACGCTACAGACTACACTAATCAGCACCCCGGTCAGTGCTAGGCCATATCAGGACTGCAGAGACGACAGCCGACGTCTGGTCGGTAGATGTCATTATTTGTCTCTTCTCTTGACTGTCTTTCTCTTCTCACTCTGTAGTCTTCTCTTCTCCCTCTCCCTCTTCTCAACCTCTACTTCTTCCATCAAATCTAATCTTGTGCCGCGACACATCTCACAAGATACCAGACACTAGCAGGACAGAACAATCAGCCGACCACTCCATTATAGTCTGTACAGAGTAGTAAAAGTAAAATCGGATACTCTGTAGAGATCTGACTAATGACTAAATACAACGACTAGTGGTGGTTCTGACATCTCTCCTTTTATCTTTGCTTTCTAACGGTAACCATCAATATTGACCGTAGCCAGTGTAGCATTATCCATCATTCAGAGTGATTCGATTGTAAAGATGAACATCAAGACGTCAACATGCCCCGACGTGTCGTCTGTTGTAGTTGTCGTCCGTTGTCGTCTGTCGTGTCGTCTGTCGTTGTCGTCCATAAGTCGCCCCCATCTTTTTGTCTTGGGGTCTTTTCTTTTGGGCCTAACCACCCACCCACCACTTCCTACTTCCTAACCTCCTAATCCAACCACAGCTGAGCCCGTACCGCCATTTTGCTCCTGCCTTTCCGCCCTCCTCTTTCTACTTGACTTCTACTTGCTTCCTTCTTCTTCGCCAATAGGCTAGCGCCAAATCAAGCACACCAATATTACCCAGTACTGAGAACTGAAAAGTAAGCATATTCGAGTATGCATCTGTACGGGTCTATGCAAGTATTATGTATGTTGTACGTCTGCAGTTTAGGGATGGTTATTCACCACAAAGACTTATAGTTGAAGAAACTAGACGGCGAGTTGTCGGAGAATGTAGAAACGAGTATTTATAAAGAACAGAAAGTGAGAATGGGAGAAAGAAGAAGAGAAAAAAGAAAAGAAAAAGAGAAAAAAGAAAACAGAGAGAAAGAGAAGAAATCGATGAAAAGAACACGACAAAACACGACAAAAGAGGCCCCTCCCGGAGGGGCGGCATTGCGCATGGCAATCAAAGTGTGCGAAATAGCAAAGTTTACCGGGCTAGGGAGTGAAAAGGAGAATAACTACAGTAGACGTAGAAGAATGGGAAATGGGAAATGAGAAAATGGGAATAGCGGCAAGCCCTATTCGATTAGATTGAGGAGGCCACGCGATGAAGACGAGGGAACACTCCAATACAGACAAAATTCAATAACAGAAACAAACAGTGAACATAATACTAGAAAGAGATACTAAAATGAGTACAGAGCTGACCGACAGTCTGCAGTGGCGGTGACTGCAGACAGGCAGACCGGTCGATGCCCAGAGGCCGGCGACTCGACTTGACGGCTCAGAGAAAAGACAGAGCAAGGACAAGCAAGGCACAGAGATGCAAAGAAGAAAAGATAAAAAAAGAAGAAGAAAAGAAAAGAAAAGAAGAAAAGAAAAGAAGAAAAGAAAAGAAAAGAAGAAAAAGAAAGAAAAAAGAAAAAAAAAGCAATGAACGCCGTCAGAGACAAAGCTGGCACGCAAGGGCCGGAAAGACAACGACAACAGAAAGACAGACAGCGAAAACGACAAAAGACTGCACTGTCGTTTGGTAGTTGGTAGTGTAGTGAGAGTGAGTAGTCTCGGCCGTTTCTCTTGATTCTCTGCGGGCTTCTTCTCTCCCTTGTGCCGTTGTAAATGATTAGTCATCCATTTCATCACCAGTCATCTTGCTCTCTCCTCTTCTCTTCTTCTATTTTTCTCTCATTCTCTTCTCTTCTTCTTCTCTCATTCTCTTCTTCTCTTCTTCTCTCATCATCCTCTCTCATCATCCTCGTCATCGCAAGGCATACTCTAGACACACAAACGACACCAAAACTAGACGTCGTTCCTAGCTGGGCTCTGCATGCTGTGCCTAGATGGCTATACGCTAGCATGTACCCACAGGTAGACCCTCTCCATATCGCAGTGTAGACTACTTTATAGTACTTTCCGTACTTGCAATGTACGCCATGTACTCCGACAGCACAGGCTAGAGCTAGGCCCAGAGGCGCAGACCGGATCAATTTATCGATTTTTTGTATTATTTTGTATTATTTAATTTAATACGACGTCCGTCTGTCGGCACCACTTGTCGATACGATTGTGATTATAATGGATTGCATTCATTGTATGTACATGTGTCATTATCATAAATAGGTCGACGCGACTACGCCTCGACATCGTACTCGACATCCGTCCGGATCACATACTTGGCACCCTGCCGCACACCCGTGCCCTCGTGCAGCAGCGCCCCGTGCGTCTCGCCGTGCGGGAATATCGCCACGCCGCCCATCACGGGCCGTACTGGGTATGCGTTCAGAGTGCCTTCCACCGCGCCAGGCAAAAAGAATGTCGTCTCGCCGCCCTCGAACTCGTCATTGAGATAGACCAAAAACGTAAACAGCGAGCTCTGCTTCTTGTCCGCCGGTGATGCGTCGTAGACATAGGTCATCCTTTCTTCCTGACCAGTCTCGATAATACCCGACGGCGGCCACGCGCCGTCGATATGGCACCGGTACTCTGCCCCCGGCACGTACCGGTACACCCGGAACCGCCGGTTGATCCCCCGCGCCACCCGTCCGCCAATCTCGGCCGGCACGTGCGCCGCTATCCGCGACCACAGCATGTCGTGGAACTGCTCGTCCACCACCCAGTAAAAGTTGTGCGCCAGGATGCTGACGTCGCCGTCCTCGCGCACCGGCGCGTCCGGCAGGAACCCGACGCTCTCGCCGGCCGCAACAATCGCCTTGCACTCGTCGCGCGAGAGCACATTCGTGGCCACGCCGAGGCGCGGCACGACTGGATGAGGGTTGTATTTTGTCTGGGGCGGCGCCGCCGACAGAGGCACAGCCCCGGGGACCGACGTGTACAGAATGGCCGGGTGGTGGTTGGGTGGTTTGCGCTCGAGCGCGGGTGTGATTTCGAGGACGGGCAGTGCGTGCGGGTCGCGCGGGGCGTGCTCCAGAATCGACTTGTCGAGGACCGACGCATAGACCTCGTCGCGCGGGCCTGCCGGGCGCAAGTCCCAGATCTCCTGCACATGAATAGACGGAGTAGACGGTGTCGCTGTTTTGTAAGAAAGAGCAGCAGGGTTGACGTCGATCGGCCCGATGGCGCGCAGGATGGCATCCACCACCAGCAGCCGGTCCTTGTCCTCGGCCGATCTCTGTATCTCCTCCACCTCTTCCAAGCCAGTGGACAGCCCGCTGATAATGTCCAGGTCCCGCACCCACCGGCACAGCGCGCCCAGCTTCGGCTCCTCGCCGCGCACCCGCATCTCTGCCAGCAGGATACGCGCGTCCGTGTACTTGCCGTCCGCCAGCGCCGCCGTGATGCGCGCCGTGAGGTTGGCCGTGTGGCCGAGGCCGGCAGCGACGACGCCCGTGGTGCAAGCCTGGCGGAAGTCGTGGACGGCCGTGCGCAGCTCCTTGCACTGTTTGAGTTTGATCAGGGCGGGGTGTTGGGCGAGTGCTTTCAGAGTGTCGACGGTGATTTCGAGTTCTTCCGCGGACGTGACTGTCTGGAGGCTTGTTGTCGACGGAGGTGTAGACGAGGTAGAATCGTCGGGCGGCGACAGCGGCCGGGCAATCTTTGCCTTGCTCTTTTGCAGAGCCTGTGTCTGTGCCTTTCTCTTTTTGGATGTCATTGTGATATGTGTTGCTGCCTGTTGATTCTGCAATATCAAAATCCATTGAAAATCATTATCAATCGACGTCCGATATCAATGTCTGCCAGGCCCAGCCAGTGGCATGTGGAGGTGGGGCGAAGAAGAGTCGGATTAATTTAGACCCACTTATTACAAACCTGCACTACTTCGTATGGGTCGAGTCTGGGTTCTGGGAGATAAAATGCGGTAAAAAGGATAAAGCAAAAATAAAAAGTAATAGAAAAATAGAAACAGAGCAAGGTACAAGCCAAAGTACTGTCTTGGCATTATACTTAGTACTCATATCGTCTATGCGCCGTCTTCAGTGATTGTAAGCCTCTGCTGTCTACTTTTATCATCACTTCAATTTGCATTGCTCTTTCCATCTCGGGGTTTCTTTGATCATGTGCTGTTGCCTTGGTCGTGCCTGCCTCAGAAACTCAAACAAGGCAGCAATGATGCACACGTGACCCGGCGTCGGTTTGGTGTCCCTTGCTTGCTGTTTTTAATGGATTCTAATAGATATAGTGGAGGCATGCACTGTAATCAAATTCTATGGGGCGCCTAACCCCTGTCGCGCGAGTCGCTGGGAAAGCGCGACTCATCACGGCGCCTACGTTACTCAAATGGGAAGCATCGACTGTAGATGCATTCATGAAACTACGAGTATATTTGTTTATATAATCATCTTTTTGTCTGTTTGACTTGACTATTCACTGCTTGTCTGCTTGGTTTGAATAGGCTGGAAATGGCCAGCAGTTGGCACAACACGTCGGTTCAGGCCGCCCGCCAACAGACATACACCGCCGACGACGCAACAAAGACGGCGTCATACGCACCGCAGACAACCATTGGTGCCCCGACTTCGTTTGCCGTTGGAATCAAGCGGGTGCAGGGACAGCAGATTGAAGGTGGACTCATTCCAGGAAATACAGCAAAAAATCACAGTCAGCAGCCACTTGGACCGCCACTCAAGAGACAGGCGACAGGGCCGCTGCCAAATCGCACAGCAAAGCTCACAGCAAGTCCAATCGTTAATGTCGAGAAGGAGGAAGATGCCAAAGATATCCAAGATGTGAAAGATGCTAGAGAGCAAAAGAGACCCGCCTGGCTTCCACAGGGCGTGACCGAATACTCGCAGCGCCGCGTCATCAAGGCCACGCCGACCGTCGCCCAGGACCCGCTGCTGTCCCTCGCGCACCCCGTGTACGGCCTGCCGGCACGCGTCGTCGCCAACTTTGAGGGCATGGGCATCCGGGCCATCTACCCGTGGCAGAAGCAGTGTCTGTTGGCCGGGGGGTCAGACTCTGTAAAAAAAAACGACGCGAAAAGCCTGCTGGATGGCTCGCGCAACCTCGTGTATGCGGCACCCACCGGCGGCGGCAAGTCGCTCGTGGCTGACGTGCTGATGCTCAAGCGCGTTCTGTCACAGCCGCAGCAGCCAACAGCCAGCCAGCCAAATCCTGCGTCCAAATTGCCATCACACGCATCAAAACGGCCAAAGGCACTGCTGGTGCTGCCGTTTGTGGCCCTCGTCCAGGAAAAGGTGCGGTGGCTGCGGCGCGTTGTCGATGGCCTCGTATACCCAGGGCCACCCATCTTCTCAGGATACGCATCCACCGAGGGCGTCCGTGTCGTCGGTTTCTTTGGCGGCGCCAAGATCCGTGCGACGTGGAACGACTTTGACATTGGCGTTGCCACCATCGAAAAGGCCAACGCGCTCATCAACACCGCTATCGACGACTGCACCATTGGCGACCTGTCTGTCGTCGTGCTGGACGAGCTGCACATGATCGACGATGCCCACCGCGGCTATCTTCTTGAGCTGCTGGCCACTAAGCTGCTGTGTCTCGACCACCACGTCCAGATCGTCGGCATGAGTGCCACCTTGAATGTGTGTTTTAACCTTGAGATGATATCTGAAAAATACTAACAAAAAGAACATCCAACTACTATCCCAATGGCTGGATGCCTACTTTTACCAGACGCGCTACCGCCCTATCCCTATCGAAGAACACATTGTCTACGACGGCCACATCTACTCGGCCGAGGACACCCAGCCGCTGTCGCTGTCATCGACACAAGAAATCAAGAATCCAAAACTGCCGCTGCCCGCCCTGCGCCGCATACACAAGTCGCTGCACAGGGAACTCAGCGATCCCGTCACTAACGCTGTCGTCGCCCTCGCCGCCGAGACCGCTCTCGCCGGCTATGGCGCCCTCGTCTTTGTCAGCAGCCGCGCGAGCGCCGAGAACGTCGCTCTGCTCATCAGCCGGACTCTGCCGTCGTCTCTAGCAGACCTTCATGATGCACACAAAAAAGGAGAAATAAAAAATACAGACCTCGACGAAGTATGGGAGTCCCGCCTCGACCTGCTGAGCGAGCTGCAGAGCCTGCCTACTGCAACTAGCGAAAGCACGCTCCTCCAGACAATTTTATCTGGGGTTGGCTACCACCACGCCGGCATGACCGCCGAAGAGCGCGACTTGGTGGCCACCGGCTACGACCGCGGCGTCCTCAAAGTGTGCGTCGCCACCTGCACGCTTGCGGCCGGCATCAACCTGCCTGCGCGCCGCGTTATTCTGCACAATGCGCGCATGGGTCGCGAGCTGGTCGGGCCGGCGATGCTGCGGCAGATGCGCGGACGCGCCGGCCGCAAGGGCAAGGACGAGGTGGGTGAGACGTACCTGTGCTGCCGCGAGACGGATGTCGAGGACGCCATTGACCTGATGCACGCCGAGCTGCCAGACGTCGGCAGTGTACTGGCGCGAGGGGGGAATGCCGAGGAAGACGAGGACGATGAGTATCTAGATGAGCAGCAAAAGGCAGAGAAGCTTCTAAAACAAAAGCAAGGGCTTGAGGAAGAACGCGGCCGGCGGCTGCAGCGGGCCCTGCTTGAGGTGATTGCCATACGGCTGGCCACGAGCCGCGAGTCGCTGGACGACTACGTCAAGAAAACGATGCTCTATGCTGATGGCACTGCTGAAGGCGATGCTACTGGTGCTACTGATAAAGACAAGAAAGAAAAGAAAATACAAAAGACGTGGGACGACGTCGAGAACAGTTTGGAAGCACTCAAGACCAAGGACCTTGTCGAGCTCGACAACTACGGCAGCCTGCAGGCCACGCGCTTCGGCCGCGCCGTTGTCGCATCCGCGCTCGACCCGGCCGACGCCCTCTTTGTGCGCGGCGAGCTCGAGCGCGCCCTGCAGGCCTTTGTCCTTGACGGAGAGATGCACATTCTGTACACGTTCACGCCCATCAACGACTCGGGCGGTGCGATTTCATGGCCCCGGTTCGGCCAGGAGATGGACAGCCTCGACGACAGCGGCATGCGCGTGCTGCGGCTGCTCGGCCTGCAGCCCGCCGTCATCATGCGCCTGCAAGGCGGCGGGTCGCTGCCCGAGCGCACGCCCGAAGAGAAGAAAGCCGCGCGCGTCTACCGCCGTTTCTACTTGGCGCTGCAGCTGCGCGACCTGTGCAACGAGATGCCCGTGCACCGCGTCGCACAAAAGTACAATGTCGCGCGCGGCGCCGTGCAGACGCTGGCGCAGACGTGCGAGGGCTTTGCGGCAGGCATGATCAAATTTTGCGAGCACATGGGATGGGGGTGAGCCTATGTCTTTTATCTATTTTTTGAAAAAAGCTAACAAACAGTCCGATGGCTGCCGTGCTGGAGCACTTTGTGGATCGGCTAAAGGCCGGGGCCAAGGCGGATCTGCTTGCACTGGCGCGGATTGCGTTTGTCAAGAGCCGCACGGCGCGCATTTTTTGGGAAAACGGCTACAAGTCTGTCGCGGCCGTGGCCAATGCGGACCCGGGCGAGCTGGTGCCGATCCTGATCCAGGCGCAGGCGAGCCGTATGCGCTTTACCGACGCGGCCAGCGAGGCCAAGTTCAAGGAGAAGATGGCAGCCAAAGCGCAGATTATCACCGAGTCGGCCAACCGGATATGGCGTGAGTTTGTCTCCAGTGTTCATTTACATTACCAAGCTGACAGACAGAAATCGAAATGCAACAAGACCTGGAGGAGGATTAACGACCATAGACACGACATGAGACATGACCATGTACAATTTGTGTTTGATATTTCATAATTCATTATATACATTAGTACCCTGGCGCGGCAAACACAGAGTAGTCCAGGTCCTCGCCGCGCATGCTATGCCACCACCGGCAGTTGCGCCACATGTCGTCGTCCCAGCCGCCAACAAGGTACCAGTATTTCTTCAAGAACCACACCTGCGGCTCCCAGCTGCGCATGTCCCACGGCACGCCCGCCCGCATGTCGCGCGTCGAGCTGCTGTCCCGCATCGCCTGCGCCGACAGCCCCATGCCGTCGTTGCCAATCTGCGAGCCCCAGCAGATCAGCCCGTCCGCCACGTTCATGTCGTAGCACAGCTCGTCTTCATCCAGCAGACAGGGTGTTGCAGTGTCCTTGCTTTGGTTATCGCCGTAGAACAGCATCGCCGACTGCTGCGCTGCCTCGGCAATGCACTCGTCCGCCTCCATCTGTGCAAGCAGCGCCAGCGCGCGCGCCCGGAATCCCCGGAACGGGATCGTGTCAATGTACGGGTGGTGCGCCACCAGGATCTGCGCATCGGTCGGCTGCAGGTCCTTGGGCGGCGTCTTGCCGCGCAGCTCAATCTGCTGCCGCACGGCCGCGACGACCGCCGCGATCCGTGCCGGGCCCTGCGTGACGACAGCGCGCGCCTCGTCTGCCGCGAGCGCAAATGGACTCTGCAGGTTTTCGACCGAGTTGCCGTCGGCGTCCTCAACGGAGCACGACTCGTCGAGCATGGCGGCCGGGTTGGGAAGGCCGCAGGCCTCGCAGTTCTGCAGGATGGCGACGCAAAAGGTGAGGCGGCGGCACTGCAGGGTCATTGTCATGAACGTCGGGGGCAGCTGGGCGCGTGCGGCGGGCGATGTGCTGCTGAAGCCGGCTGCGAACGCCTGGTACTCGGTGCCGAGCGAGCTCATCGAAATATTCGTGTAGGCGGCGGCGGCCGACGCGATTGCCCTTTCCTTTGTGGACTGATTCCAGCGGCTGGCGACCTGGCGGCGGCGTTTAGCGTACAGGTTCTTCATGACTGTTCCCTCTGCATCCGGGGTTGTCGTGGATGTGTAGTGGCTGCTCGGGCTGTCGTCATTTTCATTGTTGTAATCGTTGTCGTCTTCGTCCATATCGTCGACGCCGTCGATTTCCTCGACTTCCTCGACTTCTCCGACCCGTTCTGCATCCCCGGGCATGCCCTTGCCCTCGTCCAGCAGAGTCTGCAAAATGAGCCTCTTTTGGTGTGAAGACAGCGTTTGGACGTACTGCAGCATGGCACGTACGACTGGCTTGTTCTTGTTGCGCGTGCGCCGTGACGGGCCGGTCAAGTTTGCAACGTTGTTTGCAGTGTCTGTGGTGGCAGATGCAGACTTTGTGTTTGCAGGAGCAGGCGGAAAAGTGTTGCTAGGTTCGCCTGGCTGGGCCAACGACGCCCAGAGGGCCCGTGGTGACGGCCTCGACGGTAGAGTGGCGTGCATCTGTGCTGGTGTTGGTTTGGTTTTGGATTGAGAAAAGGAGAGGGAAGAGTCGACCGGCATGCCATTAAAGAAGGACGCTGCCTGCAGATCAGACCGCATCATCCGGTCGAGGTCGAGATCGACATTGAGGTCGAGTGTCGGGTTGAGAGTCTGGTCCAGGTCAAAGTGGCCCAGGCCGTCGAGGTTATCAACTGTGTCGCTTGGTGTCGAAGACGACGCTGGTGTGGCCGACGAAAGAGACGGTAGAGACGGCAGCGGTAGGGGCGTTGTGGAGGACGATGTGACAGGAGGCGGAGGAGGGAACGACGCCGCGAGGTCGCTCGCAAAGGGGACTGTCCACGAGCTGAGCAGGGGCATGCTGAGAGGATCGCTAGGTGTAGTGATTGTTGATGCTGCTGCACTCAGAGGCGGCTCTACTGGCATCCACGAGAAAGGATGTGAAGGGTGCGAAGCAGACTCGGCGGCAGTCCATGAAGATGACGTTGTTGCGGCAGCCAGTGGATCTGGTGATGCAATAGTTGCCGGCTGTGTGGACGACACTGCCAAGGGATCTGTGCTCAGCAGGTCGGTGAGCATGCCTGACTGGAAGTTGTTGTCAAAGCCGGGAAAGACGATGGGATGGGTGTCCGGGAACGCAGTCACATTGTATGACGGGGCAGCAGGTGCCGCTGACTGTGTATTTGAGTCGGCATTGGCACCGACATTGGCATTGTCGGTCCCCCCCTCGGCCGGCTCGTCCAAGATCTGCCGCAACAGGGCCAGCTTCTGCTTGCGTTTTTCGCCTGTCGGTTAGTTTGATTACAATAAAGCATGCATACCTGCACCTACGGTAATTCTTGGACGCGATCCGGTTCTGCTCTTTGCGGTGGTCGCTGTTGGGCCCCTTGGCTTCTTTGGGCTGGCTGGCCTTGGTGGCCTTGGTGGCCTTGGTTGCTCTGGTGGGTTTTGCCGTCGCAGGTCTAGATGTAGACGTAGGGAACACCGCAGGCCCAAACGGCACCGCCATACTGACAGACGTCATGGCCAATGCGAGGGGTGTAAGTGATATAAAAGGTAGTCTGTAGTGGAGGAGGAGGAGAGGTATGGGTCCGACTAGGCCGATGGTTGTGCAGCCTGTGTGTATGCAATTGCCAAATATGCCACAGCGGAGACGTCCGTATCCGTAGCAAGTCGATATAATTTATCGTGATCTATAAAACCAAGACAATCATGACAAAAGACAAGACGCCGGCCAGCGAGAGGACAGGGAGTCTGCTTGCTGACGTTTGGTATAAAAGTGGAGCCGACGCCCGTCAGCATTCACAAGCTTACTCTGTGTTAGAGTAGCCTTACGCCTGCCTAGCGTGCTAGCGTGTCTGCACTACAAGGCTCCGGAGGTAAGGCGGCTCTACTTCCGACATGTACCTTTGCAGATGCAGGTCCCGATAATGCAGCAACGGCCGCGTTTGAGTGGAAGATTGAGTGCATGTCGAGGCAGATAGATAAGGAGACGGTTGTACTGCTTTTTGGTCAGTTTTGTGCAGTTATGCACAAGTTTAAAAGTCGCCGATTCGGTCGAGGTACATTTGCTTATGTAAGCATAGCCATTAAGGAAACGTCACAAAACCAAAGAACGGGCAACGAGAAGACCAAATTGAATGCATCGCTATGTGAGAAATGTTGAATGTAAAAAACTAAATAGACACCGGGTATTATTCCTACAGCTTCTCCAGCCGCGCCTCCAGCTGTTTCACCCAGCCCTCCATCACCGCCGCATTCTTGCCCATTGTCGCCTCGCCGTCGCGCACCGCCGCCTCCATTTTTTCGAGGCCCGCGCGCCACTGCTTGACTTCTGCCGCCGTGTCTGCCTGCTGCTGCGCCAGATCGTCCAGCAGTTCGCTTGCCGTCGCCGCGTCTGCGTGGATCTCGCGCAGCGACCGCAGCCGGTCCAAGAGCGGCGGCAGCAGCGGTGCCAGACTCTCAATGGTCGGCAGCGCCGCGTAGAGCGCGTTGATTTTGGAGGCGTCGGCAATAAAGGCCTCGTTGCTTTCTGCGACAGGCCGGCCCTTGACGGTGCGCGCCTGCAGCAGCTGGTCGTTGGCCTCCTTGGCGGCCGTGCGGGCTTTTGCCAGGTTCTCGGCGTCCTGGGCGAGCGCACGCACGCGGCGGCTGACGGCGTCGAGCGAGGCGGGCGAAGCTTTTTGCAGGGCGTCAACTGATGCCTTGAGGGTGTAGAGCGAGGGCAGGATGGCGGCCTGAAGGTTGGCGCCGCGCGACAAGTAGGGCATAGACTTGTCCTCGAGCTCGGGCATGAGGAGCGACGAGCCGACGCCAATGGCGCGCTCGAGCAGCGCGAGGCGGCGGTCAAAGTCGGCGGCCTGCTCGAGGGCGGCCGACGCCACTGCAGGTGTAGATGTGCTGGCGGGAACAGCTGGATCTGCACCTGCACCTGCACCGGCCTCCGCAAACCGCGCGACATTGCGCGCGATGCCCTGGTCGGAGAGCTGTGCAATGCCCCTGAGGGCCTGGCTGAGCGACTCGAGATCGCTGTCGGCCGTCGGCAGGCCGGGCACGGCAGAGCGGTCCTCTTTGCGCAGCGCGGCCTTTTGTTTTGCGTAGGCGGCCTTTGTCTCTTCGACCTCGCGTTGCAAGCGGGCGATTCTGCGCTCAAGACCAGTCGGGGAGTCGCTGTCGTAGTCATCGTCGTTTTCCGAGTTCTCGGCAATATCATCGTCGCTGCCAATCTGTTGCCGCGGCCGCCGGCGGGCAGTGGTTGTGCGGTAGGAGGCGCGCTTGCGGTCGATGCGGTCGGAAAAGTTGGCATCCTTGGCGTCAACGATGGCACCGCTGAAGCGCGAGCGGGCCTGGCTGGGGTGGACGCGGGGGCGGGCAATGTCTGCCTCGTCGTCGGTGATTTCGGTGTCGGAGCCGGAACGCTGGCCAGCAGCAGCCGTCTGGTTGTTAGGTTTTTTTCTGTAATTTTTAGTCTCTATACATACTAGGACAGTCGAATTGTCATCTGTGAGCTCTGGCGTCTCGTAGACATCTGGAGCCGTGTCCTGTTCTGTTAGCTCTCTGTGGCTGTGGAATTGCTGCAAAAAAGAGATTGAGAGAGAAATACCAAATCTGGGAGGGCAGAGTATTTCCTGTTCAACGCCATCTTGCCAACCGTATCGTAGCCGTGGTGGTGCTGGTTGTCGATATCGTGGCCGGCAGGTCGCGATGCTGCACCAAAACAAGAGGTGACGTCCTGCTCTGGTATTGAGATTGGGGATAGGGGCGGTAACGGTAAGGGTAGCTAGCCCAATGTGGACATGCGGAGACGTGTTTCGCCTGCTCGTGGTCGACTGCAATAAGTGGAGAAATCGTGACGGCTGATATAAGCAGATCTGAGTGGAGCCACATCTCCCTCAGGTGCACACATGACTGATCACGCTTTTCGCTGGCCTGCCCCGCCCCACAAACATTATTCCTTGTGGTTTTTGTCCGGGCTCCACTAAAAGTACTCAAAGCGCTGCTGACATAAGCCCAAAAGACGAAAAAGCGGCAAAAATGGCCAGCAAAAGAGAAAAGAAAGAGCGGGGCAAAAAACTCTACCCTACAAACGGAGCCCAAAATTAATTTGTGCGAAAAATCTCTCTGCACCCTGTAGCCTGTAGCGTCAACTTTTCCACCTTTCCTCGCCCGCATCCATTGTCAGTGTTCAGTCGTTATTCGCATCACCAAAACCACAATCAAACAGTACGTCAACCTTTCCGAAGACCCTCAACCTCAACGCAACTTCAACGACTAACGTATCGATCAGAAATGGATTCCTCCAAGCAGCCCGTCAAGCTCGTCAAGGTCACCCGTGTGCTCGGCCGCACCGGCTCCCGCGGTGGTGTCACCCAGGTCCGCGTTGAGTTCATGGACGACCAGACCCGCAGCATCATCCGCAACGTCAAGGGTCCCGGTAAGTTTGAGAGGAGAGGAGGGCGAAGGATTGGCGAGGCAGTAGCAGAAACGTCTGGAGGACGACCGACGACTTTCGAGCATCGAATGGAAGAACGAACGAAGAGCATCAAACGTATGCAACGGCCAAGCATCAAAGAGCATCCGAGAGGATTGAAGAAAGCGACAACTCGGTCGGAAGAAGCAAACTGTCGGACAGAGACGGACGCCAGGAGGACAAAACGAAGGCTCAAAAAGGGCATCTGATCGACTTGTCAGATGACAACGTGCGCCACGACAGCATGCAGCAATGGATCAAAAAACGAAAAACCGGGCGACATTAAACGGTCATGAGACAACAGAAACCAGTCGACACCCAGACACCACAATCTATGCCGAAATGCTGCCTCGTCAATTCCAAGCCAAGTCATGTCCATCAGAACCAACACTAACATTGTTACAGTCCGCGAGGACGACATCCTGTGCCTGCTCGAGTCCGAGCGTGAGGCCCGTCGCCTGAGATAAGCGTTGTCTCTCTGTCTCGTCTCTTTCTCTTTTATCTCTCTTTATTTTGAGTCTTGAGCCTGAGTCTTGAGTCTCCGGCCGGCAGGAAAAGAAAAGCCTTATTCGACTGGATTAGCGACAATGAAATAAATCAAAACAAACTTCATCTACTTTTATCTCTACCGTGTGTCAGGGAACGGCGCTTCAAAAGCACTGGCTGTGCTTGTTCGAGTTTTATGTGTTTTATAATGGAATGGGAAAAAGACCAAGTCAAAAGTTATAAAAGACGTTGTCCTCTGTCTCTGTGTCTATCTCTGATATCTGCCGGCGGTACAAGTCAATCTATGACGATATGTCTATTGAATCTATACCTGCATCGTTCATCTGCATCTTTCGTCTCTGCTCTTTTTCATCGTGAATCTAAAAGTCGAAATTCGCTGTCTCACCTGGCGGTCTGGCCTCGACTTGTGGGCCTGCAAGTAATTCCGTCAACCTGCACAAGCACTTTGGGCACAAGAGAGACAAATACACACAAGACAACAGTGCATCATAAGCAAGATGCTCACTAACGGTGATGATTATCACGAGCTTGAAAAGCTGGGATGCGATAAAGCGATAGAATAGGCACGTGATTCAACCTCATCTGATTGGCTAGCCCACCAATGCAAAGCAGCAAATGAGAGCTCCATATTTCCATATATTGCTGGTATTGCCCATCTCCACCGCTAAAATTTCAGCCATATAAAATTACAATCTGCTGCTGACTCTCTCCCTTTCTCGCTTCTCTTCAACCATCAACGCAACAGGTAAGCATCATACCCTACACACACTGCACACATACACACACACCGGTTAAAGATGAAACGCGAAAGCACTTTACATTCTTGATTTCCATGATTGTTCTCATTTACACCAAGATCTCTGATACAACCGTTATCCTATACATATCGTCACACTGCAATTCTCACCATGATCATTGCTAACCAATAAGATTGTTATATCTCGCCTTAATTGAGTGCAGGATGGCCGACCCAGGCCACTTCCTCATGCTCTACTTTGCCGCCGCCACCGCGTACACCCAGAAAGACTCGGAGCTGCTGCCGGCACCGCTGCCGCTGGCCAAGCTGTTTGCGACGCTTGAGGCGCGGTACCCAGGCATCCGCGCAGGCGTGCTCGACGCCAGCATGGTGACGGTCAACCTGGAGTATGTGGATGTGCCGGTGGATGGTGGTGGCTGTGATGGTGGCAGCTGTGATGGCGATGGCGTGGGTGTGGTGATTCAGCAGGGTGATGAGGTAGCCATCATCCCTCCAGTCAGCTCGGGCTGATAGATTAGAAGAGGAGGAAGGAACCCACCGGGTGCTGCTTGCTCTTGTGTCGGGTGAGCTGCGGACGGTCCTGTCTATGGAATTGTAATGTTAATGATAGCGAATCAATGATATAAAACAAGACTCGGTCAAACGCGAAGAAGTGAAGTGATGACAGACAAATGAAGAAACAAGATCATGCCGTGACACAACTTGTACTTGTCATCCTGGTGTATCACCAGCTAGAGTGCCGGCATCGTCACTATCAATAACAGGCACTATCAGAAACAAACACCAACGACAGTATTGCGATGAAACAGGATGCCAGGTCGAGGCTCGGCTATCCGTTGTTGATGACATAAGCAGCCCTGTTGCTCTCTGTAAGAAACCAGAGGAGCCATTAAAACAAATAGGAAATTAAAACAACATAATCTACACAGATGTTGGCCTCATGTAAAAAGTGATGTGAATTACAAATGAGGAAGGCGCGACCTGCAGAGCTGCATCAGTATGAGTCAACTGCCTGTACTTTGCTTTTTTCTGACTTCTTCGCCCGCCTTCATCCCGCTATTTTTTCTCGCTAGCGTACTTCGTACTGAATTCGCCACCCATAACTCTGATTTGTTCCAGAATGGGTGCTGTAGCCTCCCAGGACCCATAATAAAGTTATTCAGCGGGCATCGATGACTCTCACCATCATCCAGATCGAGACTGCTTAACTTTGACCGCGGTGAGAACTTTCGAGCTTTTTTCATCGAGCGTTGTTCGTTTCCTTTATAATTTTTTGTCCTAAGGAATATCTGATTTTTTCTCGATTTTAACACAACAAGCACGATACACAATATTGCGACGTCGTATCGCAATTTTACAATCTTTTCATTGGCAAATCGACGGCATCGATTTACGATCTCGCATCAAATCTGCTCCAGTTTGCATCAAATCTACATCCAAGTCTGCCTGTTTCATATAGAGCATGCATTACTACACAGTATCCAATCACCACTCGACAAGACGTCTCCAAACCTGAGCACAGAAACAACCGACTAGGCTCTCACTCAACACTCATATCAAACAAAAACGACAGAAGACCATGTCTTCAACATTGAACCCCGAAGCAAGTTCCTGGGGATCGTGGAACCAGACTCAGCCTCAGCCTCAGACCCAGACTCAGACTCAGACTCAACCTCGGGCCCAAACTCAAACTCTGTCTCAACAGAACCAGCCCAATGCTGAAGACTCCGGCCGGGGACGGCGGAACCGAAATGCTGGTGGGCCTTCCAGAGGCCGGGGCCGTGGCGGAGAGCGTTCTCAAGGACAACGTGCGGGAAACCAGCCCAATCAGCCCAGTCATTCCACTCAGCAGGCTGAGCAGCGGCAACAGGGGCCTGTTCAGCAGGAAGACCGGCTAGAGCAGCCAGGACAAGTGCCAAACGGCCGGAATCTCCGCGGGGGTGCTCGAGGCCGTGGTGCCCGAGGCCGTGGCGGACGTGCAGGTGCCATCATCGCGCCCCAGCGCGCCTTTGGCGCTCAGCTATCTTCAGCTGCAGCCGAGCCCTCTTCCAGACGGCAGCAGCAGGCCGAGGGCAACAGGACTCGCAACCGCAGACGCAACCGCGGCCCAGCCGATGATGCCGCTTCTGTTGCCGACACCGAGGCTACTGCAGGCGAGACCCCGCGGCTGCCGCCGTCGACCGCCGCAGACCTCACCACGCGCATCCACGAGGACATTGACACGGGCAACTACGACTGCCCCATCTGCCTCAATGCCGTCACCCGCAAAACCCGCGTCTGGTCCTGCAGCATGTGCTTCCATGTCGCCCACTACTCGTGTGTCTCCTCATGGGTCAAGAAGGCCCTCGAGCAGGGCCTTGCCCTCAACAAGATCCGCTGTCCCGCGTGCAACAGCGAGGACACGAATACAAACTCGGACAACGAGTCGAGTCAGTGGAGCTCCTTCTCGCAAAAGAAGCTGTGCTGGTGCGGCAAGCAAAAAACGGCCGGTGCGGCACCGGCTGCGCTGCCGCCGCACTCGTGTGGCCGCATTTGTGGACGCAAGCGCTCGGGACAAAACGGCACACCGTCGTGCGACCACACGTGCCCCAGCATGTGCCATGCCGGACCGTGTCCGCCGTGCGCGGAGATGGGCCCAATGATGGCCTGTTTCTGCGGCAAGCAGACGTCCATCAAAGAGTGCGCGCTCAGCAGCGGCGCCGGCGTGTCGTGGAGCTGCGGTGAACCGTGTGGCCAGCTGATGCCGTGCGGCGAGCACCGCTGCGAGCGCGCCTGCCACGCCGATGACTGCGGGCCGTGCAAGGTGCCGCTGCCGTCGACGTGCTACTGTGGCAAGGTCGACAAGGAGCTTCTCTGTCGTGAGAGACAGACACCAAAGACGTCGTTTTCTGCTTCCTCTGAGACAGAGTTTCAAGGCACGTTTGACTGCAAGCAGGCCTGCGGCCGCGCGTTTGATTGCGGCACGCATTTCTGCTCCAAAGCCTGCCACCCCCAGGACGCCGCGTCCGCGCACTGCCCGACCTCGGTCGACGTCGTGACGCACTGCCTGTGCGGCAAGACCCACCTCGCGTTGGTCCCAGACGCAAAGGAGCGTACGTCTTGTGCCGATCCTGTGCCGTCGTGCGGCAAAACCTGCGGCAAGCAGCTGCCCGGCTGCGCCCACACGTGCCAGGAGCCGTGCCACGACGCCGCCAGGCCCTGCCCGCCCTGTAAGCAGATTGTCAATGACACCTGTGCCTGCGAGACGACAACCCACCAGGTTGTCTGCGGCGATGCCGACGCCCGCGACGCCGCCCAGTGCGACACCGTCTGCCGCGCCTCCTTCAACTGCAAACAGCACCGCTGTGCCGCCGTCTGCTGCTCCGGCAAGCCCAAGGCTGCGCGCCGCATTGCGCTCACTAAGCGCAAGACGCCTCAAATCCAAGTCGAATACGAAGCAGAACACGTGTGCGTGCGCCCGTGCGGCCGCGCGCTCCGGTGCGGCCGCCACACGTGCCCGCAGGTCTGCCACAAGGGCGCGTGCCACTCGTGTGTTGCGTATCTACACGAAGAGCTGAGCTGCCCGTGCGGCCGCACCGCCGTCGAGCCGCCGTACCTGTGCGGCACCGTGCTGCCGCGCTGCGACTTTGACTGTCCGCGCCCACTGCCGTGTGGCCACCCGTCGGTGCCGCACCGGTGCCACGACACTGCCAACCAGCCGTGCCCGCGCTGCCAGCGACTTGTCAGCAAGTCGTGCCTGTGCGGCAAGCTGGTGCTGCAAAAGGTGGCGTGCGGCGCCGACAACATACAGTGCAACAGCATCTGCGGCGCCACGCTTAAATGCGGGTGAGTTTTTTCTTCTGTTTTTACACTTTTATAGATAAATACTGACCATCAGGGTGCACAAATGCCGACTGGGGTGCCATGCGCCTGGGCGGTGCGAGGATGCCGATACGGGGGGGTGTAGCCAAGTTTGCGGCCGGCCCAAAAGCATCTGCGGCCACGGATGCACAGAACCGTGCCACGGCGCCGAGTCCAAGTGTAATGAGACCGAGCCGTGCGGCGGCGCTGTGGAGATTCACTGCGCATGCGGTCGCATTTCCAAGCGCGTGCGGTGCAATGCGGTCGAGACTGAGACGGCGGAGCCGGTGCAAGCTGGCGACGCCACTGAAACAACAGACACTCTAATTGAGACCGAGACTGAGAAAAAGACGGAGACACGAGTTCTCGAGTGCGACGACGAGTGCTTGCGCATCAAGCGCAACCTTGCGCTGCGCGACGCCCTGCGCATCTCGGACGACTACACGGACGAGCACATGGCATACACCAACGCGCAGATGGAGTATTTCATGGCCAACCGCGTGTTTGCTTCTGCCCAGGAGCTGGCACTGAGAGAGTTTGCCGCCGACACAGCAGCCAGTGTCAAGCTCAAGCCGATGAAGCGGCACGAGCGGCAGTTTGTGCACACGCTGGCGGAGACGCTGGGCCTGCGCACCGAGGCGCGCGACGAAGAGCCGCACCGCTATGTGATTGTGATGCGGCTGGGCGAGGCGTCAGCTGCGGCCACACAACTGCCGGAGCTTACTTTGAGTGAGAGCGAAGAAATCTACAAGCGCCTCAAGGAGCGCGCCGCTGAGGATGCCGCGCTTGCGGCGTCCGAGGTGCTGAAAGAGCAGGCCATTGCGGCGTCTCTCAAGCAAAAGGAGACTGAGAGACAAAAACAGCAGCGACCCGTCGTGCTGCCCCCGTTCAATGCCATCTACGTCCCTGCCGCGGGCACGTCGCCGCTCGCATGCGACGCCTTCCAGGCCATCCTCGAGGCGTGGCAGCAGACGCTCGACGAGCGCGCCGGCGACACGGCCACGCTGTCGGAGAGATGTGTCGACGGCGACGTTTTGCTTCGAGTCGACATGGATGGCCAGCTGGAACAGTTTTTGCTGTTTGTGCTGTCCTACTTGGTGGACCCGTCGGTGCCGGTGCCGGCGTCGGCGTCGGCGCACCTGTGTCATGTCGACGACCAGTGGAACGTGCTGCGGCGGGCGACCTCTGATTCAGACACGGACGAGGCGACGTCGCGGTGGAATGTTGTCGCCGGGCGGACGGAGCGGGGTGTTGGTGTTGTCACCCCTCTAGCTTCCGAGCCAGCTTCTTCGTATGCATCTGCGTATGCATCTGCGTCGGGAAGCTCCACCCCGCCGAAGCGCATCTTTACGCTGCGCAAAAAAGTAGTGACTACTGTGCGCAGCACGTCGTCGCCGGTGCCGTTTTCCGCGATTAAGAGCGAGGCAGACCGGCGGCGGTGGATGGACATTCTGGCGGCGCAGCCTACAGATGGGGAGGAGATCGAGATCGAGGTGGCCGCGCCCGTCGAGTCTGTCGGAGTAGTGGAGGCCGCCGAGGCCGCACCCGCTGTTGTCGACACTGTGGAGACTGCCGAGGAGCAGGCAGAGCCGGTCGAGCAAGAGCCTGAGGCTGTTGCTGCTGTTGCTGCTGTCGCTACAGATGCTGTCGATGCTGATACCGCTGCTACGGTCGAACCCGGCACTACACACATCTAGATCATCACGTCTACGAGTTGAATAAAAGCAAGATAAAAGATAAAATAATGCACGACTATGAATGGTATCTTTAGGAAATAAGATCAAATAAGACCAAATAAGGAATAAAATAAAACAAAAAACTAGATCAACCGCCCGCGCGAGCTGCTGCGGCGGGCGTCGGAGACTGGCGGCGCGGGGGCAGTCTCGCTTGTTGGCGTCGGTGTCTGCGGCGGCGGAGGCGTCTCGGGAATCATGCGGATCTGGCTGCGCAGGTTCTCGCGCCAGCGCTCCATCTCCAGCTCACGCTGCTGCTCGGCCGACGAGGCATTGGAGACTGTCTTGCGGGCGGCGGCGATGAGAGAGGTCGACAGGCTTGTGCGGTGCGAGTGCGAGTGCGAGTGCGACGACGTAGAGAAGGACGACGAAAAGGAAGACGAAAAGGAAGAAAACGAGGGAGCCGGCGACCCTTCTCTTCGAAAGAAGGCTTTGCCCAAAGACGGCCGCCAGCGCACGCTGTCGCGCGGTGCCTTTCTGCGGTCGTCTTCGTCGTCGTGGTCAAAGGCGCTGATTGGTTTTGGTTTGGTAGTGTCAATCGCAGAGTAGGAGCGTGAGTGAGAGTGAGACGGCTCCGCCGGAGTGTCGGCCGGCTGGTAATAAGCCTCTGGCTGGACAGCCTCTGGCTTTGCCTCTGGCTTTGCCTCTGGGAGAGGCTTCGGCGGCACGGGCAACGGCGACGTCGGCGGCGGGTATGGCGGCAGCGTTGCCACGGCCTGGTACGACAGCCGCGCGTTGCTCACCGTGGTGTGCGTGCTGTTGGACGTAAAGCTGCTGTGGCTGTTGTACCCCGGTCCGCCGCTGGCGACGCTGCTCATTGCACTGGACACGCTGTTGGCGATGCTCTCGCTGACGGAGCCGCTGCTCTTGGAGCGGGCGTGGTACGACGACAGCCGGTGTGCCGAGGTGGATGCGGTCGACGACAGGGCGACAGACGAGCGGTGGTTGGATGTTGCCGTGCTAAACCGTTTGTCGTCTGTAATGGCGACGCCTATTTCCTTTTCTTTTTCTCTCTCCTTTTCTTTTTCCTTTTCTCTCTCCTTTTCCCTTTCCCTTTCCTTTTCTCCCTCTCTATCCTCTGTCGAGTGGTCCTCGTGGAGAGGCGGCGGCGGTGCTGGGCGGGGCGGCGGGAGGGCAGGCCAGGGGTTGCCGATGTTGATGCTGGGGGAGGCAGGACTGGCCGGTGCAGATGCCATGCCGCTGGGGAAGAGGCGGATGGCGGGAATGTGCTTGGCAATGGCGGATGGCGACGGCAGCGAGTTGAGCGAGTTGAGCGAGTTGAGCGAAGACGTCAGAGAGGGCAGCCGCGCCGGCGCAAAGCTGGCAAAGGCAGACACGGGCAGGGCGGTGCCGACGTCTGTCGGTCTCATTTTTGTTTTCAGTTTGGCGGCCGACGCCGTGGACGCACTCGAGGCGCTCCTGGTGGGCGGCCGGGCAGTGATGGTGGCCGGGACGGGCGGCGGACGGCTGGGGATAAAGGCCGTCTCTTCTGTGGGCTCTGCGATCTCGGCCCTGGCAGGCGCGACCTCGTGGAATTCGTCCGCGTCCGCGTCCGCGACCGCGACCGCGACCTCGACCTCCTTGAGCTTCTCAATCATTTCTTCAATGGCCGGGCCGGCCTCTGGGGTTTCTTCTTCGCCGTGCACGCTGTAGCGGCTGGAGCGCGACGAGCGCGCGTCAGAGGCATCGTCGGGGTGCTCGATGATGGGGGCCATGTTGGGGTCGCTGTAGCGCTTGCTCTTGAGCATGCGGTTGGGGGTGAGCATGGAGCGGTCGTACTGGTTGTACTGGTTGTACTGGTACTGGTAGGACGGCACGTATGGCTGGTAGGGCGTGTGAAAGGTCTGGAAGGAGGGCGGGGGCTTTGAGGAGGTTTGCGACAGAGACTGCAGCAGGGAGGCAGTGACGAGGTCGGGCGTGTCGGGCGTGAGTGGCGTCATGGTGGCACTCACGCTGTCTGTGTTGCGGCTGTGGGCGGGCACCTCCATGACGACTTCTCTCTCGTCGGATGCCAATGTAGATTTTGTCGACTCGGCCACAGACTCGGCTTCGGCCTCGGCCTCCTCCTCGCTGTCGCTGGGGAACATGCTCGTCTCCCAGATGTCGGGCCGGGCGTGGGCACTCGGCGGACGCGGCGTCGCAGGAGTTGATACTGCCAATGCAGCAGGCGCAGGCACGGACACGCTGCGGCGCAGACTGGTCGGCTTGGGCGTTCTTGGTGTTCGTGTTGTTGGCGATGCAATCGCCTCGACGACCAAATCCTCGGCCATGTCCAGGCCGGTCAGCTGCCGGATCTTGCTCATGGACCGGTGCCGCGGCATGAGGTTCTGGGGCACGGGCGTGGATATCGGCGGGAACGCCGAGGCGCGTCGCGACGGCGACGCCGAGGCGGCAGCATACAAATCGCCGTCGCTCTTTTGCGTCAGGGGCATTTGTGATGCGACGGCATCCTTGGCCGAGCTGGCGGCCTTGCTGGCGAGCTTGATCAGCCTGCGGACGGCCTTGGGGGCAGTCGACGACGCCGAGGACAGCGTGCCCGAGGACGACGTCGGGCGCAGCCGCGAGGAGGACGAGAAGGACTTGAGGGAGCGCAAGGGCGAGGGCAGGGCCGGGGCGAGGGCGAAGCGCTCGCTGCGCATGGAGGCGTCGTCGTCGCTGGATTTTGTTGATTTTGATTTTGCGGATTTTGCTGATTTTGTGGATTTGCTGCTCAGAAAGAGCGGCGTGTATGGACGGTCGGGCGAGGCCATTGTGGCCATCGTCGGCATCGTCGGCATCGGGGCCGTGGCGGGTGCCCGCTGCAGTGACTGTGACTGCAGTGTGGGTAGTTGGAGAGGTGCCAGGACGGGTTGTCTCGGGCGCTCTTTCCTTGGTGCTACAGGCTGTACCGGTGCAGATGCCGATGTAGATTGTCTTTGCATCGATGCAGTGGGAGGCTTGGCTGCGACCTGGCTCCGCGGCCTCAGCACGGTCTTGGGCGACTCGGGCGTGGGCGACACGGAGACGGACGCGACGGCATACGACGAGGACGACGAGTTGCGGCGGTGTCTCTGTTTTGGGGTATTTCTGGTCGAAGCCGACAGCGAGTTTGAGCGTGGGAGCCTGTCCTTGTCCTTGTGCTTGTCTGCCAGCGGCAGCGGGCGGTCGAGAAAATCAATGGACGAGCTGGATCTGTGGTGATTTGTATTTGGCTCTGTATCCGAGAGGGATTCGCGCTGCCGGAACTCTTGGAGCGAGAGCTGGCGGTGGTGGTTTTTGTTCTTGTTGTTGTTTGTTTGCAAACCAGACGACGATGCGAGCGGTTTGATGTCTGGCGTGGATGCGTCTACCCTGCCGTTGGGCACGCCAAAGGCAAAGGCCTGGTCGAGGCGTGCCCAGAGAGAAGGGTCTTTGTCTGTCATTGACTATGATTTGATGGTCAACGGTCGATGATCAGTGATTCAGAAGACAACGGCCGAAGCAGGGGTTGAGATGGAGTGACTGAGTATTGGCGAGGTCAGACAGACAGACGACAGACAGACGACAGACAGTCGAGTCAAGAGTGAGACTGTCTACTGTATTGACTGGATGATAGAGTCAAAGAAAAAAACGGCGCACAGTCTGCAGTCGACATGCTGTTGACGAGGTTGATGCGCGTTGTGAGAGAGGCGGTGATCAAATATCAAAGAGATGGCATCCTCACTCGACGAGGCCGGTGATGTCGTGAAGTTGTTTGTCTCGTTTGCTTGTCGTTCGTGTCGTCGTTGTCAGTCGTATATCACAAGATACAGCATCGAGTGGCGTCGGCTATTTCTGTCGGTTGAGAATCTGTCTCGGAGAACGTAAAAGTAAAACGTGAAATAGAAATAGATGGAGTAGAATCGACAGAAACAAAGACAGCAGAAAGAGAATAGAGAAAAGAGAATAGAGGAAATAGAAGAAGCTCCGCTTTTCCGCCTCTTTATTTCTCGTCTTCTTTTTCCTTTTCTTCCTTTTCTTCCTTGCACGAGTATTTCCTTTTGCGCTTTGCGACGACGAGCTAGCCAGGTTGACTGTTGATCCGTGTATGAGTGTGATAACAGGAGCGAGTGGGTAGAGGTGTAGAGGTCTGTGGTGGACTGCTAGAGGCTTCGGATCTTGAAATAAAGAGAAGACAAAAAGAAGAAGACAAGAAAGAAAAAGGGCAAATTGATCTCGGAAGAGAGATGACAAGTAGTAACAAACTAAAGTAAAGGTTAAGAAGGCGTTAAAATCAATTAAACAAAGAAAGAGAGCTGAGGAAGATACCAAGTAGAGAAGCTACAGAAACAAATAGAAAAACAAATAGAAAAACAAATAGAAAAGAGAAAGGATTGAGTGAAGGTAGATGTGGAGAGCACGCGATGGTCGCGATGAGACTGATAGACAGAAGGACTCGTAGTCCGAGGCAGAGAACTCGAGAAACAACGGGCTGGCGGTCTGTACAAGGCGACCCAGAGAAAAGAAAGTAGAAAACAGAAAACAAAAAGGGGTCGTCTAGGAAGTAGTAGAAAAGGAAATTGATTGACGGCAGATTGACAAGTGGAAAAAGTAGACGAGAGAATGATTGAATAAATAGTAAATCAGATAAAAAAAGGAATATATTAGACAAGATCAGAAGAATCGAGTTAATCATAAAGAATTACTGTATATTAGATTGAATGAGAAGATGGACAGAGTGAGAGTCGACAACGCCATAGCCATGCAGAAGCAATGAAATGAGCAATAAATGAAATGAAGATGGATGGCTATATCAGCAGTGATATAGCATGTGAGTGTGGGACATTTAGAGGAATACAGCAGGCAGGATACAACGAGCTTAGTGGCAGTAGAGGTAATTGCGCTGTAGTTAGGAGTTGCTGTATCAAGGAATGTTGGTTATTATGACTGGACATGGCCTGGTTAATTAGAATATCAAGATGTTATGTCATCAATGGTTGTGATGTGATAGATGATGAGATGAGTTTATTTGTAGTATTTCATAAATAATAATAATAATAAAAAAGAAAGAAAGAAACCGTCTTTACGATATCAACCAATCCCTAGCAACTACTTGTATGTACAGCGGCTAGACGAGCGTGAGACAGCAAAGACGGCAGTTGTCTGTTCTTGGGTCGTTTATGGGTTGAGTTTAATTAAATTTGCAACGGATGATGTCGTAGACAGTCATAATGAGAGTGAGGGAGTATGGACGGAGTAGATTGACCGTTGATGACAAGCTGGCGGCGTATCAAAAGGGGTAATAATAGAAGATGGAGAAAAAGAAGAAAAAGAAAACGGAAAAAAAGAAAAATAAGAAAAAAAGAGAAACACCATCCCTGTCGATGATCCTTGTCAGGGTCTGAGCGCTGATGAGGGATTAGCAACGGCGAGGCGAGAGCAAGGAATTCACAGGTGAGTGATGTAAATGCACAACATTATGAAAATGATGAAAGAAAGAAGAAAAATGACAAAAAAAGAAAAAAAAGAAAAAGAAGAAAAAGAAGAATGACAAAGAAATAAAAATAAATTGATATAACCGGAACGGGCACTCTTAATAAACAACACTTCACCATGCAGTTACTAAACAGATAGCAGATATGAATAGACTAGAGTATACATTATACGCATTACATTGTCTAAAAACAAAGAGAACCGTTGTCTGTGATATTGGCTCAGAGATCATCTGTTTGTTCAGCAGGCATTGTGTTGTCAGTCACGTGCATATACACAGTTCTCTTGCTATGGGCCGCCGAGAATAGAATAAAAGCCAAGCCGAATCTAAGCATCTGCAAATACCGACATGATCCTGAGAAACTTATGCAGGACTAATGCAGAGAAGGAAAAGAGATGGAGGCAGAGAAGGAGTGGGTTGTGTTTGTAGATTGTTACTTGTAGGGTTGGTTGGTTGAGTGGATGAGGCTGTTGCCTGTATTACAGCGTAAACAGGCAGAGTGGATGGAGACTGTTCCCTGTATTACAGGTGAACAGGCACGGCACAGGGCAAGAAACTGGGGACGGCTTTTTAAAATAGTAATCATAAATAAATAAAATAATTCATATCTCTTCTGATAGCTAACACAAAAGAAACAAGTGGACTACTAAATAAACAGATCCACGTGCTAATTTAAAACATAACAGGCCGCTGTTGACTTGGCACACGTGAAATACAGAGCGTCTGGTGAATTACAGGGGAAACAGAACTACAGACGAATAGACAGGCGCTGTTTCACGTCGACAAGAGAGGAAAGATGTCCAAACAAACATACAAATATCAGAAAGTACGTAAACAGAAGACAGCTGCAGTTGATAGGAAGAAACCACTCATGGCCAGGGAGTACTTTGTAAGTTCTGGGAGACTGGTATTTACGAGGCAAAAAAAAAAAAAGAAGAAAAGAAGACAAAAGAAAAAAGAAAGAAAATAGAAAAAGAAAAAGAAGAGCCACATTGTACGCATCTATTATGTAAGATACAATAGAGTTTGAATAAGAACAAACTAGAGAGCATAATAAAGAGGTTGGTAACAGCCTGGGAGTTGTGCAAATCAATTTGAATAAAATACAAAGATTGGAGTGAAGAAGAGAAAAGAGAGAAAAGAGAGAAAGAGAGAAAAGAACAAAACACAGACGTCGGGAGATGAGTTCATTACACCTGCAGGCGTCCATCAAAAGCTAGCTGCTCTCGGCAACTATCAGCGCGGTATATTGTATCTTGCTATCTAGTACATGGGAAATAAGAAAAGGATATATCATGATTCATAGATGAACAAAAGAACAAAAAAAAGAAAGAAAGAAGGAAAAAAATCACTCAGACTCGTCGTCAGACCCGTACTTGCTCGCCTGGTAGTCCCCCAGCAGAATGTCCGTCGGGTTCAGCCCCGACGACAGCGAGCCCACCAGGTGTTCATTGCCCGCCGAGCCCCGAATCCATTCCGTCTCAATCCGGAAGAACATCCACACCCACCGCCGCACTACCTCGAGCACCTGCAGCACAAACAGCGAGCTCTCAAAGTCCGTGACGTGGTCCAGGTGCGGGCTCAGTTTCAGAGACCACGTGCACCGCAGCACCAGATCCAGTGCCATCACGGCGTAGTACAGAGACGGCCCGCCCAGCAGCAAGCGCCGCCGCAGACCCCACGCCACGCCGCGCCGCCGGTCCGACGCCGACTCAAACACGGTCAGGTCCCAATCCTTGGCCACGTCCCAGTAGAAACTGTACAGGCTGTTCACCGCGCACGCCGCCATCCACAGCCGGTAGTAGAACACGCTCCCGGGGTTGCTTGTCTTGGATGCCCGGTGCAGCGCCGAGAACAGAATCACCGGGAAACTCGTAGAGTACTTGGCCGCGTTGGCCAGGTGCTGCCGCCCCCCCGTCCGCCCGTACTCAATCAGACACTGCCGGAACCGCGCCGCAAACGGCACCGCCATAATCAGCGGCACCACCACGCCGCCGCCGCAGCTGCGGTCCGGCCGCACCGTCGAGCCCTCCCGGAAGAAAAACATGCACAGCACAACGTACAAGTCGCCGAGCACCTTGGAGTAGCTCGTCAGCACATCCGCCAGCAGAATGTCGCCAAACTTGCCGTGCTGCGCCTCGGCCAGGCCGCCAACCGCAACGCGCCGGAGAACCGCGGCAACGCGCCGGCGGCCGTCGAGGGGCAGCCACCGGCGCTTGTGAAAGTAGCTAAACGGCGGCAGGTTGAAGAAGGACGGGAACAGCAAGAGCAGCCCCAGAAACAGCAGCGTCACCATGGGCAGCCAGTCGTAGGCGATGACGAGGCCGGGGTCGCGGTGCGCGAGCAGCCAGAACACCAGCAGAGACGAGCCGACGAGGGCGGACGCGGCCGTGGCGAGGCGGTACGCCGAGTCGTGGTGGGTCGTCGTCGGGGACGTCGATGTCGAAGTCGATGTTGATGCCGACGTCCGGCCGGGGTATTTGATCAACGACGGAACGTCAATCTTGTGATTGTACAGCACCTGCAGGTTGACGCCCCAGCCCCAGGTGGCGAGCACCGTGATGATGCCGACGCGGTACGGCAGCGGCAGCGTGCGGCTAAACCCGTCGAGGTCCGACTCGACAGCAGGGTCGCCGTCCATTGTAGCAGTAGTTGCAGTAGTTGTCGTTGTAGTCGTTGTAGTCGTGAAGAAGAAATAAAAACTGGCTATGAACCCATTGGGTGGTAGAAGAGGTGGTTGACTGGAAGAGGCGGTGTCGGTCGGTCAAGACAAGGTCGTGTGCAGCTCAAAGAAGACAAGCAAGACAAGCAAGACAAGCAAGACAGCAAGACAGCAAGACGAGCAAAAGAACACGACGTCAGATGCCAGCCACTCGAGGAGAGCTCCCCCTTGGAGCTACTCTGCAATTGGCGCGCGTCGGAGTAATGGACCCACCTTTTCTAATGCATTAGCTAATACGCCTCGTGCAAGGCTGTAGTGCCGAGGCAGTTGCTCTCAATGGCATCTTTGTATTCTTGACTTCATCTACATCTTCATCTTTCATCTTCATCGTTCATCCCCACTCGACTCGACTCGACTCCCAGTACAATCATCCACGCCACAAATGCAACGATAATGTCCCCGTCCCCCCTCCCGGCCGTCCGCGCAATGTCTACAGTCGCCATCCACGGCGACGCACAGGAAGACCCCCCCGCGCCTCTGCCCTCCCTCCTGCCGCTCACATCGCCCTACCCCTTTGCCGCCGCCCCAGACATTATCCGCGCCGCACAGAAAGACGCCTACTTTGCCGGATCGCTCGCCAACACCCTCGATGACCTGGTGCTGCGCTTCGCCGGCGGCCGCACCGCCCACGCCTGGGCCGTCGAGACCCGCACCGCCGCGCACGGCCTGTACTGGGGGCTGACGTCGTGGCTCGGCAGCCGCACGCTCGGCGAGGAGTACTGCGACCTCGTCATGGTGGCCGCAGCCGAAGCCACGGGCGGCGTCGACAAAACACCCGTGGCGTCGCCGCTGCGGCGCGCCGCCTACGTGCTGTCGACCGTCCTCGCGCCGTACCTGGTCGGCAGGACGCTGCCGGGCGTGCGCCGCGCGCTGCGCCGCCGCCTGGAGGCGCGCGTTGCCCAGGGCGGCCGCTGCGTGCCCGTGTGGCGCTACGTGCTGGCCCACCTCGACGCGCTGACGTCGGGCGCGCACGCGCGCGCGGCGACGCTCGCGCTCTTTTACTTTTACGGCGCATACTACACCCTGAGCACGCGCCTGCTCAGACTGCGCTACGTCTTTACGCGCCGGCGCGAGGCGCACGGGGCCAGCACGGACGACGTCGTCGGGTACGAGGTGCTGGGCGCGCTGCTGGTGCTGCAGCTGGGCGTCCAGGGGTACATGCATGTCCGGGACGTCGCGGCAGGACTGACGACAGAGACAGCGTCGGCACTGCCGGCGAGAAGGCAAGACGTCAGCCTGGACCACGACCACACGTACACGGCCAACAACGAGCTGCTCCTCGGCTCGTCGACGGCGCCGACGTCTGTCGCGGCCCTGACCAACACGCCCGACACGCCGCGCGACCCGGCCACGGGCGACCCCGGCTGGCGGTTTGACTTGGAGGCGCCGCACACGATGCGGTGGCTGGGCAGCCGGGTGCAGCGGCAGTGCACGCTGTGCCTGGAAAGCCTCAAGGACCCGGCGGCGACGCCGTGCGGGCACGTGTTTTGCTGGCGGTGCATTGGGGACTGGGTGCGCGAAAAGGCCGAGTGTCCGCTGTGCCGGCGCGGTGCGGCGCCGCAGCATATTCTGCCGCTGCACAGCATTTGATTGTGTTATTTAGCAAGCGATTAATGTATTTGATTATGGCAACTACGAGCTTTCAATGGCAACCAAGGTCGTGATAAACAGAGCAAGCTGGTACAAAGGATTCTGACGGCTGTCTGTTCCAAGCAGTATCAACGTGGGAACAAGAATGATGTGAATAAGTGCTGTTTAGATAGATGGCTGTATATAAATATATGCCAATCGTCGACAATGTCGATCCCTGAGGGATGGTATCATAACTCCGGCAAACAAGAAACAAGAAAACAAAAAGTACAAGAATACAAGAATAGAAGACAATCCGAGTGCTCACGCTTTGCGTGCGCAGATGAGTTCACGCTCCGCGTTGCCGCCGCTACTCCTCCACAAACAACACAATCTCGCCCCGGTCATTCTTCCGCAAACGCAGCGACCGAAACAGCTCCTTCTCCTCGGTCGGCTTGCCCAGGCCCTTGCCCGACGCCGACCGCTCGCGGTGGAACCGCTTCAGCGCCTTGTTCATGCTGCAGCCGCGGTCGCTCTCGGGGCCCTTGTTGACAAAGCTCAGGAACAGGTCGGCACGGGGCTTGTAGACAATCAACTGGTTCGTTTCGTCGTCCTTGTCCTCCTTCTTGCCTTGGGGGTGGTACTCCAACAGCTTGGGCGCGTCCTTCTTGTCCGTCTTGTCGTCCTTGGACTTTTTCGATTTTTTCGACTCGCGCCGCGACCGCTCCTTCTTGTCCTCGGGCGATGCGGACCGGCGGTCCTTGCGCTTCTTGGACTTTTTGGTGCCAGCGGTGAGAATGGAAAACAGGCCGGCGGCGTCAGACGACGACGAGTGGCGCTTCTTGTGCTTGGACGACTTGCTCTTCTTGAGCGGGCTGGCCGGGGTGTCGGCAGAGGCGGGCGACGGCGGGAAGTCGCCGTGCTTGGACTTGGTCGACATGCGGCTCAGGCCGCCAGTGAGGCCCGAGTGCAGGACGGGCGGCGCATCCGTCATGGCCTGGTCGGTGATCTCAAGATACAAGCGCTTGCGCTTCTTGCCATCCTTGTCTCTCGCGTCCTTCTTCTTGCGGTCCTTGTCGCGCGGCAGGGGAGCCGGGGTCTGGAACTGGGTGTTGTCGTACTGGACGAGCTGCTGTTTGCCAAAGGCGTCGGGGTGGCTGCGGCTGGCGCTGGCGCTGGCTTCGAGGTAGGCATCGACATGAGCGAGGGCGAGATTGGATGCGTTGGGAGTGGCGCTGGTGTCGAGAAAGTCAAAGACGTTGACGGGGCCATCGGCCTGGATGGGAGGTGGTGTAGGGGCATGAGGCGGGGTGTCGTCGTCGGAGCGGCTGGCGTTGTCATCGTCGTCGGGGACGAGGTACGACTCGATCTCGGGGACGTCCTCGATGTAGGCGGGGTGAACGGCGGCCATTGTTTTGGGTGTAGTTGTAGTAGGTGCGGGAGCAACAGGAGCGTCTGGGACGTGGGGATAAAAGTGGTTGCTCTCCTGCTCAGCAGTAGGCGGGTCAAAGCGTGCTTTCTTGTTCTTTTTGTTGTCCTTGTAGAGTGCGCCCTGGTATTTCTGGTCCTCTGTCATGCAGGACTGTATGTGTTAGAAGAGTAGAGAGTAGAAACATTATCAGAAGTGAATACTGACAGTATGGGATCTATATTCAGTGCCGTAGAAATGGACCATGCAGTCGATGCAGGAAAAGGTGGCACCTCGACAGCGGCCTCTGTGTGGGTCGAGCTTCTTCTTGGTGAGGACGTCGCCGCAGTTCTGTAGTTGTTAGATGTGTTTGTGTTGAGTATGACTCGCGATGGTATTGATATTTGAGTGAAGGAAGATGGCGAGAAGCGAGTTAAAGAGAGACAGGAAGAGAAGGGAAGAGAAGAAATAAGATTATACGAGAACAGTATGAAGGGAGAAAAGAGAAAAGAAGAGACGGAATAGAAAGAATAGAAAAAGAGAAAACGAGAATAAGAGAAAGAGAAAAAGAGAAAGAGAAAAAGAGAAAAGAAGACAGGGAGACGCGAGCTGAGGGGTCTCAGTAGTTAAGGTGGTAGCAGGTAGAGTGCTTGCTTGGTAGGCCCAGTAGACAGTAGAAGTAGACAGTGCAAGACCCGTAGCAAGACCCAAATAGAAAGTGCCCTGACTAGTGACGAGTGACGACAGGGAATAGCCGGCCAGACAGACAGGCGCAGAGAGCAAAGTACAGAGTACGTACACTGGTATGGATGGATGACGACGAGTGGGCTTGGAGTGTGGGATGTTATGCGGAATGAGTACAATGATGATGGAGGCTGTGACAGTGGTCTGTGTCGATGGTGAGGCGGGCTATGGCTTGGGCTGGTATGAAGTGTTTTGGGTGTTGTTGGAGCAGGGGTGGGAAGATAGGGAAGGAAGGAAGGAAGGAGTAGATGGAATGAGGAGAGAGAATGAGGAGTAGAGAGAATGAGGAAGGAGCAGAGCAGAGAGGGCAAGCAAATAGAGTAGATACACAACGAGTGGAAACACAGACGAGACAGACGAGACAGACAGACGAGGGGGTACTCCTCGTACTCTGTAGTGAGAGAGTGAGCGACAGAGGGCGGAAATGAAATGGGCCAACTGGAAGAAGGGGTGTTTGGGGTGCCGATCCAGTGTGTACAAAGTACTATGTCGACTGAAAGTGCGATGAGATGGGAAGGAAAGACAGAAGATAGACAGAAGATAGATAGAAGATAGACAGACGACCAACGACAAACGACAGAGGGGGTGTAAAGTGTTTGGGTTGCAATGTGAGCATGATAGGTCATGGGTGAGGGGTGACAGGGTGTGGGAGTAGAGAGGTAGAGGCAGAGGTAGAGGTAGAGGTAGAGGCAGAAGAGGCAGAAGTAGAGGCAAGTGAGAGAGCAGGGGTCAGATTGGGCATTGGGCAGCATCTCGAGGCAAAGAAGAAAGAAAAAGTATCAAAATGCAATGAAATGAAATGAAATGCAAGAAATGAAAAAAGGCAAAAGAGCAAGAAACCAAATTTTAACAAAAAACCTACCTCGCATTGAAAAGAAACCATGATGCCGATGACGCTTGATGATGCAGCGGGTGTAGTCGGTTATTGGTAGAAGTAGTCGATGAAAAGGTGGTGATGTGTTGCGTGCTGTGGTAGGGCGATGTAGGGCAACGGGCGATGCAGTGGGTGATGATGTGTCGCAAGTCTGGAGAAGCTGGGGATAGAATTAGGGGCTTCCTATCGTGCTTGGTTCCTTCCTTTTCTTCTTTGCAGTGATGCCCAATGAGCGTCGTTGCTTCTGTCGTTCCTTGGTTCCTTCCTTGGTTCCTTCCTTGGTTCCTCAGAGAAACAGTTGCGTGATTTGTAGAGTATCGATATGTGAATATATGTATTTATCCGTGGAATTTGACTCTGCAGGACTGTCAAGAATGTGATGGGTGAGTAAGGGTGGTGAGGTAGAAGAGGATGAGTATTAAAGATTAGATTATTGAATAAGGAATGATATCCATAAGATATCCAAGAGAGCAGACGAAAAGGCGGTGATGAGGAATGCGAGATTTAGGTTGAGAGTGTAGAATGCAAAGCAAACTCAGTCAAGGCAAACGCAGTGTCGGGCCGTGATGCAGAGATGCGAAAACTCTGTTGATGGGAGTGAGGCGCAAGGAGCAGATGTGAAAAGTTGAAACCCAAAGCGATTGCAAAGGAAGGCAAAAGGCAAAAAGAGATGAAAAGAGAAAAAAAAGATGAAAAGAGAAAAAGAAGAGAAAAATCAACAAATACCCCACTTATGACGGTAAATTGTATGCAGACGGCCCATAGCGAGGCTAGACTTGGAAGAGGCACAAGGCAAATACTTGAGTAAAGGTTCTAGAGTTGGGTCCACCGGGCAACGGCAGAGTTTTGATGTTTGCTTGTATTGATGGTGAATATTGTAGATGGACTTTTGGATTTTGTTTGACTCTGTAAAGTATTTCATCATTTTATTGATATAAACAATACATCACGTGATACAAGTCTCGCCACAATAAATGCCCAATGTTGCACAAGTATGACGGCGTACAATGTGCTCAGACGGCGATGCGCTTCAATAAAACTAGAGAGGGAAGATACACTATAATGCTGTGCGCCTCTGTTGCTATGAAGCGGGACATGGCCGCAGCAGGTCGCCGCTGACAGGAGAAAGTCAGCAGTGGTGTCGGATGAGCTGTAAATGAGAGAAACATGACAATGAGTATAGCAGAGTAGAGTAGAGTGTACGTAGAGTAGAGTGTATGTAGTAGAGTAGAGTAGAGTGTATATATGGTTGTTGAGCATTGCGTATTATGCACTGTAAATGCAATATAAAGTAATAAATCATGATAAATAAGCAAAGAGCAACAAAAGACAAGAGACGAAAGAAACAAAAAAAGAAACAAAAATAAAAAATAAATGCAAATGCAATAACACATGACGGATAAAGTACGGCACGGCTGTGCATTGAATACTGTATCCCATCATGCCATGCGATGTGATATGATAGTAGTATTTATTGATTTGATATAAACTACCCGTCAATAGTACTTTGTACAGTCTATCCCTGATTGGCCCGCGCGTTACAGACGATGAAACAGGCTATTTTGGGACGAGGGTGTGTAGAGGTAGAGTGCGTGCGGCGCATCGCATCGCGGCGGCACCGAGGCGAACTCATACAAAGTATGGTGAGCGAGATCAACGACGATCAACTCAACTCAAGTCAACTCAACTCCAACGGTCTTTACTCCGGTTCTCGACCCGTCTGCAACAGCTTTGCCGGCGGATGGTCATGTGCTCGGTGCAGTTTTCATGCTCATCCCCTAGCTGTCCATCAGGCATATCTTGCCGTCTGCAGTGTCTTATTGCGACATTTATCGTATTCAGTACTGACGACTCCCTGATATGCCATGTCGATCAAGTATGATATTGCTGCAGTGTCTTGCTCGCCCTGGCTTGCAACGCCATTCCAGTGGTAAAATGAATACGACTGCATGTTTCAACTTGTTTCCTCTTCTCTTCTCCTCTCTCCTCTTCTCCTCTCTCCTCTTTCTTCCAAACTGCATCTATTTTTGTCGGTCCCAGCAATCGCAACCTGCATTGCGTTATGCAGCACCCTGGACGTTCTGTAAGATACCGCAGGGGTACGATGCGAGCAGAATACGGTGGCGCGCGTCTAATCTATTTACGAGCGACTGCAAAGTAGAAGTAGAAGTGATGCGATGAAAATATGAAAACAAAACTTTGTACAGATAAAGAGATCTGCAAGCTGAACGCGACGTAGAGATGGCGCCAACGGATGTGAGAAAGAACGAGATTGCACAGACAAGACGCCAAACGCCAATACTACAGCTATAAAAAGATGGTGTGCAGCCTGCAGGACACCGGACATCAGCGCGTGACCAGTGTATCATGTCTGTCTGTCAGCAGTCGACCGTCCGTCAAAGGACCATCCGTCAAAGTCATCCAAGTCAGCATGTCCATCTGCCGTGCCTGCCGTCGCTTCTACTACTACCTCTACTATATACCCCCATCTCTACCTCATCACCGCCCATCTACCTTTCACTGACCAGATGCAACCCCTCAGTGACGTCGCCAAAGAGATTACTACCGACACTGCACGGGATTACGCAAAGTACCATTACTCAAATGTCGTTATCGTCATTTCTTTTGTCTTTTTGCCCATCTTTTGCCCATCTTTTGCCCATCTTTTTGCCGTCTGTCGTCTGTCGTCTGCTGCTCATCACGTCGCAATTTAACGTACATCACTAGCGTGTCTCGGCGTGCTAGTGCTAGTGTCATTACTCGCTAGACTAGTGGCCGTCTGTAGCTGTAGCTGTACTGTAGCTGTAGCTGACAGGATTCGTACAATAGCTGCTAGTCAGACACCAGCGCGTCGCGCTCGTCGAACAAACAAAAGAATGCATGAAATTGCATTATGCACTGGACAGTGCTTGTTTTGAAATCAAGGTACGAGTACAGTGCGATTTACTGTTGCCTTTATCGTCAGTTGGATGACCATATCTAAGTGCTCGTACTGTAGATATTCAAGCTTAATATTGCCATTTGTAGACAGCAGCAGAACACAGTCAGTACTCAAGCTGCCCTTGTCTTCGTCTACTGTACTGTCTACTTGTCTACTGTACTGTCTACTGTATGCCACTCGACTCTGCGTCTCAACCCGTGCAAGCCTGCGAGGATCTCCCTTGCGCCGTTCATCTAACGAAATTATGTGAATCGCGGCTGTTTCTTTACAATTACTCCTCTACTCTACTCTTCCACCCGTATTCGTGTATTGTGTGACGGCCCATATTCATACGGAACTCGATTGGCGGTGATTGCCCCGTAGGTGTTTGAAGAGGAGAAAGCAGAAAGCTTGCTGCAAAGACTGACAGAAAGAGCAGGGTCTCGATGTAACAGGAAAGAGTCAGGGGCAGTCTTGTGGACATCCACTCTGTATCTACAGTGTCCTTCCTCTGTATTCAGGCTACAGCTCACTGTATTGCAGGCTACTCCTTGCAACTCCGCTCTCGTCTCAAGTCTTCATCTGGTCTTCACCGTCTGTTCTTGATCTTTCTTCTGTATCTACACTACATCTACATCTACATCTACATCTGCATCTACATCTACAAAGATTCCGCTACGGTACTTTGCTGCTACTCACCACAGACGCACCCAGCGCCTCCAGGAGAAGAGAAACCTGCATACGCGCTTGCCGTGTCGGTCGGCCTGCATTCGTCGTCATCCTCAACCCGACACCGTCAACACTCCAATACAAATCCTCGTCTCTTCACCCTCTCAACTCTCTCAACTCTCTCAACCCTCTATCTCAGAATAGCACACGTTGATGTGCCGGCCGACTCGTTCGGCTTCGCTTGGATGCGGTGTAAAAGGTACGCCGGAGACAAAGGTACTTATAACGGATGACTAATCAATAGCCCCCCGAGGCCATCCACCGACTCGCTCGCCCGACACATTCCCATTCCCATTCCCGCATCACCATCCTCGTCTGTCGAGTCGTCGCCCTCACCACTGTCACCCACATCGCCCGCATCACCCGCATCGCCCGCGTCGCCACGAAAGTCAAAACGAGACAAGAGCAAGGACAAGGCCAAAAAGGACAAAAAGGACAAAAACGCAAAGATGCCGCAGACCGGCGTCGTCGACCAGACCGTGTCGCTGCTCGGCTCCGCCGCCGCCTACATGCGTCTGCCCGCCATCGCCTCAACCGGCGTCGCCGCCGTCCTGACCTCGCTGCTGTACTTTAAACAAAAAGCCTTGATCTACCCGTCGCACATCCCCGCCAATGCCCGCAACGACGTCCCCAGCCCCAAGCAGTTTGGCCTCGTCGACTTTGAAGAGCTCGTCATCCCCACCGACGACGGCGAGAAGCTGGCCGCCTTTTACATTCGCGGGCCGCGCACGTACAACTACGGCAGCGACGACGACGCGCGCTCCCGAAACAGAACTACCAGAAACACCCGCACAACCGTCATCATGTTCCACGGCAACGCCGGCAACATTGGCCACCGCCTGCCCATTGCCCGCATGCTGCGCCACATGGTCGGCTGCAACATCTTTATGATCGAGTACCGCGGCTACGGCGCCTCCACCGGCGAGCCCGGCGAGTCCGGCCTCAACATTGACGCCCAGACCGCCCTGGACTACCTGCGCGCCCGCGCCGAGACCGCAGGCCACAAGTACATTGTCTACGGCCAGAGCCTCGGCGGCGCCGTCGCCATCCGCCTCGTCGCCGAGAACCAGCTGCGCGGCGACGTCGTCGGCCTCATCCTGGAAAATACGTTTCTGAGCATGCGCAAGCTCATCCCGCAGATCCTGCCGCCCGCCCGCTACCTGACCCTGCTGTGCCACCAGGTGTGGCCCAGCGACGCCGTCATCCCCTCCATCACAAAGGTCCCCATCCTGTTCCTGAGCGGCCTCAAGGACGAGATCGTGCCGCCGAGCCACATGCGCCAGCTCTACGACTTGTCGCAGGCCCCCAACAAGATCTGGAAGACCCTGCCCCTCGGCGACCACAACGCGAGCGTGCTGGAAGAAGGCTACTTTGAGGCCATTGCTGATTTTGTCGCGTCCGCAACAGACGAGGGGCCGACCGAGAAGCCGCTCATCTAGGTCTACGTCTTGACTATGCATCTGCTTTTATGATACCCGTGGTCTTTTTATTTTATATTTTATATTTTATCTTTTACATCTTTTCTTTCATAGTCACCATCTACATCATTTATCCAATTTATGTCTTGTTATAAACTATCCAAGCGCTAGATCATACAAATCATATAGTCGTGAGATGAGGTTGAAAGAAAGAAAGAAGAGAAGAAAAAACGAGTGTTGGGTATCGGAGATCAAATAACGAGAAATAAACAAACTACATAACGACACACTTGCCGTTCTTCTTGTCGTGGCCCATATACACCGCCTGTGTCTGCACCTCGGTCGGCGTCTCTGCCGCCTGCTGCGACTGCTGCAGCGGATGGCTCGCCTGTTGACCCTGTGCCTGTGTCTGCGCCATGTGCTGCTGCAGCTGCTGCATCGCATACGCAGACGACGACCCAGGCCCGCCCCCAGGAATCGACGGCATCCCGCCGTAGTACTGCGGCTGCGACGACTGGTAGTATCCCCCGGATTGACCAGATTGACCAGGTTGACCAGGTTGACCAGGTTGACCAGGTTGACCAAATTGGCCAGTCTGCATCCCAGTCGTCGCCGTCACGTCCGTCCACACGCTGCTTGCCGCGTCGTGGTCTTTGCGCTTCTTCTTCTTGCCCAGGTTGCCCAGCGTCAGTTTCGGCTTGCCCGACGCAGGCCCGGACGCGCCGACAGACGGCGCCACCGTCGACGCGGCCACACTCTTCCCCTTCTTTTTGTCTTTTGCTGGCACAACAGTGTCGTCCGACACCGTCGGCATGTACGACCCGTCAACGCTCTTGCCCTTGTCCCTCTTCTCTTTGCGGCCCCACCGCTTCTTCGCGTCCGCCATGTTCTTCGCCGCACTCCTCTCCGCGCGGCTCTGCTTGCGCCCCAGACTCGGACCCTGAGACGCCGACTCTTGATAGAACGGATTGATCATTGGCTTCGGTGCAGGCGCAGACGGCGTGCCGCCGCCACTGATCGTTTCCAGCCGCTCCCGCAGCTCCGCGTTCCGCTCGTGCCGGTTCGCGTGCCGCGGCACCGGCGCCAGGATCTTGGGCTCGTCAAGTTCAATGTCATCCAGTGACCGGCTGCTGCTGTGGTTGTAGCGGCCCTTTTTGCTCAGCTGTCTCGGCGGCGGGTCGAATGCGCCCGTGACACCGCGCGGCGTGCTGATAATCAGCGGCTGGTCCTCCACCAGCGGCGACGAACTGGACACGACGGGGTTGGAAAAGGCGCGCGGTGGCGGCTCTTGTAAAAAGTACGGCTGCGGCTGCTGTAGCTGGGGGAAAGGCTGCTGCTGCTGCTGCTGCTGGTACTGCAGCTGCTGGAACTCGTACATCGCGGGATCCGGAATGTGGAATTGCTGTGGTGGTTGTTGGGGTTGGTATTGAGGTTGATTGGGTTGGATAGGTTGATGCACAGGTAGAGCCTTATTTAGGTGCGACTGGCTGATGGACGCCCGCTTGGGACGGTAGCTGCCGACAGGCACACGGGGCACAGAAAATGAAGTAGGTTGTGCAGACCCCTGGCTGGTCTGGCTGCCTGAGCTACCAGGAGGATTAGATGGACCAGCATGGCCTGCACTCAGTGGACCGGGCGGAACCTGACCGGACATGGGGCCATACTGCACTGGTGCAGAGTACGGGTAGCCAGACTGAGGCACGGCAAATCCAGGAATGGCAAGACTGGGAAATGCAGACTCGGGGTTTGATGGTCCGGCCATGGTGTGGTTGTGGCTGACTGAGCCGCGGCCTGAGACGGACGGCTGCCGGACAGGCCACGTCTGCACCGTCGACATTGGCTTGGGTATGAATGCGGCGGTGGCGTTGTTCTCCTCAGACTCTTGTGTTGGGGCAAAGCTGCCCCAGTTCATGTTGAAGCCGGAGAAGCTGCTCAGGTCGGCCAGGTTACCAATAGGTGACGACTGGGCTGTTGACGGGCGGCGCTGCACTGTGGACGTTGGAACTTTGGGAGTGAGCGGCTGCGCTGGCTCTGTAGCTGTCATCGCTGTCGTTCCGGTTGGTTCTTCTGTTGCCGGATCTGTAGATCCTACTACCGTCGGCTCTGCATCTGCCGATTCGACCCTGCCTGTAGGCATAGCCTCTGCCTCGACAGGTGACACTTCTTGCGCCTGGCTCTGACTTGGCTGTGCCACCGTGGCGGGCTGCGGGGTTGCTGGTGGTGTAGCCTCGTACATGTCGCCAGCCGGCTCTTCTAGTGTGCCAGACTGTGACTGTCTCGACGTGGGACGGCTGCCAGGACGGCTATTAGCACGGCTGCCAGGAGCGGTCCCTGGAACACTTCCAGGGACACTCCCAGCAACACTGCCATGGACACTTCCTGAAGCACTAGGGGCCGGAGAGTCCTCGGGCAGTCCAGACAAACCAGGGGCACCCAGTGTGGCACCAATACCTGGTATCGTAGAGATCGTCGCCGGAATAGCAATCGGTGTCGCGGGTGTCATGGACGACATCACACTAGGTATCGTCATCGGGCTTAGCGGATTGAGCGGCGCCAGCACGGGCGGCACGTTGTGCCGAAGGAACACGGGTAGGTCCTGCGGGTCGACCTCGGCCTGGTACGGCGGCGGCGGTGGCACCCAATTGTCCGCGTCGCTCTCGTGTGGGTGCTCGCGGCGGCCGTCGGCGCGGCGGTAGGTAATAGGTGCGCCGGTGGCTGTCGTAGCTGGCGGGGGGTTGAGGCGGCGGCTGATGGCCGCAGCAGTGGCGGCACGGCGGAGGGTCATGCCGGAGCGCGGGCTGGCGTGGGAGTAGGGGGCGTCGTAGGCCATTTGTTCTTCCAGGATGGATTCAGTCTCGCCGCCGTCGTCTTCGTCGCCGACCTCACCACTTGTTGTGCGAGCAGCATCAGAAGTAGCATTTCTAGACGACTCTGGCAAGGGAGGAAGCGTGCCAGGGGTCGGTACACCTGCCTGATTCCGCGCAAGCATGGTTGATGGATGGATGCGGCGAGGAATTAGAGGATCGTCATCGTGCTCCTCGTCAGAGGTGGCGGCGGCATTGTTGCGTAGTGACGAGGTGGCAAACGGAGGATGCGGCTGCCGTGACGAGGACGTAGGTGAAAATGTCATAGACGTAGGCAGTGGCGGTGGAGGCATGGGCGATGTGACACCGGCTGTTGTCGCATTACGCATGAGAGTGCCCGTCTTGCCTTTTTTCTGGGCTACCGTGCGCCGCCGTACAATGGCTACCTCGGCCTCAATGTCGCGGTGCTCCTCCTCCAACACCTCGGGCTCTTTGGAGCCAACTTCAATATCGATCTCGGTCGTCTTGCCGTCGCTCACACCATAATCAAAATCAAGGAGAAGGAGGCGGCCGCCGTCGATAAAGTCAATGTCGTCCTTGTCAAAGGTGATGGGCTTGGGCTCGCTGATGCCACGTGCGCCGACAACGAGCCGCTCGCGTAGAGAAGACGCACCAAAGCCCTCAACCCAGTTGACCATGCTGACACCTGGAAGCTCACCGATGCGGCAGCCGGCAATGAATGTGTTCTGCAGGCGGTCACACAGCAGCTGCCACTGGGGCACACGCACGGACGAGTCATTTCCAGAGTCCTGCAGACGGGCCGACGCGGCACGCATGGACGGACTGCCACTGTTGGCACGCGACATTGAACCGCTTCCGGCACCACCACCACTTGCATTGTTCACGGCTGGTCCTGCGTCGAGCTCGGCCACAGCACCATTGCCCATGACCGGCACGGCATCTAGGTCCTCGGGCACGCCATAAAGCCAGATCTCTTTACCCTGGAATGCAGCAGACACAAGATCGCCGTGGTATGAGGCTGACGGCAGTGTGCAGGGCAGTAAGCGGGCAGGCGAGTTGGCTGTGGGCACGGGTCCTGTGAAGTAAGTTGTGCCGTTGCGCAGGTCGTCGATACGCACAGCGCGGAACGTCTCAAAGCTGCGGTCATAGGTAAACGTCCAAAAGGCCTCTTCGCGGCTTGAGTCTTGCAAGAGGACCGCATGGCTGCAGTCGCGGCTCGTGTTAGGAAACAGAATCGACGTGGTCCACAAGGCACTCAGGTCGTCGCTCGACATGACGCTACCCGGATCATAGTAGGGTGCAGTTAGGATGACGGTGTGTGGTTGTGTGCCCTGCACCGAGGTACCGAGGATCTGTGTGCCATCGAAAGAGAAGGCAAGGGCATCGACATGATCGCACTTGACAGCTCGGCGGTCCGTCGCGAGTGCATCCGAGTTGAGCGACGAGACCTCGATGCCGCCCTCATAGGCCGCAGCGAGCACAGAGCCGCACGGACTCAACGCGATGGCACGCGGGCTGTTGTCGAGAAGAATGGAGCGGATGCGGCGCGGCGGTGACGTCTTGAGGTCGTAGAGGTCGACCTGCATCTCTGTCAGCAACACAGCGAGCACAGAGGCGTCGTCGCGAATGCAGGTCGCAGCCGGCCGCCGGAGGATCTTCAGTTCGCGAACAACTTCAATGGTCGGGCCCTGGAGGTCGAGAACATAGATGCGGGACGAGTTGTAGGCGAGCAGGTGGTGGCCACGGGGCGAGGGCTGGAACTGCATGCCCTCGCCGCCGGGGCATGACGAGGATGAGATGGAGTTGCTGATGAGGCGCACAAGCGTGCGGTTGGGACGCAGGTAGGCATCGAAACGGCAGCGCTTGACTTGGCGGGCAAACGTGCGGCGCAGGTCTTCAAGAGGGCGATCGGCCAGGAGTTTTGGGTTTGTGGGTGTGGGATATGACGGGCAGAGGGCGAGGTGGTGCGCATAGAGGTGTGCCTGCTGAGAGACGGCGCGCCATTTCGAATTAAGCAGGACGAGTGAGGCAAACGAGCCCGGGTCGACAGCAAGTAGGATCCTAAGTTGTCAGTTCATCTATTGTCTCCCATGAGAGGTTGGTGACATACTGTTGGACGATCTCGTCAGGTAGCCGGTCAAAGGCAGACATGTTTGGTATATTTCGTTTGCCCTTGTCCGTGCTGCGCCGGAGGGCTGTCTCTTTGGTCTGATATTCGTAGTCCTGCTCGCCTCCGTCTTCGTCGTCGTCATTGAACGAGATCGGTAACTTTTCCGTCGAAGGCCTTGGCGAGGATGTTGGCGATGCTCGTGGTGATATCGATGTTGCTGGCGGCGAGGACTGTGCCGCCGCCGCCGCATGTGTGACTTCACCGTCGGCCGCCATTCTTGGTTTGCAGTATGCCCAAGAAGGTCAGTTCGCAAGAAGAAGAGAAGAAGCCGGTATCTCTAACTCTAGAAGGCCAAGTCGAGCTGCATCTTGAGAATAATAGTGTCGTTTAGCAGTGACGTCGTGGGCGGGTAAGTGGATTGGCAGTGAAACGCTAGAGTCGAGAGTGGGCGCTTGGAGGTAGAAGTAGTCGCAGAGTAGATGTGTAGTATTTGGCTATGTAGAGTATGCAGAAGAACAGAAAAGCAGAAGTGAGCAAAGGAGATGAGTTCGCGATGCGATGAGGACCCAACAGCCCAGATCAGACAAGACCCAACCAGAAAACCAAAACGGAAGGCGCAGGTCGTCAGCTGAAAACGCGGTGTTTGCCCCCAGTTATAAATTGGCTGTATTGGGAAGGATGGAGGCTACGCTGACAGTGGTGACGGCAGGAGCGACTCTGTGACTGAGAGACGAGTGTGAATTAAACAACGTGGAGACGCTGTCCTACGGGTATTACAGGGTAGTGTAAAAAGGGAAGCGACCACATGAAAACAAGTCTAGCAGCAGAAAACAGCAAACACAAGCGGAGAACGCCTCGAGGGCCTTGTAGCAATGGGGCAAATACGAGATTTGGCGGTCTATGGATATTACTCGGGAGGGAAGGAGGCTTGTATTGTGGGTGGCGCCTTCCCTGAAGAGTGAACATTCGACGAGCGTGAAATTAAGAACTTGATACGGCAGGAACAGACACTTGTGTAGAGTACTCTGCAAGACAGCACTTTGCAGGCTGTTCATAGCGTACGACGGCAGGGACGAAGCCCACTGAGTTGAGGCAAGTGCGATGGGGGGATCTGGAGTCTGGCCTTTGGGCTGGGGTGGAACTTGCCGCATTTGGCAGTGACGAGCACTTTTTCTGTTTCTTTTGCAGAGGATTACGACGATCTGTACTGGTGGTTTGAGGCCGTCGCGGCCGGTGACGTGAAAAGTTGATCTTCGATACAGAAGATTAGATTAAACATTTCACCACAACGACTCTGCAACTTGAAGATTGAATCCCTGGACATTCAGGAATCGAAATATTGTGAGGTGGTGTGCAGAGTGGAGCTGTTGGATGGCAGGACAAAGAGTCGAAAAGACGACAAGGAAGGAGCGGCTACGAAAAGGGCAAGAACAGCAATAGGACAAGGCAAGAACGACAGAACGCATGCAGGAATACAGAAATAAACGTACAACAAGGAAAGGTAAAAATAAAGGTAAGAGCGATGGACAAAGAATCTGAAAAGGGGGGAACGGGAAAGAGCCGCACTGTAGCAAATAATCAGTACTGAGTACATCGTAGGCTGTCAGCATGCTATGTCGGAAGGAAGACACTATGATACATACAGTCCCCTGTAACTGGACGGGTCAGCCCCTGTAACCTGGCGGTTACAGGGGACGTTATAGGGGGTAAATCTCTGCACATGTCACGTGACTGCTGCCTAATGCCCCTATACCTACTCTCATAGGATTAAACACTCTGGCTAGGTTTTTACCTCTATATATACATATAATATATATACGCGTTTTACTTTACTTTTTGTACCGTGATACTATTACGTCGATAGTTATGAGCCCGGATTTTCTAACGTACTAAAAACATTACTAAAATTATTAAATTCATCGAAAACCTCATCGAAAAGCCTTTAATAACTATGTCTTCCGACATCGATAACGCCTCGACCGTTTTTAAGCTTACTGCCGTGACGCGTACTTTTTTTACTTCGTCCGTTACTTGGTATGAGTGGCTAAAGGAAGTAAAGACTTAAGGAGATAAGTATTAGGACTACTAGAACCTTACTACGACGTATAATAAAAGGGGTGTTAAAAAGCTTCGCCTAAAGCTTATCACGAAGCTTGAGGCTCCCGAGGTATATACCCCGATACTTCTAGTCGAAATTATTACTAACGAAAAGTATAACGTATTTTTTACTACGGCACGTAACGCGAAAGATAGTAAAATACGGGAGGCCGCGTTTTTTGTAGACGAAAGATAGAAAGTATACTAATTTAAGCTCGAAGTGAAAAAGTTTAAAGAAACCGTATACTAAAAGTATAAAAAAGCTAACGATACGGTGTATAAGTATATTAAAGAAACGGTACTTACGTACGTCGTAGTAAGCTTTAGTACTATAAACGAGCGGGACGCGGTAGTATACTTAAAATACCTAGCGACTTTCTATTAAAAAGATACCCGTTACTTTAAGCTAATAGCTACTAATAAATACGACGTTTTATATAAGAAGAAACCGACGAAAACTACTATCGTTAAATAGTTTATTAATTAAGACTTTATAATAGTATTAATAATACGTATAAAAAGCTTTATAGCCTCGCCTAATATTTAGCTTAATAACTTAAAAAGTTTAGTAGACTACTTAAGCTTTAAAAAAATATATTATAATATCGTATAGGCTTTTTATAAAAAAAATAAAAAGAAAATAATACTTAATTATAGTAGTAGAATATATTAGGTAAAGGTTTTTACTATAGACATCTTTTTTACGTTTAATAATAGTAAGCCGTACTTACGTACCGTAAAAAAGGGTATTTTTACGGCTACTTTAGATATCGGAAGAAAAAGCGTTAAAAGAAAACGAGTAAATACGACTATCGATAAATAAGGTACTGCCCGCTTACGTACTTACGTTAGCTATAAAGCCTGTAATTTAGCGGGCTATAAATAAGAATAATACTAAGTAGTTTTCTTTAACTTTAAACTTACCGATATAAACCTTCTATATAATATAACAAACCTAAAAAAAAAGATAAAAGTAAACCTTAACTACTAGCCTAAGCTTAAAAAAAAAATCGAGAAAAAAAAAGCTAAGTATAAGTAAAAATAACTCCCCGAAAAGTCTTTCGACGAAGCTTTACTTACGGTATATACTAGCTTTATAAGAAATACTTAAGCCGCCGAAAAATATATAGCTTTCGACTTTAAAGCTACGAAGTATATATTTTACGAAAGTATACGATTTTTAAATATAAAAGAGATTTCCGTTAATATCGTAATAAAAAAAAAGCTAGTATAAGTAAATAAAAGAAAACGTATAAGGCTAAATTTTTATCTCTTAATAGGTCGTTAAGTATATAAAATTATACGGTCGGTATTATACTACTTAACTTTTCTACTTAACCTAATATCGATACGCCTATTAAAAAAATAAAAGATTAACTAAAACACGAAGCCGAATATACTATATAAACGTACGAGAAACGTCGTATATTAGTTATACGAGTATTTTTTTAGCCTTACTTTAATCGAACGCCCGGTAAAACTCCTTACTTCTCTAGTACTTCCCGCTTTAAAAGTCTACTTCTTTAGTAGATAACTACTTTAGTTAAAAATAATAAGGTACTTATAATACCTACGTATAGGCTATTTAGGCTAAAAGGCGTTAAGGCACCTAACTAAGCAAACTTTAGGAGCTCGACTTTTAAGGCCGACTACCGTAAAGTATAATATATATAAATAAGCAAAAACAATAAAACAAGTGTCGAGAAAAAACTTAAGGAAACGAGAGACGTTAAAGCCGATAAATAAGTTATACGTTAATTAAACTAACTATACAAAAGACGACTAAGACTATAGTCGTACTATATACGTTACCGATATATATACCGGCTACGTATTCGTCTATTACTAACGGGGCAAAGCTTATAACGAAGATTTAGCTTATCTCTTAAATAATTTAAAGACGTAGAACGAAACGAAAAGCTACCGTATCTTATATATTAAGGCTAACTATAAACTATATACTGTACCGGTAAAACGATGGGCGACGCGGTATAGTATTAATTTCGAGCTTTCGGCACTTCGTACTATAGCGTAAAACGGGTTAGCCGAGCGTTTAAAGGGTATAGTTACTACTATAGCGCGCGTATTTAAGATTTCTATATATTTACTACTTAACTTATGGCGCTAATATACGTCGACGGTAATTTACTTACTTAACCGCTTACTAAAACGCCGCCTTAAGTAACGTACGCCTTACGAGTTTATATACGGTAAACTACTAAAATTATACTACTTTAAAGTATATAACTATAAGGCTTTTGCCTTTACTAACGACGTATAAAAAAAAGTTAATAAAAAGAAAAGGTTAAAGCCTAAGGCTTATATAAGCTACCTAGTAGGCTATTAATTAACTAATATTTATAACATTTAAGTACCGTCGATAAATAAAATATTAGTGACGAAAGACGTCGTCTTTAACGAGGTAGACTACTATAGAAAAGAGATACTTAAAGAAATACCCGTTGTAGTAAAAAAAGTGTCGATAAAAGTATTGATATAAGAGATTTATAAGCCTAAACTAAAGGAAGAAGAAACGTCACTAGTATACGATACCGAATAACGACTAGTTAACGCTAGCTTCTTTTTCGGCTTAAAAGGTATCTAAAAAGATACTTATACTATAGTAAATAAGCTTTATACGGTAAGAGATATACCTAAAGAAAAATACGACGGAACTAAAGTTAATCTTTTTATTAGTATTAAGTACTTTTTACAAATACTATAAGAGGTCGGTGACTTTTATAGAGGTAAATACGTCCGTTTGCTAATACCTTTAAAGTCTTTATACGTTCTAATTATACTAGTACTACCCGTATCTAAATACTCAAATAAGTATTTTAGCCGGCAGTTAAAAACTTAAGGTAAGCTTTTTGCCTATACCTATAGGTTTATCTCTAGCGTACGTACGGTATATAGCTATAAAAATGTTCGTATCGACTTTTTAAAAAAGTATAAAGACGCTTATATACCTTTTAAGTATTCCGTTACTAGTATAGCTATACCGCCTATATTCCTTAAAGATCTAACGGCGCTACTTAATAACTAGAAGTAACTAACAAATCACCCACTACGGTTAACGTTTAAAAAGGCTTAAATTAATTACCTAGAATTTTATAAGTTAAGCGATAGTTAGGAAGAAGTATCCCGAAATAAAGCAGCCGGTTATTAAGTACTTAGGAACTAATAGGTATACTTTTATAAAGCGATAAATAAAGGTATTTTTATTATATATAAAATACGTCTCGTAGTATACGGTAATTAATAGTAAGAGTCTGCCTTCGTTATACGTATAGATATACTTACGGGACTAATATTTCGTATCGTAATAAGCCTCGTAGCTTAATTTAATTTTAAAATTATATAGCTCGACGCCGTTAACGCGTTTATAAATATTATACTTAATAAAATAATATTTATAAAGATACCGTTAGGCTATAAAGTAAAAGGTAGAGTCTTAAAGCTTAAAAAAGTACTTTATAGCTTAAAAAAGTCGCTTTTTTTTTAGTAACGTTTTTTTACTAACTTTTTTACAAATTTTATATTTACTTACGTCTTTAATAAGCTATATATTATAATCGCTTTAGGCATCGTTATTTTTTTTTATATAAATAATATTATACTTATATTTTATAAAGATTTTATTATAAAAAAGAAACGGAGTTACCGTAAAGATAGTATCTTAGTAAAGAAGGATATAATGAACAGAGTCTACGACCGTACTAAAAACAGTATACGAAAAGTAGTAGAGAAAAGAGATGATTGTAAAAAGTATAAGGTAGAAAATATAAAGACTTTTACTTACCGAACTTCTCTTGTCCGGCAAACAGGAAACTACGTTCTTTATACAACTTTTAGTCGATCAATCGGCGACTAGTAGCCGACGCATCCCGTAGCTAGCCGTAACGTAAAAAGGTTTTCATTTACTAGCTCTTAGCTAGTAATTAGCCTACGATCTTTAGACTCATCGTTTTTATTCGTTTTTAGCTTATAACGGGTCGACGTCGGACGGTATCCGACGCTTCGGCGATACGTAGTCGTCTTTTAGCCGGCGACTGACTAATTAATTAGTTATCTTCGTAGGTAGGCTATAGCTTATATTTATAGCTTTGTTTATTTACGTTTTTTTCTTATATTATCCCCTTTTTTTAATAATACCGTCTCGGGATTACTTACTTAAGGTAACGAGTCGGCGGTCCGACCCGTCGTCGAGTTTTCGTCGATCTAGAAGTCTTTAGGTTATTACCCCGTAGTAGAAACTTCGTTCTTTATTAAAGATTTATATAAGTGATAAGAAAAACTTTCTAAAGTAGAAAAACTTATACTCTTAAAATAAATCTATTCTAACTCGGCCGTAAGTCGACGATAAATCGACTACTAGTAACGAAATATAACGATCTTTTATATCTTTATCTTTTTCGTTAAAGAACTCTAAAAATATATCCGATAAATCTACGATAACAAAAAAATCTATAAACGATTTTATAATAGAATCCTTTTTTCCGTATCCGGTAAAACTAAAAAATTAATATGATATAAAAGTTTGTATAGTTCTTATAAAAAAAACTAGGTCGTATTAACGGCGGTGTTACGTTTATTCTACGATACGGTTCCGACCGTTAGATATCTTTCTTTTAAAAAGTTAAAGTTTTATGACTACTTTTAGTGTTTTAGTAATATGTTAGTAATAAAAAAGTAAATAAAAATTAAATAATACCTTATCTTTTTTTTTTAGTTTAGCGACGTCCCGTTACCGGTATACGCGCGAGTTATTAACGATACCGTAAGTATTTATTTACTAATACGTTTATATATCCGTATACGGCTAGTTGTACGTTAGAAGAATAAAATACCATTAACGTAAATTTACTTTTAGCTTATATATAGCTTTAGTTTATTTTTATTTTATAACGAGTCTAAAAATTGTCGTCCGAAACGGGTATAAATAAAAAGGACTCCTCGCGATATTTGTGCTATCTTTTTTTTTTTTATAATAACAACCTTAACTTTTTATCTTTTTACTTCTTACAACAACGTAATAATAATAATAACTTCTAGTCTACGATAAGTCGCCGCTATAGTTTCGAAATTAAGCGTAGAAGTAAGTTTTAATAAAATAGACGTATTATTTACGTACCTTTACGATAACTAATAGCTATAAGGTAATACTTTTCGTAACTTCGGTAGTATAAGTAGTAATATTTTTATATAAGTTTTTTCGTTAACTTTACGACTAGTAGGATATGTATCTACGATATACTTACCGTACGGGTAATAATTAAAACGTTGCTTATGCGTATATACGCTAAAAAGGCGGTACTATTTATATCGTTTATAAGTCCGAAGCTAAACCGTATAAAGTCGTAAGTATACGCCGGGTTAGCGATAATATTACGACTAAGTTAACTAATAATAATAGATTCTTACTAAGTATAAAAGCGTAACGTAAGCTTTTTAAAAAGCTATTAACGATTTCCGTACTAAGTAAGCGGCCGTTAAAGATAGTAACGGTAAAGTCGGAAACGTTACGGAAGCTAGTCGTCTTACGAATTCGCTAGCCTTAATCTTAAATACTTCTATTGTTTTTCGTCGTTGTACTAATACGGCGGCCTTTCGCAAAAAAGTCGAAGATACGTCGGACTACGATATTACTACTTTGTCTTAAAGCATTAAGATAAATAATAAGCTAGCGCGTTTTAATATTCTCGTAAGCTTAAAAATTGCCGATTACGTTTATATTAAGAAAGACGCCTACCGAACGGAGCTCCGTCTATTACTAGACGAAACGAGAATTATTTCCGTCGCCGATATTTCCGTAGAATAGACTGTTTTAAGCTAAGCTTTTTTTCTTATAGTAAGTTGCGACCGGTTTCCGACGGTATTACGACTACTAACTATCTTTTTAAGACGACGCCGTAAGTAAAGCTAATCCGGCCTAGGTTCGGCGTATTAAAGTGTCTTTTAAAGACGGTACTTTTAGCGTCGATCTAGACGCGACCGATAACGCCCGGGTACGCGTTATATTCGACTACTTAGTTAAAAACCCCGTTAAAGTCCGGTTCCTTTTACCTACCGCTTTTAAAGCCGCCGGTAAATAAACTACTCGTTTTAGTTAAAGTCTTCTAGCTAAAAAAGTAAAGTAGTAAGTCGCGATACGACTAGGCTCCGACGGATTTCCGGGGCGGTAATAAGGAAAAATAGATTTATTACACGGGTATTTTTATTTTTTTTATCGGCGACTAGTCGCGCGACGAACGTATTTCGCGTTAGGTTATATTTTTATTTTTTTAATAGGTATAAACGAGTAATAAAATAAACGTAAATTTAAAATTATAAAATCTAACCGCGTGCGTTAATCGGTCGGCGAGTACTCGGACTATTTTTTATAACGACGTTAAGTTTTTTATAGATATTTATTTAAAAGGCTTAACGTATTAGTTAGATTAGCTTTTAGCTTTTAAATATTATACTCGGTTAGTTATTTTATTTACTTTATTAAAAACTAAGTCGCCGACTTATCGCCGCGGTAGCTAATAATATTTTTTATTTCTTACTTTTTATTTTTATTAATAAAATCTAGTATCGGCATAAAAGTTTACTCGGCGACCGTATTACGATTTGTCTACGGCTTTAATATAAAAACTAGGAATATATTATAGATTTTAAAGTATTTTATCGGTAACGCGACTTTATAGGCCTAGGCTTTAACTTTTTTTATAATCTTAATACGAATAAAAGTAAGACTCGTTTTCCGTCCGCTAACGAATCGAAAGTTCTTCGTCGAAAAGCTAATAATTTAGCTAAGAGAAAACTCTATATATATATAACGTTTATTATAGTATTTCTTTTATACCGTAATCTAATTATCCTAATATTCTTCTATTTGTAACCGAGCGAGTCTTAGTCGGCGAAGCTTTTCCGCTATTCCTTATACTTTTAACTTATTCTCGTTTATAATAGCCTATTGTAATAAACGTAGGTAATATCTATATAAAGCTTTGAACGGCGAGGTACTAATAGTAGCGTGCCTTTAATTATTAAACGAATAAACGGCGTCCGGTAGTACTTTTAACTATTATTAAAGATTTACCGTACAATAGCTACGGAGATATTTCTTTAATAATTGATGTACTCTTTCGGTCTAACCGTCCGTTTACGGGTAGTAGACGGTAGATAAACGTAAGGCCGTACCGCGGATTTTATTAAGTTCTCGTTAAAAACTACTAGTAATAAGATAGTCTCTATCTAATACGATTTTTGTTAAGGTTCCGAACTTTATCTCGATGTATTTGTAAACTAGTCGGGCTAATTCCGGAGTATTAATGGTTTTTTAAGTAGGAATATAAGTGATATATTTAATATATCTATCTACGATAACTAAAATTATATTATATTCGGCGCCGTTTTAGCGAACGTTAAGCGATAAACCGGTAATAAAATTTATACTAATTTTTTAAAAAAGGTGTTTAAAACGGGGCAGTAAGACTAAAAAGCTAAACGGCTTATAACGAAGGACTTTAACGCTTTAGTATATCGAGTAACTTACGATATACCGACGAATATCTTACGATAAGTTAGCTTAATAAAACTTTCGCGTTAATAGTTTTTTATTACGCGTATAGTTTAGATAGCTTATTCGTTTATTATCGTAGTAAAGTATAATAAAGGCGTAACGGAATTCCGTATACGATAGTACGACGACGCGTTTACGAAAAAGCAATAAATTTTAACTATCGATGTTATATTTTTTTTTTAATCCGGTCGAACGAATATTAGTTATACGCGATATATAGTCTATATCGAGACGTTAAAAAAATATAATAAATTTTCTTAACGAGTTTAAAAACTTTTCGTTATTCGCCGTCTCGTCGGATAGTATTTTTATTACTATCGGACTTAAAAATAAAAGATAATCTAGGATTCGGGTTTCTTTTATAACGGAATTTATTAGGTTTTACGGCATTTGTTTTTCGACGTTATTCCGAACTGTCTGCGATTTCTTTTTTTTGCGGGTAGAACGTAATTTAATTACCTCGACTTTAGGTAGAATAAGTTCTTTTAGTCGAAGAAGACTAAATTATAAGTCGAAAGAAAATCTTACGCTTCGTCGGCGAGTACTAAACGAAGTAATTACGTCGATAAACGTAGTTCGAGGGCCGTCGTCGGCTCTTACTTTTTTCCCGGAGTTACGACTTTTTTAGGTTGGAGTAGTATCGGCGAACGATAAGGTAGCCTTTAGTGTAAAAAGGACGTTGTAATAAAAGACGTTACCTTTTATAAAGTCCGACCGCCGTGAAATCGTATCGGCGGTATTAGTTGTACTAAGACGATATTAGATATCGATATCGTATAGAACTAAGCGAAAAACGTAATAAGTAAGTCGTTTTTTAAAATCTTTCGGCGGCGCGTTAACGATACCTTTAAAAGCTTAGTAATCCGTTAAGACTAATACCTTATTAGGTATTTTATTAAAGAAGTATTGTTAATATTTAAGACTTTCGATAATAGCTAATAACTTTTGTTACCTTATACCTTACTTCGTCTCGCGATCGGAAAGCTTTCGGGAATAAAACGCTACTAGGTGCTATTAGCTATTATTATATTACTATACTAAAATACCGGCTACTATTTTACTAAAAGTATTAGTCTCGACACGAGTCGGTAACTTTACGTTAAAGTATCGTAGAATAGGCGTTTATTAAAAAGCTTGCTTAAGTGACTTAAAGGCAGCGGTTATATCCGTAGACTAAAAGAAAAAAAAACTAATCACCGTTTTAGTGAGATCTATAAGTAGGCGAACTACTTACAAATATTTAGCGATAAAACGCCGATAGAAGTTCGTAAACCCGAAGAAAGACTGCATATTTTTAACGTTTTTAGGAGTCGGCTATTCGGCGATAGACTTAATACGGCTCGGATTTATACGGATACCGTCTTTTTTTACAATAAATCTTAAAAAGGCAACTTTTTCTTTAAAAAATTCGTACTTCGAGTATTTAGTATATAACTTATATTTTTAAAAACGTTCGAATATTTATCGTAGATACGTCGTATATTTTTCGCGTATATAAAAGTAGATTAAAATATCGTTTATATATATTATATAATACGAGTCGATTAGTCCCGAGAAAACTTTCTATATATACGACTAAAAAGTCGTTAAAGTATTAGTAAGCCCGAAAAGTATTACTATATATTTAAACAAACTATACTTTATTCGGAAAGTAGTTTTTTATTCGTCGCCGAAAACGATACGGATACGATAGTACGCTTCGGAAAGGTCGACTTTTAATATAAATTTAGCTTTTTATAAAGTACCTAATATTTTATTAATTAACGGTAGTAAATATTTATTTTTAACCGTAATTTTATTTAACGTTCGGTAGTCGACGTAAAAACGAAAACTATTATTTCGTTTAAAGATAAATAAAACTAGTAATTTTACGGGGCTCGTATTAAAACGAATACGGCTATTCTTTAATTTTTTTTTTAAGTAGTCTTAAAGAATAGTCTATTATACCGGCGATAAATAGTAAACCGGTCTAAAAAGTAGTTTCGAACTTTTAGTTAGTTCTATAACGTAAGTCGTAGCTTTAAGAACTAGAACTTTTTTAACTACTAAAGTATCGAATACGTTTACGAAAGATCTAATCTCTATCGGTAGCTTATCGGCTACTAGCGGATTTTCCGTTTTTTTTCCGTCGACTACCGGGATGTTTAGCTCGTTTTCCTTTAGTTAAGTATTGCTAATATAAGCGATGCTTAGCGTTTCGCCGGCGAGTAGTCGCCGACGGAACTTAGTAGTAGGTTTTCGTATTAAGTGGGAAAATCTCTACGAAAGATTTTGAGTATTGATGTTGATATTAAAGTAGCTTATGCTTTTTAAACCTAGAATAATAAGCGTTTCGGTCGGCGACCGGTAAGCGTTAATAAATATAGTATTAATTTATTTAACTAGTCTAGTAGTATCTTTAAGCCGGAGTTTTATCGAGTATATTTTATCGGACTTAATACGTCGACTATTAGTCGCTATAAAAACGGGCGTTAGTCAGTAATATACCTAAAAGTTATATTTCTTAACGAAAATATTAAAAATTATATTAACGTTTGCCCCCGTATCTAAAAAACAACGAGTAAAAACGTTTCGGCTAGTAGTCGAGGCGACGTAACCGGTAGTAGTATATTTCTAAAATATATTCTTTTAACTTTATATTAGTTCGACGAAGTTAGCTAATAAAAAAAAAGCTTTATTTTTTAGCTATTTTAGTTTTCCGTTTTATCGTCGGTTACGGAACGGCTACTATTCGACTTGTCGTCGTCCGAGTCCTACGTATACGTTACGTCGTTAACAACGCGTAAGTTACGAAAGTAAAGGTATTTTTAGTAGTATTACTTTTTTTAGTATTTTAGCTTATTATAGTAAAAATAAGTCGGGAGCTAAGTCTTCGACTTATCGGCGGAAAAATAGTCACCCGTCGTAAAGTTTTAGTTAGAACGGGGCTAGCGATTTTTTTTATTTTTCTTATAGTTTCGCTCGCTCGATCTATAAAAATAGTCGGATTCGCGTACGCGCTTATTAGTCGACTAGTCGGTACGTTTCTTACTAGACGCGCGTTATTTGTAGTATTTTTAATAGTAGTTCGCGACTTCGTTAGTAAAAGAAAAGTAGTCGATAGAAGTAAGATCTTTATACTACTTACGTGTCTCGATATTTAGTCGGCGCTAAAACTATTACGCGTAGTCGTCTATCGTTTTATCGTACGAAATGTCGTAGCTAAAGCGGATATATAAACTACGAAATATATTATAAAGCTATAGTAGCGTTATCGAGCTTTAGTTTAACGACTAAAGTTTTTTTTATAGCCGACGTTTTTACGTATTTACGCTTAAATACTCGCGGCGTACTTAGGTAAAGAAGTCGTTTTATTTAATAGAAAAAGTGCCGTTATCGTATAGGCGGGTAGTTATAAAGTTACGTTACTCGACTACGTACTCGGGAGTTAGTTAAGTAATAGCTTAAACGATTTATAACTCGTCGGGAGCTAAGGTACGACTAGTCGACGAGTATATTTAGTTAATAGTAACGATCTAATCTTCGACTACTATAATAAACGAGTTTAGTTTAAGCCGAAAAAAGTTATACGGCGGAGGTTTATCGTCTTTTTATTAAAGAAAAGCCGACTAGCGAAAAAAGTCTTAATACTTACGAAAGCTAAGTCCCGAAAAGTCTCGTCTTTAAATTGGGGAAACTTTTAGTTAACCGGCGGCTAGTTAAATAAGCTTCGTAAATACGTCGGAGTACTAGTTAGCTACGGCTAAAAATTCTTCGGTTATGTTAGGTTATTAAAAGGGCCTAAAAGGAACCGAAGTAGTAGTAGTTTACTAGCTAATAGAAATAGTAGTTAGCGGCGGCGTACGGCCGGCGTTCGATAGGCGAACGGTATATTCCGAAGTAATATCGTTACGTTATTTAGTTATATTTCCGGACTAAGATTCCTATAAAAAATAAGAAGTAAAAGAATATAAAAAGGAAACGGAGTTACCGTAAAGATAATATCTTAGTAAAAAAAGATATAATAAATAAAGTCTACGACCGTACTAAAAATAATATACGAAAAGTAATAGAAAAGAAAAATAATTGCAAAAGGTATAAGGTAGAAAGTATAAAGACTTTTACTTACCGAACTTCTTTTGTCCGGTAAATAGGAAACTACGTTTTTTATATAACTTTTAGTCGATTAGTCGGCGACTAGTAGCCGACGTATTCCGTAGTTAGCCGTAACGTAAAAAAGTTTTTACTTGCTAGCTTTTAGTTAGTAATTAGCCTACGATTCTTAGACTTATTGTTTTTATTCGTCTTTAGCTTATAGCGGGTCGACGTCGAACGGTGTCCGACGTTTCGGCGATGCGTAGTCGTTTCCTAGCCGGCGACTAACTAACTAATTAGTTATCCTCGTAGGTAGGCTATAGTTTATACCTATAGCTTTACTTATTTACGTTCTTTTCTTACATTTATTATAAAAACGGAGAAAGTAGTAAAAGCTTTCGAGTAACGTATTAAGTTAAAAAGACTAAGCGAAATTAAGTAGTTCTTAGGTATTTACGTCGTAAAAGATAAAGTAAAAAAAACTTTGTATTTCTTATAGAGAAAATATTATAAAAAAGTTATACGTATTTTTTTTACGCTTAAGTAGTTACGTAGTAAAACCTTTATCGTTTTTTTTACTACTAACTTTAAGCTATATACCGACGGCGTAACAGCTTTAAAGTCGGTTACGTCTTACTTACGTAAGGTAAGCTTATATCTATTTATAAGTATTACTACCCGCCTAAACGTAACGTTTAGTATAAATAAGCTAGCCGCGTATAATAAAAACCTAAGGCTTAAGTATTATAAAACCGTCGATAAGCTTATATTATACTTATACAAGACACGTAATTACGGCCTTACTTTTAAAAAATAGTCGTTAAAAGAGAAGCTTTTTACTATCTATAGCGACGCTTTTTATAGTAACAACTAAATCGACCGTAAGAGTTCTAACGGTTATATTATAAAGTTATTCGGGGGACTTATTATATAAAAGGCTAAAAAGCAACCTACGGTTACTACTTCTACTACTAAGGCTAAACTTTTTATACTATTACGAGTCTTTAAAAAAGTAATTTTCTTTAGTAGAGTAATATACTTTATAAGACTCGACTTAAAGACTAAATTAACGGTAAGATACGATAATAAAAGTACTTTATACCTAATTATAAATAACTCGCTTAAGCTATAGACTATACTCCGATACGTCGATATATATAACTACTAGCTACGATAAAAGTACCGCGCGCAGCGTTTTAATTTTAAGTAGCTACTTACTACTCTTATAGAAATAGACTATTTTACTAAATGTTTTACTAAAGCTAAATATAGAAAAGCTTAACGTTTTATTAAAATGTTAGATTTAACGGTATACTTACTTATAAAAGTAAAAAAAAAAGTAAAAGCTTAAAACGAGACCGGCTTATAAATACCTCTAAATAACGATTTTTTTAAAGGCTTTAAGAAGATAGAAATTACCTAAAAAAAAAATATAAATAGTCTCGATAAAGTGTTCTACCGTATAAAACTTTAAGTCACTTACGTCTAGTACATTTAAATTTTAAGTAAAAGATATTTTCACCTAGTTAAATAGCTCGTCTTTCTATTATAACAGGTCACTCATTCTAGGCGACTTAAAGGGGTGTGTCGGAAGGAAGACACTATAATACATACAGTCCCTTGTAACTAGACGGGTTAGCCCCTATAACCTGGCGGTTACAAGGGACGTTATAAGGGGTAAATCTCTACACATGTCACGTGACTGCTGCCTAATGCCCCTATACCTACTCTCATAGGATTAAACACTCTGGCTAGGTTTTTACCTCTACACACACACACAATACACACACGCGTTTTACTTCACCTTTTGTACCGTGATACTATTACGTCGACATGCTAATGAGATAATGCGTGCTGACGGCCGGAGTAATGCTCTGCTTTGGGCAATTTGCCATATTTGGCTGCAACTCTTCCAGAGAGAGGAGTGACATGCAGATAATCGGATGAAGGAGCTGCGTTATTGATAGCGACTTTGAGATGTCACTGGGTTAGTAGAATGAGTTGAACGAGGCTGAGCAGTCCATCTCGTTTGGTATTGTCCGAGCTGCAAAGCATATATTTTTTATATTTAGAAAATGTACACTCTGCGGGCTTAAGACTATGGACTTAATTGCTGGTGCGTGTCGTCGTCGTCCACAGTGGATGGCCGCGCGTTGAAGGCTAACGCGAGAGATGAAAGGACTGTGTGGGCTGTTCTGTGCCATGAATCTACAGAGTATTGCAAGCACACATTTGGCATTTGATATTTGCCACTGGACCCTGAGACCCTGAGAGATCGATATTTAGAAAGCGTAAAGGAAGTCTATGACCGTGATTACATAAGCAATGACATGTAGTTCTATTTATATTCAGATGCCCTGTCTTCATCGCCATCAGGATGTGCGGCTTAGAGACAGGGCTGAAGTCAACAAAGATGGAAGGAGCGATGGAAGAGGCAGGACAGTTTAGGTTTGAATTGGAACAAAACGACAGAACAGGAATGAAACCGAAACAAAGCAGGAAAGAAGTAGCCGCCATTTAATCGTCAGGAGCAAGCAAGGAAGGAACTCTACAGAACAACGGCTGGTGACATGTAGCAGCTCAAAAGGAAGGAACGACAAAGCGGTGACTCTGCAATATGCAGCTTAGTACTTTAATGAACGATTGATAATAACTTGGTAACTGACAGTCAAAGAGGCGCAGACGTGCAGGTGCAGTTTGAAGAGTAGCAGCGTACCACGGCGGCACAGTCGCGCGCATATGTCGCAGCCGTAAGAGTGTTCAGTCAAGTACCAATATCCAGGTGCGCTGATGTGGCCTTCGACTAATGGCATCTTTGATATCCAACGGTAGTTGCTTAGTCAGCTCAACAGCATGAGGCTCGCCATGCTAGCATCACGAACAATGTCCATCGTCACTCCGATCCCTCTAATGCCAAATGAAACGTAATGTCGTAATTATATGTGTCGTAATTTACATAATGTACAGTGGTGATGTTTATCATCTGCCTCGGCTTGCAGCCCTCCTTTTGTATGTTGGATTCTGGACCTCGACTCAAACGTCAAGACGAATACCGGTCGTCGTCGTCCTCCTCCTCACGCTGGTATTCCTGCTCCTCGCCCTCGCCTAGCACAACCTTGTCCTCGTTGCCGACAGTCACCGTCCACGCGCCAAACTCGCGCAGCGTCGTCGGGTTGCCGTACCGGAACGGCAGCGCCTTCTTGATCACAGGAATCACAGGGTCCGTCGTCGGGTCCGCAAACCGCGCAAGGCCCGTGTCGCCCACGTGCGCCATTGTCGTCATGCCGTCGCGCGGTCCGCCGTTGTGCATGTTGCTGCTGTGCGCGTACAGGTCACCTCCCAAGTACATGTTCATGCCCGTCTGCATCAGGTAGCCCCGGCCCGACACCCGCAGCGCCATGTCCCACGCCGACCGGATCGACGGCAGCACGCCCGGTCCCGTTGCCGTGAAACTGCCGCCCGCGACGGCCAGCCGTCCGTTGAACTCCTTGCGCAGCTCGCGGTCCACCTCGGCCATGCGCTTGGCGTGGCCGACGTCGTGCTGCGGGATGCACTCGTGGCACAGCTTGACGCGCGTCGCCGTTGGGCGCGGTCTGTTCTCCCAGGTGCTGGAGCCGAGCAGCGACTTGGGCTCGTTGGGGCCCAGCTTTGCATCCGTGTTTCTCAAGTGGCGGTAGAGCACGGCCTCGGCGCGCGCGACGGCTTCCTTCTCCGAGGGATAGTCCTGCGCGCGGAAGCCGTCCCAGTAGTGGCCGCCAAACATGACGGTGAACTTGGCACCGGGCTTTTGCTCGCGGCGGTTGGGCCGCATCATGCGGTCGCCGCGGTCGCCGCGGCCGGGGCCGGTCCATTCCTCGTCGTCGATGCTCTTGCGCGCAAAGTCGTCAATGCTGCGGTAGCCCATTTTCTGGAGTGTCTGCTCCAGCTCGGCGTCCTCGAGCTCTTCCTCTTTGGACTTTTTCCTTGCTGTCTTCTCCTTCTGCTTCCGCTGGTGGGTGAGCACGCGCGCCTCGACCTCGCGTGCGGCCTGCTGGGCCGCACGCAGCTCCTGGCGCTCGCGCCGCATGTTGAGCTTGCGGTTCTCGCGCAGCTTGAAGCGCTCCCACTCCTCAAAGGCCTCGGGTGTGTCGTTGCCGTTGAACTCCTCCTCGCGCAGCGGGCGCAGCGACTGCTCGCGGTCCGAGTCGAAGATGACGCCGAGCGCGGCCTCGGGGTTTTGCTCGAGGGGCACGGTCGACGGGATCAGGTAGCCGAAGCCGGTGTGCGGGTGGTGCAGGTTGGGGTGGTCTTCGTAGTACAGATTAACGACCTGGATGGTGACGGCGTGCTCCTGGCGCAGCGACGGCAGCACGCCGTTGGTGAGGCGGCTCAGTGTGGGGGCGGTAAAGGCCGAGATGACGCGGTCGTACAAGGCGTGCGTTTCCTTGGGCGGCGGCGGTGCCGACGGGAACTTTTTGTTTGGATCTGATTTGGAAGGCACAGACGCGGGCCCGGTCAGAACAGCCTGCGACGTGACCTTGACAAACTGCGACTGCTTGTCGAGCTCGATGCCGGTGACGCGCGTGTTGGTCTTGATTGTGACGTTTGTCTTGGACAGCAGCAGTTCCGTGAGGGCGCGCGTCATGGCGCCGAAGCCGCCGTGCTCGTTGGCAAAGGTCATGGTGGTCCACTTGGTGCTGGCCTCGGCGAGGCGGCCGAAGCGCACGGCCGGGTTGCCACCGCTAGAGGTGGGGAAGCCGCGGTGCTCCTGGTAGATCTCAAGCTGGCGCGCCAGCAGGTCGCGCAGCATGGCCATGTCGCTCTCCATTGCGACCGACGACGGGCGCTCGTCGGTGTACCGCTTCGCCAGGATCTGCGTCTCGGGCGTCAGCGGGGTCGTAGAGATGACGGCGTTTGTGCCTTGGCCCTGAAAAAACTCGGCCTCATTGCGCTCCCACTCGGCCAGCGCGCGCTTGTCCTCCTCGGTCTCGGCAGCAGTTGGCGGCCGCGGCGTCAGCAGGCCGCGTGCGCGGTGCGATGCGCGCAGGGCCTCGATGCGTGCGCGCTGGGCCCACGCCCGGAAAGCATCGCCGGTGCCGCGCGCGAGCCACATGCCGCGGAACGGCGAGCTCGCAATACTCAGCTTCCAGACGTCACCACCATAGATGCCGTGCATGAGCGCACCCAGCATGTTGTCCGAGACCTGGCGGCCGCCGGTGAGGCGCTCAAAGTAGTCGCCAACGGAAACATCCGGAGGCAGGCGGCCGGGCGCGCGCATGGTGGCGGCGGTGTCAAGGTCGCGCTCGTATTGTTTTTCGCGCGTGGGAAAGCACATGTGGAAGATGGTTTTGAACAAGACGCCGCGGAAGAGCGGCTGGACGAGCAGCTGGGTCATGCAGTGACTCACCCATTTGATCATGGCGTTTGCGTAGTTGAAGACGGTGACGGGCCCGGAGCCTGTGGCGTCGGCGTTGTCGAAGAAGTCGCGCAGCTGTGGCATATTGCTGGACATTTTCATGTTGACGAGGCGGTCGGGGAAGTAGATGTACTGGGCGTGCTGCTTTTCGGAGACGCGCAGGGCGTCGAGCAGCTCGAGGTCGTCGACGAGCTCGAGGAACAGCAGGTCGTCGAAGCGTGTGGACCGGGTCTGCGGTGCAACCATGCGCGGGCCGCCCTCGAGGATCTCAATGGGCGTTGTGTGGATGGCGCGGCGGTCGGCAAGGATCTGGCGCACGGCCTCCATCTCGTTCGACTCTTCCTCGGCGTGCTCGCGCTCGTAGTCGCGGCGGTCCTCGGCGGGGAGGTCGTCGTCGTTTTCGTCGTTTGCTTCCTCATAGTCTTTTGGGCCTAGTCTTGTCGGTGAGCCTGTCCGTGCTCTCGCCTCACGCAGCCGGACTTCCCGCATCTTCTTCTGGTCCCACTGCTGCAGCTCCTCCTCGAGGATCATCTCGTTGCCGCGCAGCTCAATATCTTCTTCCGAAAGCACAGACACTTTGCTCTTCTTGTGGATCTGGTGGCTGTCAAACCAGCCGCCGGTCTTGACACTGCTCTCGTAGAGAGTAATCTTGCACGACAATGGCAGCAGGGCGGCGAGGTAGTATGCCGTCACGAGACCGGTCAGACCGCCGCCGAGGACGGCGACATCTCGTGGTTTTGAGAGATGCGGTGGTCCCCGGTGTGAATTTGTAAAACTATATGTCGAAGAGGCCGAAGAGGTCGAAGAGGTCGAGGCGTATCGGCAGCAGCAGACCGTCAATGCCTGCGAGGTCCGGAGCCGAGGCTGAGGCCGAGGCCGGAGAAGGGCCGCCGTCGAGGCAGCTCGGGCCATTGTGGCCATTCCTGTGCTATGTGAATGGTTATCAAGTATTATATAAAAGGCGGCCGCAAGATCTATTGGTCGTGTCTCCCTAAGCCCATGTGCACCAATGGCTGTGAAAGGCTTGTGAAAAGCAGACTAGCCGACTGGGCAAAAGTGCAGACAGGCGACGTGAGGTGAGGTCGGCGGGCGATGATGCAGGAAAAGATCGCGAGGGTCCACTATTTTGGCGGTACTTGGTAGTTGGTATTTCAGAGTACAGCAGCTGTTCCAGCGCTCCTCTGCACAGAGTAGTAGATGACTTGCAGGACCCACAGGCTAGGCCCCTAACAGCCAGCCTTTTGCGCTACACGCTTTTGGTTCACGCGTCACGACGTCAGACGTCGGGCCGTGAATTGCAGTCGAATCGCAGTTGTATTGCATTCACCACTCAGCCGGGGCGGCCTTTTGTCTCTATGCTTTTTTATTGAGTCGCTAAGATTCTCTAGACTCCCCTCTTTCCAACCAATGGCTTAAAGGCTACCTTTTCCTCGTTTCGCAGCCAGCATATGCTTTGCACACACGACGACGACGATGCGGAACCGCAGGCTGTACCGATCAGTGCCGCTGAGCATCTCCGCACCCAGCAAACTGCTCCTCGAGAGGGTCAATGAGTCGCGCGTCAGCAAGGCGGCTGCGGCGCGGGCAGTCGATGCGCCGCCAGAAAGCAGCGACGAGAGCGATGGAGAGGACAGCATCGGCCGAAAAGACCAAGATGATGGGAAGGGGAAGACGGACAAAGGCGACGACATCGACGACATCTCTGATGTGTCTGACGACGAGCCGCGCGGGTCGATCCAGGCGTCCACCTTTAGCAGCAACAGCAGAAATGGCAAGACGACGAACCGGCCGAGCACACAAGTCACACCAAGCACAGCAAGATCGCAAAGCAAGCGGCCCGGTCTTCTCGTTAGTTTGAGGTCTAGGGAAGATAGCCCGGCCAGTACGCGCGGCACGAAACGGGGCCGAGATGAAGAGAGCCGGCCTGCAACGAAAAAGGTCGACCTCTCGGCAACAAGCATAGAGTTTGGCGGGCGGACAAAACCACGGCAAGGCTACGGACGGAGTCTGGGCAGCCAGGGCAGTCAAGGTAGTCAGGGCCAAAGCAGTCAAAGGGCAGCGTTTAAGCCGCCACCAGCAGAGCTGGCAGAGCTGGCAGAGACCGATGACGTGCCACGCAAGAGCAAACGCCCAGAGCCCACGGCCAAGTTCAAGAAGAGCAAATACGCCGACTCTGACGATGAGGGCAGCACAAGCACAGTGACGAGCACAACCGCAAGCAGGTCTACATCTACATCTACATCCAAAGCCAAGGCGGCCAAGGCGTCGTTCAAGAAGTCCAAGTACGCAAGCAGCGACGACGAGCGGGACCGAGACGAAAAAGATGGGAAAGAAGATGGGAAAGAAAAGAAGCGAAGCGGCGACAAAAAGGTCAAAGCAGAGACGAAAGAGACAAGAGAGACAAAAGAAAAGAAAGAGAAGAAAGAGAAGAAGTCGTTTATGAAGTCCAACATCTACGGCCAGCGGAAGAAGGACAACGAACCCAAAGGACAGCCAAAGGAGGCCGCTCCGAGAGCCGTCTTCAAGATGCCCGAGTTCAACGCAGCCTCGATCGGCCCTGATGTCGCCTTGGACGACGACCTGCTCCAGTCGCTGTCGCAGTCCAAGGCTGTCATCGACGAACCGCCGCCGCAGCCCGTCTGCCCGCTGTGCAAAACGGTGGTCGACATTGAGACCATTGAGGCCCTGCTGCCCGGGCACTACCTACTCAAGAACAAGGCAAAAGGCGTCAAGCTCAGCCAGCTCAAATTCGACGAAAAAGTCATGTTCTGCGGCGGCCACAAGCAGCGCGCATCGCGGCAGGTGTGGACAGCCCGCGGCTACCCGTCCATCGACTGGGCTCTCTTGCCAGCGCGGCTGGACACGCACTTTGCACACATCAAGAAAGTTCTGATCCTAAAAGAGTCCACCTACCGCACCGAGTACGAACGCCAGACCACAAAAACAATGGACGCCGCCGTGCCGGGCTACTACGGTCGGCGCGGCCAGCAGGTGCTGGCGGCGGCGATCCTGCAGCACGCGCAGCTGTCGGCGGTGCTGCGGCAGCAGGCAGTCGAAGACACGGTGGTGTCTGCGCGCGGCATGGTGTCGTATGTGCAGGCGGTGCTGGTGCCCGAGCTGGCGGTGCAGCTGATCCGCGAGGACATGGGCGGTGCGGGCAAGGTGTCTGCGGCAGCTGGGCGGCAGATTCTGGCAGAGAGTGCGGCGATTGGCGAGCAGGTGATGGAGGAGGAGCGAGATGTTGTGGCCGAGGAGAGCGAGGACGAGAGTCTTGGGAGTGACTACGGCGGACAGTACAGTGATTGATACAAGGCGTCGTCTACGGTAGAGGTGCTGCTGGCGTTGGTAACGGGTTTGCTTACATAATATCACCAAATAAGGAACCACGGCCAACGTGTCGAGTGATGGGTTCATAACTGTATGTCCGACTATACTGCAGTTCCTGCGTCAATGTTTATGCAAAAGATTTGACTCGAGACTATTGCTTCTATTGCATTTCTACCGGTGCTGTTCAGTAATCGCGAGGCCGGCATTCGGCTCAATATTACAATTTACACCATACGAATGGGTCGATATATTGGATTTAATGGGGTTCTAACACTGCGGTTGAATATAGTAATAATTCATAATCACTGTCTATATTTCGTTTAGTTTTCTGCGTATTTAAACAGTTTTTTTTCTTGTATTTTCATGTAATGTTTTGATATCATCGTTTTCAAAAACATCAAAATCCTGTAAAAATCTGAAGACTGCGAAATCAAGACCAAACTTGCTAAAAATCAAAGTAAATTACCACCAATCAGAATCAGAATCAAATCAATATCAGAATCAATCAGAATCAAAAGAAACCACATCAGAAATCAGCCCATCCCGACTGTGATCGCCGCATCTCACACAACAAACACGCCCCTGGCACTGGCTCCCACTGATCGACGGTCATAGGTCCTACTGAGAAGTAGCTATGGAGCAGTGAGTAAGATACAAATAAGAGTGCATGCCTGCACAAGTACTGCACAAATCGACGCTTGCCCGACTTGCTCACCGGACGATTAAGATTGATGATTGTATGCTGATCCTCCTGGAGACGTGGACGACAGCTTTTCTGTTTGCATTTTTGCATATTGCATATATGCATATTTACATATTTGTTACGTTTCTCTTGCCAGCTCCCCGTACTGCCTCTTCGTATTCGTCAGCCACGGCATCTCACAACCAGCAACTCAGCTCGTTCCCAACCCTCTACTCTTATTTATTTTGAGCCTGAGTACCGAGTAGAGATCTAACAGGACATACTACCGATTGAACATCCCAATAAGATGCAATAAGACCCCTCTAGGTCCTGGCTGGCCCCAGCTCGGTCCACGACCACGCACGGATCGTCTCGAGCACCCGGCAAACTCAACGGTCAGCGATCCCGATCTCTTCGTATATTTATTTGCAGAGTATTATTCTCTTATGTTGCCAACGTCGTACTCTGATAAATGTCCATTCACTGAGACCCTCCACGATGAGACGCCTGCTGGCCGTAGGATCGTCACGCTCGGATTTTGCATTGTCTGTCAGACACTTGGTTGCAGTGTTTTGTTTTTGTTTTCTTTTCACTTGCCTTTCTTTTGTTTTCCTGTCCCGTGCCTGCATCGTAATCAATTTTTGGTTATTCCGTTCTTGTCGTCACCGTTGCCGTTAGATGCCGTCAACTCTACTCAGTACAAACACTCTGACACGTATCCCTGCATCTACTCTACCCTTCACCTCTTTTCTTTTTCTACTCAGTACTCTCTTCTCTCATCCTGTCAATCCTCTCACCTCCTCTCTGACCCCTGTTAGGGCTGTTCGCTGTAGCATCCGAGAGTCCACTGCCGTTGTTTGATCAGGGTTTTCAAATGTATTCATTTCTCTTTTCGTGTCGTCTCTCTTCTTTCTATCGTTTTCGTCTCTCGTCATCTGTCCTTAACTTCTCATTTCTTTCTCTCTTCTCTGTTTATCCCTCCCTTCCTCTCCCAATATCATATTTGACAATTCATATATTCTTCACCGAATTAAAGTGGAGCCCAATATTCGTGTAGAGGCTTCCGTAATTACTCATCTCCGTTTATGCCCATTTTGGTACCGTTTACCAGCATAGTGCGCTGTAATTATTCGCCCGATCCACGGACACTATTCCGTACCGTTTTGAGGAACTCTGACAGAAGCCCGCTTTCCCACACCCTTGCAAGCTTCAGAATATTTGCTCATCTCCTTTGCCTCAAAGTATTACACTGTACTGCGGGACGATTCGTATGACCGACGCACTGGTGCCGCCGCCACCTCAGCCAGAGCAGCCATCAGCGCCAGCCAGCCAACCACTACCGTAGCAATACGGTGGGGACGGTATGATCGCACTTGCAGCGTCATCGTGGTTGGGACCGGGAGGAAGACTCTGTACTTTGATTGGAAGGGAAAGTGCAATGCAAATTGGGTGCAAGTAATGTAAAAGGAAAGAGCGATATTCATCTTCAACGGCAGGCACGGCCTCTGCTCCTTCCGATCCGAGCAACCTGTGCAATCTGTGCATCCGGGCCTAAACATCACGACACGCTTTTCCTCTCGCACTTTGTGCCTCTCCTCTCTCTTCCACAAGACCATCCTTCCACGCTTCATCCACAACTACGACAACAACCCAATATCGATTTCTTTCCTTTTCGATTCCTTTGATCCCTCTTGCTTCCTCTGCGAGTACAGAACAGACAGGCTCACTTCACCTCTCCTCTTTTTCGACTAACCCGCTTCGCTGCTACGCTACTGCATCCTACTTTTACCTGCAGTAGCCTGTTCTCAGTGTGCCACAGCCCAATAGGTGTTGCCATTTGCCCTGTGCTCACACGTACCGCACTACTACTCTGTGCGTGCCACCGTCTTGACCTCCGTTTTACCCACTCAGCTCTCCCTGACTGCTGGGTGTAGAGTGTTTCGCTCTACTCGACGCTCTCTTGCCATTCGCTCAATTGTCTGTGTCTGTCTGCCCGTATCGTATCGTGTTGTGTCTGTGTGTGTTTTCGCGCAGCCGTTGATCGTACGGCCACTGCTTCATCGCCACTTCTTTGTTCTGGAGAACATCAACAAAAGGAAATCGAGACATATTCTGGATACACAGCACTCTTACAAGTACACACGTCTACCCGCACTGCCAATCCATCATGGCCTGAGGCAGCTCCAGCACCCCTCGCGCATCACCACCTCGGCCTACCAGCTCGACCTCGATCACATAACCACGACCTCTCTACATCTACAACTACCAATCGCAGGCACCATCTTCCCGACTCGCTTCGCATCTCCCCATCTCCTCGTCTCCCGCACCACCCCCGAATGGCCCGCCGGGCCCGTATGACCCCTGCTTGGTGGTGACAATGGCCAGGAATGACGCCGTCTCGCGCGTCAGCTCCATCACGAGCTCGTCTACAGCATCTACCTCCAACGCCTCGACTACCTCTACCGACAGCAGCCGCTCGACTGTAACCGTCAAGCCAAAACCGCCCATCAAGCCGAAACCACTGCCTGCCACGCCCATGCCGCCCCCGCCACCACCCCCAACAGCTCCCCTCCCCCAGCTGCCGTCCTCTTCCTTGTCTTCCTCGGCCGACACATCTCTCCGCCATTCGTCGTCAGCCGGCTCGCGACGCGGACCGCCCACGCGCATCAAGACCGACCAAGTGAGACGTCACCGCTCACCCGCCATCAAGGAAGACGTCCAGGTCTCGCCCACCTCGGCCTTGCACCCCTCTGCCCGGGCCGCCACCATGCCGGCCTCGCGCGACAACCGGCCCGAGTTTGGCAACTACCGCCGCGACCTGTCTGCCATTGATGCTGAAAGCCGGTCTCGCTCGGGCTCGGGCTCGGGCTCTGGTCTTGACCATCAGTACTCGCATCAGCATTCAAATACCTACTCAAACACCCACGCCTCCTCCGGCCACAGAATCAGCATCCCTCCTCAGATCCCACAGATCACCGGCTTTGGAAGCCCCGGCCTCTCGCAGGTAGCGCCGTGGATGCTGTCCCCCACCCCTGGTGGCAGCAGCAACACTGGCGCTGGTGGCAGCAGCTTCTACCACGACTCGAGTGACAACAACTCGCTCGCCTCGCAGATGTCGCCTGCCTATCGCACCACCTCCAACCCAGGCCCCAGCTCGTCGTCTGCCTCCGGCCCCTACTCGACGTCATATCCCAACAACGCCACTAGCTCTGGCCTCAACTTGCGCCAGACAACCACACAAAACAGCGTCGATTACTCGCCCGACAACGTTTACTTTAATGACGATCGCCGGCCGTCTGTCGCCAGCATTGCCACCACCGCCAGCAGTACCGGGTCCCGGGCCAGCGACCGGCGCCAGGGTGGCTTCCGCAAGCTGCAGGGCTTCTTTGGCGAGGAGTTTCCCGGGCGCGACGCGTCTGACGGCAGTCTCAGCACCACCACGCTCAGTCTGTCGGGCAAGGAAAAGGACAGAGACGGTAAAGACGGCAGAGACAAAGATGGCAAGGATAGCAAAGACAAGGATAAGGACCGGTCGCACTCCTACAGCCACGGCCGGCCACACCGCGACCGCAACTACTCCAATGCCACAGACAGAGACACTTCGCCCAGCTCGTCCAGACCGCGCACGCCGGTGCCCGCGCCCAAAGAGGTTGTGCCGTTTTTGTACCAGGAAGCAGATGTAAGTTTGTTTGCATTTGCATTTGCATTTGGCGTTTTTTTTGCAGTTGTATGCACTTCAAGTGCATTACATGTACATCACCCGATACGGCAGGAGCTAGACTGCCCAGCGGCTTATCTCCCTCTCACTACTACCTACTCCCACCCACCATGTCCGGATCACACCTTGTTGTTTGATTACAGCCTTTGATTGCTCAAATGTGCAATTTGCGTCTTTTGCCTTTTCTGCTCGCCATACTAACCTCTGACCTCAGGATATTGCGCGCTATGGTGAAGCCCCCGTTCGCGACACTCTGAGTGGCCCCGACCGAGAACGATACGTCAACGAGACCTCTACTCAGCCGCCCAAGACATCGTCCTCGTCACGGTCCGGCCACTCCGTCGCCCACCTCCCTCACCACCGTCACAACAAGAGCAACGACGACCACCGTCTGGGCCGCCAAGTCATCAGCCGCGAGGACTCCATCGCCAGCATGCGCGAGCGCGCCACGCCCTCCGTCTACAACTCGGCTCGCCCGCGCGCCCAGAGCCCAACACCGAGCGGCCACAGCGGCGGCAACAGCACCTACAAGAGCGGCTATGCCGACGGCCAGGCCTCGCCGCCCGGTGTTCCCAAGAAGGGCATCTTTGGCCGCTTCATCCGCAACAACAAGGACAAAGACGACGGCCAGAGCAGCATCAACAGCGACACCCGGTCTATCCACAGTCATGGCCACGGCCACGGCCACGGCTTCGCAGCACAGCTCAAAAAGGTGCCCCATGCAGCACACAGTCTCTCGGCCCGGCCGTCGCGCGTCGAGCTGCCGCCGTCGCGCAACAACAGCAATGCCGCTCTCATGTGGGGTTCCGACATGTCACTGACGCAGCGCTTCCCGCAGCAAAACGATGGCGATTATCCCCCACCGGCCTCACGCCACGGAAGCACAGCCGGCCCCCGGCAAGCCACATTCAACAACAAGTTCCCCTTCTCCAAGAAGAACAGGACGCACCGCAATATTGACGAAAACGACGAAATGATTGGCCCTACCGACCACGCCGACCCAGGCACCCGCTTCTACCTCGACACCGATCTCAACAATATGGACGGTATCGTGCACAGTAACCCGCCGCTGCCGCCCATGGACGCCGATGTGCACCGCCGGCTTGATAGCGAGCGGATCCCCGTGTCTAATCCCTCTGCTGCTGCTTCCGCGCCAGGGTCTGGCACGGGCACACCCCGCGTTAACCACTACTTCCAAAAGCAGGTTCCTAGCATCGGCGGCGGCAATTCAACCCCGGGAGCTACTGCTCCTGTCATTCAAGGCAGTGTTGCTAGCGGGCGGCACGGCAGCGGAAGTGCCGCAGGCGGCGCAACTGGCGCAGCCGGAAATGCTCCTGGCCCGAACGGCCCGAACGGCGCATGGAACGCGCCCGACAGTTGGGGTGTTCGCCGCGTCCACGACGATACCACCCACCACCTCCAAGACGAGGAGCGCACCGACGACAAGCAGCCGCCGTTCTGCATCCGCGTGTTCAAGAGCGACAAGACCTTTGCAACTGTATCGCTGCCCCTCAACTGCACAGTGCAAGACGTCATTGCTCAGATTGCTAAGCGCGTCTTTGGCGATGGCCAAGACTACCAGCTTGTCCTGCAGCGCGCAGGCATCGCGCGTGTCCTGGGCCCGCTCGAGCGGCCCATGATTATCCAGAAGCGCATCCTCCAGCAGATTGGCTACGAGAAGCAGGACCATCTCGAAGACCTCGGCCGTGAAGACAACAGCTACTTCTGCCGCTTCTTGTTTATGACATCCCATGAGAGCGATGCCCAGTCGCGCAACGACCTGGGCTTCAGCCGTATGCCCAAGCTCAACCACATCGACCTGTCAGGCCGCAACCTCATCACCATCCCCATTAGCCTGTACCAGAAGGCCGCCGAGATTATGTCTCTCAACCTGTCGCGCAACCTCTCGCTGGACATCCCGCGCGATTTCATCCAATCCTGTCTCAGCCTCCGCGATATCAAGTACAGCAACAACGAGGCCCGCAAGATCCCGCCGAGCTTGGGTCGCGCGAGCCGCCTCACCTTACTCGACGTTTCCAACAACTCCATCGAGACCATGGAGCACGCCGAACTCGAGGACATTACTGGCATCCTCAAGCTCAACCTGGCCAACAATCGTCTGGTGCAGCTGCCTTCCTACTTTTGCGCCTACCACTCGCTCCGCAGCCTCAACATCTCGTCCAACTTCCTCGACAAGTTCCCCGGCTTCCTGTGTGAGCTTGGCAGCCTGATCGACCTCGACCTCAGCTTCAACCTGATCAGCAGCCTGCCCGATTCCATCGGCAATCTGCGCAACCTGGAAAAATTTGTCATCACCAACAACCGCCTCACGGGCCCCTTCCCGCCCGGTTTCCAGGACCTGCAGAGCCTGCGCGAGCTCGACATCAAGTACAACACCATCACCAACATTGACGTCATCTCGGAGCTGCCCAAGCTCGAGATCCTTACGGCCGACCACAACGCTATTTCGTACTTCTCAGGCACCTTTGAACGTCTGCGCTCTCTCAAGCTCAATGCTAACCCCATTACGCGCTTTGAGATCTTGTCGCCTCTGCCGACGCTCAAGCTGCTCAACCTGTCCCATGCCCAGCTCGCCAGCATCGACGACTCCTTCAACAACATGCGCAACCTCGAGCGCTTGCACCTCGACAACAACTATTTCGTGTCGCTGCCCAACCAAATCGGCAACCTCGGCCGTCTCGAGACCTTTAGCATTGCCAACAACTCGGTTGGCGAGCTGCCGCCCGAGATCGGCTGTCTCATGGAGCTCAAGACCCTCGACGTGCGCGGCAACAATATGCGCAAGCTGCCCATGGAGATATGGTGGGCCAACAAGCTCGAGACGCTCAACGCCTCGTCCAACGTGCTCGACAACTTCCCCAAGCCCGCATCACGCCCGCCCCAGGTGCCCAGCGAGCTCGCCGCCAAGGAGTCCATGTCTGTTATCGCCTCGAGCCGCATGAACAGTACCGTCGGCACTCTGTCGTCGACGCCGAGCTCTGAAGAGCTGAGCGCCGACGGGTCGCGCCGCCCCAGCCAGGCGTCCAGCACACTGCTCGCTGTCGGCACATCGCCCGTGCCTTCGGGACCCGACCGGAAGAGCTCTGTCGTGTCCGTGTACGGTAAGGGCGGCCGTAAGACGTCGATCGTGTCGCGCAGTACCGCACAGGCGGCCGGTGGCATGTCCACGCCGACACCAAGTGTGCGCAAAGACTCGGGCCTGTCCGCACGCATGACCAACACCTTTGCCGGCTCGCTGCGCAACCTATACATTGCCGACAACCAGCTCGACGACGAAGTCTTTGACCAGCTGGTGCTGCTGAGCGAGTTGCGCATCCTTAATATGTCGTACAACGACCTTACCGACATCCCGCAGCGGTCGATGAAGAGCTGGCCCCAGCTAGTTGAGCTGTACCTGTCTGGCAACGAGCTCACGACACTTCCGGCAGACGACCTCGGCGAATACAGCATGCTGCAGACGCTGCACATCAACAACAACAAGTTTACCAACCTGCCGGCAGATATCCAGAGGGCCAAGAAGCTCGCCGTGCTGGACTGTGGCAACAACGCGCTCAAGTACAACATCAGCAACGTGCCCTACGACTGGAACTGGAACCTGAACACCGAACTGCGCTACCTTAACCTGTCAGGCAACCGGCGTCTCGAGATCAAAGCCGCGCAATCAACCAACGTGGTGGCGATACGGCAGAACGACCAAGTGGCCGACTACAGCGACTTTAATAAGCTTAAGAAGCTGCGCGTGCTCGGCCTGATGGACGTCACCTTGACGCATCCGAGCGTGCCTGACCAGAATGAAGACCGCCGTGTGCGCACGCTGGGATCCATTGCGGGCTTCCTGCCCTACGGCATGGCCGACACGCTCGGCAAGAACGAGCACCTGTCGACCATGGACCTCGTCGTGCCGCGCTTCGCGTCGGCCAACGACGACCCCGATCTGCTCATCGGCCTGTTTGACGGCCAGGCGCTGTCCACGGGCGGCTCCAAGATTGCCAAGTTCCTGCACGAGAACTTTAGTACCGTGTTTGCGTCGGAGCTCAAGGCGCTCAAGCCCAAGTCGGGCGAGACCATCAAAGACGGCCTGCGCCGTGCGTTCCTCACGCTCAACAAGGACCTCGTCACTAGCTCGGTGCAGGGCGACGACCGCGCACTGCCCGTGCCGTCCAATGCTGTGTCGGCTGCCAGCAACCAGCACCGCGGGTCTATTGCGCCCATGGTGCTGACGCGCGAAGACCTCAACTCGGGCGGTGTTGCTACCGTCGCCTACCTCGTCGGCCAGGAGCTGTACGTCGCCAACGTCGGTGACGCACAGGCCATGTTGATCCAGAACGAAGGCTCGCACAAGATGCTTACGCGCAAGCATGACCCGGCTGAGCCCATTGAGCGGTCGCGCATCCGGGATGCCGGCGGCTGGGTGTCGCGCAACGGCCGTCTCAACGATGCGCTCGATGTGTCGCGTGCCTTTGGCTACAGCGACCTCATGCCGTCCGTCATGGCTGCACCGCACATTATGCACCACACGGTGCGCGACCAGGACGAGACCGTCATCATTGCGACCAAGGAGCTCTGGGAGTATCTCAAGCCCGGCCTCGTGGTCGACGTTGCACGCCAGGAGCGTGGCGATCTCATGCGCGCGTCCCAGAAGCTGCGTGATCTCGCCATGGCGTACGGCGCGAGCGGCAAGCTGATGGTCATGATGGTCAGTGTCGCCGACCTCAAGCGGAAGACGGAGCGGTCGCGCCTGCACCGTGGCCAGAGCATCTACGGTGGCACAACGACCGACGACCTCGCGCAACAGTTTGCGCCGACGCGGCGCGGTAAGCGCACCAAGGGCGAAGTCCTTGATTCAACGCTTCAGCGCCTCGATGCCGAAGTGCCGGCGCCGACGGGTCTCATTGCGATTGTGTTTACTGATATCAAGAGCTCGACCAATCTGTGGGAGACATACCCGGCGGCCATGCGTTCGGCCATCAAGCTGCACAACGAGCTGATGCGCCGGCAGCTGCGCATCATTGGCGGTTTCGAGGTCAAGACAGAAGGTGACGCGTTCATGGTGTCGTTCCCCACGGCCACGTCGGCCCTGCTGTGGGCGCTCACCGTGCAGTTGTCGCTACTCGAGGCTGAATGGCCGGCCGAGATGCTCAACTCGGTCCTATGCCAGCCCCTCTACGACGACGGCAACAGCCTGATCTTCCGCGGCTTGTCGGTGCGCATGGGCATTCACTGGGGCGAGCCCCTGTGCGAGCCCGATCCGATCACGCGCCGCATGGACTACTACGGCCCCATGGTCAACAAGGCCGCGCGTATCAACAGCGTCGCCGACGGCGGTCAGATTACGGTGTCGTCCGATTTCATCTCGGAGATCCAGCGCTGTCTCGAGACGTACCAGGAGACACCGTCGGGCAGTACCGCCGGTCTCGGCGAAGACAGCGGCATGTCCGTCAGCGGCACGACTGTCGGTGCCAGCAGCTTTTCTACTGCATCGTCAACCGGTGGCACGGTGACCGGCTTCGAAGACGACCCGCTAGCGCCGACCATCCGCAAGGAGCTCAAGCTGTTGTCGGACCAGGGCTTTATCGTCACAGAGCTGGGCGAGATCAAGCTCAAGGGTCTGGAGAACCCCGAAGTTGTGTACTCCCTGTACCCGACTGCGCTGGCTGGCCGCAAGGCTGCACACATCCAGCACGAGCGTATGACTGCAGCCATGGCTGCGGCCGCGAGCGCCGGCGTGGACGGACAGCTGCAGATCCCTGGCGGCAACATTAGCGTCAGCGGCAGTGGTGACGGCAGCATTGCTGGCCAGACCGCTTCCGCTGCCGCCGCTGCTGCGCTGATGTCCGAGTATGCCCCACAGGGCCTGGGTTCCGGCGTGCGGTCGCTGTCACTTGCGTCGTCTAACCAGGACGGCGCCCTCACGCTGGGCGGTAACCCTGACAGTGAAGGTCTGCGCGACATCCCCGAGATGATCTGGGGCCTGTGGCGCGTGAGTCTGCGTCTTGAGATGCTGTGCAGCTCACTCGAGGAGGTTGGTGGCCACGGGCTGCAGCCGCCCGAGACGGAGCTTCTGGAGCGCATGAAGCAGCGCGGCGCCAATGTGACGGAGGCGTTCCTGATCAATTTCTTGACGCACCAGATCAGCCGCATCGAGACATGCATCAACACGTTGACGCTGCGGCACATGGCGTTCCAGACGGTCATGGCCGAGCAGCGCGCCGAATCTCCCGAGTCCAGCCCGTCTCCAGACGAGCGCGAAAAGATCCAGAACCTGGACGATTTGCGCGGCTCGATGACGGACGTGTTTGCCGTGTTTGCTGCACAGATGGCCGAACTGCAGGCCTATCGGGCCAAGTACGGACCACTGCATGCAGGCAACGACAACGATACGCGCCCCAGCAGAACCCGCGTTGTCGAAGAGTACGATGACGACGACGAAGGCAGTGATACCGAACAAGAGTAGTCCTGCCACATAATTTTATATACCTACAACCACCTTTGTATTCTCTCATCTCCTACCTCTTACTACCTTGCTATCTTGGATACCTTTTCTCTTTGGAATCATCTTGGCGGCACATTGCTATTTTGTTTCTTTCATGTCTGTTGTTTCTACATACTTTTTATTACTACATATTGCTATGAATATCTGGACGGTGGGGGTTTCTGGATATTTTTGGGATATGGACTTCTGGGCTGTTTTTATTCTTTTGGCTTCTTTTGGCTTCTTTTGGCTTCTTGTTTTTGATTATGTTTGTTCCTGTTCTTGTTCTTGTATCGAAAGTAGATGCCGATTTGGATACATTTTGGATGTGTTTGCAGTTATGATTCTATACTGCTATATTGCCATGTTTATACTTTGGTTCGGACTATCTCATTCACAGTTTCTACACTATATACTCTTGAAGAACCTTTTGCACGTCGCGATATACCACCTCGAAGCATTGGAATGCCTTGCTGCTTGTATCACGCTCACACATGTTGTCATGCTTTGAATGGCGATGAAGTGTCCGTCTTTTGCACATTGAAGCACTATTATGATGCCCAAGTACGTGCAAAATGCTACAAGTACCGAGGCACGTTGTGGTACGCGCGTTGTTTGGTCTTGGAGCAAGACTGATTACAAGGACGAGTCATTATTTTGGTAAATACGTAACAATTGCTGCAATTAAAGTATTTGTGTCTAAAGTTGGAGAATCCAGAGATAATCTAGAGAAGAAGAAGAAAGACAGGCTGCATAGCCTTTGGCTTTTGAAGGGATGCGCGGGAAAAGACCTAGAAGCCCGTCTTCTTGCCGCTGATGGTGGCGGTCATGTTGGGCAGGAGGGCCTTGTTGTACTCCCAGAGGACGGTGCTGAACGGGGCGGAGAAGGCGGCGCCGGTGTACCAGGTGGACAGGTGGCCCTGCAGCGCGACCTGCTTCTTGAGGACGTTGGCGTTGAGGGCGGCGGCGGTCAGGCGGGGGTGCATCTTGCCGTGGTCGTGGAACATGGGGAACGAGACGGAGCCGTTGGTGACGGGCAGCGTGCCAGCCTCGATCATGGTCTCAATGGTCTCGCCGATGAGGGCCTGCATGGTCTCGGCGGTGTCGGTCTCGGTGCCGACGGCGGTGAACTGGAACAGGCCGTCGGTGCCGGGCAGGTAGGCGACGCCAGCCAGCTGGGGGTACTGGTTGAAGACGGTGTAGTTGAAGGAGCCGGGGTCGGACGAGCGGTCGGAGTAGGTGTTGTTGATCTGCAGCGAGGGGTGCTGGAGGATGCCGGCGTAGACGGTGGAGAAGTTGTACTGGTTGAAGACGGCGAGCTCGGTGGCGTCGGGGCTGAAGGGGGCCAGGTTCTCGGGGGTGGGCTGGATGGCCAGCAGCAGGCGCTTGGCCTTGATGCAGGTCTGGGTGCCGTTGGCGCTGGTGGTGGTCAGCGTGACGCCGGCGCTGGTGCGCTTGGAGGACGTCACGGTGGTGGAGTACAGGACATCGGAGCCCAAAAAGGTCTGGACGGCCTCGTAGAGGTCCCAGAGACGGCCCGAGGCGGGGACGGCGGCGGCGGCGGTGCCGAGGAGCGCCTCGACCATGGGGTTGGTCGAGGCCTGCATGACCCACATGGCGGGGACGTCCATGGTGTCGCCGAGGCCGACGGCGGTGGCGTCCCACATCTGGGGGACGGAAGCCTCAATGCCGTACTTCTCGACCAGGGCGGCAAAGGACATGGTCAGGTCCTCGGGGATGGAGCCGGCGGCGGGGAACTTTGTGTAGTCGGGCAGGAGGTACTCCTGGTACTGCTGCAGGACGGTCAAGAACTCGGCCAGGGCCGGGTACAGCTCGGACGAGGCGGGGGCGGAGTAGTTGGCGACGGGGCTGCCGGACTCGAAGTCGATAAAGTTGATGTCATTGGAAGCGAACTGCATGGAGCCGCTGGTGGACACGTTCATGCGGGCCGGGAAGTCAAAGGAGTCCTCATACTGCATCCAGGCCTGAACACCAATGTTGAAGACCTTTTCGGTAGCAGGGTCCTCGTAGAAGTAGGTGTGGCCACCCTAGGTTGTTAGTAGACGGAAACAGAATGAAAAAGAAGAAAAAAGAACATACCAGGTGGTCGGCCTTCTCAACGAGGACGACGCTGTTGCCGTTGTCACGCAGCCAGACGGCAGCGTGAGCACCTGAAGCACCACCTCCGATGACGGCAACATCGCGCACGATTGTGTTTGCGCAGCAGCTGGCGGCCATGGCGCCCTCCAGGAGAAGGAGGGTAGCAGCAATGCGGCTGCGTGCAGACTGTGTAGGAGACATTGAGATGCAAAAGATGGTGTGACAGATGACAGACGACAGATGTTGACCGGGGTATGACAGATTGACAGATTGACAGATTGACAGATTGACAGATGTTTTAATTATTTAAAGGAATGCGTCCTTTTTGGAAAAAAAGGAGGTAAAAAAAGACAGAGTGTGATGTGATTGAAAGGAATGTCAGCAGCTTGGATAAAACGTGTGAATCCTGGGAACGGACCCAGAGGTCCCGTCCCTACTTATACTGAGGGATGCAGATGCAGCCGGAAAACGTGGCAGCGTGGCAGCGTGGCAGCATAGAGCGTAGACGATAAGATGCATACGACATACTCCTTTTCTGGCCCCTCTGGTAATTTTATTTGCGTACAAGTACAGAGTCTATTCTTCTGATATTATGCACTGGACACAATGGCATTATCGGATGCAAGGTGTACGAAGTAAGTACAGTAGGAGTAGGAGTAGGAGTAGGATTGTAGGATTGTAGGATTGCAATAGTTCACAAGGTACTCCAAGTTCAGCGTAACCAGGCATGGAAATGATTGCCATAATGAGAATATTCGGAATGCACGGACGTGGCCGACTGACATGCTGCCGCAGTAGCCGACCAGGTTCTCATCGAGCCCCTGGATGGAATCAATGTGATCAGCAGACGGTTGCTAGAAGAGAGTGAGAGAGTGAGAGGGAGAAGAGGCGGGGTGAGAGAAGTATGCTGAACAAAAGTAAGCTTATTTTTACAATATACGTGGGGATATCAGATGGATTAGTTATTGAGTAGTGTAAGGTGAAGGCAAGCTCTAATACAGAGAACAGAAGGAAAGTCCACTACAAGTGTGGCTGTCGGTAGGCGACGCAAAAGGCAAAAGGCAAAAGGCAAAGGCAAATGGTGTACGGTGTACGGTAAGAGGCCGAGTGAAGGTGGGTGACACCCGAGTCAAGTCTAGGAGTATTCGGAGATTAACCAGCCTTTCAATTTCATGGACTGTAGTTATGCGAACAGACGAAGACAACAGACGAATTCAAGGTTATAGGCCTTGTACCAAGTACCTAGTAGGTTCTACATGCTATCATCACGCTATCGCGTACTGTAGTAAGGCACTCCACCTTGGAGTGTGTAAGACACTGATACAATGTACTGTTAGTCAGCACTTGCCCAAATCGTATTTGCTGCACTTTTTATAATTAATTTATATTTGTGCGAGTTTGTTGAAAATTACACCACTGAATAGCCAGTTCCTAGAAGCAAAAGATAGCATTTGACATTTTGGAATCTTTCGTGATTTCAAGTAAAATAAAATCAATAATAAAAATTGTCTTTTATTTAGATCCTTTTATTATCGTTGAGTCTGTGTACTTCGTGTGAGATGCAAAGTCTCTTTTGCCGGGGTTTTGGGCTTTTGCCTGATATGGTTTAGTGCTAATATGGAGACAGGTCCCTGACTCCCTGACAGGCTGACGGTTGCTAAGACTTGCGGAGCCAGGATGTACTTGTACCTTGTACTTTGTACCTTTCTCGTCTGTACTCTGTACTCTGTACTCCGAATACAGTTCACGGAAGTCATGCGGTATTTTCTGTCGACGATAATGCAACATGGGACGAAGCAAATCTTGCATTTAAATTACTTCTGCCTCCCTCTCGTCGTCGTCGTCGTCTCTTCGTCTTCTTGTCGTCTTTGCTTGTATCTTTGTCTCGTCTCTCGTCGTCTTTCGTCTTTCGTCTTTCTACTTCTACTTCTACTTCTACTTCTGCTCGGACCTCTTTGCCTTTGTCTACTTACGGGTAATTATTCTAGGGTTTTCCGGTCGACAGATCGACCATTAGAGCAAGCCACTGTGGGAAGGTAAATCGTCAAGTGGAAAAGAGGCCGGAATACGAGTAAGGCCGGCAGGCTAGAATACTAGAAGACGAGGAGAAGAAAAGAGAAGACAGCCCAGAAAGGCAGAAAGCCTAGAAAGGCAAAGACAGCGCCGGAAGACAGGACACTGACCCCTTAAGACGGGGCCCATTCTTGTAGATGACTAAGTATTGACTAACCGACCCAATTAGGAAATCAACCACTGTCGAATCGGACTCGATTATAGTCATTCAATGCCTTAATAACTGTCGTGGCGTGTTGGCATTCTACAATCTATCGTACCATACTTGGTACACATGTATCGAGATGTATCGACATGGATGCTATTCCCATCAGATGCAGTTTCTAGTCTAGCTTTCTCCATAAAACACTGAACAAATCCTTCGAATCAAAAAAGGGAAAAAAGAGGAAAAAAAGAAAAAAAGAAAGAAAAATAAAGAAAGACAGGGGTACGGAATGCACCAGTCGATTCCGAGGTTGTGCTCCTCTCAAGGTCTGCGGTCTGACAGCTAAGTGAAATCATAAACATTCGTCGTGCTTGTCAGTCGCTCTCGTTTTTCGTCTGCAAACAAAGTAAGCCTCACAATGCAATACGCGACCCTGTCCTGCATGTTGTCTTGCATGCTCTCGGTGTCACTATCCTGCGTCCCATTCTAGTTGGGCCTTTCAGCTATGACCTCGCCCTCTTCCCTGTTCTCGGTTATTCGGTCTAGCCTTTACGATCATCGCCTACCATTGCTGAGTTGCTCGACTCACTACCACCCACAAAGGACGATCAGTGGCTTTTTGGGACGTCTTCCGGAGGATTTCCCAATTCTTTCATCTCCTTTCTTCTTTTTTGGCTTCTTCTTTTCTGGTCTTCCTCGTCTTTTCTCCGTCTTCTTTTCTCCGTCGTCTTTTTGTCCCATTCTTGGTCTTAATCTTGGCTTATTCTTGGTCTTGCTATTCTCCGTCTTCTTTCCCGTCTACGTAGTACTTTTTCTTCTTCGGCTTGTGTCTTTCTGCATGTTGTTTCCAATGCTTGTCCCCCTAATGTCAGGAAATTCGAAACAGTAGCCGAACAAAATAACAAACAAGAGCAAAATGTGAACACGGACATGTTACAGAGTGCAAACCAAATTCTAAATAAAAACACAATTCAATGCACTACTTGTACTCATGCGGCCCCCAAGTCACACTTCTTTTGCCTGCCACCAGCAAATCCGAACCTAATAGGCAAACACACCGTTCGTGGTCGTAGGATTTAGGTCTGCAGGATCCAAATGCGCAGATGTACCTTGGGGGCTCCTACTTGAATTGGGTATGATTCCGCCGTAGAGGGTTACCTGGAAAATGGACTTTTTACCGAAATTTGTACTGAGTACTGTTCCTTTCTTACTACGCATCCACGCAAGGGGCCGGCCTCTTCAGTTTGTTGCATCTGCATCCTCCGAGTCGCTTGCAGTCTCTTGCTCCTGTCTTACCTATTGTCTCGGGGTTTAAAGTAAGAGGCATGCCTCGCCATTCTCCTGCCGTGATTCACCCTTTTCTCTCCGGAACTGAAAAGGATCTGCCCCGGATATTTCTTGTTGTTTTTCTTGCTGTGTTCGGGTGTCCCGACCGACGTTCATCATGGCGACCAACACAACCGAGTTCACGCAGGCGTTTATCGACACCAACAACTCCGCCCGCATCGTGGGCGTGGTTGGCTTCTTCTACTTTTTGTCATTGACCTTTGTGGCCATGCGAATCTATGTTCGCGTGTTCATGGTCAGATCGTTTGGTATCGACGATGCTCTCATTATCCTCACATCGGTAAGCCTGTCTGTGTCCACGAGCAATCGTTGACTGCAAATGCTAACGGCAAAGATATTTGCCTTTGTGTCATGGCTGTGCTTGGTTCTGCAAATACCCTACGGGCTAGGGCGGCATGGCCTCGTCATTCCCACCGAAGATCGCATACATTTTGAACACATCTCGTTCTGGAAAACAGTCCTGTCAGATGGTGTTGCCATGGGCGTGTTGCGCGTCTCCATGGCCATCAGCATTCTGCGCCTAAACCACGACCTCAAGTGGTACCGCTACTCGCTTTACGTCCTCATTGGTATGCTTTTTCTCTTTTTCTCTTTTTCTCTCTTTCTCTCTAAAAACTAACACCATAGGTTTCGTCGTTGCATACACCATCCAGGCCATTGTGTGGCTGTTTGTCTACTGCCACCCGTACTCTGGCTGGTGGGAGTTCCAATGGGCCAGCCCCTTCGACCCCAGATGCGCAAAGTTCAGCCTGTTTCTCGACATGACCTACTGGAACATTGGTATGTTTATCTCCTACCCTCTTGCATAGCTTGGCGCAGCACTAATCCGGTCCAGCGTGTGGTATCTTTACTGATGTCATGTTGGGCGCATTGCCCGTCCCCGTCATCTGGAGCCTCAAGATGCGCAGGCGCGTCAAGATCTACGTCATTGCCATTCTCAATGTCGGATACCTGTCCGTCCTCATGGGCATTCTCAAGGCCGTCTTTATGCTTCTGACAGGCGGTACCGTCGACCTGCCTTTGGACTACTGGGTTCATTTCTGGCAAAAGTAAGTCAACCCGCAACAAAAAACGCCTTTCCAATTCTATTCTAATTCTAACCCCTGCAGCCTCCAACTCGACATTGGCATCATTGCCGCCTCGGTTGCATTCTTGAAACCCCTGTTCCGCCGCGTGCTCAAGATCAACAGCTCCGCGGCTGCATACGACAGCAACAGATACGGCCAGAGTGGCCAGGGCCGCACTGGTGGAACCGCTAGAAAAGCCCATGCCAGCTACAACGGACTGGGCACCGGCAACGACGAGGCCGCCTTCCCGGAGAACAACGGGCCCCGCGGCGTCAACAATGCGTCGCCCATCGACACAACCATCCGCGCCGAGCCCATCTCCAACATGAAGTCGCAAGACTTTGGGTCGGAACACGCCACCACCTTTGGCGGCGTGCATTCCGACGGCGACAGTGAGGAGATCATGCTCCAGGACCTCAGGAGCGTCAATGGCATCGTGCAGACACGCGACATTACGGTGGAATACACCAAAAAGTAATGCTCGAGCACGGACCGGCCCTCACAGTTGGAGAGGCAACTGGATGGAACAATTCGCGGACTTTATCATGTATTTATATCAACTATAACTTTATTCTCTATTCATGCCGGATACTACTCAGTATCAGTCATTATTGGCTGTGATGTTTTGTACGCAGGAAAGACACGCCGTAACCGCCTGTTTTAAAGTACCAGGGCTTCCAATGTCAGATGAAGTCGGCACTTGTGCCGGGTGGATGGGCACACTCGGTGCCGGCGCCAGCTGTTTACCCGTCGCGCCACCAATACGCCCGTGGCCGTCGTTATCTCAGTATCGCATGCTCGAGCACAAGAGGAAGAAGTACAAAGTACTCAGTAATACGATGCACAAATAGAAGAATACGATCAACAATTGGCTTGACGCTTTGACCCCGCTGTGCATCAGTACGGCGGCGTTTGTTCGACTCATTATGCCCGCTGAAAGCCTCCAAGGTGTAATAAGTTGACCCTAAAAGTCACCGAATTCCTTACGAGGCCGAATACAATGTGCTATGGCTTGGTTGCGTTAGTGTCTATTGTTCTCAGTCCGTCCATCGCAAGATAGAGATACCTCGCGGAGGTTGATGTTACTGTCAAGGCATTAGTAATAGACTGCATAGCCAAGATATCACATTGGCCAAGTAGCTGACTAGTTGTATAAGACTATAAAAGAAAACGTAGAAAAACTCGATAAACAATTGATCCCCTCGCACGTACAATGACAGCAACAATGACAGCCAGGGTGGACTAAAGACATTCTTGCAACCCAACCACCGTTGCCCGGGATCCTGGCTCTCTTCCACCACGCTCAGATTATTCCTTTGCCGCCTCTTCTTCAGCTGCAACAGGATGGCTGTTCTCAAACTTGGTGATTGCCTCGGCTGATCTCACAAGCCGGTCGACCAAGTCGGCGCTCAGCCCAAGGGCTTGCTTGTGGTCGGCGAACTCGAGGAGACGCGTCTTCCAGAATGCAAGCCGCTTTGGGCTTCGCGAAGGCAGCTCGCGGCATAGAGCCCCAGGCTGGATGACCCTGCTTGATACTTGGTCGAGAGGCTCCGGAGACGCCATTTCCTCAAACACCACAATGCCAGAGGGCCGCAAGAGCCACTCGGTAGCAATCCAGAGATTGGATTCGAGGGGAACACTCGCCTTGTCTGCCGCTTTCTCGCCCTCTTTTGCGCCTGCGGGAGGCGGAATCTCCTCTTCGAGGGCAGACCGAATGGCCCAGATGGGAAAGTTCCACCACGGCGCAAAGGTTGGCGTTGTGAGCCGGGCCACAAAAGAGTTGAGGTTCTTCCACATCTCGACCTCCTCCGTTGTATAACTCTCGAGGGTTGTAGGGTCTGTGTTGGTTAGAAACATGCAATGCCCGGCAGGGGTGTAACGAAGACATCAACACTGAAAACAACAAGAAAATACACCACAATACTTACCGAACCACACATCCCGCAACTGCTGGCCGAGTTCCGGCAGGTCCTTCCACTCCAAGGCCTCATCCTGCAAGATGTGTTAGTCGGGCTGTACGTATCAATTCGGATTTGATCCCTGGTTTTCCAACAGTTTCCTTGGAGAACATTGAAGAACAAAAATAAATAATAAAAGTTTGAGAGCTCACCTCGTCCACCTTGCCAATAGAGCCTCCCCATTTCTGAAGACGCTGCAGGGCTGCAGCAATAGCGTCCTGCCACAGATGGTCGGCAGGAATACGTTTGACAACATCAATCATGACCTGCCAGAGGTCATATGCGTATTGCGTGGCGCCGTCGTCCAAGGCAGTGCTTGAGAAGCTGCCATCTCTGATGCTGTCTCTCAGCCTGTCGACAGTCTCAGTCTCCAAGCCCGATCCCGCCTCTTCCAAGACGCTCTTGATCGAGTGAAGAATGGCAGCCTGCGTCTCTGTCTTGCCGTCACCAGCAGAGCTGAGATCGATGGTCGTGCTATTCGCTTGCGCGTCGGAGGAGACGGTTGTGGTTTCCATATTTGTAACGGGAGAAGCCGTGGCAAGCATGGACGACAGTCTTTGTTGTGATGGTATGTAGAGAGAAGGACAAGCAAAGTCCAAAATAGCCACAGGCTGATGAACAGCGGCAATGTGCTGTGTTCTTGGGTGGTGGAGGAGCTTGGGTTGCTTGCCGGGGAGCAGTTTATAAGTCCAGGTGCAATTATAGCACAGCGGTGCATCTGCGGCTAGTGGCATGTAAAGGAAGAGAAGAAAAAAGAAAGAAGGAAAGGGTAAAATACTCCCAAATGAAGGACTCTGTACGACGTGCAGCACGTTTGCCCGATGCATCCTGTATGAAAGTGTACTTCGTAGAAAAGAATTGTGGGGTTCACACCGGCATGCTGCCACCTTATTGGCCAAATGGACGTATTCAACTACACGGGTAATTTGTGTCTTGCGATTATATCATGTTCATGTCCCGTTTCCCATCGTGAGGGTATCGACTTTGACAGCGTGCCGGTCGGTCCGTGGGAGCATCATGCCATATATCCAGGTGGGATAAATTTTAGAAGACGCGGTGCGTGGCGAGCTGTCTACAGACGGGGACCAACAGCGCGTACAATGTGATGTATCACGATCCGTCGAAACCGGAGACAGAGAGAGGGTTCGCACAATTTTCTGTGGCAACAAAAGTCGAGGCTAAAGTCTGCCAAAGACCTGGCTGCAAATGTAAGCATGAAACCCATGGACACAAGAACATGGCACAATGAGAGACTGCGCAGGCTAGTAGTAGTGCATGATGCTTATTTTTTCGGACGGCCTGTATATTTTCATATAAACCGATGAATAGAAAACCGCCAGCAGCAAGGCGGTGGTGTTTATAAAGGTCATTGAGGAAAGTGAGGTAGAGAGGCAAAGGTACACAAAGGGTAACGGTAGAAAGGATATCGAAAACCAGAAGTGATTGTCTGTCAAAATGCTCACTTTTCGTTTGTTCTTTGCTGCTGTCTCTTCCCTCTGAACAACATTGACTGTTGCAGTGTTTGATATCGATAAAGCAGAGACGCCAAGTAGACGTCATACAAATGCAAGACGTTGACTGCCTGAAACAACACGTCAGCCTCAGTTGTATCATACTACCTGTCAATCCACATTGGACAGTGCACACCAACTACATTGGCGCTTTGTTCGCATGATCTGTTAAATCAAAATCAAACCTCTTTGCTGTTAGTGTACCAGCCGCTTACAGATCCGGCTTTGAGGATCGAGGCCGCACAGGGAGACGAGAGCACCGGCCAAGGTATATCCGCAAGGATGTTGGCACCAACAACCGGAGCAAAAAGACCACAACTGTCACGGACTAGAAGTAATGGTGAAGATGATCAATTGTGTACTCTGTTACTACAATATATTGGCGACCCTGCAAATATGATGGAAGTGACCCTATCCCATTTCCGTCCACCCGGCCTTTCAGTAGTAGATATCATATATAGGGTCTTGGCCCCCAAAGTCGGGTTGCGGTTTGCAGGGACATCAAAGAGGGCTTTCGGCTGAAGATAGCAGACGACATCAGACACCAACAGACAACTATTTTAACAGCAATTTTCTTCATTTGGTGTCTTTGAGGCTGACAGACTATACTGTGAAGTGTACAGCAGTATCTTGTAGATAGGATAAGAATTACATAAAGATGACAGATAAAGGTAAGAATGAAGATAAAGACAAGAACAATAACAACGCATAGGCATCGGCCTGTGTGTACCGTATACCATATAATTGGACCCTCCGAAACGATATAATGTTTGCATATAAGACATGAAAGAAGGGTAGATAGAAAAGCAAAATAGCAAAGAAAAGAGACCGCCAGTGCACGCATGCAAACAATCAACATGACAGTAGAAAAGAAAAAGAACAGGCAACACAGACTTTTGGACCGTTTCGTAAAAGTGAAAAGTGTGCTTGGTGCATCCGTAGACGCGTAATTCAGAATACATGAAATTAAACACCTACCGAATGGCCGAGCCGCAAGCAGGACATTCGGCGGGCTCGAGCCACTGCTTAGTGCCGCCCGCGACATTGCTGCGCAGATCAGTGATCTCGATCATGGTGGGCGCTGCCGACGACTCGAGCGGCGTGAGGAGCAGCGTTGCCTCAAACAACTTCTCATATGGCTTCTTCTTGCCGTCAAACGAGTGTAGCGTGGGGACCTTGCGGCTCGCCGCGCCCAGCGATGTCCGCTTCTTGCTGCGCACAGCAACAGCCACATCCTTGGAATCTCTCGATTCCATGGAGTCTTTGTCCTTGATATCCAGTGAAGATACGGCAGCGGTGGCAGTATCTTCTAAACCACCATTGCCATTGGCACCGCTCTTTTCTGCGCTGTCGCTGTCAGGCTTCACGTCAATCGAGTGCTGTGCCGACACGGCACCGCCCGACTCATGGGGGCTAAGAGGCTCTTTGACATCTTCATTTGACGCCTCCAATTTGAGCGCACCCTCCAGAGGTGCCTCCTTTGCGTCCTTTGCGTCTTTTGTGGCATTCTCTGCCGTGTCCTCATCCTCCTTCTTCTCGGCAACGTGTGGCTTGTCACGGCCTAGCCGCTCATATACACGCATCAGGGCATAGTGCTTGAGACACTCCTCATGGATCCATTTCCCGCAGCTCTCGTCACCGCAGCCAACGAGCATCTTATCGGGATTCGCAGGTTGGTTGCAGTCACAGACATTTTCGATCGACTATATATGTTAGTGATGCCCATTTTTCAAACCGAAATTCCGGCTTCACTTACTGATAGCTCCATATTGCGCACATCGAGTGCCTGTCTCCAGTACAGAGCACTCTGCACATCGTCATCCCGGTCCTCGATGAGCTGGTTGACTGTAGCCATGGTTGTGACGCTGACAACATTGATGATGTCCACTATTTGGGTTAGTCTTGCTATTTTGCCAATTGCCGCTTGTTGACATACTGTGATTGGATGCAATCAGCTCGGAGGCGCCATGGTAAGGTTGACGCCCTTGTACCTGCCGCTTGCCATAGTGGGTGCCTGTTGGCAGCTCATCTGGCCAGTACATCCAAAACACCCGAGCATACACATGGTGCTCATCGCTCGCCCGGATCTCAAGAATACGTGCCACCCAATCGTCCTCGGACCGTTTGCGCGGGTCGCGCCCTGTTGCTGTGAGACCGTTTCCTGCGGCCACAGTGTCGTCGTCTGGTGCTGCTGCTGTTGCTGCTGCTGCTGGCGATGCTGGGTCTGCGCCGGGTGTGCTGGGCGTAACTGTCGGAGCCACAGGTGCTGCTGCGCCCTTCTGGCGCTCAATGGACGATTCATTGGCGACGTAGATGAATCCCTCGCAATAGTATTTGACATTGTTAAGGACAAAGCTGTTGTATCGGGTCATGTCCGCCCACTGCTTTGCCGGCTCCACAACATAGTGCACGTCCATAGTGCTGTGTGTGTCGAACGAGCCCTTGGGCGCGAAGGGCGCGCATTGGTTTAGAATCTTGCGCGATGCCGTATCATCGTCGTCGGGGTGGTTGCCTGTGCCGGAGCTGTTGTGACCCCGCTTTCTGCGCTTCTTGCTCTTGGCCTTGAGCTCCTTTTCGCGAGGACCGACAATGCGGACGGAAAAAGGGCATTCTGCGCGGTTGTCCTCGGCAGTGGTGTCGCGACGTGGCCGTTTTGTCGCGGATGACGATGATTGCGTCATGATGGTGCGTATTGGGAATCAGGATGTCAGGGTGTCGGCTCAACTTGCGCAGGCGCAAGGGGGTAGATGTCGAGAACGATCAAAAAGGAGTGGTAGGTCGGAAAAGCCGGAATGAGGTAGTCGAGCACTGTCGTGCCGTGTGCGCGAGTAACGTGAGATAGTGATGCACAGGCGGACGTCGCGAAATTCGTCTCTTTGTTCTCAATGGTGTCGAGCGCCTTTGTGTCGCGTCAACGGGCGTCAAAAAGGCGTCGAAAGGGGACCCGGGAGACGGCAGCTAAAAGCGATCCAGGGAAAAAATGGGCAAAGCTCTAAAATTATGGGACGAGTAAGGACTTGATACCCGTAAATAGCGTTAGTACCAATGCCGCCAGGGCCTGTCGCGGGAGGCGAATTCGATAATCGACGTTGGGTAATGGCGATAGAGGACGAAGAAATGGAACAATGTGAAGTAATAGGAATGAGATTATAGACGGAGAAATTGGTAATCGATGCGGGATGAATGAGGAAGTGAAAACCGGATGGGAGTGTTTGCGTTGATTGATTGGCTAGATGGATGGGAAATGAGCGAGTTGGGGTTTCGTCGCGGCGGCGCGTGAGAAGGGGAAGACAGTGAAGCAGAGAGCGCGCAAGTGTGATGGCGGGTGAAAGCCAGAGTGAGATGTCTCGAGTTGAGATGATGGTGGACAGTTTGCAGAAAGTTATACTGTTCTGGGAAGAATAGAGGCCAGGTGGAATGGCGGATAAACTTGCGACGCAAAAAATGGCTCGAAGAGAGTTGAGCAAATAGCTGACTAGACCGTGGAATGGGGGTGCGCTTTAATTTTGCTTTCTTTTTCGTTTCTTTTACTGTGTTGCCTATTTGGGTGCTATTAGCTTTGTGAGATTTTGGCGCGGGGAGAGAAGCAGTGAGTAAGGAGCAGGCAAGAGAGCAGAAGAGGAGACGAGCAGCATGACAAGGGAGTACAAGAGGGCGAAAAGCGAGAGGGGGCATGTGGATGCTGAGGCGTTGGGCTGTCGCGTTGACGCAGACGGCAGATAAGGCCGTGGCAAAGACTGAAATGGAAAGCAAAGTTGCAAGAAACATGCAAAAGCACGAGAAGACAAAACTAAACTTACCAAGCTGAGAAATACAAAGCCAGAGCAGCCGCCGACCGTGGTTATTGATGGATGCTGATTCTCGCGGGTATTCCACGCGGGGAGGTGGCAGTGTGAGGAATCAAATCGGATGGAATGGAAATTGAACGGAGAGAAAGGAGATTGATAATAGAAATACAGGCAAGAAGATAATAATGAAATCAGAATAAGAGATCACGCGGAATGACTGCAAAGCCAATATAAGCAAAGTGCGGAATAGGGCAAGAAAGAAGGAAATTAGGACCTTGACAACAGAAGCAATAGTCGAGAATAAAGCGGGCAGCGCAAGCGAACGGCGTAAGGCGAAAGGGCTTGTCAGTTATTTGACTGGACGAGACTAGATAGACTGGTTAGGATAGATCGAATACAGAGTAGTGACAAGACTGGACAAGACTGACAGGTTTCCGCCACGCTATCTTTGGTGCTGCCTCGACTTTCAATTTAATCGTAGGTGTTGCCTGTTGATTATTGCCTTGCTCTGCGATTTGATTTGCTGCGTTTTCTTGCCGTTCTTGTTGTCTTGTCTCGTTTCAGACTTCTGAGGATTTGTGGCTTTGCTGTTGGGAGTTGTGTAGTCGCGCGATAACGAGCCACTGCGATTTGAGGCAGATGAAGAGGTAAAAATGAAGACGAAGACGCGAGGAAAAATATAATCAAGTTTCGCAGACGAGTGCTTTATCAAGATGGCTGATGATAGCGAGGCTGGCTCTTACAGGGGTGGAGAGAAGCCAAGAAAACAGGCGATAGCCAGATTGATGGATTATAATGAGATGCAGTGGCAGACAACGGTATAGCAATTGCGATAACACTGAAGATCAAAAGAATAGAAAAAATAGAAAAGAAAAATAGACAGAAGCAGAGTAGATCGAGCATATGAATGCTGCGAGATTCTTGAATTTTTAGATATTTGCAGTGAAGTGCAAGAATAGGTAGATTGGGGTATAATGCAACGCTGGTAAGAGGAAGAAAATTGTGCGCGGCTGGCGCGGGGTATGAAGCCGGAAATGAAGCTGAAAGATTGATGGTGATGCTGCCACTTGGCGATGATGTGATGATCCGAGGGGGGGGATGGTGAGAAGGAGAAAGAGAAGAGGAGAGGGGATGAGAGAGACGACGAGAATAAGTAGGAAGTGTGCAGTAGTCAAAAATAGAAAGAGCAACGGACCAGATTTGAAATAGAGAGAAAGAGCGAATTAATACGCGACGCGGACCTGGTCACTTGAATTCTGCAGAGAAAAGACGCGTGAAAATGGAAACTGCGTGAGTCGCTCTTTCTCATTCTGGTGTTTTCTGTTACAATTGTGACTTGCATCTCTGACTGAATATTCAGGCCAACAGAATGCAAGGGAAGGTGCGACTTGTTAAGCCCAAAATGGCTGATTGCTGAGTTGCTGAAAATCAGATAGCCCAAATAGCTGAACAGCTGAACAACTAAACAGCTCACGTAGACGAAATTGAGGGGGTGCCATGTGCGAGTTATGATTGCTGCCAAGTGCGTGGGTGCCTGTACTATCGAATCTGACATCGCATGCTGATGACAGAATGTACGACTTGTGATTTTGGTCAGTATGTAGATTTATATGAGCCACAGGGGATTGCAATCGCTAATGAACCGCAAATCGCGGAATCACCAAAATGACGCGACGTTGAGTTCCTTCCGTTTTGAACGAGGATGCTCGATTGCTCTTTCCCTTGTTGACAATCCGGGACGTCGCGTGATGTTCAAAATGAGTAAGCATCGGACGTTGACGGAAGAAGCCACCGGAAGCAAATGTACATGAGTCACGAATCCACGTGTATGGGCGATGGACGTCGGCCGATGCAGCATTCGCAAGGTGCCTGATACCGACGATTATATAATTGGCAGCGAGGAGCGGAGAGTGAAATATGATACGAAGACGAGCTACAGGCCTATTGTCAAGCTATCGAATAATAGCCTACAGGAGCATAAAATTATATGATTATAGATTTACGGTCTACGCTGTTGACAGATGGAATGTGAAGATACAAGATCATGGATACAAAGGAGCCGATACGACAATACGAACGATACGGAGTGATGATATACGAGTTTATGGGATCGGTTATAAAGATGACTGTGATGCTGTTGCGAGGTGAGAATTGTCGCATTTTCGCGATGAAATGTCGCGATAGTTTAGAAGCTGCAGCGACTGCGAACGAAGATAAACTAAGAAATAATAAAAGTATACATCAGGCGATCGGGCAATCGAACAGTGGCTGCACACATGGTGGTTGGGCAAAGAGAAGTCAAAAGGGAAGAGGATGCGGTAAAGGACGTATAGTGTAAAAGTATAAAGTATAGAGCATAGAGTAAAGGCGCAGAGTGACCAGCGGATGATATAGTGCCAGTTGATTCGGAGATGCTGGTTCTACTTGTGAAACATTGTGACCAGGGCGAATCGAAGTATTTGGCATCATACAGGGATATGTATGAGCTGGCAGTTTTTTTTGTTTCTTCTTCTTTTATTCATTTCGATTCTTTTTGATTCTTTTTGATTCTGGCATTTTCTCTGTGTTTCTTGGCTATTGGCTATGTAGTCCTCAACGTTATGTGTTGACTCCTGTGCCGGAAGTGATCCGGTCATTTCTGACCGCCTTGCCACAAGTGCAAAGCAAAGTGCAAAAAGTGCAAGGCGATCAAGATTCGGAACCAACGAGGTTGGGCTGGGCGTAAGATGCATATAGACGACCATGCGCAGAGTAGACCAGCCAAAGTGCAGATAATGGAGTTGGGCATTCGGGCGACAACACATTGGAAGAAGGGGGTTGAGCACAGAAGCCTACAGACTAACATTGTCAGGTTGACAGCCATATATAGAGTATAGAACGAATACAGAGGCAAGACAGCAGGCCAGTCAACATGCATCGAGTAGCAAAGCTTTTCGTTAAAAAAATCAAGCTATGCGATACGCGGAGCTCTTTCACTCGACTTTTAGGAACCAAGACCCGAATGTGAACACCTAGGGAATTATCTCTTTCTTAAACTCCTGTATCCTATATTCACTTCAGCCACATTTCTTCCATTAGTTTTTGTTCGCAAGTTTCCAATTGAGTGCCTTGGTTCGAATTTCAACAGTAACGAGGAATCGGATAAAACTGCCCGAAACACTCCATAGGCATACATAATGATGCAAAAGTAAACCCATTGTGGTAGAGACCGATGCTGACTGGCTCAGAGAATATTTGCACCAACGTCACCTGCACCAGCTTGAGTTTCGCGCTCGAGCCTGCGCCGCTCAATCTTTGCGGCTCGCTTTGCCTTGTGCCTGTCTTTTGCTTCTTGCTTTTCTCGGCGCCGGGCCTCCAGTGCTATCGTTGCTGCATCCGGCTCCGGGTCGGGCTTGCTTGGCAATGGCTGTCGGGCAATGTGTGTCAAGACCTGTATCCATTTGGTGTCCGCCTTTCCGTCGCCCTCGGCATCCTTGACTGCAATCATGAGAAGCGCCCGCAGGCAAAAGTGCGCGTCGTTGCCCGCCGCATGCAGCCCGTCAAACGGGACCTCAAACACCTCGAGCAGCTTTTCCAGGCTGAGACGGTACGACAGCCGCAGCGGGTGCTGCGCTGCCTTTACCGTGTCCAGCACGAACAACGGCTGCTGGCCGAGTTCCAGACTTTTGAAAATTGTCCAGTCGGACGCGCTTCCACCGTGGAAAACAAGTACCATCTGACGATTCCCGATCAAGTCTTCAAATTTAGCTTTCAAGTCTGTCCGTCGGATTGCGTCGGCTTCTCCAAATAGAAATTTCTTCGCAGCCCTGCGCATGTACTTTGACTTTGATGTCTCGCCGACATTGTAATGGTACGACTGAATGGCTGTGGTGACTTTGGCAGTCTTGTCGGATGCAGGCGCTGAAATCATGTCGCGTATAGACCGTGTGTCGAGGATGGAAATGCCAATGTGGCATTCTAGGTCGTGTCGGGCCAGTAGCTCATAGCTATGCCTTGTATCGACGTCGAAAGCTACCAATAGAACATCGCGCATATTTGAACTAGAAAGAGCGTGGGCTAGATCCAAGTTGACGAGTCGATCTGAAGACGTACAGTCGTGCTGAATATAGCCAAACAGTTTTCGCAAGGCCAAAACCTCCTCTCGAAGAAGGCCTGCATGCGCAGGGGGTGGCGTCTCTTGTGATGCTGGGACGTCCATTTTGTTTTACGTTTTGCGTTTTGCGTCTTGCGTCTTGCGTTTTGCGTATCACATCGGCCGTTTTACATCGTCGTAAGGTGTGATAGTTTTGTCAAAGAAGAGTACGGCAGCTCTGGAGAGATTGTGTCGTAAAATATAATGTGAGGTGAGGCTAAAGACAATGATATTTCTTTTTGATCTTTTTAATCAGATGGCAGGTCTACTAGTACTGAGTACTTTGTAGAGTCAAAATTTTAGGTACAAAATTTATGTACATGATGAAAGTCATCTATTGGCAAAGTAAAGAACAAGGGAGAATCGTTCTCTGCGGTATTGAACTCTTTCATCTGATATTGGCCACAAGATAAGCTTATTCCTAAACCGCCGCATTGCCGTATAGCATAAGATTTACGGGCAACCCTTGTATGGAAGTCCTATGCTTATGTTTGTATTAATCCTATCCTGAACCATCCTGAACACATTATGAATTCATCCTACAAAAGTCCCGAGTCTACTTACACAATATGACAATATGACCACCAATGTTCACTTCTGCCCTTGATGAATGATGCGTCTGCTGTGGCTCGAATTGCAACGTTTGATGTTGTTGCATTAATGAAGCAAAGCCTTTGGTGCTGTGTCAAGCATGCATGCATATGATATAATGCCATGTAGGTATAGATGGAACAGAGTTTACACGAATTTACTCGTGGTCATGGTCGTAGAGCCGAGTGCACTGCATGCTTTCTTTCAGCCGCATTCTCAAGTGCTTCAAAGACATTTCATGATCGTATTCAAATTATTTTCAAAATCCATCATACTTTTTTATCCAGTGACACGGCGCGCTATATCCCTATCTGCGCCAGCTGCTAGCATCAAAGGCCCTTGACTTTGACGGCGTGGACTCGCGGTTCGAGCCCCAGTTGTCGCCGTTCTCGCGTCTGTAGTTGGACTTTCTCTCGTCTGTCCGGTCGCCCTGGCGGTCGGTGCGGTCGGTGCGGTCGGTGCGGTCCGACCGCTCCTTGGCCGCGGCCACGCGCAGGAAGCCGTCCTGGTACGGCGTGCCGTTGAGCGCCTTGAGCACCTCGGCGGCCTCCTTGCTCGTCTCAAAGTCGACAAAGCAGTAGCTGTGGTTGCCAGGCTTGGCGGGGCCGTCGCTGTGTGCCGTCACGCGCTTGCCAATGCTGGTGGGCTTGAAACCAGCAAGCAGCTCCGACATTTCCTCGAGGTTCTGGTCCTGGCTGGCGGCCTGGCCGAGGCCGCCAAAGTAGAGGCGCTTGCCGACCGGCTGGTTGGCAGCCTGGTCGCTGGTGTTGTCGCGGCGCGGACGGCTGGCCTCGCTGTTGTCGGCCCGCCGCCAGTCGCCCATTGCCTGCGAAGGCGACGCCACCGAGCGCGGCGAGTCTGTGCGGTCGCCGTCGCGGTTGTCACGGCCCCAGCGGCTGTTGTTGTTGCTGTCACGGTTGTCGCGGCTGCTGCCCCAGAGATCAGCAGGACGCGCCTGCTTGGGCCGGCAGGGCCCCACCTTGAGCGGACGGTCGCGGATGCTGGTGTTCAGGTCGGCGAGGGCCTTGTCGGCGGCGTCCTTGTCGGCAAAGTCGACAAAGCAGTAGCCGGGGTTGCGGCCGTTGACGGGGTCAATGGAGAGGTGAATCTGCTTGAAGTTGCCGAAGCCGGCGGCGACGAGTACGTCCTCGATTTCGACGGGCTCGACCTCATACTGCAGGTTTCCTGTTTGTTAGTTCTTCTTGATCCTTTTATTGCAAACAGTAGCAAAGCAAACCTACCTAGGTAGATGCGGCGGCCATCGGCGACGGCGTCGGGCTGGCTGGAGTCCATTGTGATATGTAATGATAGTGAATCTGTACTACTCTTCCGATATGATATGCTATGATACGTTGACGTGATACGTCGTGTTGCGATATGCCTGGTTGTGTTTGACACCAGCGGCACCCCTCACCAAAAATTCAGCAATAGCTTCAAACCAGGGACTTGCCCTCGAATCTTATTTCGACGATCGTGTGGGTCCAGAAATACGAGATCTTGATTGGCTGTCAGATCGCCAGCTAGCAAGTCGCGTCAATGTGTAATAAAATGGGACCTTCCCAATCGGGCATTAGAATATAGTTGGAGTTGCCAGCGACGGGGAGTTGAGTTGGTTGAGGTACTGAGTTACTGGTGCTACTACCACTAACACCGCAGCCAGCGCATAATAACCACTTTCCCTGATAAGAAGGTACAAATGCACCCCAATGCACGCAGCCTCCCATCTCGTAAACTGCCTGCTAAAAGTACGCTGCAGCTTCCTAACCAGGCAGATCGGCGGTCTAGCACCTGCCGCTACGGCATATAGTCGAGATAATCGACTTGATCGAGCTGATTTGCTCATCTTTGGGGGTCTCTGATATCACCTTCCTTTGCCATATGCGCTCCGTCTGGCCCATGCACCCTTACTGACGGCCAGACAAGCAAGGATACGATGCAGAAAGACCGGGCCAAGTAGTTCGGACTATGGACTAGACATGCATGGGTGTCTTTGGCAGTCGGCCCCCAAGAACTTGAATCGGGAATCTTGTGATCTTGGAATCTAGAAAGTCTAGAAAATCCAGAAAAGTATAAAGAGCCGCTGCCAAGTGCTTGTCTTTCAGGATCCTTCTCTTCCTTCTACACATCAAACTAAACCTTAACCTTAATCCTGCCTTGCCAAGTGCATAGCCAAGATCAAGATGCGGTTCTCAGTTTCGTCCTCGCTCGTGGCTGTCGTCGCCAGCACCCTGTGCCTCTCGGCCTCGGCTGCGCCCACCTCGTCCAAGATTGAGACTCGCCAGGAGATGAAGAATGGCATCAACTACAACGTCTTTGAGCACCGTGACACCGGCGCCACGCTGTCGTATGTCAAGAACTCGGGCATTTGCGAGACCACTCCGGGTGTCAACCAGTACTCTGGCTACCTTTCTGTTGGTACGTCTTCTTTTCTTTATTTATCTTCATACAACAGGACTAACAAACAGGCACCAACATGAACATGTTCTTTTGGTTCTTCGAGGCCCGCAACAACTCGGCCACTGCCCCCCTTGCCCTCTGGCTCAACGGCGGTCCCGGCTGCAGCTCCATGATCGGCCTCTTCCAGGAGCACGGCCCCTGCCACTTTGTCAACGGCGCCTCCACCCCCTCGCTCAACCCCTACTCGTGGAACAACAATGTCAACATGCTTTACGTTGACCAGCCCATCGGCACCGGCTTCAGCTACGGCACCGACGGCGCCACTTCCACTGTGACTGCTGCCCCCTACGTCTGGAACCTGCTGCAGGCTTTCTACGCCTCGTTCCCCGCCTACGAGTCCCGCGACTTTGGCCTATTCACCGAGTCCTACGGCGGCCACTACGGCCCCGAGTTCGCCAGCTACTTCCAGTCCCAGAACAAGGCCATTGCTGCTGGCACGCTGTCTGCCGATCCTGTGAATATTGTCGCGCTCGGCATCAACAACGGCTGGATCGACCCCCAGATCCAGTACAAGGCCTACGCCGACTACGCCGCCAACAACACCTACCGCAAGCTCATCTCGTCGTCGCAGTACACCTCGTACATCAACGCCTACAACACCAAGTGCCTGCCCGCCATCCAAAAGTGCACCGGCCTCACCGGCAGCAACTCGGCCTGCCTGAGCGCCGACAACACCTGCTACGCCTCCAACGAGGGCCCCATTGAGAACAGCGCCGACTTTGACGTCTACGACGTGCGCGCCGCCTCCAACGACCCGAACCCGCCCGAGACATATGTCAGCTATCTGCAGCAGGCGTCCGTCATGAAGGCCATTGGCGCGACCCAGACCTATGCCGAGTGTCCTGATGCCCCGTACACCAAGATCATCAACACTGGTGATTGTAAGTTTTGTCCGTCCTAGCTGTGTAGAGAGCAATGCTAACAAAGGACAGCCGCCCGCCCGCTTCTGGCGCAGCTGTCGTCGGTCGTCCAGTCGGGCATCTCCGTGCTGATCTGGGCCGGCGACACCGACTGGATCTGCAACTGGATGGGCAACTACGACGTCGTTCAGCAGGTCGACTTTGCCCAGTCCAGCACCTTCCGCGCCACCGCCGTCAAGCCCTACACCGTCAAGGGCACCCAGTACGGCGAGTTCAAGACCACCGCCAACCTGAGCTGGCTGCGCGTCTACGGCGCCGGCCACGAGGTCCCCTACTACCAGCCCCAGGTCGCCCTCCAGGCCTTTGAGCAGACCATGCTCAAGACGGCGCTGCACTCGACTTAATTCTGTACAATGAGTCTTAAAGTGTAAAGAGAAGAAAATAGGAGAGAGGACAGAGACTGGCACGCCGCACCACTGCGAACGGCGCCCGGCCAAGCATTATCATTAATCTTTATCAGCAATCTTGCTGAAACTTTTGTATATACATTCGATTCTTTTATATATTTTATTTAAGCATTTCATTCTACTGTTTACTCTATTCACACTGTGGCCATTCGGATAGATTGCCGACATTTCTGCGCGGTTACGTTTTGACTGCCGTGATTGTTGAAATGGAAGCACGAGTGATTATTTTTTTTTAAATTGCCATTTCGCTTGGCTCTCATGCAGGGTTGCCCACTTTGACCTACTTGTTACGAGCTAACTCCTTCGGATGCAGTCGATTGGACTTCTTACCACTTGCCAGTGTGAGCCGCCAACTAGGCTCACCACTTTTAACACGCACCCCTGGACAGGCCATGATTGCCCTGGCCATGCCCGTCGTCGAGGACATGCTGACAACAACATGACAGAGACAGCTGATAGACAAGGCAAAGATCAAAGACACGAGAGATTAACGACACAGACAACATGAGCCGCTGGCATGACCCCGACTGTTGGGCACCCGACGTGGTCCTGGACTCGCAATCGGATCTGCCCGTGTGCCGTGCCTGTGGCATGTCCTTTGCCAAATCAAGAGCCAGTGTCCATGGTCAATCCGCCCTCCAGATCCCACAAGACGAAGCGCCGGGCAGCAAACTGAACCTCTGCTGGCCGGCAACCGTCAACTATAAACGCCCCGAATACCCGAATCAAGCACGGTATTCACAGGACTCGTACATCCCGTATAGCCAAGGAAACCAACCATCGGGAGAGACAGCGTTCAGTCTACCCCTGCGCAATTCTGTGCCGCCGCCGCCGTCACGGCTATGCTATGCGCCGCGCCTCTCCCAGAATCAAATCAGGCTGCTGCGTATCTCGGCCCCAGATCGCAGTGTGGAGTCATCCTTTGACACAACAATAAGCCATGTCAGCCTCGAGGTCTACGAGCACGACCAGTGCCCCGAGTACGAGACCATGTCCTACACCTGGGGCGGCGAGAACGGCGACAGCACCCCGTCACAGCCCGTCTTTGTCGGCAGCTACTGGGATGTCGTGTGGCAGACCAGAAACTGCTGCGCCATGCTGCACTACCTGCGGCCGGTCGAGGGGTTCCGCCTCGTCTGGGTAGATGCCCTCTGCATCAACCAGCAGGACTCGCGCGAGCGCGAACAGCAGGTGGCTCTGATGGCACGCATCTACGAGGAAGCGCGGCGTGTCGTCGTCTACCTGGGCAGCGACCTTGTGACCCCGACGCCAGGCAAGCATCCGCGGCGACGGAATCTGCAGGACAGCATAGTCCCAGGGGCGTACTCGCACTCGCGGCCCCAAAGCCCAGCATCGGACAGCCACATCCCGGCGGACAAAGTCGCGTACATCGACAGCCGTGGTCTCAATATGAATCACTATGATGCCCACGGCAACATTGACCTCGTCGCACTCATGCAGCGGCGCTACTTTAGTCGCATCTGGGTCGTTCAGGAGCTGGCACTGTCGCGACAGGTTACTATTGCCGTGGGCAACTTTGAAGTGTGGGCGGACGCGCTCACCCCCCAGAAGCTGAAGCGCAACCACCCCGGCTGGCGCTGGGAGGATACCAATGCGCCCTGGTTGCAGAACATGGCACAGCGCGAAATCCCGGGCATGGATCTCTACCAGATCATGCGGGCGACGGCCAATTCTGGATCGTCCGATCCGCGCGATCGCGTGTTCGGTGTCTTTGCCTTGCTCGGTGCAGGCGGTCGCGGCCTAGAACCCGACTACTCTCTGTCACCGTTGCAGTGTTTCCTCGGGACCTGTGCGCACCTCATACTTAACCTGGGGCATGCCGAGCTGTTCCTCAGCGCGGCGGGGTTGGCGGCGCAGTCGCCGAGGCCTTCGTGGATGCCCGATTACCGTTCTGCTGATTGGGTGCGGATTTTGCACATTGACGACGAGACCGAAGTTGGTGTCGAGCGCGATCCATTGTACAAGTGGCTGAATGCTAAGCTGGGCAGCTCATCTCGAGACTCATCTCGCCGCTCATCACGACAGTCTCTCGAGGAAATTCCAGAAAACTCCTCGGAAGTCTCAGAAGGCTCAGAAGGCTCAGAAGTCTCTGATGGGCAGCCGACAGTATTGTTTCAGCGCTTATACAAAGTTAGTGCCGAGGCTTTGAGACTGCAGACAGACAAGGAGCTATACCAGCAGTCCAGACCCACGAGATTGAGACTGCTGAATAAAGACGAGCTTCCGCCGCAGACGTACACTGTCGAGATGCCATACGAGACCCCGAGATGGAATTCCCAGACCTCGGTCGACACAGAGACTGGAAGCATGACTCTGGACCTGATTCACCTGCTGCAATTTCGGACCGTCCCGACTCGAATGTCCGGGGTGCCCGAGCACATACGCAATCCCGTGTTCGAAGTCGAGGGCATCTGTGATGCCGAGGACGAGACGTGGACCGCAATGTATCTCGTGACTGACGGGTTCGATCTGTCAACTGTGAGGCCCAGGACGGATCACTTGTACATTCTCGATCGGCAAAATGGGAAATGCTTGTTCCTCGTTCTGCGCGAGACGGCATACCGCACCTCTAAGCTGGTGGCCTGCGTCCGCCAGGTTTGGTTCTCGGCAGATCCCGGATCATGGATCCGGTCGCAAGCTGAAAACGCGTACTCCTCATATCCCGAGAAATACCGCGATGCCGACTCGACCAGGCTGACGCTGGCGCACGTCAACAGGCTTTTCTTGTCGGATCTCCAGTGCAGCCTCTTGTCAAAGTATAAACTACAAAGGCTGCTGCCTGTGATAGACGGCGACCACAGACATACCGAAGAGGCCTTGCTCATGCGTAGCTTGATGCTGGACCCGCCTACAAAATTTTACGACAGCGACCAGTTTTACTACCGAACCACCCCTTTCGAGGTCACGTCGCGGGACATTGCACAGTTCTGCCAGGGCATTATCAATGAGCTGCGGGGCGACTCACCAGGCGTGCTGTCGTCTTATGCTGCTCTCTTCAACCCAGAGCTGGATGCCGTTGTTCGAGACGACTGCGTCGAGCTCACGATCCAGCCGAGTAGTTGGGAAAGCATGCAAGTCTGGCTGTACGACACGGAAACCCCCCTCTTCAAAGAGTGGCGGCTTGTACAAAACTCCGACACCAAGCCCTGGTCGGCATCGCGCTACAAGCCATCTCTCCTGCGCAGAAACAAGGCCGTCTGTGTGCGAGCCCGGCGTGCCGACATCATGACCATGGCAGTCAAGTTGTATGGCTACGAGCTGCTGTCGAGGTTTTCATATGCGCGCAAGCTGACTGGAAAAACCGAGGCTGAAATGTATACTCACAAGGGTCCATACACAGACGACATGCATAGCGGATGCAGTAACATTGCATCCCCCGTGTGGCCTGAGATAATCGTGGATGGTTTCCGCATTGACGGGTCGACATACAAGGTCACAATTGCATGAAGCCAAGATGGAGTGAATCGTGACGCACCAGGCCGCTGCCTTCTTGGAGGTGTAAACAGACGGCACGCGTTTGCAGGCAGTGTGGGAGACAGCCGTATTGCATTACGAACAGACCCGGCGTGGTCTGGTAAAGTGAACAACGTAGATATTCATAGCTAGCTCAAACTGCATACAAACACATTAAACATCGTCAAAAAAGACTGTCACACATGATTATATGCTCTCAAACTCAAACTTGACAAGCAGCGAACACGTCGTCTCGCGTCCCTTGAGGTCCAGCATCCGGATAAACTTCCACCCAGGCTGCACGTACGACAGCCGCACCGCCGCCACTGCAAACTTGCTGTTGGTCGACCAGCTCTCGTCGTTCTTGATCAGCAGCCGCAGGAACACCAGCTCGCTGTCCGTGTACTCCCACTCGAGCTCCTCGTCCCACAGCGGGTCCGTCACCGGGCTGTCGCGGTCGTGCGTCAGCAGCCCGCGCAGGCCGCCGTGCTTGTAGACCTTTGTCTTTTGCTTGCGCTCGGGCGGGGGCGTGCCGAGGTCGTCGGGGTGCACGAGCGAGCATGTGAGGTACGGACGCACGTCGTCGATTTCGTCCTGTTGCGACTCGCTGAGGGGAATGCCGGCAGCGCCGGCGACGTGCAGCGTGAGCCGCACTTTCTTGTCTGTAGACACATTGTAGGACCCGCCGGCGCGCAGGGATTCTGGCTTGAGGACATAGCCGTCCGACCCGTGGAACAGCGCCTCGTTGAGCTGCATTGTGGCATCGAAGCGCTGCCAGTTGAGCGCCGCGACCTGTGCGCCGGCCGCCCAGAACGGCACGGGGTGCAGGTTGCGCGACGAGATGCGCGTGCCCTTGGGGAAGACGCGCATGAGGTGGCGCGCGTTGTGGCGCGCAATGGCGGCGCGGTTGGCGGGCTGGGCGAGGTGGCCGGCGAGGCCCGACTCGGAGATGTTGATGAGGTGGTGGTGGGGGCTGTCTGTGAGCTCGCCGGGCGGCTCGAACCACGAGTTGTTGCTGGGCTTGACGGACTGCGCGTAGACGCCAATGGCGGCAAGCTCTGGGATTATGGTAGAGGCCGTGGTCTTGGCCTTGGCCTTGTATTCCTGGTGTGCTTTGGCCTCGTTTTCTTTCTCGGCCTTTTGTTCCTCGTCGTCGCTCGACGACTCGTCTTCCGACGTGTCGCTGTCGACCTCGGCGACGCCCGGAATATGGTGCTCGACCATGACAATGACCTTGGCGCCGAGCTCGGCGAGCGTAACGTGTTCGTCGGGCGTCGCAGAGGGCAGCGCCTCCGACAGCAGACGGTGCCCCAGCACCTCGGTCATGATGTCGACGATGCGCTGCTGGCCGTGCGGGCCGCAGTGGTTCTCGAGCGAGACCACAATGGGCGCGGCACCCTCGCCACCCTCTTCATGGACCTGGACGGCCTCCTTGTCGATGACCTCGCGGATGGTCTCGCACACGGACCGCAGCGACACGTTGGACACGAGCGTGTAGCCGTGCGTGACCTTGGGCTCCTCCGGGCTGTCGTCGTTGTCCCATGCGTCGATCTCGACACAGCGCGAGCCGGTGGACAGCGCGACGGCATAGGCGTCGGCGGCAGAGTGGCCAAACAGCTGATGGGCCTTGAGGTAGGTGTTGTGGCTGGACGAGATGTAGTACTCGGCGAGGCGGTGCGAGCGGTCGGTCAGCGCGGCCGGCAGGATGGCGTGGGGCTGCTCCAGGAGATGCAGCAGCGCCGGCGAGTGCTCGTCCGACTCAATGTCCACGTCTCTCTTTTTGAGGACATCCTTGTCGACGAGAAACTCCTTGAGCGCCTTGCTCACGGCCAGATTGTGCTTGCTTACATCAGCCACTCGGGCGCTGAAGCCGCCGCCGCCAATGGTGCTCTCGTCGATCTCGTCGCCGCGGTCATCGTCGTGCTTGTGCGAGTGGAACGGGTTCAGCTTGGCAAACTTGCCAGTAATGTCGGACATTTTTTAACTGAAACAATATAAAGATAAAATATAAAGATAAGTGAAGAGAAATGAATAAACAAGCTGACGAGCTGACGACGATGTGATGAGACGAGGGGTTGAAGCCAAGCAATTGCATGTTAGTGGTGACGTATATCACGTGTCAGTGGATTGATGATCCTCTTGTTCGAGTAAACTCCGTATTGGCTGGCGCGCTCATCCTTATTTCCTTTTTCCTCTTGTCTCTGCACTTTACACAAAGCCGGTTGCGGTGTCTTGAAATGTAATAATTATTTGCTTGAATAAGTCGCCGTACCAAACTATCACTAATAATAAAAAACTACTGCTCATCGTCGTCGTCGCCCGCAAGGATCGCCCGCGGCGTCTGTGGGCTGTTGTCCGGCTGCGTATCGGCCACGCTCGAGTTGGCCGGCTGTGCATCGAACCCTTCAATAAACGCAGCCAGCCGCGCACCTTCGCGCTTGCCCCGGCTGACGTCGACAAAGTAGAGAAAGATGGCGGGCAGCCCGACGAGCGCGGCCAGGAAGAAAAAGGCCGGCCGGATCTCGCCGGATGCGTCAATGATGGCACCGACGATTGCCGGCCCAAACACACTCGAGCCCTTGTCGGTGATGGCGTAGAGCGCGTAAAAGGCCGCCTCGGATCCGGGCGGGATCAGCTCGCCGTACAGCGAGCGGCAGTAGCTGCTGAGACCGCCCAGCACGAGACCGTAGACGGCGGCCAGCGGGTACATTTCCCACGGCTGCTGCAGGCCGCCGACGCCCCAGCGGCGCACAAACGGCAGGTAGCCCGACAGGCCGTAGAGCGGGATGAGCTCAAACAAAGCCAAGCACGCCATGATGGTGTGCAGCGGCTTGAGATTGAAGCGGCGCGACACGTAGGCCCACGAAAAGGCACCGACGACACCCGTAGACGTGCTGATGACATTGATCATGCCGAGCGCCCAGACCTCCATGTGCAGCTGCGTCTTGGCAAACAGCACGGCGGTCGACGATGTCGTGGCAATGGCGTCGGACAGCAGGAACCAGCCGCCGAGGAAGAGCACAATGTCGACGAGGCGGCGCGCGAGGCGGATGGTGCGGAACAGCGAGGACCACGCAAACACAAGGTAAGCGAGGCCGGACCGGATGTAGCCCGACGATGAGGAGGATGCCGCCGCCGGCAGGGGAGGGCCGGGCCGCGGGCGCAGCCACATGGCGGCGGGAATGGTGAACAGGCCCCACCATGCGCCGACGACAAAGAGCACGACGCGCAGCGACCAGATGGAGTTGTGCATTTTGAAGACGATGAAGATGGCGACGCACTGGACAAAGAGGGCAGCGCTGTACCCGATGCCGATGCCCTTGGAGGAGATTTGGGTCGATAGTGCCAGCTCGAGAGACGTCTTTTTCGGTGTGTCCTCGCTGGTGTTGTCGTTGTTGTGGTTATTGCTTGCTCCTGGCAAGAGCGCCTCGGCCGGGTCGTCGCCGTCAAACGAGACGTTGCCGACCTCGGCCTCTTCGTCGGCCTCGTCGTCGGCCTCGTCGTCGCGCAGCTGGATCTGTCGCGGCTCCTCGTCGTCACTCTGAGACTCTTCTCTCAGGAGGGGATGGTGCCGCACGAGAAGCGGCAGGAACGAGTTGAGCAGCACAAACGATGCGCCAAACGACGTGTTGGACACGATAGCCAAGAAGGCGCCAAACAAAAACGTCTTGGTCGTCACGACAAGGTACAGCATGACGGCAATGCTGCCGGTCCACGCAAACGCCAGCAGCAGCTTCTTGCGGTAGTTGCCGTGGTCGGCGGCGCAGCTGATGCTCACGACGAGCAGTGCTTGCAGCAAGACACTGGCGCTGAACGAGTACATGGCAAAGCTGGCCGTGTTGACCTCGATGCCGAGCACGTAGACGATGCACTGGTCTTTTGACGTCGCAGAGAGGTCTCTGGAAACACTAGAAAGATGACTGGCTTTGCAGGGCGTCACGCGGTCACTCAACAACACGCCATTCTCGCGCGCAAGACTCTCAAGCAGGATGGGGATGAAGGACGCGATGGCGCAGATGACATAGGTCTCGGAGGCGAACGAGTACATGTACCAGCCGAGGATTTCCTTGGGGCTGGTGGGCCGAACATCTTCGCCAGGGTAGGCGGGCACGGGCGAGCCGGCGCCGGAGCCGACACGGCGCGTCATGGGGTGGCTGCTGGTGATGTCGGTGATGTTGGTGTTGATTCGAGGGCGGCTGTTGTAATAGCTGGTGTGAGGATGATAGTCGCTGCTCGTGTCGCTAATATCAATGTCCATGTGCCCAAAGCGAGAGTGTGGTCGGGACTGCTCGTCATCGGCTTCAAACGAGGAGGAGTGATGGAGCTGCAATGCCTGTGGTTCTGCCGCTGCCTCAGCCTGTGCCTCCTCCTGTGAGACTGAGAGTGATGCCTGCGCTGCTAGCGCCTCCTGGAGCTCGTGCTGCAGTTCGTGGCTGTCGTTTGACGGCGGCTGGCCAGTAAGAGCGGAGAGATGGGGCGAGTGGGGCGGGTCCGCCATAGCTTAAAGTGGTGAGTGGAATAAGGCGAACTAGCTCACTCGGTCACTAGCAAAGCATTGTGCTACTCTGCACAGTGCTGAGTACGCTGAGTACTCGTACTGAGACGCAGTGGAAGGTGACCCGTGTTCCCCGTAACGTGTGGTTGGTTGCGGTTGGTCGCAGCTTCCTTTTTCGTCCTGTTCCTTCTCTTTTGTTGTCAACTCTAGTGGTTCGTTCCTTCCTCTTGTGTCGCAAAGACAGCCTTGCGAACGTCGAAATAAGAATAAGAAGATGTATATAGATGACGTATTGCTGCAGGCAGAATGCAGATGCGATGCGATGCAAAAGGTGCAGGGGTCGAGCTGAAGAGTGCAAGTCGGGTTGAGTCGAGATGACCGGCCAAGTGCAGACGAGATACAAGATAGACGCAAGATCAGAGATGGGATAGATCAACTGAAGAAAGTCGTGATGCCAAACAGTCGAGTGGTAGAGTCAAAGAGAGGCGTCGTCAGTGAGGAGAGGATCGCGAATGAAGTAGAAAAAGAGTAAATGGCCGGGAGGGGTGAAGAACAGGAGGAGGAGGGTAATAGGGAGAAGAATGGGGAGAAGAGGGGATAGAGGAGGCAAGTCAAAGGGCAAGTTAAACGAGATGAGGAAACGAGATGTGAGACGGGATGGTAAAGAAAGGGAGGGAGAAGAAAGAAGAAGGAGGAGGGAAGGAGCAAGGCAAGGGAAGATCAAAGGGTCAAAGTAATACTCTGTGGAGCGGAGGTTGACCTTGACCTTGGGAGCAGTAGAGTAGTAAGTGTAAGACGACGACAGTTATGTAGGATGGATATGCATAAATCAAGACACGAGTGTTATGAATTGTAGAGAGGTATGAGAATAAGAGTGTTGGGATTGATGAGAACCAGGAGGTTTGTTGAGGGTGTTGTATGTATAGTGACGACGACAAGCGAGCATGCTGCATCGACACAAGGGGTTGATCGACGACTACCTCGAAGCAATACAACTACTACTACTAGAGAATAGCAATATTAAACGACTCCAGATGTTTGTGAGATGCAGACCAGGTGTTGTGTTTCAAGTGTGCCTTGTCGATAGTATGCTATTCAACGTCGCATTGGGGATTTGCGTGCTTTCTCTGTAGTATCTAGTATCGGATGAGATGAACAGACCTGCTGATCTTGTCTGTTCTCAGCTTGGAGTTCAGATGCTGTCTCGTATGTGTAGTTGCCATTTCGCGATAGTAGTCATTCGCATGCAATCAGAAGTAAAAGTAAAAGTAAAAGTAAATAAAGCTGCATCAGCTTATTCAGTAGATTTGAAAGAATAATGGTAGAAGTAAACAAAAAGGTATCATCCCGCATCCCACTGATGCCTGTTTTTGGTGTCTTCTTGATCCGAGAAATAAGAGACAACCTCGTCGCAAACTCATTGACCTGTCTGTCGCTGTCGGTTCTTTGTGCATCTCCTCGCCTCCTCGCACCTCCTCGCACCTCCTCAATCAGCTCACGCAGAGGCCTCTACTTCTTGAAAACACCAGTCAGCTTCTGCTTCAGCTTGTCCGCAAGACCGACCATCGGCTCCGCGCTCTTGTTCACAGTCTTCTCCGCCTTCTTCGCCTCTGCCTCGGCGCTCAGGTGCGAGTTGCCCGCACCGCCGCGGCCCGTGTGGAAGTCGCTGTGGTCGCCCGACGGGCGGATCGCGGCCTCGGGAATGATCTCGCGGTCGGCGCGCTCCACCGACCGGCGGTCGCCCTTGTCGCCGTGGTTGCCGGCGCCTTTGGTAGAGTTAGTATACTTTCAACGTGATGCGCCAGAGGTGTTGCGCGCCATGGTCGCATGGCAGTGCGCATCGACGTCGACGAGCGCACGCTCGGCTTACCTCCTCTGCCCGTCGAGTACGGGCCGTCATCGTGCGAGCCCTCGGGGCCGGCGCGCACAATCTCGCCGTCGACATACGGCGTGTCGTCCTTGTTGATGTTGCCTGCGCCGCCGCGGCCGTGGGAGACTTCCTTGCTCATGTTGGTAGTATTGGTGGGGTGGTGGGTAGATATTGTATCGTATCGATGGATATTGCGCTGGGTAGGGTAGAAGAGTAGAAGAGAAGGAAAGTTGGAGAAAACGAAAAAGAAAAAGAAAACGACAAAGAATAGAAAGATGGGAACGACACTGATAAGAGCGATTGAAGATGGCTAGACAGATACTAGTTAGACAGCCACATGGAAATTACTCTGACTCTAGAAAGTGACGAAATGGGGGACTACACGCTCTGCAGCCATTACATCACTTGATTAATTTTCACTTTTATTATTATTGATAACTGCTGATAAGGTGCTGACACCACGAATTTATACGACATTATGGCCTTGCACAAGACGGGGTAAGCCACAGGCAGGCAGTAGTAATAATAGGCGAGACTCGAGGGACAAACGGGCAGGAAAAGGAATGGTGGGGTGTTTTCTTTTATTTTGTTTGTTTCCTGTCTCATTCCGTTTTTATTACCATGCTTTGAGGTTTGATATCTACGAGATATCTACGAGATGCATCGATCTAGTCTGAATGACTCAGCATGAGAATTCCAGTGCAAATGGACGCGAAAGGAAAGTGCGAGGTGCCGTTTAGGAAACTGCAATGGACAGCGACTGCCATGTCTCTCGACGAAAAAGACGGCAGGAAGGAAAGGGCGACGCAGACTCACAGAATGACCGCCGAGGAGCCTTATCTCTGCAGCCGTTCGGGTGTCTGCGACTTGCCCACTACGTCGACAGTCTTGGCTCTAATAATGCGGGATGGATCCACTCTTGGTCTTGGCATTGATAGCTCTAATGGTGTAATATGGAGACGAGCTGTGTTGGTGATGACTAATGACTGTTTAGTGTGTACTAGCAAGTTGGTGATAAAATCACGATAAAGGTGTGAACAGAAACAACAATAAACCAAAAGACTACCCCGGATCGACCAATTCCAGGGTTCTTCACTACGCCAGTTGACGAGACACATAAATGAGTGAATAAATATAAATAGCACGCATGTCTTGGCGACAAAAATCGAGGGGAAAAGAGTCACGTCAAGCTGAGAAATAAAACAGCACATAGTCAAGCAAGGCTGCCTCCGATCATCGGGCTCTTATCGCATTATATGTCTAGCAATCTATCAAGTCACAGGTATCTACTAGCTGCTCACGCGCTTGGCCGCCACCACCTTGTTGCCGCTCTTGCCAACAGCCTCGCCCGCCCGGCCGCCCTTGATTCGCTGCAGCACATGGATCCGCGGCGCCATCCGCGGGCCTACCCACCAGCCGCCCGTCCGCGCCCGCACCGCCTCCCGGATTCGTGACACCAGCTTGCCGTGCCCGACGGTGGGCGTGGACGTCTCTTTCTCTTCAGGGGACTGCCCCGGCGTCAAAATCTCCACACCCGCAAAGCCTTCCACAACGCCAACGCTCTTCCACTCGCCGCCAATCGCCTTGCTCGGATCCTCCATTAGCAGGTAGTCAAACTGCGTCCAGAACGCAGGGTTCAGCAGCCGCGCATCCTCCGTCTTGTCCACCGCTAGGTACGCAGACGAGCCGAATGAGATCTCGGCTTCGTCGGTAGCGCCGAGGCCCCGGTTGGCGGCCAGCTTGCGCTCGACCGCGACTGCATGACTTGGCAGCCCGCCCAGCGTCGACCCAAACAGCGTGACGCCCGTCATGCACGCCAGCACGTCCGCGTGCGCAGTGACCACTGACGCCGCGCCCGGGTCGGCCGCGACCAGCGCCCGCAGCGCCGCCAGCGCCTCGCCGCCCGGGTAGTTGAGCGCAGACACCAGCAGCATGCCCGTTGCGGCGGCAAACGCACCAAGCGTAGACGCGACAACGCCAAACACGGCGACTTGTGCGACGGCACTCTTGGCTGCTGCTTTGGACAAATGGTCTGCGCCGAGGGCCGCCGCAGCCGTCAGTGGCGGCACCACGTACAGGATAAAGCGGGCCTCCTTGTGCGGCTGCAGCGAGTAGACAGCCACAAACAGCAGGGCGGGCATGGTGAGCAGCGCCGCGGGGCCGCGTGTCGGCAGGCGTGTCAGGGCGTACGGGATGAGCAGAATCGACGCGGGATTCAGCAGCAGCCGCGGCAGCGCCGATGTAAAGTAAAAGTGCCACGGCGACGTGCCCCACGCGCTGGCCTGGCCGTCGACGACGTTGAACACGAAGCCGTGCAGCTCCGGCCAGAACGGGCGCGGCAGGGTCTGCCAAAAGTACGAGTCGATGGGGACCGACAGCAGGAGCGCCGCGGCCACGGCAGTCGCCACGGTGCGCACAATGCGCTCGACCGAAGCCAGCGGCTTGAGGACAAGGTAGACAGACACGGCAATGAGCAAGAGGGCGACCTCGCCGCGGAACACGACGCCAGCAAACGCAAACAGGCACAGCGCGACGCGCACGCGGCCGCTCCCGGAGCGCCGGCCCTGCACGCCCTGCGGCACGAGCAAAAAGGCAAACGCCAGCGTCGTGAGGAAAAAGGCAAACATGTTGGGCAGCGTGCGCGAAGCATAAAACAAGACGTGGAACTGGGCAGCCTGCAGCACGAGGTACCAGCGGGCGGCGCCGGCACCGCAGCTTTTCCTCAGAGCCGAATACAGGGCGAGCAGGGCGCCGACGTTGCCGAGGCCGAGGATGCCGCGGACGACGAGCTGAACGTCGATTCCGTCGAGCTTGGCAAAGTCGAGGAACGGCTGGGCGAGGCCGGCGAGGACGACGGCGCCGACAAAGGAGCGGGGCACGGCGCCCTGGAAGACGGCATGGTCGTAGCGCTCGGCGAGTCGCGCCAGAGCACCAGAGCCGGTCGGGGTGCCGTAGACGAGGATGTCGTGGGCGGCCTGGATGTTGAACGACTCCTCGACCTTTGTGTATGGTGCGACGGCGAGGTGCACAGCGACCAGCGCTGCGAGGGCCGATGATAGAGTGATGTCTTTTTGTTAGCTCAAGTGTTGCTATGCTCAAAGCAACCAAACATACCGAGTAGCTTCATCTTGTCGATGAGGTCAGGTCATGTCGAAAGTCAACAGCTCGGTGCATAGCGCTCTATATCGTCATAGCTAGCGCTGTAGCATAGCTGGAGCTCAGGGGCATGCAAGGAGTAGCTGTAGTCTGCTAGTATGTACTGAGCTGGTCATGTGACGTGACGTCCCAAGTACCTCTACTAATAATAAACGTGTACAGGTACATTCGGCCCGTCCTTTTTCCAGCTTATCTGTCCTGTGTCGTCGCCGCCTTTGCTGTCGTTGGCGTTTGGCATCCATCACTTGTCTTTTGCCAGGCAGACGACATCGAGACACCTCTCTCGACGACACGACACACTCAACGCGGCCCTACGCGATTGAGCTACGATACACCTGTGGTAGAGAGTCTCTCGTCCACTCGAACCGGCTGCTTTGCGGCTTTGCGGCCTTTTTTTTTCCTTTTCTTTTTGTCCTCGCTTCGCTCGGGTTTGCGTGAGCCGACAGCTCGCGGCGCTCGCGCACCATGTACCTCCTCGGCGGCTTCCTCTACGTCTCGGTCCTCCTCATCAATGCCATTGCCATTCTCTCCGAGGACCGCTTCCTCGCCCGCATCGGCCTCTCCACTGCCACGTATGAACCGGCCTTCCAGGGCGGCGGCGTCGGCGGCGGCGTGGGTGCCGGCGAGTCGAGCATCAAGGCCAAGATCATCAACCTGATTGCCAGTGTGCGGACACTGATGCGGAGTACGTCTTTTACGCAAACCCGCAAACCCGCAAACAAATAGTACAAACGCAGCTAACAGACAGTACCGCTGATTGTGATCAACACGCTGCTTATAGTGTATGAGCTGGTTCTTGGTTAAGTGACGACAACCACAAAAGGGACAACACGACACAATCCTCTCCTCTACACTACAAAACGGCCACTCTAACCACAAACACAAACACAACACGGACTGGGCGGGATGCCCTCAGTATGGACACGGCATGGGCAGCGGGATGCATGGGATGCACAACTTTGGCGACATTAACTACATGGCAAATACACAAACTGGAGTCATTCACGCGCAGGTGGTCTATGTGATTTTCGTACTTTCTCTTCACCGGAACAACACAGGTAGAATCACAGGTATATTTATTCATCACCAAGACATTAGTATCGTGTTCCCGGCAGTCACCGTATTATAGCCGGGGAATAGACAAAAGGTGACACGAGGTAAGAGAAAGAACAGTAACAGTAGATGTTATGTCCGCCGGTGCGGTCGGACGACTAGCAGTAAACCATAAACATGAGAACAGGCAATGACAAAGGAGAGACAGCAAAGACAAAAGACACAAGACACTGAAATGTCAAGACATGACCGGACCAACTATGACAATGAAATGGGCAGGGAAGAAGACAAAGAAAAGAACAGAAAAATAAGGAGTGTGGTATCAAGTCACCGGTCGGCGCACAGTGTACGTCAGGTATTCAAAACAAAGTAAACAAAAGAAACAAAAAAACCAAACCAAACTCAGTCAAAAACACATCTAGTTCTTCTTGCTGAATTTCCTCGACAGCCAGCTCTTGCGCTTGTCACCGGCGGATGTGGTCGGCGCCAGGGGCGCACCGCCGGCGCCCGGGTTGGTCTGTTTGCGGGTGATGACGTTCTTGGTGGGGGCGGCCATGGTCAGGCCCTGGTCGGCGCTGCTCAACTGGATCTGTGGCTTGGGTGCGTTATACCCGCTGTAGCTGTTGTTTGTGTTGGCGTTGTTGTAGCCGTAGCCGCCGTTGAGGTCGTTCATCGGCGACGGCCGGCGGTTGTATTGGTTGGGACCCTGGGCCATCTTGCCGGGCGACTGGCGGCGCTCAATAGACGAGTTGTCGCTGCTGGTGGGGTCGGTCTGGTACCCGGCGGGCTCGCCGTTGGAGCCGCTGCCAGACGCCACAGTCTCGTACGAGCGGTGGTTGTAGTTGCCGGCGGGGTAGACGTTCTGCTGGTTTTGACTTGCGTTGGCATTCAGGTGGCCATGGATCTGCGGCTCAGACGAGTTTCTAGAGTAGCGCTGTCTCTGGCCGGGTGCCTGGGGCGGCGCGCCCTGGTAGTCGTAGTAGCTGTCGCGGCCGTGCAGGCTCTGGCGCAGGTCGTACGCGCTGTTAGACGTCGGCAGTTGCTGTTGCTGTTGCTGGCCGCGGTAGTAGCCATCTTGAGGGTTGCGGCCGTTGTTGCCGGTGGCGGCCGGCGGGTTGGCGCCCTGGACGCTAAAGTACGAGTTCCTCCGGGAGAAGTTGTTGTTGTTGCTGTCGTCGTGGATGGACGACTTGCGGGTGTAGCCGCCGTCAATGGCGGCCTCGAAGCTGCGGATGGTATCGAGCGGGCGCTCCCAGCGCGAGCGAGTAGGGTTTGACCGGTCAGGGTCGGCTGTTTTGTTAGACGTGCTTGTCACCAGATTGATGAATAGACCTACCAATTGGGTTGCCGTAGTTGTCACGGTGGACGATGCTGCGGAGGGGGGCCAGCGATGTCTTGGCTGTTGCGGCGACGGCGGCTAGTTTGTTAGTATTTGTATATGTGAGATGGATGACAATCGCCGCACTTGCGGCTGATGTGGGTTATCCTCGCGGTCGCTCGTCGTGAGATGCCGACTCGTGGCTCGGCATTCGCGACTTGCCATCCTGGACGGTGCTCGTCGCTCGACAGGTCTCACTGCTCGCTTCATTCGTCTGCGAACTTACAAGGCTCTGCCTCAATAATGGCCATGGACGGATCCGCCTTTGTGTGCAGGCGCTTCGCCTCCTTCTCCTCGTGCGTCTCGGGCTCCAGCTTGTTGCTCGTGCCGCTCTGGTGCGACTTGTCCGAGCGGAAGCTCATGCCCCGCGACCGCCTCTCTCTAGTCATTGATGCAGTTCGTGTGGGGTTTTTCTGGTGCTGTTGTTGGGTTTGATAAACGTTTTGAGGTTGAGGTTGTTGTTGCTGGTGAGAATTCTGGTATGGATGGTGCACCGCAGACGGGTGGGCATTGTATGTAGCGGCCATTGTATTTTATTTATTCCAACAAAGACTCTCCTTAGAATACGGTACCAGAGAGTACAGAGCAAAAGGGTGGCGTGGTGACGTACTCCGTAGTCGTCGTGGCGGTAGTCGGTAGTGGCAGGGCAAAAAGACGACTAGTCTTTCTTTCTTTTCTGTTTTCTGGGCTTTTTCTCTTTTTCTTTCTTGTAGCGCTTGCTTTGTGCTGCGCTGCGCCGAACTGCTTTGTGCGAAATCGAATACGAATCGGCCGACGTGCTATTGGTGTGTGTGTCGACGCAAAGCAAGTATGCTTATTCGAAAGTCTTGAAAAGTAGCTTGTAGAGCTCTAGATTGGAGTAAAGGAGTAAGAACACGACCGGAGGACGCGGAAGAGGTGTCGCAGTAGTGGACGAATGTAGACAGTGAGTCGATCGACTGGTTTAGCTGCTGCTTTGGGTTGCTTCTTATTCGGATGCTGGTTGCTGTTGCTTCCAGGTGTTCCGGTGATGATGATTTGAGAGAGGAGAAGTGAAGTGAGGTCAAAGTCGAGGATGAGATGAGGTAGAGTAGAGAGTAGATGGATATTAAAGCGAGCAAAAAGAGAAGGAGCGACTGAGCAAGGCAGGAGCAAGGCAGAGCAATACAAGGAAGGAGCAATACGGACGTCAATACAGCGTCTATCAGTAGAGTACGTTATCAGTGGAGGGGCGCAGAGGTAGAGAGAGACAGGCAAGACAGGCAAGACATGACAAGAAACAAAAGAGGAGACATGGTACAAGGTTGCGGCAAGTATATTAACTAGTATTTTGGGTGAGTGAGTACTTTTGTATTTAAATCATTTTATTGGGCTTTTCTACTGTCCGTACACTGTGAATACCCTGTCAGCTCGGGTTTTATTCAGAAAATAGAGACGACAAATGCTTTTCAATCAAGAACGAGGAACGAGGCAACGAGAAACGAAAGAGAGAGAAAGCGACGACAAGAGAGACGACAAGACACCAGAAACAGACGATCGATACGAAAAGTGCCTGAGCTAATGAGCTAAAGAACGAGTACGAAGTGGGGGTGTGCGTATCAATTGCGTGTGCGTGGCAAGGCAGGAGCGACTGGCAGCAGGCGGGCATCAGCGGCAGCGCAACTCCGACCGCAACGTCTCAGCTAGAGTGCCTTAGTCAGCGGCTGCGCAGCGCATAACAGGCTGTGTACTGTAGACTACTCAATAGAGGCCTCGTAATATCGTATTGCGCATTGTGTCGTGTAGCATGAGGGCTGAGGCTGTAGAGAATTGCAGTACAAAGTCCCCGTAAAGAGAGACGAAAGAGAGACGAAAGAGAAAACGAAAAAAAAAACGAAAAAAAAAACGAAAGAATGCAAAGAGTCCGGTTGCAACTGGCACTGCCCACTACTGGCAGGCACTAGACTAGCCAGGGGTGTGAAAATAGGACAGACTTGGCAGTAGTGGGAGGTTTTGGTGTTTTAGTGGAAGATGGAATTGGCAAGTACAGGTACTTTTGCAGCGTCGCCGTGGCAGCTAAGATCTCACACGCTACAGGCCATACAGGCCAGCCTACAGGCCTAAAACGCCATTCTTCTATTGGCCTCTATTAGACGTCTACCCTGTCGATTACATCAGACACACAGACTCTAAACAAATGGAAACACGGAACAGAGGGGCCTGGTTACATGACAGGAGGGACCGTTCCGGGTAGACTGGATTGTATTTGAATGTTTTGTCTGTTGTTTGTCTGTTGAGTCTCTTCTGATGTGTTGCCTGGTGTCTGGTTAGTTGTCAGTACTAAGTAGTTGTACAGTGATCAGTAGTGCTGAAAGGTGGTGTGCTGAGTCCACTAATACGAACCAACCAAACTGACTAAGAATTCTGCTTTCAGATGTCTGACCACTAAACTAAACCACTAACCACTGAAACTACAGTGATTCAAGCGAGACAGACCTGCCAAAGGAATCCGTTGCCGTGCTGTGCCTGTCCTCCAATACCAATCGCTGCAAGTATCTCAGGTCAACAATACCACCATGATATCTGTATCGAGATCTGCCAATCAAACAAGTGGATAACGTCAATCATTGGTTCTCTGTGAATACTCGGTATCTATTCATGCTGCTGCCTTTCTTCAACCCTTTTTCCACAGCCCACCACTCTTCTACCTCCACTGCTGCACGGACTCGAGCCACGGTGGGCAGTCTGACGTCAAGACGGAGTTGGGAAGACCACGCGGTAGTGTTTCATGTCTGTACGGAGTTTGCAAGTAGAGTCAGCGGCTCAGCATGCCAAGCATGTCCGATTGAGTTGCAGTTAATAATACAAGAAGAAAAGAAGAAAAAAACTGACTCAAGCGGGAATGGCTGTTTTGTTTCAACAGTTGCCATGAAGACAAGACATTTGGGGTAATCTTCTGAAAGCAGAATCTAAATCCGCAGGTAGAGGTAGCAGAGTAATGAGAATATGATAGTAGATAATAGTTGATAATACAGAGATATGCACGTTGTGCCGAGTACGACCGCATCCCGGCGCCGTGCACTACACGCCAATCTATCAGATGTCTTTTTCTTTTAATTGTCTATTCCGTTTTTCTACTTTGTGTTTCTCGTCTACAAGACCAAGGAAAATAAGCAAACAGGAAAGCAAAGAGCAAGAAGAGCAGAGAAGAGACGACAGACTGAACGAAGAATCGAAGAAGAGATTTCTAGAATATTGGCCGAGATGGACATCTAGAGACACTAGAGACCCTAGAGACAGCAGACAGATAGACAACAACTAAAGACAACTAGAAAAACTAAAAATAACAAGGGCGGCCCTCGCCACGGGACGCGCAACCCGATCCACTAGCAGTGAAGAAATACTGCGAATACAGTACAGGCAGTCATGTACGGTAGAGCGCCAGAATACAGCATACTCGTAGACTCACCGTACGTCACGGCGTGGCTGGTTATTCAGTAGCCAGTAGCGAGTAGATCTTCTACTTTGCAGATACCGAGAAGAACTAGAGTCCTCGACATGCAGATGCACAGCTCAGCTCGTACGTGGCGATCGTCGGTTTATCGTGGACTATTCTATTTTTATGTTGGATACTCTGTAGAGATCTGAAAACAAGAGGTTGGTCTGCACTCGAGTGGTAGAAATAAAAGTAAAACGGAAGACGGCATACTGTAAAGATGACTAATCATATAGGAGACAAGTCTCCGGATGCGACTGTGCATACTTTGTAGTCAGTATCTGTATCTGTAGCCATCCCATGTCAAGCACAGCTTAAGCTCAGCATCATTAAAGTACTTGTCATTTGAGTGACAGACGAGTTTTCAGTTCTCTTTGTTATCAATGGTTCTTTTGTCTAGGGATGCTAGTGCTGGCTAGTCTTTTCTAGTTGTATTATCTATTGTCTTTATCGTTGATTGTCGACGGACTACGGATTATCGACGGGATATCAAGACATCTGGCTGAAGGCTGCATGTCGCCTCCGTGTGCCAGGTTTTGATGTCCAGATCAAGTTCTTGATTAAGGGTCACTGCTTATTTTTATTGTTTTTTATAAAAAATAAATAAATAATTTGATTACCCCAGATTTTGTTTGTTACTCAGGGTGAATCAGTTATTCTTTCTTTTGTTTTCTTTTGTTCTTCTTTCACGAGAAGCTCAAGATACAAGACGCGGACAACCACCTGCATCGTAGCCACCGACAAAGGTATCTCGTGGGGGTAGATAGATACCAGCAAAACGTGCTCCGAGAGAGCTGCCTATCCTCTCTGCACCCGTCGGCGCTACATGCACAGTACGACGCTCTGCAGGGCGTGCACATGCACATGCAGATGCAGACTGCACTGCAACAGATATGCGGTGAGCACAAGATAGAGACTTGAGATTTGCAAACGAGAGAAACAAAGAAGAAACCGAAAAAAAAAGAAAACGAAAAGAAAAGACGCGCGGCATGCACTGCATGATACGAGTGCAGTGTAGCGTAGCCGGCTTATCATCGCGACAAATAAAGAGAAAGTGCACGACGGCCCGGCCCGGGATGTATGATTCAAACTCGTCAACATTGTCTATATACAGTACAGCATCCTCGTCTGCTGCTACAGCAGATTGTGGCTCTTCTTCCGCCCAAGACTGAAACTGAACCGCTCTTTGCGCGATGTCGGCGGCGACGACGGCGTCGTCGGTGTCGGCGGTACGGGAGTCGGCGGTACGGGAGTTGGCACAGACACGGGCGCCGGCACAGATACGGGCGCCGGTACAGACACGGGCGCCGGCACAGACACGGGCACCGTCGGCGACGGCGGCTCGTCAAACGGCGACTCTGGCACCGCCGTCGGCCTGTCCATTTTGTCCATTTTGTCCATTTTATCCATTTTGTCCTTGTCGTCGCGGCTGCCCAGGAACCCAAACGACTTGCGCGACATGCTCTTGCTGCCGCGGCTGCCCCGCAGCAGGCCCTTGACCCCGGACGTCGTCGCCGACGTGCTCGAGTTGCTATTGTCCAGACTCGTCTTTTCTTTGGCGTCCTCCTTGCTCGCCGCAATGGCCCGCCGCATCTCGTCCGCCTCGACGCGCCGCTGCCGCTCCTGGTCTTTGGCGTCGAGCTTCTCCTGCGCTTTGCGCGCCTTGTCGGCCGCCTTGGCCTCCTTCTTTTCGCTCTTTTCGCTCCTCTCGCGCTCCTTGCGCTCCTTCTTGGCGTCCACGGCAGCGGCACTGGGGACGGGCGCCGTCTTGGCGTGCTCCAGGCCGGCAAACTCGTCGCGCTCGGGCGACAGCGACAGCGACAGCGCCGGCTGCGTCGTCTGTCGCGCAAGATTGTTGTTGTCGGGGACGGACATGAACTCCGCAGCGCTCTGGCTCGCGAGCTTAATCTCTTCCAAGCCCTCGCGCTCCTGCTCCGCCTGCATCTTCTCCCACGTAGTCTCCTGGTAGAACAGCACGTACGCGCACGCCGTGCCCGGCTGGTCGCCGAAAAAGTTGCGCACATAGTGCTTGTCCACCGGCTCGACCATTTCGTCGTCAAACAGCAGCCAGCCGCGCTCCGCCGTCTTGATCACCGACACGTAGTGCCCGTGGTACGCGTTGCCGCCAATGTGCACCACGACGGCGTACAGCTCGTAGAGCCGGTCCGGGTTGTGCGCCTCGTCCGTCGTGTTGAACATGCGCAGCTGGTAGGGGTACACAACCCTGTGGAACAGCTTTTCCAGTTTCGTGTAGTCCTCCGAGTACTTGAACCGCTTGAGGTGCAGTGCCAGAATCTTGGGCAGCCGCTTGATCTTCATGCGCTTCTCCGCCTCCTGCAGCCCGCCGCAGTGGTCGCAGTGGAACTTGTTGCGCTCGCACAGCATCTCTTCCGCGGAGAACTTGCGCAGGCAGCTCGTCACGGACGAGTGCTGCTCGAGGTCGATGGACAGGTCGAGGAACGTCTCGTCGCGCTGGGACGACGACTCGCAGGTCAGGCAGCGCGTCTCCGACGTGAGCACGCCCTCAAAGATGTCGTGCACCCAGCCGGAGCCGGGCGTAGACGCGCCCGAGGCGCCGGCCAAGGCAGGGTCATTGCCATTGCCATTGCCCATCGACAGCGCCTGCTGCACAGCCTTGTTCAGGCTCGCCTCATTGCGCCGCCGCGCCGCGTCCTCGACATTCCGGATAATGTCGTTCAGCACCAACCCATAAAACTCGTGTGCGTCCTGGTGCATCGCCGTGCGAAACAGCTCGTTCTCCTTGCGGAAGATCTCCAGCAAGCGGTGCGGACTGAGCACGCCCGTGCGCGACGAGTTCTCGATAAACGCCATAAAGATATCCTTGATGCTCGTAAATGTGTTCTCCTCCATGCCGTAGGCGCTGGCATTGTCGGCAAGCTCGAGCACGGGCCCCTTGATCATGGCCTGCTTCTTCTTGTACTCGGGGGTGTCTGGCTTGTCTTCGGGGCGCACGGGGGGCGTAGCGGGTGCAGCGCCGGGGCTGCCGATGCCGGCGCCGAGGGTCGGGCCGGTGCCGATGAGCGGGCGGGCCTTGTAGGGGGCGGGCTTTTTGCTGTAGGGATTGGGGCCGGTATTGCTGTGGAGAGAATATGGGTTGCCATTGGTGCCGTTGGCGGCGGCGGCAGTAGTAGCGGCGAGCGCGGCGGCAGCGGCTGTGCCTGGCGCGGGTGTGGATGTAGTGTCTGTCGGCTTGCGGATCTGGACCTGGACCTTTCGTGGCTTGGGCGGTCCTTTTACGGAGCCGTCAATCTCGTCTGTGTCTGGCGTGTCGGCCGGCGAAAAGGGCGGAAAGGTGACGACGTTCTTGCGGAAGGGTTCGGAGTGGTAGAGGGCTTGGAGGATGGAGTTGCAGTAGCAGGTGTTGCCAAACTGTCCGTCAGTACTTGAACTAAAAGTCTCCGGAATAAGGAACTCACATTTTCTAAACCAAAGAACTTGTCTGTTCCGTCGTCTCGTATAGGCCCGGCATTGAGCAGCATCTTTTCGAGGGGCGTCTGCTCGACGACCTCCTTTTTGGGTGTCGCATGGGCGGCATTGGAGTTGTTCTGTGGGTTAGCAGAGGTCTCCGCGACACAAGAGGTGCGCGACTTACTGCGCCCGGCTTTAGTTTGCTGAGGAAAGCCGACATTGTGATGTAGAGATGTGGAGGGGAAGAATGGAGGGAAGATGGAAGAGGAGAGGAGGAGGAGCGCGACCGGATGAGGTCACTCGACGGCGCTGATCGTCAATCGATGTGTTGATAGATGTTGAGGTAGAGAGATAGTAAAGGTTGAGGTAGTGGTGGTATGTTCTTAAAATAAAGAGTCGCCGGTCGTCAGGCGAGGCCAAGGTCGATGCCGTGCAGATCAGAGGGCAGGTGCAGTAGAAGAGGATGCAGTACAAGCAGGTGCAAGTGCTGAGGAAGAATGCAATGACGAATGCGATGGGAGCGCCTCGTGGAAGGTCTGCTCTCTAATCTTTAATCAGTAATTAAGAGTACAGCGGCGGTTTTAGTGGTTCAGCGTCCGAGACGATAATAATAGTGGATGCCGCGGTGAATGGTGCCCCGGATTGACGGCTATTGCTCCGTTTTGGGTTGTTGAGTAGATAATCGCACCTTCCGTTTAGTGCTTCTAGAGTGTGTCTCGTGTCGGAGAAGAAAAGCAAAGGCAAAAGGCGGCGATGGTCTCAGCCTTGCACGTATTCGGGTGCGATGTAATTCGATTCGTTGTTTGGTTGGTATTGTTCAACGTTGTGTTAGTTATTACTGCTGATCATAAATGCGATGATCTGTCGAGTGCATTGCCGCATTGATTGACATTGGACGAACGGCGTCGCATCGAATACCCGGTCGAGAAGAGGTTTGGGTTCTGTAGATGTGCGAAGAAGAGTTGAAGTAGACTATGAAAGTTGACTCGGTCGAATTGCAGACAACCACAGCTCTAGTCAATCGCGGCTGTACTCTGTACTCGGTGTTGTCGTGCGTGCTGTGCTCGTGCGGCGGCGTGTTTGTGCGGGCACTTGGAGTCGACAACGGGAGAGAGGACAGACAGACAGACAGATAGACAGCTCGCTTGTACGCCGTATGACAGTGTACTGGTTAGAGGCAAGTAGATGTAGACTCTAAAGAGGCAAGGTGACTGACAGCGAGATACTCGAAATACGATGCAACACGGAGAGAAACACAATACAGTGACACAAAAGGAAGGCACTGAACCCTCTTTGACCTCTACCGTAACTACAGAGTATAGCAAAAGAGGAGAAGCCAAGACGTCGATATGCCTCCTTCCTCTTTTCTCTTCTTTCCTCTTCTCCCCTCAGTGTTAGCTTGCCGGATCCCTGCCTTGTGCCCTTGCTCCTTTCCTTTTTTGATCTACGAGTGTGTACTTGCCCTCTCTGTGCTATCATTCCGATGCGTGAGCTTCGTTTGATCACCTGATCTGTGTTGTTCTATTCATATTTCACGTATTCAAGCGCAGTTATCCCAATACAAGTAAAACCATCACGGATGTCTGTCGGCTGAAATCGACCAACAGACAACTAGTCGCTAGTGTCGTCTACTCCGAGCTTGATCTGTGTAAAGAAATCGTACAGTGTACAGTGTATAGTGTACAGTGGAAAGACGGAGACCAAAGAGGCAACGCGGGGGTTTCCTTTTAGAGCGAGCTTGGTTTAGGAAAGCACTGGAAAGAGGAGCAGACGTAAGCACTGACCCTAGAAGGTGGTGTGTGGTGTGCATGAGCATGCAGGTGTTGATAGCTTGATTCTCGCCAAGAGGCGGGTAAATGTGGTAGATTTGTGGGAGATTCGTGGTAGAGAAGAGAAGTAGTAGAAGAGAGAACTGTCGGTTGGAAATAAAACTGAGATATAGAAAGAGACCACTGGAATCAAAGAGGCTGGTTGAGGAAGGTCAGACGGTGCGACGTAGCAGGAAGAGAGCAAAGGCGGGGAAGACTCTACTTGGTACAAAAAGTGCATTTAATATGTAGGCGCCAGGCGGCTAGGCGGCCAACAGTGAGATGGATAGAATGGAAGAACAGAACAGAGGCGACGTCGGAAACATCATTACGATAAATAAATAATAGAATACAAACAGAATAGGCATGCTGTTCGTGCATTGTCCTGCATTTGCGTCTCATCGTCTGCACTACAGTTGCATTCTTGAACCGAGTTGGTGGCAAAGCGCGGAGCTATTGCTATTGTATTGTTTAGTTGGATATTGGCTATGCAAATAGAATGGGAGTGAATGAGGAGTGAATGAGGAGTGAATGAGGAGTGAATGAGAAGTAGAAATAGAAATAAGAGTGTGGTGATCTCCGCCGTGACGGACTTTGCGGAGGGAGAGGCAGCATGTAACTGACCAGCTATGTCAGCCATCTCGATCAGTGTGTGTATGACAGGATTACCCCAAAATAACCACGCAGACGAGTGAGATGAACAGAGACCCAAGAATAAACCAAAAACACACCAAACAGCACAAACGCACAAACAGCACAAACAAGTACAGTTCGCAGAAGACCCGAGAAAGCGCCGTCGGGATGAATTGCCGCGAAGAGGACATGTCACATGGCCGTTATGCATATGTGATAAATAAGATCAATAGCAAACATACTGAGTAGTCGAACAGCCTTGTGATTCAAGACTTTATATATTATCTCCAAGATCTTGCTGTCATCGTCACACATGTCCGTCACTGCTTATGGAGGAGTTATCGTCTGATATCACTGATATCAGCTTGTAGAGCTATCTGAAATACAGTGGCTTAACGGACATCTATCATCGCTATCATTAGCATTAATCAAGAGACATTTTAACAGGTGATGTCAGTGACTCGGAGAGATGTCATGATCACAGCAGAGCAGAGACGTCCGCGCTAACCGTATTAGGCACTTTGATGGCGTTGACAACCGTTGACTTGGTCAACACATGCGTACGGTCGCCGTCTTGCATTCTTGTTGCTTTGTATGGCTTTGTGAATTTATGGTTTATGATTATGATTTATAGTTTATGGTTTATGATTTCGTCTTACATCTAGGCTTGATCAGCAGCGGCAGATACAGATAAGAGCACATCTACGACGCCACTCTGGTCCAGTGTGAAGAGACGATGCAAACTGTCACCTCGACTGTGCTGTATAAATTAATAAAGATAAAGATACGACAGTGATTTCAACTTGCAAGTCAGTTCCAAATGATGGAGATACTCTACAGAAACAAACAGCAAAGTGCGAGCTGAGTGTGTGTCGGTGACTGGTGACTGCGGGGAAACCACGTGATCACTTGGCAGACATCGTCACCTTTTGACCAACGATATCTTTGTCTGCCGTCTTTGCAGTCTGCAGTCTGCCGTCTTTGCTCTCTGCTCGCCAACTTCACCAACCATATCATGTCGGATTCTACCTTTGTCTCCAAATGGAGCGACCGCTACCGTGGGGTATGTACTCACCATGCAGCAGGTGACGAATATAACAAAACTAACAAAATAACAAAAAGGCCACCGTCGAGGACTTGGACCCCCCCGCCGCCCTCTCCCTCAGCCCCCACGACACCCTCGGCCAGGCCGTCAACGCCGCCTTTGAGCGCGACTTTACCCACCTGACCGTCGTCGACGCCACCAAGACCCTGCTCGGCTACGTCTCGTTTCCCCAGCTGCAGAAACTCTTGGACGCGGGCGAGCACGCACCCACCGACACCCTCGGCAGCAGCGCCGCCATGACGCGCTTTGGCTTCCAGCGGCAGGGCCGGGCGTACCGCGTGATTACGATGCAGACGCCGCTGGAGCAGCTGGAGGCCTTCTTCGAGGGTGCTCTGACGCGCGGCCAGAAGCAGGAGTTTGCCGTGATTACCGACGAGCGGCGGCGGTTTGTGCTGGGCGTGGCCACGCGGGGCGATCTGGAGGAGTTTGTGAAGCGGCGGCCTGCGTAAACGAGGCAGCGAGGAGGAAGAGAAGAAGACGAGTGGTCTCAACGATGAAATACAGGAGCGAGGCTACCGAGAGCACCGCTCTGTACATGCGGCGTTATCGTTGCCTCTGAGCAACAGGACTATGAATACGAAGGGATGCATGGCTGGGGTACGGGTTTCAACAACTGGACATGGGCATTGGCGGCGTTTGGATCTCTTTAGTTACTGGATTGTGGATTATGTTTGTTTTACTCATTCTAATGTGCTATGTACAGTATCATCTAGACTGAAACTGAAGATGTGTGATTTGACGGCGTGGCAGGCAGCAGGAGCCGAGGCTGCATCAGTCTTGAGATCGTCTTTGAGATCGCTTTGAGATCGTCTTGACAGCTCGCCGCTGCGCGCCTCGCCTCGCCTCGCCTCGCCGCGCCTCGCTACGTCTAGTACGCAAGATCCTCCTCCTTGTCCAGCTCCCCAAGGAAATCGTAAATCAGCTGCACCGCAACCCGCTGCTGCTTGCTGCCCTCGCCCTTGGTCACAACAACATTGCGCACATACCGCCGCGAGCCGTCCTTGATCGTCTGGAATCCCCACACCTGCGTCGCCACCCAGCCCTTGCCGTCGTCCAGGTTCACCACGTGGCTCACCAGCACCTCCTGGTCGCCAAAGCCCTGCACCAGAAACTCGTCGGCAAAGTCCTTGCCGACGTCGGCCGCGGTGGCGTAGAACAGCGTGCGGCCCGACACGTGGCCAAACAGCCAGTCCGTGTGCTCGCGGCGGCGGTTGTCGGCGCAGCGCTTCTCGGTGGTGCCCTTGATGCCGCCGGTAATGACCTGGTCAATGTTGATGTGCTCGACGGTCTCGGAGGCGTCGACGGGGTCCTGGGACGGCTCGGAGGGCGCGCCCTTGGACTGGGAGATGTGGAGGGTGAGGGTAGCGGCGCCGATGCCCTTGCGGATGAGGAAGCCGACGCCCTGGAGGGAGAGGACCGACTCGAAGCTATCGGAGAGGGATTTGTTCTGGTTGTTAGTTGTGTCTATCTTGAGAGGAGAGTCTACATACCATTTGCCATTTTCCGTTGAGGTTGTGGATGTTCTTGGACTCGGGGGCGGCCATTTTGTTTTTGACTTGTTTTTTGACTTTTGTCTTTGGCGTTGATTGAGTTGTGTGGATTGGTGTTGGGTAGAAGCTAGAAAGAGCGATTTGGAGTTGATGACGTTTGGCTATGCGGTGACCAGAAAGCGGGGCTGTACTGATTGACTTGTGGTGTGGTAGTGTAAGATGAGATGGGATGGGATGAGATGAGACTAGACAACGAATCAATGAATAAAAATACAAAAGGAAAGAAGGAGAAAAGAGACAGGAAGGACAAAGATATAATAAGAGATCTGGGGATCTGGGGAGGCAATGGGGAAGAATGGGGAAATGGATAATAGAGACAAAAAAGGAAGGACCAGAGTGGCACAAAAGACAGACACAAAAAGAGACAATAGGGAAAGACCGCAGCAACGGCACGGGCGGAGGTGCAGTCAATCGACGGATAGGCAGGAACAAGCACAGTGTACCTTCCTCTTGGCTTGTGCCGAGGACGCGCATGTGCTCACTCAGGGCCGTAGCAGATTAGCGCACCATTTATTTACTTGTAGCCAGACAAAGAGCTTTCACATGCTTGTAACGCAGCCGAGCAGTACTGCGTATTCTTTGCTGTTGATCCCAGCGTTTATTACTATTAAATATAATTAATTAAATAAAATAAAATAAACCCTTAATTCATCGCAAGATGATGCAAGATCATCAATCTAGCTTAGCTACCCCTCTTTGGCTGCGGTACCTTTGATTCGTCTCGTCGTGTTTCGTCTTGTCTTGCTCGTCTCATCTCTCTATGATGCGCTCACTTCACGATACAATGCAAGTATGACTAATGGCCTTTTGGGATATCAACTATGCAAAAACGATAAACGGGAAGGCAAACTAACAAAACAAACAAAACAAACAAGAAATGCAGAAGCAAAAGCAAATCAGAAGCAAAAGCAGAAGCAAAAGCAAATAAGCAGAATGGCCAATGCAAAACCCAAAGGAAATCAGACTATATCCAGAAAAGATCCAGGACCAGAGAAAGAAACAACAAAACCAAAACAATCCAAACATAATATACACGCTGCAATGCGCAATGCAGGATGGACGACCTCGCCCATCTCATCCCTCATCTCTCATCTCACCCCGTCAACCCGCTTGTGCACCGCTATGGCCACCACTTCATCCGCTTGTAGCTGTCAATCACCTCCTCCACCAGCTCCGCCGTGATCGCAGGCTTCGTGTACGTGAACCCAACAAGCTTCTCCAGCCGGCCGCCGTCCATGCTCAGGTCCGTGTCCTTGAGCAGCTCCTTCTCCATAAACGGTGTCAGCGGGCCCGGCCGCGTAATGCCCGCGTCCGCCAGCAGGTCCGCCCACGGGCCCAGCAGCTCGTCGTTGACGTCCTCCACCACGCTGTCCATGTTGAGCCGCGCAAACGTGCTGATCAGCTGGCCCTGGAAGCCCGTCTTGATGCCAAACGTCGTGCCGATGATCCCGGCCATGGTGCCCTGCGTCGTCGCGCCCTTGTCCACCACGTTGAACACGGGCACCGCCGTGCCCATTGCCTTGGTGTCCCACGCCCCGCCGCTCTTCTTCGAGTACCACTCCGTCGTGTCCCACAGCGCTCTTGTGACGTCGTCAATGTGCACCGTGTTGGTGCGCAGGTCCTTGGTCCACAGCCACTTCATCTCGTCGTCCAGCGCCTTGTACACGCGCGCCATGCACAGCGCCGTCGCCACCCACTGCGACGCGTACGGGCCGTAGACGTGTGCGAGGCGCACAATCACGAGGTTGAGGCCCTCGATCTTGGCGAGCGCCTCCTCGGCCTGCAGCTTGAACACGGCAATGCGCGACCACGGCTTCAGCTTGTCCGACTCCTCGCTCGCCTTGCTGTCGGGCTTGTACACCATGCCCGTCGACAGCTCCACAAATGCCTTGACGCCGCGCTTGGCCGCCTCGCGGCCGACGGCCAGCGACAGGCCCAGCGAGCGCAGGCGGTACACCTCGTCGTCCTGCGAGTAGCGCGTCTCGCCGCCACAGTTGAACACGTAGTCCCACTGCTTGCCGTCCTCGCGGTCAAATATCCGGGGCATGCTCTCTGTTTTGTTAGCTCTGTCCCCCTAGTACGTAAACCAAATTGCAATACATACGCTCCCGGCTTGCGTCGGCCTGGACAAAATTCTTGCATGCGTCCTCAAACTCGGGCGCCAGCCATGCCAGCTGCGGCAGCACCTTGTCGACCACGCGCACGTCCGAGGCCAGCTTGTTCTCGTGAATGTACTTGGCCAGGAACCGGCCAATGTAGCCGAGGCCACCAATGATGAGGACCGTCGGTTTGTCGGCCATTGTAGGTTGTGTCGTCTGAATCTGGAGTTTTGGGTATCGTCGGGTGTCGGTGTCGTAGTCTTGATGGTAGTCTGGCAGTCAGCGATTGTCGAGGTGAAATATAATAACAAAGACAGGTCAAACGAGCAGAGCAGCAAGAGAACTGAATACAGAGAAACAGAGAACCTCAAACAGAGCAGCTCGTCTGAGACGTGGCAGGGTCCGTTTTGGTCTAGTCGGGGCTAGCTCTTACCTGGGCGGTTATTGGGTAAATATAGCAGTGGGCGGTAGAAGCAGAGGGGATGAAAGTAGGAGGCGGGAGAGACGTAGAAGACCCTGTAAAGAAAGAGACAACGAGAGCAAGTGCACAAAAGGCAAGAGGCAAATTGCGAATTGCAAACTGCAAAGGCAGCGAGACAAAGAGGCAAAGGCGAAAAGGGCCGTGCGAGTTCAGCTAGGGTTGAGGGGTTGTAAGAGGAAGAGCAGGGAGGAAGGAGCGATGAGCGAAGTAGAGTAGAGGTAGAAAGTAGAGGAGAATAGAGAGAGAGACGGTGAGAAGAGAAAGGAGCGTAGAGGGGGGAAGGGTCCGGAGAGTGGTGGACGGTGGAGACGGTGAGCTCGAGGATTGTTTCTAGAGAGAGGCGGGAGTGCGGAAAAGAGAGGAAGGAGAAAAGAGAAAAGAGGAAAGAGCGATGCGAACCCGGAAAGAAATTAAGACAAAAAGACAAAAATAGGAAAGAGGTCTATGCTGTACTTAGTAATTCTACTCAGAAAGAACGAGGACGGGCGAATGCCAGAAAGAGAAGGAACTGGAGGCGGAACTGAGGAGGTAGAGGAAATCGGAAATCAGGGGCGGGGTGGTCAAGTACAGTAGGAGTTTAGGAGATCAATTAGAGTGGAAGGTGCGCTGCTTCCTTTTGGTTTCTCGACTGCTCTTTCCTCTGTGATTCAAGCTTTTGAAATGCTCTTTCCTTTTACACCCGTGTACCGTCCCATCTACATTGTACAAAGTACACCATCCCATCTATCGGAGTGTTCGCATCTGTACGCAGTAGGACAAGATACAGAGTACATGCAGCTTTATATTACCAGTGGGGTCCGTTTATGCAAATCTTACTGAGCCCACAGCACTTTACTTTGTTTTTACTTTGTTTTTACTTTTTGATTAGTGGCTATTGTGGTTTACAGTGCAGTGGCAGCGCTGTAAAGTACTTTGTACACGTGCAGTCGCTCTTTCCCTTTTTCCTTCTTTCCTTCAGATGACTGAAAGCGACGTCGTAGTCGTACTGCGTAGTCAATCGCTCCTTCCATCACCACCTGATCGACTGTACACCCAATACCACCAGAACGGGAGCATGGAACAGGCGACCCCTCCATGGTCCACTAGCTCTGACTAATGAGAGTTGTTACCAGACAGCAGTCAGACGGTGTCTGGTATGGTACTGCTGCCGGCACACAGCAGAATCCAGAATTGCTCCTTCCTCCAGAGTGCGTTGTGCGCCGGATGACGAGCGGGCTCCACAGACTTCCTTCCTTTTCGAGTTCTCTGCATTCTGTGCATATTATGTAACACCTCTCGGCTGTCTGCCGTCTTGTCTTGTCGATATATTGGCTTTGCCTTGACCAAGAATCTTGAGATACTGAGTACAATGAAAATAAAATGGTTTCTCCTTTTCCCATACAGTACTTCGTAGTCTCTCCTCTATTTCTTGTCCTCCACCAGCGCTAGCCGCGGACCGCCCCTTTTTTTGACCGGCCCGAAATATGAAATAATACTGCTGGATATTTATTAAGAGGAGCTCTTCTTTGTCCTGTAGCGAGAGACAGTCACTAGCTACTGCACTATGCACTATCAGAAGCCACTACGTAAAGCTGACAGCTAGACTACCCCTTTTGTGGGAGTTGTTGCCCCTCGCTTCGTCCAACCGTCTGACCACTCTGCGTCTGCCGTCTTGGGGACTGTGTCCGTCTGTTCTAGAATGCTTCCATGTCTTATCCGTCGTTTGTATGCTGCTGCTGTAAGAGTAGTGAAAAGTATGTCGATATTATTTCGACATTGCACTCCTCAACTCTAAATATGTCGTGCATGTTGATTGATGACTAATCATATATAAGGATTTCGTCGAGAAACAACAACGGGTTCGTCTCGAGTCCGTCTCATCTTTTCTCTCATTGCTATTTTGAGAACTTCTAGTTGAATTCTCGGTATTTCTCAATACTCTGGGTAAAGTACAAATACTGCCAAGTTGCCACGTCGTGCCCTGTCAGACTTGCAAACACCGCTCTTTGACCTTGTATCAGACTCTCGCTTCCAGTAGTTCGTATAGAGTAGAGAATGAGCTGGACATGGACACTATCAGTTTAGTATACCTCCATATTTATTGATTCTCATAATGCAAACTACTGCGCCGTTACACGCCGGGTCTCACCGTTGCCATTTGCCGAACGGAGAATACATAATGCAATTTACGAAGCAGGCATACAGATAGACAAGGTTGCTACGTGCCTACGATGCACATGTGCGCCGGCGCCAACCCCTCGCTCCAGCTTGTGTATCCTGCGGTTGGCCGTCGCCACGGATCTGTGCGAAGCTGTGCCATGTCAATGCGACTCTTGATTTTTCCGATTGTTCTCTGCTCTTGCCTATTCAGGCATGTGTCACAGCCTACATCGAGATTATGTAAGAAGAAGAGGCAAACACAACGTGCCATCCATCTACTCTTCCATCTCATATCTTGTCTTTGAATCGTAATATTACCGATATACAAGCAAAATAAATGTAGAATAGTTCAAACAGTAAACAGGAAGAACAGGAAAGCACGCTCAATCTTTTGTAGTCGCAAGTCGACGGCGAGTAGAAGCAGAAAAGAGTAGACAAGAAGAGCAGAAGAGAAGCGGACAAGAAGCAGAAGCGGTTGATCGTGGCAGTTGGCAGCGGCAGAGGGAGAGGCAGGCCAAGAGACATGGACAGGCGGTCGGGAGAGACCTTGCATCCCAGACACCAGATCCGACAAGACACGCAGACGCCTTCACGCCAAGCCAGCCCGAGCCTCTGGATGTCTCTGTCCAGTCCTGTGTCGTCTCTGTGCCACCTCTACCACCTTACTGCCGCCCCCGAACGCCGCTAATCATCTCGCGCTGCGTCTCGCGGTCCCGCTGGCCCTCCGACAGACTGCCAACGCTCCGCAGGTCGCCCACGACGTCCTTGGCCTTGCCAAAGTACACCTCCTGCAGCTGGTTGCGCATCTTGCTCTCCATCTCTTCGACAATCCGCCCAATGTTGGCAATGTGGCTCGCGTCGCCGCTCGTCACCGGCAGGTCCTGCTCAAACTGCCGCGTCATGTTGCCGCTCAGGTCCAGGTGGCCGTCGCTCGTCTCCAGCGACAGAATGACCGTCGACGTCAGCCGGTAGTTGGTCGTGCGGCCGCGGTCAATCGCCTCAAAGACGTGGATCGAGTCCCACACAGACGTCGAGCCCGCGGCATCGTTCGACTTCTTCAGAAGCACAACACCGGCAAATCCGTCGTCCAGGTTCCAGAAATACACACTCGACACGCCGCCCTCGTAGTACAGGTCGCGGTACACGTCAAACGCCTCGTTGGCCTGCACCTCCATCTTGCGCACGCGGTCGTTGGGCACCGCGCCCTCGCCCGCACCCTCGCTGGCACCGCCGCTGACGCCGCCCAGGCCCTTGCTGGCGTCCTCCAGCGGCGGGTCGAACTGGTTGGACCACGGCGAGCGGTACGAGTCGCCGTCGCGGTTATAGTCGCACAGCAGGTAGTCGCGGCCCGTATGCTTGCAGCGCCGCACCGTCAGCGGCTGGTCGACCGACGACAGCAGGTCTTCCGTGAGGTCCGGCGCCAGCTGGATGATGTTGTTCAGGTGCTCGGCCGTGTGTTTTGGGTTGAGCCGCCGGAGCAGGTCCAGTGCAGAGTCAAAAGGGTCGGCCATTGTGTGTGTGAATTGATGTCGATATGCTAACAGATAGCCAAAACAGAGCAGTCCAAGATGTCAAGGAGGTGAAGCTCAAGCTCCGGATTGGCGGGGTATTCGTGGCCGTTTCGTGTGGGCCCTGTACTCCTGATAGCAGCCTACAGCTATAGCATACAGTGTGTAATAAACAGTGTTTACAGTGCGTCGCACATTCTCTGACGTCGTGTTAGACAGCATCCATCGTCACATCCATCATCATTGTAAAATCTTTGCAACAATATGTTATCAAAACCTATATCACACCATGACGTGATGCCCAATGCTCCGTGCCCAATAGAAAAGTAAAAAAGAGTAAAAAAGTACAAATTAAACCAAACAAACGCCGTACATGCCTAGTCGCTCATGCCCTCGACATCGCTGAGCTCGCTGTCGTCGTCGCTCTTTGGCGGCGTGGCCTTGCTTTCCTCCTTCTCCTCCTTCTCCTTCTCCTTCTTCTCCTTCTTCTTCTTCTCCTCCTCCACCTTCTTCTCCAGCAGCATCTGCAGAACCTCCTCTTCAATCGCCTTGCTCGCCTTGGCGCCGTCGCCCTGCTCGCGCTCCATCTTCTCGTACGCCTCCACCTCGTCGCGGCTCGCACTGCCCGCCGTCACGCGCTCGGCCAGCTCCAGCTTCGTCTGGCACGCCTTGTACACGAGCTCCTCGATCGTGCCGCGCGTCACCAGCTTCACAATCTCGACATCGCGCGTCTGGCCCAGCCGGTGCGCGCGGTTCTCCGCCTGCACGTCGTCCTGCGGGTTGTCGCTCTGGTCAAAGATGACCACCTTGTTGGCCGCCGTCAGGTTGATGCCCGTGCCGCCGGCGCCGGTCGTCAGCAAAAAGACGGTAATCTCCGGGTTCGAGTTGTACTCGTTGATAATGGCCTGGCGCTCTTCGACGCGCGTGGCGCCCTCGAGCAGCACGTACGGAATGTCCATGTAGTCGAGCACCTCGCGCAGAATGTTGAGCACGCGCGCGAACCGCGAGAACACAAGCGCGCGGTCGCCGTTGGCCTGGTACGTCTTGATGAGCTCGAGCAGCTTCTGGACCTTGCCGCTCTTCAGAAAGTTGCCGTCGGGCACGTCGTACGGCGCGAGGCACGCGTAGTCGCGGCACCACGTGTGCAGCTCAAAGTCCGAGTAGCCCTGCAGCTCGGCGACGAGCTTCTCGGGGTCGTCCTGCCGCAGCTCCTCCTGGGGCACCTTTTTCATCAGGATGTTGGCCATCTTGCGGCACAGCTTGTCGTCGTAGTGCCGCCGGAACAGCTGCGCGTGGATCGCCGCCTTGCGCAGCTGCACCCACAGGTTGTTCTGGTCGCTCGTGAGGCCAATGGTCGGTTTCTTGGCCTTTTTGTTTCGGGCGGCCTCGGCTTCCGCTTCCGCTTCTGCCTCGGCCTTGGCCCGAGACTTGCCCATCGCAATCACCTCCTGGTCGCCGTCGACGCCCTTGGCCTTGGGCTGGCTGCGCCGCTCCTTGCCCGCGCGGAACTGCTCTTCGTACGTCTCGTAGATGCGCCGCTGCGTGTCGTCCATCTCGCAGTACGCCACGCTCGACGTCTTCTTGGGCATCCCGCTCAGCACCTGCTCCTTGCGCCGCTGCAGGATAAACGGCTCCAGGATGCTGCGCGCGCGCCGCACGCGGTCGCTGAACAGCAGCGCGCCGTTGCTGACCTCCTGCAGCGTAAACTTTTGGCTGAACAGCTTGTCGAGCTTCTCGACATGCCGCTCAAAGAGGTGCGGCTGGATGAAGCGCAACAAATTGATCATCTCCGTCAAATTGTTCTGCACCGGTGTGCCTGTCAGCACCAGCCGCCACCTGGCGTCGATGCGCTTGAGCGCCTGGTAGACGGCCGTGTTGCAGTTCTTCATCTTGTGGCCCTCGTCAAAAATGGCCGTGTTGGGCATCAGCTTGCGCATCGCGTGCAGGTCCTGCTTGTTTGTCACCATCGAGTACGTCGCGAGCACCACGTGGCAGTCGTCCGACTCCTGGATCTCCTCAAAAATGTCCTGCCGCTCCATCTGGCTGCCGCGGTACGTCGTGACGTTGATGCCCGGCGCAAACCGCTCAAACTCCGTCTGCCAGTTGGCCAGCGTCGACGGTGGCACAACCACCAGGTTGGGCCACGGCCGCTCACTCTTGCCGTCGCGCTTCTCGTCGTACGACTCAATGACATGACTTAGGAACGAAATAACCTGGCACGTCTTGCCCAGGCCCATGTCGTCAGCCAGAATGCAGCCAAACTTGCGCTGGTACAGCTCCCACAGCCAGTTGAGGCCAAAGAGCTGGTACGTCTTCATCTGGCAGTGGCCGCGCATCAGCTCGGGCTCTTGGGGAATGGGCAGAGGCGCATAGACTTTGCCATTTTTTGCAGACGGGCTGCCGTTGGGGGTGGCAATGCTCTCTGGCGTCAACATGCCCTTCTTGCTGCCGCGGTGGTCCACGTCCCACTGGTTCAGGACCTGGCGGATCTTGAGTCCCTTTTGCTCGCACTGCGCAACCACAACGTCAATGGCCCGCAGTCCGGCGACGTACTCCTCGACCTCGTCGTAGATGTCCTCGCCAATCTGGGCGGCCTTCTTGCTGCGGCCGCGTGCGCCCGGCGCAGGCTCGGAGTGGATGCGGGTGACGGAAGAGCGCGTGCGGAAGGGGCGGTGCGACAGGATCGTCGTCGCGCGGCTGCGTGCCTTGGCGCCCAGCATCGCAACGAGGTCGTCGACTGTACATGTGTTGAGGTATGCAAGCACGCGCTTCTCGACGTCGAGGTTGACGTCGTCATCGTCCTCTTCATCGTCGTCAATCTCGACAACGTCGCTGTCGTCGTCGTCATCGTCAACCATAATAGCTTCGGGGGCGTCGCTGTCGTCGCCGTCGTTGTCGTTGTCGTGGAGGTCGAGCTTGGTATCCTCGCCGTCAGACTCCTCGGCAGTCATCTCTGCTTCCTCCTCTTCCGAGTCGCTCTCAACAACAATAGCGTTGCGCTTCTTGGCAGGTTGTGCATTTGTCTTTGAAGCCTTTGCGGCCTTTGAGGCCTTTGCCGCCTCGGTAGACTTTGCCGGTGGCGGTGAAGGCTCGCGGTTTTTGCGGCCTTGCACAAGACGCCGCCGCTTGGGCCGTGGGCTGCCCTCCATGGCACTGCTGCGCTTGAGAGACTGCTGCGACGACGGCGTCGCCGGCGTAGATGCGCGCGATGTGTTGGCTGTGCCCGAACCGTTGCTGTTTGCATTATAAGCAAAGCCGCGGATCAGGTCCTTTTTGTTATTGCTGTTCGCGTTGCCCCCTTTGCCGTTGCGAATCATGCTCTGCACCTTGTTGATCTCAATGGGTGTCGATGTGCCGCTCTGGTTCCGTCTTTCGTACTCCTCTTCGCGCAGCTCGTTCACAATCATGTCCAGGGTTTTGTCAAAGTCGCAGCTGTTTTCCACAAACCGTTCACGAAGCAAGTCTTCGCTGGGATTGTAGTCCATCGAACTGAGCCGCATTCGCAGCTTGCGCACCAGAGCCTTGAGAACGCCCTCTTTGGGCATCTTGGTGCCGCGGTTGGAGCTATCGGAAGGCTGGCCCGAGTCCGACCGGTAGTTGAGCGCAGTCGACTCGGTTTCCCTCTCCGAGGCCTTTTGCAGTTCGAGGCCGCGTCCCCGCTGGAACGACGAGGGCCGGATATCCCCGCGCGCACGGCGGCTGGCGCGCTCGCTGTCCTGCTCATCCTCGGAGCTGTCCTGGATGCTGATAATGTTGTTGAGCGGGTTGTCGTCGGACTCGTTGCCCTTGCCGGTGGAGTCCCGTGCAGCAGGCGACTTGTAAGATGTGCCGACGGGAGCCATGAGGCCTGCGAGGCGGCCCTGGGGCATCTTGGCCAGTGGTGCTGACCGAGCGGGTGCGGGCGACTTGGGGGCCATGGGCGAGGATGCCGGGACCTCAACAAACGAGGGAGGCGGCCGCAGCGGCGACGATGAGGGAATCGAAATGGGGATGGTGTCGAGAGGGGGTGCCACGGAGCTCGAGGAGAACAGGCTGTCGCCGTTGTAGTTGCCGTTGCTGTTGCTGTCCTGCCGCCGTAGGGTGGTCAATGGCTTCTTGACCAGCTGTGTTGGCTGTGTGACTGCTTGTGTGGGTTGTGTGAAGTAAGGCGAGCTGGCAAGGCCGCTGCCAAGGCCTGGGCTGTCGTCGTCCTCATCGTCACCGGCGTCCTCGTCCTGCTCCGAATCTTCGATATCGTCTTCGATCGGCTGGGGCTTGGGCTTGGACTTGGCGGTGGGTGCGGGTGGCCGACTGGGCGACTGTGACTGTGACTGTGACTGTGACTGTGATTGTGACTGGGACTGGGCGGAATTGCTGCTCAAGTTGCTGCTGTTGGCGCGGCGCAGAGATGCAGCCTTGGCCATGGTGAACGGGTTGCTGGCGATCGACCGCGACCTCGAGGGGAGGGGCGACGTGACCATGCTGGCGATTGTGTAGTGGATGTGGTCTGTAGATATTGGAGTGTCGGTGTAGCTTGTTGTATGTGGTGTACTTGATTAGGTTGGAGATATGTGGTGTGGTTGTGCTTGCTGAGCTTGTGTAGACAAGGCTGTAGTAGACTTTTAATGTACACTTCAAAAGGCGAAAAAAAGGCAGGAAAGGCCGTCGCAGTTGACTCGCTACCGATGTAGAGGTACAAAGTTGGGATGGAAGGAGCGACGGATGCAGCAACTTCCTCTTGAAATAAGCAGGCAAAAGGGCAACCGCGACCAGAGTTCCTTCCCTTGATATTGTCGAGAATAGCCCTTAAATTCAGACTGTGGCCCTTGCTTACTCGTTCTATTTGCACTTTTGGCACCCAAGCCCATAACGCGTTCGCGCTCCTAAAGTGGTCTCTGGCGCGGGGTCCCATATTTTTTTCGATCAGGGCCTTTTGTTTTAATGGGCTTCTCGACCCACTTTAAAAGCGGCCAACTTCACGGTATCACGTTCACGCGCGAATTATGTAAGCCACTGTGCAGCTCCGCAAAAGCTTCCAGGACACCTCATCGACGACATCGCAGCTCACGCCCAATCATTATCTAATTGATTTGTTTTATCTGTTATATAGAGAGTCTAGCTCTCTACTTTCTTGTGGCTACAGTATCTGTCTTGTTAGCAACCGGCAGCCCCAGCCCAACCCGCCATCATGTCGACGTCCGAGAAAGACTCCGGCTCGGCGCCCGAAACGTCCAACATCTACCCGGCCGTGCCGCGCGGTGTCATCTTCAAGCTGCTTGGATTCACCCTGGCCATGATTGTGGCTCCCATTGGTTCCTACTTTGCCACAGTTGATGCCCTCTTCGGCGGTGAGTCTACTTCCTCGTCACTCGTCGCTCGTCTGCATGACTACTTGGCCTTGCTATTCACTACTCGCCGCTATTACACTCTATTTCCTATGCATTGCTGACCAACAGGCAACTCTACATATGCTGGTGCTCTTGCTGCCATCATTGCCAATGTGGTTCTGATTGCATACATTGTGGTCGCGTTCACCGAGGACCTGGCCGAACAGGATGCAAACAAGGAAACCAAGAAGACAAGATAGATAGTCAGGGGTTCGGGGATTCTTGAGGTGGAACAGATATCTGCCTCGTACTATGTTAAACTTGTTATTCAATTAAAAGCTCATTATGGTTTGCTACGTCTTTTTTGCCGTCCATGTACTCCTATATATGATGATAGCTGTCCGCCTGCAAGGCATCATGGCATGCACACAGTTGATGAAGTGACACCCGGTTGTCTGATATCTTGCATTGATTAGTTGTAATTAACATGGTTGATATGGCGTTGTTTTGTTTTTGTGATGCCTCCATGTTAAAAATATATGCCATAAGTTTCAGCATAAAAATAAGAGATATTGAAAACTTCAAGGTTTATTCAAATTAATTCAAAATAAATGCATCACTACGGAACTAGGTTCGAATGAACCCGAATATATGTGTTATGTTCAAAACCAATCGTATCATTCTCGTGCTTGTTTGCGTGCATTTTTACAAGACAAATCATCAAGTTGATGCCATTGCTGACTCATCAACCAAGCGTGAATTATCGTGACATCAACATGAGGCTAGGGACCCTACGAGGGCGAAACGTAGTTGTTTGTAGCACTGATATCCATGAGCTATGAAGACTTGTCTCGTTTTTGTTGTTATGACTTATCTGTCGTGGTGTTTCTGCAGTGCATCGAGGATGGCGATATCTTCACTAGGACCACACCTCAACAAGGCTACCCGAGTCGGTCACACTCTACTGCACGCCTTCGTTTGATTATTGTAATTTTCTTTGTTTTTATTTCATTTATATCGTTTTGTAGTTCCGACACCTCGACTGGCCTCTTCAGTGTCCATCAGCATCCTCCTGATTTGAGAGTACACTACACAAACAAGCCGAGACACGTAGAGATGAGGAGAAATGTTCGTGAAAAATAAAACTCATGACAGAAACATAACTCCGTCCCTTTTTCCTTTTTTTGTATCTATTCCGAGTGCAGAGGGAGAGAAGGGAAACCGAACAAAAGACAAACAAACAGAGAAAAGACAGGAGGACCGGCAGATCCAGCAGGCAGACCTCAATGGTGTTGTAGAGTTGTTTCAAAAAAAAAAGAGACGTACAAAACAATCTCCTGCTGTACATGTAAACACACATTTGCCTTTGCCCCTTGCCAATCCTTGATCCTTGAGTATGTTTGTTGAATTTTTGAAATTTTTGAACAAGAAACTTGTAAAACTTATCGTGATAAAAAAAAGTTTCGAAAAAAGTTTTTTAAAACCCGTCCATCTTTCCTCTTTTCATTTCCAGTTCCATTTCCGCTTCAACTTCCAATGCTAAACGCGCTCACTCTCCTAATTTTATTTCTGTAATTATATGGAGGAGGGGTACAGCATGATGCGGACCGAGGCACCGAACGACTTGGAGGGCAGGTTGGAGGTGAACTTGGCGCGGACAACGCCAGAGTTGCCGTGTGGCCGGGTGACCTTGCCCCAAATGACCCGGATCTTGGTTCCCCGCTTCTCGGTCTGGGCCTTGTAGACGTATGCGACCTTCTTGCCAAGGTAGAAGCTGTGCTGTTAGTTGTGTTTTGGAGACAGAGAAAGAAAGAGAGAGGAACATACTTGGCAGCCGGGGTGTCGTCAACACCCTCGATCTTGATCAGGCTGGTCTTGGGACGGACGACGTGACGGCCGCGCTGGTAGCTCAGGTGGCGACCCCTGGAGAAAATGTTAGTATTGGTTTGTCTTGTGCTCAGGTAGTCGTCTGGCAGAAGAGCAGCAGAGCAGCACGGCGGCTTGCAGACTAGGTGCATGGTCTCTCGATTGTGGTGCGTGTTTCGGTATTTCTGGTTTGATTTTGCAGCAAGGTTCAAGGCTGCTTGTCTTGGTTGCCGTCGATTGAAGACCATTCGTCCGACGGTCAAGGCTGGCCTGACACTTGTGTTGCCGTCGACTGGCGTCTGAATCTGCCTGGTTGTCGGTGCTGCGGCATTGCAAACATGGCTGGCGGAGAGGCTCGCTATATTCCAAGTCCCTGTGCAGTGTCGTGTTGCCAAATGCCATGGCCGGGTTGTTGTCCTGTCGTCTGACCATCTTGTCTTGTCGTCGTGCCGTTTAATTGCCGTGTTTGGTTTCGTGGTGATGCGAGAAGACCATGTGCTTAATTGCGCGCCCTTGCTCTTTGCTGTTGCCAACTTCTATGCTGCCATCCTCATCCTTGGATGCGTCGTGTGATCCAACTTACTTCACATATACTGTAGATGGTTAGCACAGGTTCGTCAACAAGTCCAAGCACTGCAATCTTGTCGTCTCAATCACTCTCAATCGTCGTCTCTTTCGCAGTCGGCGTCTCAGGGTCGGCGTCTCAGGCCCTTGGCCCCTTGCTCTTGGCTGTCTCCTGTCGTCGTCGTCGCCGTGTCGCGCTCAGCCGGCCATTCAATTCAACCATTCCTCCACTCCAACAAACGATTCGCCGCGCGTTGATGCTGCCGGGTGTTTAAAGCGACTGATGCTGACCGATGACCGATTGATTGTGACCGAGATTGAGACTGAGATGCGTCGAGATCGCATGATGCCAAAAATCCTCCAAATTCAATACTCACGTCTGTGACCGCTCTCGGAAGGCATTTTGTGTGATTTCTGGGGGGAAGACCGGGGAATAGTCTCTGGCTGCGTTAGGTCGATGTAATGAAGAAGAGTTTAAAGAAAAACTTTGTTGGTGAGGATGCAAATCTTACTTCGTCGAGTCCGTGGGTGGTTGTCGATTTGATGATGGCTGAAGAGGGAGAGTACAGAGGACAGAGGAAGTGAGTAGGCCAGAATGGGGAGGGGGAAAATCCAAAATGTGAGGCTTTGTTAGGGTGGGCCACTTTTTTTTTCGAATAAATTTTGCTCTGGGGCCGGCTCTGGTTGGGCACACAATAGTACTAGTTACCTGCTGCCAGCTAGCGTTGCAGGTGCAGCCAGGCCTACTCTGCTCTAGAAAGAAAGGGCAAAAGGCAAAGGGCAAGAAAGGATTTTTGTCCCTTTGGACCCACTTTCGAAGACAGCCCTAAGAGGGCTGATGTACAACTACACGTGATGCAGTCCTAGCTTAGTCAGTTTTCTTAGTCAGTTTGGATGTTGACAAAATGCACCGCCACAGACCCGCCATTCTCCATATGTGGCGGAGACGCCAGCAAGTAATATATGACTAATCAATACATCATTGCACGTGCTCTGGCACGAGTCGGCTTTTGGCTTCGGGCCGTCGCCTATTGCGATCCATCTGATTAATTTCTTTTTTTTTCTTTCGAAATGGCCTTTTTCCTCTTTTCCTTCTCATGGCAATGCCGCCATCCCCCAACAAAATGCCCGACCGCCGCGACAAACGGAGCGGCTTGAAACGGAGCCTGTAGAGAGTCAGAAATGATGCAAGAAGCGAAGAAGCAAAGAAGCAAAAAAGTCAAGAAGCTTCGATACAATGCACCGCAACCACAAATCCGAGCTACGCGCGGTTTACGTTAAGTCCATGTTCGGACCCGGCGGAGATGTGTCGCATGTGTGGCAGACAACTATCATATTTTACAGAGTGATTGTGGCGGGCTTTACTTGAGACATGCCGCAGGCGAGACAGCCAAGAGAGAAGTGTGGCCGTCACTGCGCCATGGTCAGACAGGGCTTGCATGCGTTGTGCAACCAAATGGCATTAAGATGGATGAGATTTGAGATTGTAGATGGAAGTAGACCAACAGCATCACATGATAGGCCGTCGATTGCGCATTGCGTTCGCAAATAGTTGCCGCGTCTCTATGGCGATTACATAGAGCCGGCACGGTCGTCGGTGGGCTTGATCAAGAGAATTCCAGGAACAGCGATGACGAGATCAAGTGGAATAATAGAGACGTGAAAAGAAAAAAAGTAAACAGAAAAGTAAACAGAAAAGTAAAAAGAAAAGCAAAAAGGAAAAGAGAAGCAATAGAAACCGGCTATCCATGCTTTGGAGCCATGACTGCTGTAGAATGATGCCGGCAGCGGAGCAGGACATGGGAAACAGCAAGGCTTACTCCGTCTAGCGGTTGAAGACTGGAAAGCCAGGCCCAGTCTAAGCTATTCTGCGGTATTTAGGCTCTATCAAAATAGAAGAAGTTCAGACTGCAACAGACAGACCAAAATACAGAGACGGCAAACAGCTTTCAAGACACTTTGACACCCTGACAGGCGGACAGACGTGCATGAGCACGAGCTGCATACTGGGGCTCACGGACTACGGAGGAGAAGGCCGGCCTGTTGTTTTTGATATTTGGCATTTTTATGAAAAGGATGCTGTCTAGAAGACGGACGTCCAGACATATTTATTCCGTGCCTCGGGCCTTGAGCTTAGCTATGCCCCACCATATGACTCCGGGGGTCTGTACTGAGTAGGCTGTAGCGCTATGCAAAAGCAAAAACGGAGGCCAAAACGGTCAGGAAGGTGCGGTGGTAGTGGTCGGTGGCAGCTCCTGCAGCCACTCCGTAGCTGCTATACCCAATGCTACCGCAACTACAGAGTATGCTGCAGCAAGGTAGCCTCGGACGTGATGCAACGCTGCAAACGGGACGACTGACCGCATTCTTCAGTCTGGAGCGAGATGCAGGCTGGAGCGAGAGGCAGCGCGTAGCTCGACCAGCAGCTAGCATACGGGGGTCGCATGTATTGGCCCACCATTGAGACGAGAGCGCAGAGGAGCAGAGGAGCAGAGTACGATGTAGAGCATGTAAATGCGCGACAAGCTTTGCTGGCGTCTCGGTTTTAGGAGTGGCATTGTGCCGAGAGTAGGCATTGCGAATATTATTGCGAGTTGAAAAGATGCATGAGAATATCTGATACTGCCTACAAAGCTGACTCAGCAAATATAAAACGGGCAGATGGTCACTGTCTATACTGCCGATTCCACCGACAAAGCCTCACTTCTTCATCATCAATGCTATGTTCCTATCACTGTCCCTGATCTCTCTGCTCGTCATCAAGCAGAACAGGCGCAAAGATCGCCATGGCGAATTCAGTCCGTTTTATGGGGATCTTTCCTCCGTTAACGGTGTCCCGGTGCCCACGATAGTTTCTTTTACAGCATTATTGCTTTAGCCTGTGGTCGCAGTCTGTCATTGCTCGGCTCTCTCTATTTATCTTTTACTACCTATTCTCTGTTTTATTTCTCTGGTATTCCAGAGGCAGATTTCTAAGCCATGACTCGCTCCGTTACTGTCCCACAGCTCGATGCTGACCAATCCGCGGCAATGCTGTCATCGCCACGGTATGCTGCGAGATCGGGTCTCTCGGCAGCATTGCCATTGCCTTTTACTCAGTACTGTCTATTCTGTCAATGGTCTGTAATAATAACAAACACTACAGCGAACAGAGAGAGTTGCTACGGGATGCGCGGATCTCCGTATTGTAATATTGCTTGATCATACTCAAAGCCGCACCTTCCCTCGTCTACCCTTTGCAACCATCACGCGGCGTTGCACTGTATTTCTGCGTGGGAAAGAGCGATCCTCGTCACTGCGCTTTCCCAAACTCACAACTCCGGGATCAGTTCAGTGGCTCCCAGTGTCTCAGTAAGCTGTCGTCTAGCCTTCTGCTCTGTACAGTGCCTTCCTATTGCGTCAAAGCATGCACATGGCGTATACAACGAAACGGCAAAACGGTCCGCGTCATCGACCGAGTCAAAACGGAGCGACAGCTCCAACCCCACCCTGCTCTTTGCTCTCTCCTCTATTTCCACCGAGTCTGCCCCTCCACCGTCACCGCTACAGAGCCAACAGTACGTCGTAGTCCCGCTGCCGTTTCAATTGCCATGCCGCCCCTATCGTCATCGTCATTGTGAGCTTGTTCAGAGGCGATGAGGGTAGATGGCAAGTGGTGTGAAGCCGACAATATAACCGTTGGTGATGCATTGCCCGTAGAACAGTCAGTCCTTCCTTTTATAGCTGGTTTATGTACTGTGCGACGCTCCTTCCTTGAAGTACACCGTCTCCTTCCTCATTTGCTCGCAATTACCTGCTCTTGCTCTTTCAGCTCACTCTCCCCTCACTCTCCCATCGTTCGGGCTTCACTGCTGATTGTTCTTTCCTCTTTTGATCTATTATATGCCTTCTTCGGCCATTTAAGGCCCTCTCCCACATCCTCTCACCACTTCCACTCTTGCAAGAAACACCATCTTCTTCGGCCTCATATCTCACATGGTCAACCCATCCAACACAACCACAACCGCAGCTCCTCAACGGTTTGCAATAACACTACACACCGTTTAGACCAAGTCCGACGCTATCGCTGGCACCTTCCTGACTTCGGAGTCCTTTTATCCCCTCCGTTTCGTCGCTAGCTCTGTCTCTTCCCCGTCTTTCTAGCTTTGCTGCTGTCTCTCCTGTCTGCTGTCTCTAGCTGCTTGGGCCCGCCGCCAGCTGTCTCGCTCGTCTTTTCCCTCTTTATCCTTGCGCTCGCGCCCCAATCGCCCGCCAATCGCCCTCTTCTTCGGTACATCACACCCAGCACTTCTTTGTTGCGTCCTTGACCCTCCGTTTTCTTTACTTTTTTTTCTGTACAGAGCACTGTTTTATTTCCCCGTCTGTCTTCTTTTTCCATTTCCTGCTCTCTTTTCCCTCTTTTTCCTCTTTCCTCTCTCCTCTTGAAGCTTTATACCGCATTCCTCATCTCTTCTTCCCTGCCTCGCTGCGTCAACTTTCCTACTTTCTTCTCCCGTTCTATTCTCCTCTGTTCTTGTCTGTACTTTTTCTCTTCTACTTTTCTACATCCTCTCTACCTCTCGACATACTCCCTACATTCCCTCTCGACATTACCTCAACACAATGGCCGCCATCGAGGATACTGGGTACGTGTAACTGATCATGGATGGTCTTCTGCTGGTGCTTCTACCGTTACTATTGCTGGTGATATTGCTGGTGGTGCTGCGCTGCTTGCCGCTCTACTGCAGCTCTGCGCTCGTTGTCTGCTACCCCGCCTCGTCCCTACGCCCTCTGCCGTCATCACTTGCCTGCTCGACGCCGGCCGCCTGTTGCTGCAATTTCGCCGTTGCCGCTCGTCTCGCGTTTCGCTGTTTCGGCGCTGTCGCCGCGCACCCCGCCTCGTCTCCGCTGCCGGCTCCATGCTCCTCTTCCGTCCAGATCCATCCACATCTACACCCAGACGCCTTAATTTACAAAGGAGACTGAAGAGCTGTGAGCACGGAAAAGGGTCGACTGCCAACAGAAGAATAGCGAACGAGCTCAAAGGCCCAAAGTACTAAAAGAAACACTAAAGGCAAAATACGAGTCGAAAGGACGACAGATAAGACGACAGACGGATAGCAGACAGCAACGCAACAGCAGCCAAAATACGTCAACAAAGAGCTTCAGGCGCTTAGTCTGTCGGCTTCGCTCCAACACGTTCGACCCCAACTTTTTTCCCGAGGCGTCAGCAGCTAGCACCACCTGCAGCAAGCATCGGTGTATTAACATACGAGCTTGTATTCGGACTTGCATGCTAATATTTCTAGAATGATGGAGCTCAAGGCCGACACCACCATTGTGGTGCTTGGTGCTTCTGGTGATCTTGCCAAGAAGAAGACTGTAAGTCGCTTATTCGAATTAAAGAAAAGACTACTTACTAACTTATTTTCAGTTCCCTGCTCTTTTCGGTCTTGTGAGTAATTGATTGAGCCGAGCTCTACTCTACAGAGTACAATCTGCAACCCGCAGACCGCAGACCAAACTCAACTAACACCCCCAGTACCGCAACCAATTCCTGCCCAAGAACCTCAAGATTGTCGGCTATGCCAGAACCAAGATGGACCACGACGAGTACATCCGCCGTGTTCGTCAATACATCAAGACCCCCACCAAGGAGACCGAGCAGCAGCTTGACGACTTCTGCAGCCTGTGCACCTACGTTGCCGGCCAGTACGACCAGGACGAGTCCTTCAACCGCCTCAACACACACATCGAGAAGCTCGAGGAGGGCTTCAAGGACGCACATCGTCTGTTCTACATGGCGCTGCCTCCCAGCGTTTTCACAATTGTCTCCCAGCACCTGAAGCGGTGCTGCTACCCCACCAAGGGCATTGCCCGTGTCATTGTTGAGAAGCCGTTCGGCAAGGATCTGGCCAGTTCGCGCGAGCTGCAGAAGTCGCTGGAGCCCGACTGGAACGAGAAGGAGCTGTTCCGTATCGACCACTACCTGGGCAAGGAGATGGTCAAGAACATTCTGATCCTTCGTTTTGCCAACTCCTTCCTGGGCGCCACCTGGAACCGTCACCACATTGACAGCGTCCAGATCACCTTTAAGGAGCCTTTTGGCACCGAGGGCCGCGGCGGCTACTTTGACGAGTTCGGTATTGTCCGTGACGTCATGCAGAACCATCTGCTGCAGGTGCTGACCCTGCTGGCCATGGAGCGCCCCATTTCGTTTTCGGCCGAGGATGTCCGTGACGAGAAGGTGCGCGTCCTGCGTGCCATGCCTGCAATTGAGCCCAAGAACGTTATCATTGGCCAGTACGGCCGCTCGCTGGACGGCTCCAAGCCCTCGTACAAGGAGGACGACACCGTGCCCAAGGACTCGCGGTGCCCCACATTCTGTGCGCTGGTTGCGTTCATCAAGAACGAGCGCTGGGACGGCGTGCCTTTCATCATGAAGGCAGGCAAGGCTCTGAACGAGCAGAAGACTGAGATCCGCATCCAGTTCAAGGATGTGACATCGGGCATCTTCAAGGACATTCCCCGCAACGAGCTCGTTATGCGCATTCAGCCCAACGAGAGTGTGTACATCAAGATGAACTCGAAGCTGCCTGGTCTGAGCATGCAGACAGTTGTGACCGAGCTGGACCTGACATACCGCCGCCGCTTCTCGGACCTCAAGATCCCCGAGGCCTACGAGTCGCTGATCCTGGACTGCCTGCGCGGCGACCAGAGCAACTTTGTGCGTGACGACGAGCTGGACGCATCGTGGAGAATCTTCACTCCCCTGCTGCACTACCTGGACGACAACAAGGAGATTGTGCCTATGGAGTACCCCTACGGCTCGCGCGGCCCGGCCGTGCTGGACGACTTCACGGCGTCGTACGGCTACCGGTTCTCGGACAACGCCGGCTACCAGTGGCCCACCACATCGGCCGCCGCACCTGCTAACAACAAGTTGTAAGCTGGTAGCTGCTAGTTCAAATTAAGCTTAAGCTGCACATCTGCATATGGACGAAGATATAAATAAAGACGAAAGATGAATGCAATGAATATTCTCTGGTTTACTGCAGTGTCCTTGTATATTTTTAATACTTGCTCTTGTCTTTATCGATATCTGATGATGGATACAGAATGCATTCCGTTGTTTGATATGGCGATGAATTATACGTGATTTGCGAGAGCAGTGCTGCTCGTTTCGGTGATATGCTTGGCAATGATAGTTTTCCTATACTTTTTGTACATGGTGTCTCTCACCTTTGAATGTTTTCATGTTCTTTTTTATCCCTTTTTTTACTATTTTGCTTTGATAAAGACAAGTTCTTAATGTGCTACATTTTATTATATTTGATAAATTGTAGCCATAAAATCCATCAAACGATATCTGAGCCACCGCCACCTACTCCATGAAATAAATATCGAAAAAATTAACAATAGACAAAATATCAACATGAATGCTGTAAAACCTTATTTTTATTAAATGACTACTTCTTGGCGACACTTGCTTGTCTTGCAAGTTGTGATAATATTTGTCTTACAGTAGAACCACACACGTGACGTCACACGTGTACTTGAGCTGAGCTAGGCAAAATGCATACAGCTCTATTCTCGCAGAGCAGTTCCTTGATCGCGCTCGACGTCAACTGTCAACTGAGCACCGTCGACTTCACGTTAGCCTCAGTTCATCTCGGCGTCTGTGGTTTTCTTTAGAAGTTTGAGCCTTCAGTATTACGAGATAATTTGGTTCAATTCACTTGACCGCGACGCGCCTGTCAACAACACGACCAACGACTGAGCTCCGCGCTCTTCCTCTTCTCTTCCGTTGATACCTTCTCGACCGATTTCACCCATCACCATGTCGCGCATTCCGTCCAAGATCGTCTTTGTCGGCAACATCCCCTACGGCCTGTCCGAGGAGCAGATCTCCGACATCTTTAGCAGCGCCGGCCGCGTCGTCAACTTCCGCCTAGTCTATGACCGCGAAAACGGAAAGCCCAAGGGCTTTGGATTTGCAGAGTACCCCGACCCGGACTCGGCCGCGTCCGCCGTCCGCAACCTCAACGACTACGAGGTCATGGGGCGCAAGCTGCGCGTCGACTTTAGCAACGAAAACGACGACGTCATGCTTGGCGCTTTCGGTCTCCCGCTGAGCGGCAGTGGCCAGAGCGAGCCTGCGCAGACAGAATCCAACCAGATTCTGCCGCCGCTGCCCCCAGGAAAGGACATCGCCCCCGGTGCCAGCGCCGCCGACGAGATCTCGCGTGTGCTGCGCACGCTGCCGCCGACGCAGTTGTTGGATGTGCTGACGCAGATGAAGACGCTCGCGACCAACGAGCCGGCGCGCGCGACGGAGCTGCTGGCCCAGGCGCCGCAGCTGGCGTACGCGGTGTTCCAGGCACTGCTGCTGATGGACCTGGTGTCGCCCGAGGCGATCCAGGCGGTCGTCGACCCGTCGCAGCCGCCGCCCCAGCAGCCAATTCAGCCGCCGCCCATGCAGCAGCAGCATCAGCAGCAGCCCGCTCCGCAACAGCCCGCATACGACCCGGCGCCTGCACAGCCGGCACTAGCACCGGAGCTGATCAAGCAGATTATGGATCTGCCGCAGGCGGTGGTGGACACGCTGCCGGAGCCGGACCGGACGACTGTCATTGCGCTGCGGATGCAGTATGGCGGCGGCCGGTAGTTTATGTCTTTGCATTCTGTTTCACTTTTTACATGGCGATTTAATACACACTGTACGGCGTTGCAAGGAAAACATTGGGTTTATAGTTTAATCAAGTTTTAGTCGGTCAATCTGATCTATATGCAGCTATTGTCCAAATGAGAGATGTGCGAGTGGTACTCTCTAAATGCAGAAACGCTACGCTGCCCATGGTGTTGTAGACTTTCGCCGTGACGTGCTTGCCGCCGGGCTCTTTGCAGAGTGTTTGGAGGCTGTGGGCTTACTCGGAGCCAACGACAGAGGATCGGATGGTAGGCCCGCCGACAACGACGGCGCCGCACCGCTCAGGTCCTGGCACGCCTGCTCCAGCGCAAGCTCTACCGAGCACCGGATCTTGAGCGCCGCCACTGCCGGCCACACCGCCCGCTCGCCCTTGTTGATCCAGTACTGCAGCGTCTGCAGCGACGGCGAGTCCAGTAGTCGCACATAGTCGCGCAGCGGCACCGTCGGCACCAGCAGCAGGTTCGGCCCGCCCGGAATGTGCTCGTCCAGCAGCAGCCGCCGCACCGCCAGCGGCAGCCAGCCCAGCCCCAACAACTGATCGAGGCGATGCCGCACCAGGTGGCCCGCCTGGTGCAGCAGGAAAGCATTGGCGCGCGCGAGCGAGCCCATGGCGAAGCCGCGCATCGTCGGCGAGTGCAGCGACGGCTCGAGGAACGGCACGAGGTACGGGCGCGCCTGGCTGACGACAAAGTGGTTGACGTTGAACAGCTGCGCGACGCGCTGCAGCGGCGTGTTGTTGAGGTTTCCGTTTTTGTAGGTAGAGGTCGACCAGTGGCGGAACTGCGCGGCGTCGGCGAGGGGCCACGGCTGGATGGATTCTATGCCGTCCGGCCCGATCTCTTTACTGAGGATGGCCGTCTGGCGGCGGCCGTACCACGCGGTTGTGGCGGCGTCGCTGACGACGCTGGATGCATTGCTCGCGACGGCCGCGGTCCAGATCAGCACGTTGGGCGCCGTCACGTAGTTGAGCACGGACGGCACGTCGCCGGCGCTCGTGCCCGTGACGACGGTAACATTAAGAATACGGCCGGTGCGGTGAAAGGCCTCCTCAAACGTCATGTCGCCGCCATTGTCGCGCAGGCACTGCTCGAGCACGGTGACGTCGAGAAAGTAGCCCTCGCGCCAGAAGCGCACGGCGCGGCGGTACAGCGTCTCGAAGCGCGTGCGCAGTGTGCTAATGTACGAGCCAGACTTGTTTTTGTCGGAACCCAACTTTTGGCGCGCGGCAAAGGCAGACAAGTTAATGCCGACGCCATCCAATACATCAGGCAACTCGTCGTCGGTGTGCGTGCCCAGCAGCGCGGCGATGAGGGCGCCGGTGCCAGTGCCGGTGATGATGCGCGGCAGCAGGCCGCGCAGGAACAGCGCGCGCGCGACACCAATGTGGCAGACGCCAAAGATGGAGCCGCCCTGGAACACAAGCGTGGTGCGGCCAAACGACTGGCGCAGGCTGTTGAACAGCTGCCGCTTCTCGGGCAGCGTCAGCAGCTGGCAGCGGCCCTCGGCGACGGCGTTGGCGAGGTCGGCCGACAGCAGGGGCTCGGTCTCTGTCTCTGTCTCTGACGGGACTGGCAAGGCCACGAGATCGCGGATGATCTCACAGACTTGCAAGACGTAGTTCTCGATCAGGTACTTGGTGCCGGCAAAAGACGCGTTGTAGAGCTTGGGCACGGTGATGTTGCCGAGGTTGCGCACAAGGCCGGACTGGAGCAGATGGACAAGAGCCTGGGTATGACCGGCCTGGAGGGCAAGGTGGAAGGCGGCGAGGCGGTCGCCAATCAGCTCCCAGGCGTAGGCGCGGCTCCTGTCGACCTTGCGCCAGGTGTCGATGCGGTAGCGGTGGTCGAGGGCGAGGCCCGCGGCTTCCCAGTCTTCAAAGGTGACAGCATGGTGGAGGCTGTCCCAGAGGGCGGCGATGGAGCGGTCCCAGACAAAGAGGGAGAGGATATATGAGTAGGTCTGTTGTTAGTGTGACGTCGATGAGATGATGATGAGATGATCAGATCGCGAGACGAAAACGAGATACTCACTTTGTGGAGGGAGAGGAGAACGGCCAGTGGAAAGGACATGATCCCCCATATCCAGATATTTACAGACATTGTGGCATGGCTGAGAGACGAATAAATAATAACAAAGTAACGAAGCAAGCCGGCGAGATACCACAAGTGCGGATGCCTTGGAGCTGAGTTGGAGACGGATGTCGTTGGCATGTGATGCTCAATCGGCGACCCACTTTTAACACGGACGTCCAGCTGTGAGTACGACTGCCAGCTCACAAAGTTGCTTGTATTCATGTTAATCCAAGTTCAATTCAATTCAATCCAAGCATAACGCCTTCTATTCTCTTTGGTATTTCTCTGATGATTATGATTAAAGACAAAAAATGACAAAAAAAAATAAAACAAATAGGCACACTGCCCAACTATATCGTAACATGCCGACACCTTCTCGCCAGTCTTTTTAAGCAAAGAAGTTCGTCCTTTTGAGAGAACTTTGATACTCCGAGAGCCTTAATGAAGCTACTCATCATCGTCGTCGTCGTCCACAATCTGCCGCCGGTTCCGTCTTGACGCAGGCATGTCGTCGTTCTCGTCACCGCCGGCATCGTCATCAGGCTCTGCCGTCTTTTGTCTCTTCCGGCGCGACGGCTTTGCGCGCTCCTCCTCCTCGTCATCGTCATCGTCGTCGTCCTCCAGAATATCTTCTTCGTCGTCGTCGTCACCGCCGCGGCCGCCCTCGTCCTCCGACCCGTCGTTGCTCGACGCGATAAAGTCGTCCTCCTTGTCGTAGTAGTCGTCCTTGCGCCGTGCATCGCCCTGCAGGTCATCGTCCGAGTCGTACTCGTCCCGCCGCCGCTTCGCCCGCGGCGCGCCAGTGCCCCTCTTGCGCGGAACGCCGCTGCGCCGGCTGCCACCTCCCTCGAGATCGCCCACGGAAAGGCCGCCCCAACTGCGGCCACCGCCGCCGTCGGCGCGTGCGGCCTGGGTCTCGCGACGCCGACGCGCACGGTCGCGCTCCTTCTCGGCGAGTTCAGCCTCCTTCTTGGCAAGCTCGGGGTCGCGCGTGGTGCGGATGATCATGTTGGAGCCTGCAGAGGTCTGGGAGGCGGCCTGCAGGCGGTCGGTGAGGCGCTTGAGGGCATCGTCAGCCTCGGAGCGGTTGGGGCGGACGCTGTACTGCTCGGTGACATGGCCGACTGTGAGCATCATCGAGGTGCTGAGGTGGGCTGCGGCGGCGTAGTAGTGGGCGTCCTGGAGTTCCTGGTACTTTCCGTTCTTTGCGTCGGGGGCAGCGAGGCCCTTGGACAGGACCTCAAAGTGCTCGTCGCCGATAGCGACAGTGGTCGAGCCGTCGTTCCAGCGGTAGATGGTGGCGTTGGACTGGATGTTGCCGGTAGCAGGATCGCGGCGGAAGCGGGCAACGTGTTTTGGGTTCTTCGAGAGCGAGTTTTCAATGTCAAATGCAGAGGGCTCAAACGTGTCGGCATTGTATTCTTCGGGGTTAAAGCGAATAAAGTTGGGGACGCGGAATGTGCGAAGCTGTCTGTTAGATGCATTCATGACAAGTAGGTGTTAGTAGACTTACACCACCATCGGCTTTTGGTACTCTGTGGCGGAAGACACCCATATCCATGACAGTCTCTTCGCGCGACCGCGACGCATCGCCGCCACGGGCACGGTCCTGGTCCTCGTCGTCGTCGGAATCGAGGCCGTGCTCGCTAAGGGGCTGATCGGACAGCTCGCCTTCTGACGCGGCAGGCGATGCAGCACGCACAGCATCGCCGGCAGTGGAACCGGCATCCACATCATCGTCATCATCGCCACCAAAGAGATCGTCGCCGCTGGCAATGGCGTCGTCGTCGTCGGCGATCGGGGAGTCGGCCGGCGGCGACGCGATGCGCTCGTCGTCAGAGGACATTTTGTGATTGTATTTTTGTAGTCGAAGGAGGAGTAGAAGAAAATGATTCGAGGTGAGGTCGGGATGAGCTCGCGACGACGTGGCGAGACAGCGAACAGACAAGCACAACTGACCTACGTGATGCCGGCCTCAAATTGAAGCTCTGTTGGTTCAGCGCTTTTCGTTTGCTGTGGCTGGAGCGCCGCGTAGAACACGCTAGTCTTGTTCAGGCAATACGGAGTCAAGGGAGCATTCCAGGAACGATTCAAGGTCACGTGCAGAATAAGCTGTATGATGAGTATGTGATGCAGCTCTGCAGCTGTCTTGCCCATTGCGCTTTCTCTGCAGGTTTTACAAGATATCTTGATGTAAGCTTGTAGGATAATATGGGCACTTGCCAATCGGGACCGAGTCTCGAGTAAACCGGTCGCACCTTCTGTATGCGAATTCGACCGTTTAACGGCAGATCTACACCGTGCAAGTCTCTTTTGGTAATACACCGTAGCTGTCACCGTTACACTGTGAGACTCTCTCCTATTGCCCGTTTCTTCGTTTACATGGCTGCTCTTACTATCGACTGTATGCAATTACAGTGTATCCTCGCAGTACCCCTGACCTTCTCCGTTAAGATCACCGTTTTACTCTGGTCAACACCTCCACCTCCCCCTAACGCTAGCAACCTCCATTCTCCATACTGATATTAGGCACTAACACAAAATACAGCACGTACAGTGCATACAGAGTACAGCACATCAGATACCGCAAGCACTATCACCCCTCACCGCCGTTGCGTGCGTTGTCTGCCCGCCTTTCCTGCTTCCCCTTTTTTGCCTTGGCTCTCCGTTATGCCTTGACCCTCCTGCCTGCCTCCTGCTCCTGCCTCTGTTCCTGCCTCCTGTTGCGCTCACCACCTCACCTCACTGTTGCTCTGATTGCTCTTCTGCAGCCTCATCTCACCACCTCACCACTTAGCCATTTGCCTTTTGTTTCTATCGGCTCCTCCGTCTCTAGCAGACATCTACTCCTGTCGCCTGTCTCTTGCGACACCAACCAACCAACTGCGACACTCGAGTACCGCCGGCTTGTCTCTGCGCCCCTCCTCGATCTCGACCTCCTCCTCCTCCTCCTCAGGCTCTCACGACCTCAGCAACTCCAGCAGATACCCCGACACTTCTTTACAAGATACTTTGCCCATTTCACGCCGTATTGCTGTCTGGCGCCTCTGCTCTGCTCCGTCTCCTCTTTCTACACAGCTACGGAGTAATACACCACAGGCTATCCCACCTCCTGTTTCGTCTGCATCCCCCCCCGTCGCCCACGGCCCCTGACCTGTCTGTGATCTGGATCTGTGACCTGGATTTGCTGAACAAGCTCTCGGACCTCGACTTCAGCCTCTGTCGCCGCTGCATTGACTGCATTTGATCTGATTTGGACACTTGCAGCCTTTCGACTCGACATCTCGACGGCTTCTCCCGCCTCCTCCCTACATACCATAACCATCCCGACCCCTATCTACACATCACCATGTCGAACCTATTTTCCGGAATGTAGGTCAACTTGCGTCCCATGTCTTGTCTATCTTTACTCTTTATCCTCTTCTTCTACCCTGCTTGTGCTGTGCCGCTTGCTGCTGCTTGTCCTACCCCATCACTCTCCATTCTGCCATTCTGCCTCTCTACCGCTCTGCCTCTTTGCTCTGTCTCCGTTCTGCCACCATTACTTTTTGTCTTGTCATATCCTGGCCGGCTTGTGATAGGCTACATTGAACTTTGCTCTGCTGCATTGCTCAATCCGTCCCCAGAATCAGCACTACCACCAGTCAGATGCCGACAACCCCCCTCCACTGCCCTGCTTATATTGACTACCACCACCACCACACTTCCCAGACCACTGGCCACTCCTACCCCCTCTTTACCCTCCAACATCAAACATCAAACATCAAACACAGCCCACAACTCTTCCTGGTAAACACGTTTTGTCTCTACTTGCTTGTGTAGTTGCACTGCCTGCCGCCTGCCTTGCTCTTATCTGCATATCACTTCCGTCTTCACCGTCATATTGTATTATTTTTCCGTCCTCCTTCACCTCTGCAATACTAACATCTTAGAAACGCCCGCTTCCGTGGCGCCACAGCAAAGACCAGCTCCGGCAACAAGAGCCCGACGTCGTCCACATCTAGCCAGCCCCTGACGCCCACCTCTGGTGTTCCGTCATCGTCGTCGGCCAACCTGCCCATTGGCACTGCGTCCTCTGCCGACCACCTGGCCTCGTCGTCGTCGGCTGGCAACATTAACCTTGCCGGCTCGTCGTCTTCGTCTGCGCTGCCCCCAAGCCAATCGTCGTCTAGCCTTGCCACAAAGCTGCCACCGCTGCCCACATCGCCCTCGCTGGCCCAGACCATTGGCACAATTGGCAGCATGGACGAGCAAGCCGGCCCGCGCGGCAACGGAAACGGCGTTGCACCCTCGGCCGACGAGATTCTGGCATCGTACCACCTGCCGCGGCCGCTGCCCATATGGCTGAACCCCTCGTACGCAAAGCACATTGTGCGGGGCAACTTTATGACGCTGAGTGCACGGCCAAAGACGGTTGAGCAGGGCGAATGGATTGCGCATCAGAGTAAGTCTTTGTCAACAATATCTCTACAAGAACAGTTGCTAATTTGCAGTCGTCGAGCACTACCGCAATCTGTGGAATTTTGTGCGGGTGCTGCACGAGAAGGAGGACGATGGTCTGTCGATTTGCAACCCGGCGTCGTGCCCGCGCATGTCGGCTGGCACGAACCACTCGTTTACGTGGCTGAACGCGCGGCGAGAGCCCGTCGAGCTGCCGGCGTACGAGTACATGACGCTGATGCAGCGCTGGATCTCTGGCAAGATCGACGACACCAAGATCTTCCCGACCGAGGCGTCGGGCGTGTCATATGCGCTTAACCCGAGCTTTGGCGCGCCGCCGCTGACGCCCGGCGGCAACGACCCCAGCATGAACCGCGACTGGGCAGGCAAGCGCAGTGGGTTTCCTGAAAACTTTATTGATGTGTGCCAGACAATCTTCCGGCAAATGTTCCGGGTGTACGCGCACCTGTACTGGGCACACTTTACCGACCCGTTCTACCACCTGAACTTGGAGAAGCAGCTTAACAGCTGCTTCAGTCACTTTGTGCTGACGGCGACGGCGCTGGACATGCTCAAGCCGCACGAGCTGGAGCCGATGCAGCCGCTGATCGACCTGTGGGCGGCCAACGGCACGTTCCCGCAGGGCTCCAAGGCGTACGAGTTTGCCAACCTGCACGTTGGCGAGCGCCTGCTGCAGATTGCCGGTGTTTCTGCGTAGTTTTCTCACAGTCTATTTATAGTTTTGCATAGCTCCTACATAACATTTGAAATTATCAGATTATCGAATCATTGTTGCAAAAGATATAACTAAGCAGTCACCTCGGAGATGAGATACTCGACGACAACGGGCTGGCCGGCCTCGACAACAAAGCGGCCGGTGCCGACAAACGTCTTGAACTCGAGCGGCGCAAACTCTGCGTGGCCCGACTCAAAGGTGACATGCGTAAACACGTTGCCAAACGGCGTGGTCTCGGCGTCGGCGGCGCCCGTCAGCACCTTGCCAATGGCGGGCGTGATCTGAATGGTGCCAGTGTAGGCAAAGTGCAGCAGCGCGTCGCCCTGCTGCAGCACAGAGTTGACAGTGAGGCGCAGGTGCTTGCCGTCGACGTCGGGGCGGATGTAGTCGGCGCCGTGCACGATCTTGGCGTCGACCTTGATGGGGTAGCTGGGCTCGGAGACAAACGAGCCACCGTTGCCCTCGGCGACACCGATGAGGGCGACGAGGTTAAGGCCGCCCTTGGCCGAGCCGACGGCCTTGGCGGGGTGGATGGGAATCTGTTGGTTAGTTTATGTGTCATAAAAGTGTTATTCAAGAGAACACACCTTGGCCGTGAAGGCGGGGACGAGCGAGGCAAAAGACATTGTGAGATGAGTTGAGTTGAGTTATGTCGATGTCAATGTTCGGATATCTGTCTGATTCAGTAAGCTTCTTATACTCAAGCTCAAGTGGACTCTACAGATATGTAATAATATTGATTAAGACGGAGCAGACGGACCACAGGCGGAGAACGTTATATAGTCGCTCATCCAGACAACGTATCGTGGCGCCCAATAGTGGATTTCGGAGCAGCGGAGACGTGCGGGGCGGGGACGTTTCTCGGAATGTTGAGACTTGAGCTGAACGGTCACTGTCTTGTTATTTAGATAATTTAGATTATTAATACGAAATATTGCGTATTGTCTATGAATGGGTATATTGTAGATTTCGGACAGGATGGGCCAGGGATCATTAATGAGCGAGGCGGTGGAGGTCTCGAGACGCGCAAGATGGGTAGAGACGTATAAAAGAGACACGCACGACAAATGACCACAAAGCCAGACACAATAAAAAAAGTTTAACTGGCTTTTAATACATCCAATCCCGAGGCATGCTGCGGAATTCCTCGTTCCTGTTCACCTCATCATATATCTCAGCCCATTTCTCAGCTTCCTCAACCTCGGCCAGCGAAGCCGCTTCTGCTTCAGTAAGACCTTCATAGTTGTACAGAGTCTCTCGCACCTCTTCTCCCTCCTCGAAAATGTCATCATCGTCGCCCTCTTCTTCCAGACCATTGTACTCCGCCTGCGGCGTCCCAAGCTGCAGCACCGCAGCGCACACCAGCACTGCAAGCGCATCGGCGTTGTTGGCGTCCTGCGGGCTCAGGTGCTCCGAGGGCGCGGGCGCGTCACGGCCAAGGCCCCAGAATTCGTTTGCCGCCAGCGGTGTAAGGCAGCCGACGTCCCGCGACACCTTGTAGAGGATCGCGTTCTTGAGAGGCGGGCCCGGCATCTCCCACAGCGCCTTGATGGCTAGACGCACCTTTTGGGCCAACCGCTTGCCAACATGTGCAACTTCTTCGTTGCGGTAACTGCGCAGGAACGTCATGACGGCCCGGAAAAGGACATGTGTAGTATTCGGGCGTAGGCTGTTGGGGAACTGCAGCCGGCGGCCGTACAGTGTGTTGTGGTCCAAGTCATGGGGCTTCCCAGCGCCAAAGGCTCTGTTGAGCGGGTAGAACATCAGCTCGGTCTCGCCTGGCTCGAAGCTGGCGGGCAGGATAACAGCCTTGCCTTCGTTGAGGAGGAGCTGGAAGATTGGCTGGATGGGAAGGCTGTTGGCGGTGTTCCAGATGTGCTCGGCAACACCATGGCCAAAGATGGCCTTGGATGCCTGGGCACCCAGACGGTCGTCGACAAAATGGAAGACGGTGGCTTTCAAGATGCAGGCTTCTTCGCCTGTAATGGGGCAAAGGTATTTTGGGACTGTGTTCAGATCGTACCTGGAAAAGTTCTGCGGTCTGACGCCGGTGTTGCGCAAGCAGTCGTAGGCCTTGATCACTTGATAAACAAACGGGATCAGCTGCTTCTCGGTGCGCCACAGCATGAGGTTGTTGCGGAAGCTCGCATCTCTTGACGAAAAGCTGTTGAGGGTGTCGACCACATATCCGTGGGCAAAGGTGGTGCTGCCCAAATCCTGCTCCGGCACGATATTCGCGGCCAGGCCGTTGAGCGAGTCGAGTCTCGAGTACAGCTGGAACAGGCGGAGCATCAGGTCCTCCTGGATCACAAAACCCCGGCGGAGTTCAACCATGTAGCTCTCGTGGGACATTGCAATCTTGCCCTGCATCCACTTCACCTTGATTTGCGTGAGCTGCTCGGTGACTTGAAGCAGGCTTACGATGAGGTCTCTCTTCTCTTTCTTGGCAGGCTCCAGAGAAGCCAGCAGCTTGGCAGTGAAGTCGATATCGAAAATATCACTACCGGACTCATGTTTGTGAGACATTGCCCGCCGATCAGATTGGCTGGAAATGTGCTCGACGTCGACATGGTCCATCGCACGCTCAAGTATCGGTGTGTTGACATCTCTAGGCATTGCGGAGGAGAGCCTGAACTGCTTCTGGGGCTTGCGGGCTCTGGGCTGGACGACGATACCCTTGCGGATCACGGCCGGCACTGGGATCTTACGTCTAGGCATTGTTGTGGTGTGTGTTTATGGTGTTGAAGTTGGTGATAGTAATGGATGAGAATATATTTGACTATTGTTTGGGAAGTTTGAGCTTAACAATGTAATTTTATTTTGGTCATGAGAAGAAAACCAAAGAGAGGAAAACAGAAGAGACAACAGAGGGTTTTATAGAAAAGTTCATGGCGGGCTTCACCAACAGCAGACTTTATGGACTGTAGACTTCATGATTATTTAATAAGGTTGAAGGCTGTGCCTTTGCAAAGTACAAGGCTTAAACCAGTAGTACGTACTTTGAGCACTCGTCTACATACTCATCTACAACCCAATCTATAACACACCTACAGGTGCACCCACAGACTTGGTGATAGAACTTTGAAACAACTCGCAAGTTCATCTACACCTCCCCTAGAAGCAATCATCACGGACTTTGAGTCTGTATGTTGAATGCAAGAAGCTGATATCACCGCCACCCATCGTGGTCGTGATTAACAGTGAGATGCAGGCCGCCATAATGTCTGGTACCGGGATGTCGAGTTTTATAGTCTACAAGGCTAGCTCGGACTTTAATATTAGTTGGTACCTAAAGTTATCTTTTAATACTTTCCACTCGGATGACTAAACTATAAAGCCTATAGAGACACAGAAGTTCGGACCTTGGAGTAACTAATACGGACGACCGATGAGTAGGTGCTGTTAGTCGCTCCTTCCCATTACGAATGCGCCGTGCTGCTACTCGGGCAGCTAGATATTACATAATCCTTGCTGGACGCGTCGATCATTCGATTTATCCAGCCTTGACTTGCACTCGAATTACTATTCATTGCACGAAAAGACATGTTTGCAAAGAAGCAGGAACTAAATAGACAGACCTGCAGGAATCATGTAGCATCGGTGTGCAGATCTCGCTCATGTCAGCACTCTATCTGCCTGGCGGATGAACAGCTGCAATTGCTATTGTATTGCTGATATCTATCACATAATATTATCTAACAGAATGATGTATCGCGCTTTCCTTGTTGTTATGATTTGCTCGATTTAGTGGTAGATGTTAAACTTTGCCAGCCTGACTTGTAAGCCTCGTCGTCGTCTACAAACGCACCGTCCACTACTATTTACCAAACAGTAAGATTGATCAACATCTGGAATCGTCTTTTATCGGCTGAGACACTGAGACACTGGAAGCGTTGAAGCAGTGGCTCTCCTCACATTCTTTGCTTTTTCGCAGCTTTTGTTCTTTTTCTGCTGCACGGGTGGTGAGTGCATGACATGACTGGTGTCTAGGCCGCGCAGGCGTACGGCTGTCTCAAAGCCTCTCGCAGTGTTCTTCAACAGCTCTACCAGACATGATGCTCTCTTGAATTTACAAGAACACAGCTCATCTCCAACTATCATCTTATTTTGCATCATCGTACATACAACCACACCGCGTCTCTGCCACTCAACCACGGCTGCACTCTGTGTGTAATCGAATTGCCCACCAATAACCCACTTCCGTGCCTGAAAATAGATTTGCATCCTCTAGCACATGCAAAATTAAAAACATTGAAAAGCGATGCAACTGAAACATTGAGGCATCACTCCTCTCGATTGATTATATAATCAATACTTTTCGCGATTGCCTTTTTCGTCTTGTCTCCTGCTACTGTGAGCTCGCCTCCACTCACCTCTTACCTCATAGCTGCCTGCTGGGGCGATAAGGCAAGCTCCACCCGCTATTATACCACTGCACCTTCCCGGCGAATGCCCAGAACTAGCTGCACAGGCGAGCTGAGACCAGTGCTTTTCCTATTGTTGATAAGCCTCGTAAGCCCAGTATTTCCTGCTTCTCCTAGTTTGTTGGCAGTCTAGCTCTACGCAGTAGACTTATTGCTCCGTAGCTCCTTCCAAGTTTTTATATCGTTCTTTCCTTTTACAATCTTTGAAAAGATCAATTCATTATTCTCTACAGCACTAATCCATCGCCAGCATCGTGAGTCTCGATCTGGTCTGAATTGGGAATCTATCTAGAAATTGAAATCTGAAATCCGAAATCATTGCATCGACTCGGCCTCTTGACAAAGCGATCGGCTGACACCCCCGCGTCATTGCTTCGCGCTTCTCCAACGTCAATCATTCTACGGTCCTCGCTCTGCACCAAACTCTACCTGACCGGCCTCATCAATCGACTTCTGATGCGTTCGGCACCGGCAAACACCCCTCGGTAGCATGCCGTCTACTTGAACATCGAACCCATTACTCTCGATTTCATTATCGATCATCCTCTGCCGTCTCTATCGCCACCATGTCTTCGCGCACGCCGGCGACGCCTAGCCAGTCGCGGGCCTCGGCATCCGCATCGGCCTCGACGCCTGCGCCCGCGAATCCAAGCGCAGCGCCACCCACTCCGGGTCCATCAAACCAACAAACACAGACACCCTCGTCCAACATGCGCAAGCGCAGGAACCACCGCGGCGGCAAGAAGAAGCGTCGCAAGTCGTTCGCCGTCACAGGGCCGTCCCTCGGCAGCATCGGCGACAATGGCGGCGGCAGTGTCGACAACGGCGACGACCTGCTACTTCACGAGGACGTCGAGACCGACCCGCTCAAGGACTCTTATCGCCGCACACCGGGCCGGCCCGGCCGCAGCCTCAGCTCTACTAGCATTGAGAGCGAGGGGCTGCTGCTCGACCACCGCCAGCACCAACACCAACACCAACATCAGCATCAACAGCAGCCATTCCTAAGAGCACGCCGTCCGTCAGTCGTCATCGCGCCCGCAACGTCGCCATCGTCCGCCCGCCACCACCGGCCATCTCTGAACATCAATGACGACGACGACGACGAGGGCGCACCCCTACTGTCGCGTAGCTACGCCGGTGCCGATCCGCCCGGCTACGGCACCAACGACAACATCACCAGCGAAAACACTACCAACACCAACATCCCGACCCTGACACGCTCCGGTTCCAGCCACTCCAGCCTGCGCCGCCGCTTTCTCAACCCCTTCAGCACGACCTCCAACGTCAACTACCCGCCCTCTGTGCCCGGCAGCCCGCCCATGCGGCCTACCAGCCGCCTGCTCGATCTCGGCCACGGCAATGGCAACAATCTGAGTTTTGGCGATCAGATGCTCCGCGACGAACTACGCTCGCCCTCGTCACCTACACTGCGCCGGTCAGACACATCGTCCAGTAAGCTGAATCTGAACCGCACCAGCAACGACACTCTGCTGGAGAACCGCGACCGCGAGCGTGACCGAGACAACAGCGAGCGCGGCCGGGAAGGGTCTGTCGGCAGCGTGTCCAAGCGTTCTGGTGGCCACCCGGCGCACAGTGTCGCCGGCGGAGTGGGCGGCGTTGGTGGCGGTGCCGAAGGTGAGAACGATGTCTGCTTCCCGCACGCACGCGGAGGTGACGACGATATCAACAGCAACCACTACGACTACGACGAGGAGGACCGCCAGTCGCGCAACGACGACGGCCGCGACACCACATGGCGCTCGCGGCCTAGCCGCCGCCGCCGCGGCAAGTGGCCCGACCTGCCCATCCTCGACGAGTGGAGCCGCTTTGAGCGCGAGAGCAAGGAAGACGGCGACGGCTTCCGCAGCGGCCGGCGGCGCGCCAAGAAAATCAAGGAGCCCCAGCTCATCAACGGCCGCCTTCGGCCTGTCAACAAGAGCTGGCACCGTGCCGAGGAGGACGCTCCCTACCGCTTCACGTACTTTAACGAGGAGTTCCAGAGCACCATCCACAGCCAGACCATCTCTGAACTCGTGCAGCCAGGCGGTAGTTTCCGCGAGCTTTTCATTCCTGACCCGCCCGTGCTGTCCGATTCGGAAGACTCGGAGGATGATTTAATTGGCGGCTTCAACGGCTTCAATGGCGGCGGGTTTACGGACGCCGACGAAGCTGGCCTGCACGGCGACGCATTCAGTCCCATGGGTGCACTGGGCCAGACAGGCCACGTGAGCCACGCAGCGAGTATGAACTTTCACTCGGGCGGCACTGCCAGCCCGGCCAAGGACCCTAGTGCTGGGTCTCGTTCTGGTTCTGGGTCAGGTGCAGGCACCCCGTCGTTGCGGTTTCCGCGCGCCGTCGGGCCTGCCGTGCCATCGTCGGTGCCACTGGAGCGCACGCCTACGCAGGCCTCGGAGCCGGCGTCTGTCTTTAGATCGCCGCCACGCGTGACCCAGCCAGGCACGACACTGTCACGCGCCATGACGCCCGAACTGCCGCCGCTAATGTCGCCGTCACCCGCGACACCGCGGCAAGAGCCTGTCGGGGCCGTCGTCACCATGGGCCCTGTCGTGGTCCCTATCATGGCCGACGGTGCCAGCGGTACACCTGTTGCCGCCCCTCAGCCGTCAAAGTCCCAGTCCCAGGATGCATTCCAAATTGAGCCGGCGCCCAAGGTCAAGCAGCCGCGCTACGGCGAGCGCCCCGTGTGGTGGCTGGACGTGCTGAGCCCGACCGAGGCCGAGATGAAGGTGCTGAGCAAAGCGTTTGGCATCCACCCGCTGACGGCCGAGGACATTATCATGCAGGAGGCGCGCGAGAAGGTCGAGCTGTTCCACCACTACTACTTTGTGAGCTACCGGTCCTTTGACCAGGACCCGAGCAGCGAGACCTTTTTGGATCCCGTCAATGTGTATGTGGTAGTGTTCCGCGAGGGCGTGCTGAGCTTCCACTTTAGCATGACGCCGCACCCGGCGAATGTGCGCCGGCGTATCCGGCAGCTGAGCGACTACATGATCCTGTCGTCGGACTGGATCTCGTACGCAATCATTGACGACATCACCGACGTGTTCGTGCCACTGATCCAGAAGATTGAGGAGGAGGTCGACGACATTGACGACGCCATCTTGGAGATGCACTCGGGCGTGCTGCAGGACAGCTCAAACAGCTCCAAGAAGGAGAAAGAAGAGGGCTCGGCAGCGGCGACGGCGGTCGCGGACACCAACATGCTGCTGCGCGTGGGCGACTGCCGCAAGCGCGTGATGAGCTTGTACCGGCTGCTGGGCAACAAGGCGGACGTGATCAAGGGCTTTGCGAAGCGGTGCAACGAGCACTGGGAGGTGGCGCCGCGCAGCGAGATTGGCTTGTACCTGGGTGACATCCAGGACCACATTGTCACCATGACGTCGAACTTGAGCCACTACGAAAAGATCCTGAGCCGCGCGCACGGCAACTACCTGGCGCAGATCAACATTCGCATGAACGAGCGGCAGGAGCAGACGGCAGACGTGCTGGGCAAGCTGACGGTGCTGGGCACGATTGTGCTGCCGATGAACATCATCACGGGTCTGTGGGGTATGAACGTGTGGGTGCCCGGGCAGGAGTACGAGGGCGACCTCAAGTGGTTCGTGGCGATCACGGCCGGTCTGTTCGCCTTTGGCATGGCGTGCTACATGATTGCGAAGCGCGTGTACAAGATTGTATGAGTGGAAGGGTGATAGACGGGGAGCGCAAGCGAGGACAGGACAGATATATCTGCACGGGGCAGACTCGACACAACCAATTCTGGATACCTTTTGATTTCTTTTTTTTGTACCGTTCTTCATCTTTACAGCAGTCAACCACTTTGATCGGCGCATATGGTTTCATACATTCTGGGATTGGCAAGCGTTCTTTTGCTTTACATAATTTCATTTGTTTCTTTAATCGATCATTGACTTCATTTTAGTTCTAATCAATAACAAGTAGACAGTGGTTTTATTCTTCCTGTAAAAGGGTATAGTTAGGTGGAAGAATGGCCTCAGAGTAGAGACGAAGCAGAGTAGAACGCGCACAATGTGAAATACAAATCCGCAATGATAGCCGACCTTGGCCCCTGATGCAATAACGCGTTGACAAAAGAAAGAAAGCAGAAGAGAAAAATGATGACGGAAAAATGAGCGCCAAGAGATGCGGCGAGTTTAGAGATAGGGAAAGTGTTTCGCTAGTTGCCAACAACAGACGTAAAAGTCCTCTACCCCATGCGTGCTGTCTGCGCCTGGTACGACTGCTGCGCCTGGGCCTGGGCCTGCTGTGCGGACTGGGCTTGTGCTTGTGCCGCCTGTACGCGCTGCTGCTGCTGCATCATGCGCGCCGTCTGCAGGTTTATGTTCGGCGCCCCCATCTGCAGCGACCGGAAGGCATCGTCAATCTGCAGCAGACAGTCTTCAATACCCGTCGCACCGCGCGGTGCTGACGATGCAACTGACGGCGGCACATCATCAGAAGATTTGCCGGGGTACGGGCTTGCGATGACGGCTGCGGTCATACCCTGCCAGCCGGGGCCGCTGCCCTCAAAGATGCGGCGCATCACCTTGGTAAGGTCGTCCTCTGCATTTGCTGCCGAAGACGCCGAATGATCGTCGCGCCGAATCTCCCACATGGCCTCGTGACGGCGGGTGCGCAGCCGGATGTTGATGCTGAGCTGGCGCACATTCCGGGCACTCTGCTGCGGTGTGGCACCGGCAGCCGCCCCGGCTGGGCCGGTCGCCAGCATCATGCGCACGGTGACCCAGTCCAGCGCGCGCGGCATAATGTTAAGCATGCCAATGTTGCGCATCATGATGGGCTCCCATGCATCCTCGATGCGGTCGAGGGCGCGGTGCAGCGACAGCGTCGATGTGAGGAAGAAAGGCAGAGTCGGCAGCGTCGCACTGTTGTTGGCGATGCGGCCGAGGTAGTCGGCAACGCGCAGGTGCGGGCACTTGTCCTCGAGCTGCAGCTGCACCTGGGTGCTGTGCGTGAGGTCGACGGTGACGCGCCAGCGGCCATTGCTAGTGGCTGCACGCGTCGACGCAATAGCGCCCTCGGTGGTGACTTCCTGCGGCTGCGAGCCGGGGCCGACCGTATACGAGAAAACGAGGCGGTTAAGCGAGACTGATTGGCTGTGGACGACGCGCGACTCGCGGCGAATGGCATCGAGGAACCCGACGAGGCGCTCAATGGCACGCAGGCGGCTCACCAGCGTGTCGACAACGGTCTTGCCGACCTCGGCGCGCAGGTACAGGCGGAACTGGCCGGTGCGGGAGTTGAAGGCAACATCGTTGTCGACAACACTGCGGGACGTGCCGAGCAGGCGGAACTTTTGGCGATCTTGCACAAAAAGACGGGCCTCGGCAAGAACAGCGACACGCCGCTGCCGTGCAGTCTCGGGTGATGCAACAGACAAAGCCTCATTCTCGTCGATACCACGGAAGAGCAAAAGAACTTGGTCAGACGCCCACCAGCGATGGACTGCCGGGGCGTTGGTCTTGAGGCCGACACTGATGGGAGGGGAGCCGTCATCTGGAGAGGAGGGGGATGGTGATGGAGATGACGAAGACAGCAGTTCTGGCAGAGAGATGGAGATAGCAGGCAGCTTCGCGCGTCCTGGCAGGTATGGGTTCTCGGCACGGGCGGCCTTGGCCCACCGCTTGCGGCGTGTAAGCTCCAGAGTGTCGGCGTACTGGGTCATGATGCCAGTGCCGTAGATGGTGAGATCGGAGAAGAAGTCCTTGTTAAAGTCGTTTGGTCTCGAGCCCATTGGCAGCATCATATGCATCAGGATGCGCCCACCGTCGCCGCGCAAGCCAAACTCGTTACGCTGGGCTGCAGGCGGAGTCTGCGAAGGCGGCGGCTGTTCTGCAACCTTGACGAGCCACCACCGGTCGCCGGCAAGACTGAGGCTTGCGAGGACGTACCAGTTGGGAGCCCAGTCGTGGCGCTTGAGCCATAGCAGCTGGTTGTGGTCGCGCATGTTGACGATCTGGCGCACGTCGTCGAGGCGTGCAAACGGCAGAGTCTGGCCGCTGGGGTTGCTTGGGTTCATCGGGCCAGGGCCGCCGTTCCGCACCAAAGTCCAGCCATATGTCTTGGAACGCCGGCTGAGCTCTTCGTGGGCAGCATTGCAGCGTGCCGCCTCAAGCAGGGCCATGCCCTCGGTGACAGCATCCTTGCCCTCGGGGACGGAAGATGAGGCCTGGACGGCGGCGGCGGCGGCGGCTGGGTTGTTTAGTGAGGCATTGAGGCGGCTTTCTGTGGCAGTAGTGGCACGAGTGTGCTGTGGCGATAATGAGAACATGCCGGTGATGGGGTCGATGCGAACGCAAACGCGGTCGCTGGGGCTGCTGAGCTGGACGTCAAGGAACGAGCGGCTGGCATCGGTCTTGCAGATACGTAGTCTCATGCTGGCTTGGCGCTGTGCATACATGGGCCTTGCAGCCAGTTTGTTGTAGATGCCGGTCAGAATGTGCTCGACATGCAGTGCGGCCATTGTCTGCAGAACCTTTTCAGCAGAAATCTCGCTGGCAGTGTTATCGGCAATGGCAGACAAGAGTGTGTTTCTGATTGTGTGGTCGGTGCTGTCGGGCGCATCCTTGACCTCTTTGCCGTCGCGGAACCAGCGCAGACTGAGGCGGCTGGACACCTGCTCTTCGGGAAGGTCGGCTGTAGCAGCATCATGGCCGCTGTGTGCGCCAACAATAAACCAGTGGCGGCTGTTGTTGAGGCCCTGGGTGGTCCAGTACTGCACGCACACGGCGCGGTTGAGCTTTTCGATGCGGATAGTTTCGATCCAGCGGCCGCGCGCGAGCTCGTGCATCTGGCGTCGCAGCTCGTTGATCTTGTGTGTAAGCGTAAATTCGTGCAGCAGTCGGTAGCAGCCAGGCAGGCCTTGCTGTTCGAGGACGATATTTAACTGGTGTTCGAGGTAGCCGCGGAGGGCGGGTGTCATGTCCGCCGGTGCGGGCGTGAAGAGGAAGCGCAGGTCCAGGAACCACAGCTGTTGTGTAAAGTCGTCGCTAGCGAGCGTCAGGTCGACCTCAAACTCATGTGGCACGCGGAACGTGACGCGACCGGACTCGATTGTGTAGTTGTCGCGGAACTGGTAGGGGATGGTGTCGTAGTCGTCGAGGTTCAGGCGCAGGGCGAGCAGGGTGCTGATGTCGTCGAGACGCTTGGCCTGGTCGGTGGCAGACAGCGGTGGTGGCTGGATAAAGTTGAGGGTCGGCATCCAGGGCGCATTGCCGCGCGACAGGACGTGCAGGGCGGTCTTGAGGTCGGGGCTGGTGAGACGTGCGCCACCGAGATTGCGCTTGAGGTTGATCATGGTGTTGACAGCCTGCTCATACTTGATGAGTTCCTCTTCAAACATGTGGTTCTCGAGATCGATCAGCTTGCTGATGCGGTCGGCCTTTTTGCTCCATTCGCTGATGACCAGGGCCTTGACCCAGCTGTCGTGCTCTCGGCGTGCAAAGTTGAGGAGCGTCTTCTTCTTTTCAATGTTGTCGATGGACCCGTCGTCGCCCTGCCGCTGAACTGCACCGGGGGGGACAGAGCTGCCCTCCATACCGGCCACCGCCTTGCGGGCCAACTCGCGCACGGCATCCTGGAGGCTGTTGTGTGTCTTTTGGGACAGGCGCTGCAGCAAGAAGCCCAGGGGGACGTAGTTGTCGGCGACATGGTGGATGCGAATGGGGAGGTCGTTCATCCGTGCAGGTGTCTGTCCAGAGGGCGCTGCCCCAGTGCTGCCGTTGGCAACATTCATGGCGGCGTCTCTGTCGTGGTCGTGGTTGGTGGTGATGAAGCAGAAGGGGTTGCGATACTAGGGTGCGAAGCGCGAATGATGATGCTGGGGTGATGCGAGGTCACGTGAATGGTATGAACATTATGCATATGCTCCACTTTGGGTTTGGCGCCTTTACATAGTATGTGGTCGCTATTAACAGTTGACAACACTCTCATTGTGTTTTGTTTGGACCTTTTGTTCTATTATTTGTAAACTTTTTAAGAAGGTAAAGGGCCGACCTTTGTCTTTTTTCTTCTTTAGAAATCAAGAATCAGAAGAAAAGACGCATTCATCTAAGAAGGCTTGCCACAGTGTCACTTTAACGCCAGAATTGAAATGAAGAGCCGAGCACGACATGGATAAAGAGAATGGGAGAAACATGGTGTCAGAGGACGAAGAAAAAGCAAGGGAACGTCTACATTTACATAGTAACGGCTTGTTTGCTAACAAGTTGATATCCGTTGCAAGTCCAGCTTAGTCATCATCTGGCATTTATTTTGCCGCCAGTTAACACCTTGTTAATGTGTAGTTTCTAGTCGTCTGTGACCATTTCTAACCTATTCAAATCTGGTAAGATGTCGGTATATTATGAATTGTAGGCGAAAATAGACTGTTCCTCGCCATCGAGCTGCGTAATGGCCTGATGCTGGCGATATGCTGTCAGTACTGCTATATCCGATGCTAGCACCAAGCTCCAGGCAAGCAGTGTGCAGCGTGGTGGTAAATATGGGGCATACTTGCAATGAGCAACAATAGGCCAATCACAACCCGTTAAAAGAGTGGACGGATCCCGGCAAGCCGTCTGAAAATGGAAATGGATCAAAGTAGGTCAGCAAAAAAAAGACCACTGCAAAAGCTTCAAAGAGGGGAAAACGACGTCGACGACACGATTGCGATTTGATACGATTGAAGCGAAGCGATTGACCACACGACTCACGACTCACGACTCACCTACCGACACCCTCTCACAAACCCCTTTTTTATTTCGAAAATGTCCGGCCGTGGTCCCGTGGACGACTATGTCCGCCGGCTGCAGCAGATGGCCTTGAACAACCGTCGCGGCGGCTTTGGCGGCGGCCCCGGCGGTGGCGGCCCGCCCGTTGCCCGCATTGGTGGCCTGGTGGCATCGGCCATTCTGGTGACTGGCGGCATCTGGGTTTTCCAGAACGGTCTGTTCAACGTTGACGGTGGCCACCGCGCCATCAAGTACCGTCGCCTCAGCGGCGTGTCCAAGGAGATCTACAGCGAGGGCACGCACTTTTTGATTCCGTGGTTCGAGTCGCCCGTTGTCTACGATGTGCGCGCACGGCCGCGCAACGTGTCGTCGCTGACGGGCACCAAGGACCTGCAGATGGTCAACATTACGTGCCGTGTGCTGTCGCGGCCGGACGTGCCGGCGCTGCCGCAGATCTACCGCACGCTGGGCACAGACTACGACGAGCGCGTGCTGCCTTCGATTGTCAACGAGGTCCTAAAGAGTGTTGTCGCACAGTTCAATGCATCGCAGCTGATCACGCAGCGTGAGATGGTGGCGCGTCTTGTGCGCGAGAACCTGTCGCGCCGCGCCGCGCGCTTCAACATCCTGCTAGACGATGTTTCCCTGACAGTGAGTTTTCAACTCTGTAATTTATACCAACTGATTCTACAAGCATACTGACGATTGATAGCACCTCGCATTCTCGCCCGAGTTCACGGCCGCCGTCGAGGCCAAGCAGGTCGCCCAGCAGGACGCCCAGCGTGCCGCGTTCGTCGTGGACAAGGCCCGCCAGGAGAAGCAGGCCATGGTCGTCAAGGCACAGGGTGAAGCACGGTCTGCCGAGCTGATTGGCGAGGCCATCAAGAAGAGCAAGTCGTACGTCGAGCTGAAGAAGCTTGAGAACGCGCGCGCCATCGCACAGAGTCTGCAGGAGGCTGGCGGCAAGAACCGGCTGCTGCTGGATGCCGAGGGTCTTGGCCTGAACGTGTTCGACAAGAACGACGAGTCCAACTAGGCTCAAGTCTCTCTGCTAGTCTCTATGCTGGCTGCTGGGCAAGGCGTTGGGGCACGACGACTCTCCTAATGATGCATTGTTTGTGTTTTTATGTATTCTGATCTGTTTGCTTGTATTGCATATTCCTATCACTGGGCATCTCCACTGTATATCATATTAATTTGTATTTTTTTAATCTCGGGTTATGTGAGTTGTAGGCTGATCTTGAGCATGTCGTCGTCGTCGTCGCTGTTGAGGCTGTCGTCGGGCACATCAAGTTCTCTCCTGTTGACGGTAAAATGAAACGAGACTCGCAAATTGGGAAAACAATGCTCTCTCAATCAGTCTGTATTTAGTAATCAATATAAAACAAACACATTACCATAGGCTGAAATAAACCAACATGACATCTTGCGCTGCCGCGTGTATGACATAATACTTGCGGCGATAACGATAAGATAGTGCTCTTTCCTCTGTAGCTTCACCATGCGACTCTGGCCCCACCATCGTCTGCCTTGTGCCATTCATCTCCATCTCCAACTCTCCCCTCAACCGACTGACAACCCAAACCAAGCTTGCCGCCCTGTCGACTTTTCGTCCCTTTGCTTCGCAACCCATATCTCGACCTAGCACTCGAACCATCGAACCATTGAACCTCTCCCCGCACACCACACCAACCGCAACCATGTTGATCAAGTAGGTCTCTCGTCCTCCTTCTGTTCTCCCGTCCTCGCTTCGTTTGCCGTCCCTACTAACACTCCCAGGGTCCGCACTCTCACCGGCAAGGAGATCGAGCTCGACATCGACGCCGACTACAAGGTGTCTCAGATCAAGGAAAAGGTCGAGGAGAAGGAGGGCATCCCGCCTGTGCAGCAGCGGCTCATCTTTGGCGGCAAGCAAATGGTCGACGACAAAACGGCTGCAGACTATGCGCTGGAGGGCGGTGCCACGCTGCATCTGGTTCTGGCTCTGAGAGGAGGCCAGTAAGTCGACTGGCTGTCACTGGCTGCCAAAGGCAGACAGGTGCTCTCGTATTGACGGGCTACCACCAAGAAGACGACGACAGTCGTTATCCAACCAAACATTGATTTATCACACTTTTAGCCTGCTTACAATACATTAACTCACCATACTCTCAAAGTAAACACGCAGTAGACTGGAAACACGCTGACTTGATATGCTATACATAAAAGGGAGGGAACAAGACTATATAAATTGCAGACCAACGCCGTAGATGCCTATAATAGATGTAATGTAGATGCAAACACAACACAAACTAAACAAAAATAAGGAAAAGGCTACCGCTTCTTCGGCCGCATAAAGATATCAACCTTCTTGCGAGCGCCGGGGGGTGGACCCTTGGACGGCGATTGCTTGGGAACGTAGGCCGATGGAGGTGCATCTCGTATGGGCTGCTTTGGAGGTGCAGATGAAGACGAGTAAGATGAAGGACGACTAGAGCTGGAGCTGATGGTAGGTGCTTTCCGTGCCGCCCGCCGCTCCTCGTAGCCAGACTCGAGATCGTCCGCAGTCAGGCGCGGCCTCTTGGATGCGTAGGATGACGACTCGGACTTTCTCGACGGCCGGTCGTCGGAGTCGTAGTCCCTCTTGTGGCTTTGGCTGTGGTTATGGCTGTCGTCGTCGTCGTCGTCGCCAAACAGGTCGTCCCACGGCTCATCCTCCCCAATGCGCCGCTTGTTCTGCAACTTGGAGCTGGCTTTGGAACTAGAGTAAGACCGCTCTGGCGACTCGTATCTTTCACGCGATGACGAGCTGGCAGCCTGCTTTGCAGCGCCGCCTCTCTTGAGCGCAAGCAGCCGCGCCTCGTTCGCTGCGTTGCCCACGCCCAGTCCCGTGCCCGGAATACCCCGCTGTGAGGAGTCAATCATCGCCCGCTCGTCTGCCAGCCGGCTGCGCCGCGGCGCCCGGATGCTGCCTGGACCCGACACCACTGCCGTTGACAAGATGTCTTTTTTATGCGCAACACGGTGGTCGTTGAGCAACGCCGCTGGCGCGTGCCGGATCTGGTTGCGCGCCGCCACTGCCGCCGACGCCGACGACGTCAGCGAGTGCGCATTGACGCGACTCAGCTGCGTCACCTTGAGGCTCTCCTTGGCCTCGCGGCGCACGCGTTTCATCACGTTTTGGCTGTTGGTCATCTTGGTGCGTGACCCGCCGCCGAAACTGAGCGAGGACGGCATGCCCGGGCCGCCGCCAGGGCCGCGGCGCTTGACGACGTTGTTTCCGGGCGTGATGCGGCTGAGGGCGCGGCTGCTGCTGACGAGCTGTGTGGACTTGCTCTCCTTTGCCTGGCGGTGGCCCTCCATGACCTTGAGCAGCTTGGCGGTGTCTGCGTCCACCTGGCGGTCGCGGGCTTCCTTGATGGTCTTGAAGATCTCGTACCAGGACATGTCGGCGCGGTCTTCGGGGGTGATGCCGTAGCGTTCCTCCCAGTCGTCCGTGTTCCAGCCGGGCAGCTTCTTGGTGAGCAGGTGCTTCCACACGGACGCCATGTTTCGTGGGTCGTCTGCAAAGTTGGGGCTGTTCTGCTCGAGCATGTGAAGTTGGTCTGGGTTGTTGACGTGCCGCAGAATGGGGGCAGCATCGACAAAGGCCATGTCGCCGAGGTCTGTGATCTGGCTGGCGTTGCGCAGGGCGACTGTGAGGGCCATGCTCTTGAGCGAGCGTGGGCCCACTCGGCGCTCGGCCGTCTGGAGGATAGGCATAACGGCAGATAAGTTAACTGAATCTAGGTAAGATAGGTATTTAATAGCACAGCCGATGGGGATGAAGATGTGAGATGGATGGATGAGATAGGAGACGAGGCTGAGAGACGAGTCGACGATATGGCGGATAGAGAATGAAGGAGGAGATTAAATAAAAGTCGATAAGTTCAACAAGCAAGAGAAAAGAAAGAAAGAGCAGAATACATCACAGAGAGAACGCTCTTTGTCCCTCTGTGGCCACACGGTTCTTTATATAGTTGAGGATGAAGATGAAGCCTACTGTGTGAGGTCAGCTATTTGAGGCAAGACCCGTGGCTTAAACGGAGCCATGCATTACAGGGCGTAGCGGCCCGCGTTGGGAGACGTTGATATCAGCCAATCATATGATTGGAAGGAATTGTGGGTCTTTGATTTGGTAGCGCATTTTCTGAACTGTCATAATCTGTTACCAGGACATGCTCACTTCTTATTGATGATATTTTTTCGGATTTTCTGTATATGTACTTTTTTTTTTGAATATATTATGTAGTCTTCTGTCTCGATATTGATGCAGTCATTTTGTCATTTTCAAACAGAGTAGAGATATCATGTTGAAGGCCCCACTCTTTTTCAGCCTTTCCGGCCTGCAGCTGCCCTGGGCCTTTCGCGCTAATTTCACAGCCTTTCAGTGGTCTTTCAACTTCGATCCATTGACGCTTTGATTGCTCCGTGCTCTCTTTCATCATCTTTAACGTTCGCCTTTCATCTATTTCCGCCACACGAAGACGAAACACAAGACGACAAAGGCAGCGCGCCAATTCTGATACAGCCACGACGGACAAGCCAGCGACTAAAAGACACCGCATACGGTCTACCTGATCATCTACCTGCTGTCACATCGACCACCCGACATGGCCTTCCAGCTGCTGGATCCGAGCGCGGAGGAGGAGCTGTCCAAGACGCGCCTGCTCAACGTCGAAGAGCGCCCGTTCAAGCGCATCACCAAGCGTCTTGCGCTCCTCACCCGCGTTGCCGCCCAGGCCGTTCAAGAGCAGACACCGCCGCCAGAGGGTGCCGAAGAGACACCCTCCTCAAAAACCAACGCCGCAGAAATCGCACAGCTTCGCGAAGACGTCACCCTCGACTTTGCCGCCTTTGACAGCAGCATTGCGCGCCTCCAGTTCCTCAGCCAGGCCAATACCAGCGAGCGCGCCCGCTACGCCGAGCGCCGCCAGACCGTCGAGGACGCCTGCGGCAACGTGCGCACCAACATGCAGTCGCTGCACAAGCAGCTCGAGCAGGCCCGCGCGACGCTCGCACAGCGGCAGGCGTTTGACACGCTGGCGGACCGCATCACGTCCACCAAGACGCTGTGGCCGCGCGCGGACCAGGAGGCGACGATCCTCAAGCTCGAGGAGGAGTGCCGGCAGTTGCAGGGCGAGAGCGAGACGTACCTGAGCACGTGGCGCGAGCGCAAGCAGCAGTTTGCGCGAATTATGGACGAGAGCATGAAGCTGCGGCGGCAGATCCGCGACGAGGCGGACGAGGTTGAGCGGCGCGAGGGCATGGACGAGGAGGGCGAGGGCGGCGAACAGGCACAACCGCCGGCTGCGGCTGCAGCAGCTACACCTGTACCAGAGGCAGGCACACCCACACCTGCAGCCACAGCTACTGCAGTTACATCTACATCACAAAGCCAGGCTCTGGCGCCCGAGGCAGCATCGACGAGCCGCGAGGCAACACCGGCAGTGGTCATCGTGCCGGCCGATGACGATGCCCCAATGGCCGAAGACGGCCAAGACCAGGGCACGCCGGCTGCGCCGCTGACACCGTCGACTCCGCTGGCCGATGTGGCTGCTGAGATTCCTGCCGATGCACAAACAGAGGCTGAGTCTGAAATCGTGGTAGCAGTTGACAGCCCAGACACGGACACGATGGACACGACATGATTTGTCTATGGTTTGAATTACGTGATTAATTAGGTTGGGATATCATGTAGTATACAGTTGTTTTCCTTGCTTTGCCTTTTACCATCTCTCAGCATGGCGTCCGGAATATAATCTTTTTTCAATCTCCATTTGACATCTTGACATCTTGACATCTTGACATCTTGACATCTTGACATCTTGACATCTAAAGACTCTAGGCCTCCTCCAAGTCCATGTCGGAGAGGTCCTTGGCGATCACAGTCTGGCCGGTGCGCAAGACGGCGCGGGCCTTTTCGAGCTCGTCGGTCTGCACGGCCGTTGGCGTGGGCTCGAGCTCGTAGCGGGCAATGAGTTCCTGGAGCTCGGCGGTGAGCTCGGCAGTGTGCTGCTGGAGCGGGCGGAAGACGGCTTTTGTTTCATTGACAGCGCGGGACTACAACGTTAGCGAGTGAGCAAAGCGAGGCCCAAAACCAGTAAACGGCCACAGGGAGAACACCAAAAACTAGGATCCAGACAAACGCACCTCCTGCTTCAAAACATATTCAGCATTGGTGTCGAGGGTCGAGGGGTCGGCGGCATTGGCAATCTCGTCGGCGAGCTTGGTGACGCGGCCCTGCTGCTTTGCGAGCTCCGCACGGTAAAAGGACTCTTCCTTGACAAGGCGCTCGACGGCCTTTGTGGCGCGGACGAGTTCAGACGGCGGCGGCATGGTGGTTGTTGTGGAAGTGATGAGTGAGCGATGGACGATTGGATTGGTGACTTGGGGCTCAGGAGTGATGTCAGTATAAGTACTGTGCATGACAGGATGGCTAGCAGACGGCGGGGTAGCGGTCACGTGGGCTGCAAGGCTACAGGATTGGTGCTGTTACCAAACATCACCGCAGCCTGCCTTGGAAACATGGCAACAGGCACCGATATAAAATGAAGATCTTTGCATTGTTTTTTATTGAAAGTAGGCAGCTATGTTGCCCAGGCAGATGAATTGATTATTGTCCAAAGCTGCGAGGTTAAAAGCGTTTTATTGTTTTTTTTATTAAAAAAACGTCAATCATTTTGTGCAATAATTAATTTCAAATTGTTGATTCAATGTCATCACTTGACAATTTGCATGGCAATCAAAACAACCCGACGAAGTGACCTGATAAACATTTATCAACATCGATGGTACACATGTGCAGGAGATATAATGATATGGTATCAATAGAATACTATAAACAGGAGCGTCGCTGTGCTGACTCCTGTTCTGCTGTCTTTCTATCTGACTATCTAGACTACCCTGAGAGCCATGACATAGATGAAAGACAAAATATAGAACGAGGAAAAAAGAACAAAAACAAAACAAAAACAGAGTGTACAATACCTAGACCCAAACCCCGTGACAAGAAGCATATAAGATGAAAAAAAAACAGAGTCAAAGCCAATCAAGACGCCCGCGACATCCAACTGCCAACAGAGTCGAGATCCAATAAAACAGACGAGAAAGCAAACATGACGACCAACAACCAAGCAGCCAAGAACCAAGCCGTGTAAGAGAAGAGGGGATGGAGGATGGAGGAATGAGGACCAGAGGAAGAGCGTCGAGGAAGAGCACCGGGAAGTCGTTAATACTTTTACAAGTGTACAGGGGGAATAAAACAAACAGCGTCATCAACATGCAGAAAATACAGAAAAGAGAGACACACCCGGCTATGCCGATACAGACACTTGTGCCGGGACAGCCATCTCCTCGTTGTTGCTGTCGCTGTTGTCTTCCCGCTCTGCCCATGCTCCCCACAGGTTCTGCTTGCTCTGCAGCTTGATCGTGCCGCCCAGTGTCTCGCTCGCCTGCTCAATCTTAAGCGCGTCCTTGGTGGCCAGCACCAGACACTCAAAGAACATGCGTGTCGCGTCGGCCTTGGTTGTACGGTCCTCGGGCACAATGTCCTGCAGCACCGCCGTCTTCTTCTGGCGCGTGTCGGCATCCGTCGCCGCCTCCTTGCCGAAGATATCGCGCAGAATGTGCACGGCGTGGTTGGTGCCCAGAGACACGGGTGGGCCAGCTGCGTTCACGGCGGTGGCGTCGGCATCGTCGGCCGCTGTATCGTCGCCGCCCGCACCGGCGCCAAAGGTCATGTCATCGTCGTCGTCGCCGAAACCGCCGCCAGGAATCTCCAGCACGGTGCCGTCGGGGGCAATCGAGTGGCCGCCGCCCAGGGTGCTGACGCCAAAGTCAAGGTTGTGGTCGTCATCGGTGCCCAGGTCTAGGCGCGGCGACTTGGAGTGCATATCGTCACTATCCATGTCGGCAATGCCGCTGTCGCGCTTGCGCTTCAGATCCAGCGCAGAGCCGTGCAGCGACTCGTACGACAGGAGACCGCGCAGCTCAGGCGCCCACGCATTGCCACGGCCGCCCAGCATGATGCTCGACACGAAGCCGTTGGACTTGCGCATCTCCATAAGGGCAAGCACGTACGGGTCGCGGGGCAGGAACGACTGTGCCTTGAGGATGTTGTCGCGGTGCGTCTGCTGATCACGGATCACGTTGGCCGCCAGCATGGTCTCGGCATCCGACTCGAGGACCTTCATTTTCTTGATCCGCTGCGGTGCGCGACGCGCAACTTGGTTGCCCTCGCCCGTTCCGTCGCCGCCAGCGTCGTACATATCAAGCCCGTTCGCGCGTGAGTACTCCATCTCGCCCTGGCGCACATCGTCGTCGTCAACGTCAGACAGCGGTGACTCGGAGATACGAGCACGAGACATGTCGGGGACACCGCCAGGCATCATTGTGGACTGGTCGCCAAGGTTGAACTGCATGTCGTCGTCATCCATCTGGATGTCACCATCGTCACCGGCAATGCGGACACCGCCAGCCAGGGTGTCATCTGGGTCAGCCGCGCCTTCCTTGCTGGCCTGGGGCAGGTCGAAATCAAACATGTCGTCCTCAAAGGCTGCGGGTGCAGGCGCGTCACGACCGACTTCGAGAGCGTCGTCCAGGTCGCCGAAATCCAAATCCAGCTCCAGATCGTCCTTGCCGGCAATGTCGAGGTCGTCGTCCTTGTTGAATACGTCTTCCAAGAACTGGCTGTTGTTAAAGTCTTCTTGCAGGTTGATGTCACGGTTGTTGGAGCGACCACCGACGGCGGCCAGGGCGCGACGATTGCTAGAGGATGGTGTGGCCGAGACCTCGTCCATTTGTGATAGGAAGAACTCGGGGTCGGGACGCGGCAGCAGGTCGAGGTTGTCGTATGGTGTGATCTTATCTGGCAGCAACAGCGATTCGCGGTTCGAGCTTTGCTGGTTGGCGGGCAGATCATTGTTGCCACTTGACCGGAAGGCCTATCGCGTCGCGTCAGTATACAGACAAGACTAGGTACAAACAAGAAATGGAATAGAACTCACCATCTTGATCTTCATTAATGCTTCATTGCAGTCGTCGAGGAGGTAACGCGCTTTGCGGCTGTAGATACGGACGACACCGAGCAGCAGCTGACCGCTCAGACGCAGGGCCATCGGCGCCTGGTTGGGCGTGATGATGGCCTCGACACTGTCCTGCAGGTTGGACTGCAGAATGTGTGTCTTGGACAGTTTGCGCTCAATGTTGGCCGACAGCCAAACACGGGCCAGAGGGCCCGTCTTGGAGAGGAGCGTCTCCGAATAGAACATGGTCGCGGTCGAGCCGACAGCGGCAAGGTGGTGAGGGTGTTGGTGAGGTCGAGGTTGAGGTCGGTGAGGTCCGTGATTTTGTCAATGTTAATGATGCCGACGAGGATCACGAGATGACGCGTGATGATCAGATGCGTAGGAGCCGAGTCGACATGCGTCTGTGTCTTTCTACAACAATCACGTAGCCAAAGTATCGAGTATCAGAAAGGTCTGAGTCGCGGGCAGGGTGGGCTGGTGGAGAGGAGAGGAAGAACGAGGACAGAGGAGATAAACACGGCGCGTACTGTGCGGATTGTTTATTTTAGTAGGGAGATGAGTGGACCGGACAGGACAAGGTCGCGTTGGGTGGCGACGGATAGCCGGCGCGCGATGACGGGTGATGAGTCGGTGAGTTGGATGGCAGAAGAATGATTGCAGAGTCGAAAATCGCGTCGATGTATGCTCGATGATGTCGTCGTCAAACGTTGCGATTGATGGCGAGGGCCGTGTTGTCAATGCTGCGTCTCGGTTTGCTCTGTGCTGCTGCTTTGATTCGAGGCAGAGACGAGAGGAACGGGGAGTGGGCGCCACGGGGGGCCCTGCGACCTGGCTGATCTGATGCGCTGTACGCAGTATTACTGGAAAAGGACGCTTGGTTGTCTAGCCAGTTGAATGCGGCCTAGCGCGGCTGCTGCGAAATTAATCCGGTGGCTGGGGCATTCCCAGCCACATGATAGACTGACTCAGCATTCTTGTACATCATCACGTGAAATAAATGGCTGAGTAAGCAAACACGACCAATCAGAGATCAATCTGATGACCCTTTCTCTTGAGCTGGCCAATGTATCTTCACTGCCAATTCTGCAGGAGAGGTACCTCGCCGCATCTCCCGTCGCGGCTGAATCTCATGTCTCATTTCACCACAACACCTACGTTGTAGCTGTCTTTTTCGTTCAACTTTTATCATCAATTTGACTATCCACGAGCTTCAAATAGAATAAGCATTCTCATGCATAATTACACTGACGGGCCTTATTTCAGGTACCTCAATGTATCTTATCTTACATCTAGCTCTACTAAGCTTCTCTTCTGCTCCATAGCTACTTCCGTACCTTCCTAAATACATCAGGCCGCGCACGCTCTGCTCCTCTTTGGCTAGCGCGTCTTTCCTCTTCCCTCCACTACAAACCCCATATTCTAATTCTGTACCAGCTATTCCACAAGTGCTGTAATAATAGCAAATGGAAATGCCCTGGCGGACCTGCATGAGAGGGTAACTTGCAATATCAAGTTTCCGGCACACGGAGGCTCTTATGATGGCGTCTCAGCGTTGCACTTTGCTGGATGTATCTCACTGTCGAGCGCGTGCTATTTACGTATTGTTAGGTGCCGTTCTTTCCTTTCAAGGTCAGGGGGTTTGCGACGGCATCGGAATAAATCATCTTGACATCAACATGGAAAGTGCGCTGCGCATGACTCGATCGCACTTTCTCTATATGAATATGTTCCTTCTGATTTTGGTAATGCAGACACAGTCCTTAGCAATACTTGATCCATCGTAAAATATCACGACCACACAAGTTCTGCCACCAAAAAGCTTCACTTTACAGTTCCATACGCCATCCGCCATCCGCACTTCTGTCTACTAAACATCAACTTGCATACGTGCGACCGCGACGCGCTCGTCCACTACATTGTAGTCTATATCAATCACTTGTACTTGCTTTTGAACTGGCCACTTGTATCTTGTCCCCTTTCCCATCCTCTGTCCCCTGTCTTCGCTAGTCGCTCCCTGGAACACTCCACGCTCCCTACAATACTTATTTTCTTCTTTTAACCCTTGGCTGCCGTTGTTGACCCATCTTTCCGTTGTCTTGATCCATATCGCCCTGTCTAGCCCTTTCTCACTCTCGCTATCGATTCAGTATCTCAACTGTAAAATAGAACGAGAGCAAAGTCCCAAAAGTACCCTGGCGTCTGGCTACTGCTTGTGTGGAACCCCCAAGTCGACCGCCCAATTACGTCCACGTCAACGACTTTCATTGCCTCTCTCTCGTTCACCTTCTCCGACTCAACCTCTGGCCAGGCCACCCCTTTCCTTGGCCCCCTTTTCACACGCAGCACCTCCGTAATACCACCAGCACTACGCTATTTGCTGTTGGGTTACTACGATTGCTTTACCAGACCAGTCTAAAGACAACAGCACCCCAGCTCTAGACGACCATCGACCAAAAGAAGCTCCCTCTCCTCTTTTATCGCTTTAATTCCCGGTCTCTTACCTCTGCGCATCTCGCCAACAGTACCTCTTCTCTGTCGATCTGTCCTCCGACTTCTTTCTTTTTGCATTCTTGCTTCTTCTGTGAGTTGCCTTTTCTCCAGCCTTCCCTTCGACTTGGACCTCGCGACCACGATTGGCCTTTTGACACCCCCTCCACCGACGGCCTCGATTGCTCAGTTGCTCAGCACTGCCTCATGCACACCTACAAATAAACCGCCTACATCGCACAGTTCGACGCCCGTCTTGGCACCAGTTGCTCAATCAATCTGCTAATACATCTATTAAGCCCAAACCGACGACTACCACGAGAAACAAGACCGACTCTCACGAAACATTACCCCGGACTTCTACGCGGATTGCATCATTCCGTCCCATTGAGCTGCTTCCGTTTCAGCTACGTCTCCGTGCAGCACTCGACAATAGAACCAGCAGCATTTCGACACAACGACGGCACCTGACGGCAAATGACCGGCTCCCATCCATAACTACAACACCGCCTTACCACCAGTCGCCGAGATGGACCGAAAATCCGGCTCCGACTTCACCTTGCCTCTCTACAACGGAGCTGAGGTGCCACGACTTCACACCCCCCAGGCTGATTCCAACGACGACTACAACAGCCGTCGCTCACGCACATCCAACCATGTACGCACAACTTCAGCCCAGAGCCGGAGTATAGCGGAGGAGTACTCCCACCTGACCCCGGTCGAAGTCGCCCAGCGCCTCCAGACGTCGCTCACACACGGCCTCACCCCCGCCGAAGGCATTGCCCGTCTGCGTGACGGCGCCAACGAGATCCCACACGACCCGCCAGAGCCTCTGTGGCTGCGCTTCCTGGGCCAGTTCAAAGAGCCCCTGATCGTCCTGCTGCTCGTCTCAGCCGGTGCGTCTGTTCTGGTCGGCAACACCAGTGACGCCATCAGCATCACCGTCGCCGTCACCATTGTTGTTTCGGTCGGCTTCATACAAGAGTACCGCTCCGAAAAGTCCATCGAGGCACTCAACCACCTGGTCCCAGACCATGCAAACCTCATCCGCACTGTGTCCTCGAAGGACCGCGACACAGCCTCGGAGCCCCCGACACCGGGTCAGCTTTCCGACAGCGACACTCCCAGCGGCGCCGTAACACCCACCGAAGAGGTTATCCAGGCGACGTCGGCCAAAGTTCTGGCTGCGCAGCTGGTCCCTGGTGACCTGGTCATGTTCACAACAGGCGACCGCATTCCGGCCGATATCCGCGTGACCAAGGCCGTAGACCTGACCATTGACGCGTCCAATCTGACTGGTGAAAACCGGCCTGTGCGCCTGACCTCGAATGTGCGCTCGCGTGTGAACCTGCCCTTTTCGCCGGGCATGGGCCCCAAGGGCAGCAATGTGCTGTCGCTCCCGTCGCCTTCGCCGCTTGGCCACGGCAGCAGCGGCAGCATTGGCGGCGGATCTGAGAGCTCGGGTGAGGGCAAGAACATTGCCTACATGGGCACGCTTGTCAAGTCGGGCCACGGCCAGGGCATTGTCTTTGCGACAGGTGGCAACACACACTTTGGCACCATCTCGCTCAGTGTTTCTAGCACCGAGAGCCCGCGCTCGCCGCTGCAGCTGTCCATGGACGACCTTGGCGCACAGCTCAGCAAGTTCTCGTTCATTGTCATTGGTCTCATCTCGCTGATTGGCTGGCTACAGGGCAAGGGCCTGCTGGAGATCTTTACCATTTCCATCTCGCTGGCCGTGGCTGCTATTCCCGAGGGCCTGCCAATTATTGTCACCGTGACGCTGGCTCTGGGTGTGCACCGCATGGCTGGCCGCAACGCGATTGTGCGCAAAATGCCCAAGGTTGAGACGCTCGGCTCGGTCAATGTTGTGTGCACGGACAAGACGGGCACGCTGACAATGAACCACATGACGGTGACGAAGCTGTGGTTCTTTGGCCGTGACAAGCCTGTCGATATTGCCGACGAGGCAGAGGACGTGTCCGAGACCAAGGAGGCAGGCGCCGCTGCGACGCGCATCCTGCGCATCGGCAACATTGCCAACAATGCGCGTCTGTCGCGCCGGTTCAAGGAGAGCGGCAGCTCGCGCGCTGTTCTGTCGTCGACTCTGAACCAAGAGGACGGCCCAATGTCATCCAGCCGATGGGTGGGCCAGCCTACAGATGTCGCCGTGATGGACCTTGTGGACCGCTACAAGGAGCACGATGTGCGGGACGCCGTCGGCCCGCGCACGGTTGAGACGCCGTTCAGCTCGGAGCGCAAGTGGATGGGTGTCACAATTGGTGCGTCGACCGACGGCGCAAAGGAGTTTGCATACATCAAGGGCGCGCTGGACCGTGTGCTGGATGCATGTGACACGTACGTGTCAGAGGACGGCCGCGAGATTGTGCTCGACGGCAAGCGCAAGCAGGAGGCCATGGAGGCGGCCGACCAGCTGGCGTCGCAGGGCCTGCGCGTGATTGCGTTTGCCAGCGGCCCTGCGCCCAAGTCCAAGACCAAGGCAGGCCTGGCTGGCAGCAGAAGCAGCACGCCCGCTGCCGCCGACAGCCAGAGCGGCCATCACCACGCACACCCCGCCTTTAGCGAGGAGCCGTACAAGGGCCTCACGTTTGCTGGTCTGGTCGGTATGAGCGACCCGCCACGGCCTGGTGTGGGCCGGTCGATCCGCAAGCTGATGCGCGGTGGCGTCAAGGTGATCATGATTACTGGCGATGCCGAGGCAACGGCCCTGGCTATTGGCCAGCAGCTGGGCATGTCGATTGCGCGTCCCGTCGAGCACGGCACCAACCAGGTGGCTGTGCACCCCGTGCTGCGTGGCGAGGATGTGGAGGCGCTGTCGGAGGAGGATCTGGGCCAGGCGATGCAGCAGACGACGATTTTTGCGCGCACGAACCCGGATCACAAGATGAAAATTATCCGCGCACTGCAGGCGCACGGCGATATAGTTGCGATGACGGGCGACGGCGTCAACGATGCGCCGGCGCTCAAGAAGGCCGACATTGGTATTGCCATGGGCCGGCAGGGCACCGACGTTGCCAAGGAGGCGGCCGACATGATCCTGACCGACGACGACTTCTCGACGATTCTGCACGCTATCGAGGAGGGCAAGGGCATCTTCAACAACATTCAAAACTTTTTGACGTTCCAGCTGAGCACGAGTGCGGCTGGCCTGTCGCTGGTCCTGCTGTGCACGTGTCTCGGGTATAAGTCGCCCCTAAACGCCATGCAGATTTTGTGGATTAGTAGGTTTCTTCGTTCCCCTCTTCAGACATTAGATCATAAAGCTAACCGACAGACATTATCATGGATGGACCGCCGGCACAGTCGCTGGGTGTCGAGGCCGTTGACCGGGACGTCATGAAGCGCCCGCCGCGCAAGCGCAACGACCCCGTACTGACCGAGGCGCTGGTGCGCCGTGTTGCGCAATCGGCCTTTATCATCATGGCCGGCACCATGCTCGTGTATCGCAACGAGATGCTCGACGGCGCCGTCGTCAACCGCCGCGACACCACCATGACCTTTACATCCTTTGTGCTGTTTGACATGTTCAACGCGCTCACGTGTCGGTCCGAGAGCAAGTCGGTGCTGTTTGGCGAGGTGGGCCTGTTCACCAACACGCTGTTCAACTGGGCGGTGTCGTTGTCGCTTGCGGGCCAGCTGCTGGTGATCTACTTCCCCTGGCTGCAGGGCGTGTTCCAGACGGAGGCGCTGGGCTTTATGGATCTGGTGAAGCTGATGATGCTGTGCAGCACGGTGTTCTGGGCAGACGAGGCGCGCAAGTGGTACAAGTACGGCCGGCACAAGCGGTTCGGCAGTGCCTCGTACAGCCAGATTGTGTAAACTGGACTACGAATGAATGGGAAGACGAAAAGGACGAAAAGCACGGAAAACAAGAACAGGCATGGAGCATATGGGTAACGGTCGTTTGTCTTTTGTCTTTTGTCTTTTATCTATTACTTTTGCAAAGTTATCTTCTTGGGGGTATATAATATTATCATAGAAAACCATTTTAATCTATTCAGCATTTCTCTATACTTTTGTAGAGCTCTCTTGAGGGTGTTGCCAAACACACCAAACGGATCAAGAGATTAGAAGAATGGTAAGATATACGCCTTTCCGACAAATACTTGATCTATTACCGTCTTTGATTTATTTGGAAGGGACTTTTAGTAGCTGACTATATGTATGCGCTTGAGCTGGAACATACTATTCAAGACACGACAGTGGCGTCGGTGGTTTAGTGGTAAAATCTGTCGTTGCCATCGACAGGCCCCGGGTTCGATTCCCGGCCGACGCATTCTTTTTTGTGTTTATTTTTGCAGATGTTTTGCCTTTTGCAGAGCCCCAAAATTTGTCATAAAACTAGTTCACATGGGCCAATTTCCCATTAACAAGCGTCGGTGGTTTAGTGGTAAAATCTGTCGTTGCCATCGACAGGCCCCGGGTTCGATTCCCGGCCGACGCATCTTTTTTGCTCAAGTCCTCTGCCCAGAAATCGGACAGGGTTTTATTCTGCCTCGCTTTGAATTGTCTGGCCTATTGGAATCTGTTGAGTTTGTGTCTTTCATTTTGCTTTATGTGAAACTTATCCCGACGGGGTATAGTTTTATTACGGAATGCGGTTCGAGCGTATGATATGACACATCGACAAAGGTCGACTATATAAAAATAGATTTACAGTCTCAGTTGGATAGTTTTTTGTCAACTGAATTCTCAGTGGCATACCTCCAATTTTCACAGAAAAATGCCAACAGTAAGTAGATACATCTGCGGACTGTTTGTATTCTAGCTGTAGTATACACTGAATACGTTTCGAGTTGATTTCTTACTATGCTATTGGCTGCACAAATCAGCAAGTATTTGAAAATGTTCGTCACAGTTGGGAACATCGAAAATGAAGGGCCGCATGAGAAGAAGGGCAAGGCGGCTGGATTGCGAGTCAAGTACACAATCTATGATCTTGTTGTGTGGTTGATTAAATGTTTATGTATGGCTTGGGACTGCTTGCTGTGCATTAAAAGTTGGTCTATTTGGGGATTTACTTGAATCGCGAAAAACCACACTCATCTCTCCATCTTAACAATTTGGTGGCGATGCTGAAGGTGAAGGCAGTAAGCTATGTGCGCTCCATGCTTGAGGAAGACTTCACGGATCGGACTAGATACAACTTGCTCCAGATGTCATGCCCGTGCAAATTTATGTTAGTCACGAAAGCAATAGGATTTACTATAGCAGTGAATTGAGATAGTGAGCAAGGTAAAGCTGAGAGAATGATTCCACGGTTTCGCCGCGAAGCAGATATTGTCAAGGCATACCATTCAAAGAGTGTTAATGTGACGCATCTTGTCTATGGTTCAACCAATGTAAGGCAGAGCAATTATCGCTTTGCAACACAGTGATTGGATCAGCAATGCAGGTCATCAAATTTCATTCAACGCTGCCACCCACCGCCTCAACTTCACCCCATTCAACCACAAAACTTAGGGCTTGATGCTATACTGATAGCCATCCCAAACTTCTACGCGTTTTTGAAGCATTCCAAAGACATATCTGACCAGATCCAACACGTGCCACAATGTCAGCCCGTTCCGTGATGTTTGGGATGGGAAGCTGCTAATCCAGGAGATCGAAAAAAATCTCGCCACGGTGGTAGTTGATATCCCGCAACTGCTCAAAGGCTCCAATAACTATGTATGTTTTGCACTACCCCCCCTTGTCAGATATATGCGTTCAAGAACAGGCCGGACCCCGTCATTGCGACTTGGACACTAACACATCCAGGGCTTCCATCTGAAGCTCTCCGACCGGCCAGATGCCATGGCTCGTCTATCTCGTGGCGATATGAACATGCCCGACTTTGAAGGCTTTCCAGCCGAGAAGCAGATCCCCGAAGCCGAGTTTGAGGCCGCCGTGTACAAATTTCTGCTGCCGGAGACCAAGATTAAGATCTCGCACTTACTCTACCATCGAGTCCCGGTACAGCACTCGCCCCCCCGGACAGAGGCTCCGCAGGACATCGCGCCGCCGCCTGTTTGTATTTGAAATGGCCAAGGGGATCTCATCCAGACCCAACAGGTACGCCAAATGCATAGATAGAAAAAATTATGATGCGATGATTCTGATGCTTGGAAAACTAACCGCAATGAAAATTCCCAGGCCTCCCTTCTCGACCAGTCGGCCGAGATCCGAGCAGAACTGTTCAATTACAAGGTTCTCTTGACTTCGTCAACAAGTGGTTGCTTGACCGCCTCTTTGATTTCAAGCCAAAGTCGCTGCCGGTGCCAGTGGCTTCGACGCGCGCCTTTTGCGTTGCCTTGTTTGGGTCAAAGATCAACGCGACCATTGGCGATATTGGCGATATAATGGGGTGGGAGGAAGACAACAACACCGTCGGCCCTCGGGCTGCAGCGGCAAAGAAGTCGCTTTTACATGCTATACCGTACATCTTGCCTGACGACAAAGACAAAGAGGCCATTTTGTACCGCCTTGTGCTTGAGCACGGCGGCTTTGGCATCCACAACATGTCTATTGTAGGGCGTGTCGACGACAAAGACGTCCCTACTGTTATATCGATCTATGATTGGGAAACAGGTTGTATCGCACCGGCCATTCTGTCTGAGCCCTTGATGGCGATTGAGGTCGATCTTGTAACCGATGAGGACGCCGAACCTTTGTTCATCCGTGTTTCGGACAAGGCAACAGATGATGACAAGGTCAGGTACAAGTGGGCCTCAGAGCAGTACTTCAAGGTGAGTTTCGCAAGCTGTTAGGCATAACTGAACTTATGCAAGAGCTAACCCTTTCAGACGCTCTACAAAATGGCACCGGACTACAACGCGCCATCAAGGCTGGCAAATATGCGCGGTACCTGTGGTTCGAGCTGTGAGAGTGGCGCGGAGACGATCCTGAGGCCTTTTTTGGTGAGCTGGGCTCGTGGGCGGAGAAGATAATGGAAGAGCTGGGCTATCATGATTGGCATGCCGATGTAGTAATTGATAGCTAATGGTATAGTCTGAAAATGGACAGGTGTTAAAGCCGTAAGAAGTTGGGGCGTTGTAGAGCTTGCTCCAAGACGATCATCGCGCCGGGGATTTTCCCCCGCACGACTAGTTCCCCAGGTATGGAAACTCCGCAGGTTCCGCATACTTCTCCGACATAGGACCCGTACTATATTCATATCATTTTGACGATTGCATGTATTATGTTTCTTGATTCATTCATATAATCAACCAGAGTGCTCACATTCGGCCATGCCGCCTGTAACGACCAAGTTCCGAAAACACGTCACAAAGGCGTGCACGCAATGCCGCGACAGCAAAATCAAGGTGCGTTTCTGCAAGCTTGACCAGAAGCTTTGTGAATCAAAATGACAATGGACTGACTATATTCAAGTGTGATGGGGTATCTCCAGTCTGTTCGAGTTGCTTGAGAAAAGGCAAAGACTGCCGATATGAGGCGCGAGAAGATCGTAGAAAGTGAGCAATAAAGTCTCAGGATAGTGTTATTCGTCGACGAAGTGAACAACCAGCTTATAATCAGACTCTCACTGCGAATAGCAGTCGATCTACTGTCGGCGCGCGTGCAACAGCTCTCACACTTTATCATCGACAAGGGCCTAGAGCTTCCGCCGATGAAGCAAGACGATAGCAGGACGCTCTCTGGAATCTTGCAGTGCCTCGGTATTGACATTGAGGCCCCGTTAGGCTCAGTCAATAGTACAGGCGGCGGTTCAGACAAGAGCTCCATTACTACGACCGCCTCCCAGGCTGGTATTGTCGTGTGCGCCGGCCAAAATCAGCATTCAAGTGGCAAGGGCCACGGTCTGTCTTTGCCACCTGCAACGCAGGCCAACGCCTCTGTTAGAGCAGAAGATTCACTCCAGGCTCATCACGAGTCTCAACAGCCTAAAGTGAGCTCGGTTGACATTGGTACTGCTGACTCTAGCCTCGGCTTCTTCAACCTTGATACAACGGCCGCATCCGCTCATTCCGCCGCCTCGGCATCCTCCGTCTTTGACAGTTATGGTACGGAAGCCGAAACACTCAACGAAAGTGAAGATGAGCTCGTAAAGCAGCTCTCCGACCGAGTAGGCACTTTGCACATCAAGCCTGGCGGTCACATACGGTACCTTGGCTCGACGTCCAATTTCAACTTGCTCGAAACGCCGGGTGTCGACGGTGTCATGAATGTGCACACTCGGACAGTGCGCAACGACGGCATGGACTATCTAAACAGTCTCGGTATTGGAAAAGAAGTGCCCCTGGATATCGAGGAGCACTTGATAAATCTGTATTTTGCCTGGCAAGATCCAGCCGCGCACATTGTCGACAGGGCCATCTATGAGTCTGCGAGAGCCAAGTGGCACAATGATGTCGATACGCCCTACTACTCGGAGACCTTGAGGAATGCCATGTAGGTGCATCTTTCTGAACTCTATTGGGAAAACGAACAGACCTGACAGTATAGATGCGCTGCTGGAGCTGCGTTTGACACCCGCTACCACCCGGCATTCGTCACTTTCCCGCGATCGCTAGCCGACTTCTTCGCCGACCGGGCCAAGGTGCTGCTGGAGCTGGAGCTGGACTCGTCGCCTACTATTGCCACTGTACAGTCCCTAGTTATTCTTAGTGCCCACGACATTGGAAACGGCCGAGACACAAGAGGATGGTTATTCACTGGTATGTATACTTGCCGCCTCAATATAGACAAATTACTGACCAAAAGGCATGGCGATGAGACTCACATTTGTTCTCGGACTTCACCAAGACATGACACGATACGTCGCCAAAGGCCTTCTCAGCCGGGAAGAGGCTGACCTTCGGCAGATTGTGTTTTGGAGTGCATGCATAGTCGACCAGTAGGTTCAGCTGACTCTCAATTACTCGCGTATCATACTAATCTAAAAGCGTCTGGAGCTTCCATCTGGGCCAGCCATTCCGCTTCTCGCTGGAGAATGCAACAGTAGAAAAGCCTCCATTGCACCCGCGGATAATAGGGAAATGGACACCATACGTTGCAGCCTCTCATAGTTCAAGGCCTGTCATCGACTGCACCACTCTGGTCTGCCGCTTCCAAGCCTTGCTGTTCGAGGCTATGAGTCCTTTATCGACAACGCTCTACGGCTCACTGTCGATCCCCAAGACCACACTACAGCAGATGAACGAGCAGACAGTCAACAGCATCTTGGAGTGGAAGGGCACCCTCCCCATGGAGCTCCAGGTCGACCTTAATGACCACACCACTCCATACCTTCCCCACGTTCTACTCATGCAGTAAGTCCCGATTCGTCCTAGCATATCTCTACGGCTTCACCTAACTCCCTAGCTTGCAATTCCACCAGGCTATCATCTACGCACACAGACCGTACATGTCCAAGTCATACCTCCAGCCAAGTCCGCCCCGAGGCGCAGGCGCCGGCCATGCGCGCCAGATGTGCATCGACTCAGCCAGCGCCATCGCCGACATCCTCAGCCTATACGAGAATCACTACTCTTTGAGAAGGATGAACGTCCAGGGCGTCGCCATCACCTTTTCGGCCGCCCTCATTCTCATATTTGTCACCATCTCACGTCTGCCTGCCGGGAACCATGATATCCTGGGCCACCTAGGCACATGCTTTCGAGCACTGGACGAGCTCGGCTTCACGTGGGAGAGTGCCAAGCGAGCGCGCGTCTTCATTGTCCGAATCCAGCGCCACTGGGAGACACAGGCTAAGCTCACGCGGCGACCAGGCCAGCCCAGTTTTGGCAGTTTCAGCAAGTCCAGGTCTCCTGGCTCAAGCTTTAATAAAAGCGCAAGACCAACCAGGAGTACACTAAATGAAAATGACAGCCATGCCAGTATTTGCACTGGGCCAAGCCTGGTGTCGTTTCCCGCTGCACCTGCGCCTCCGACCGAAAGAGGCACTGCCGGCAGTTTGTTACCCGGTTCGGGCGATGATGTGTTTGACGGGCTCGATCTGAGTATGGACCTCGACCTTGATTGGATGCTGACGGCCGACCTCCAGGGGCGGCCCGAGAATTGGGGCAGTCTTTTCGCTGTGCCCTCCGGGGACAGTTTTCTTCCAAGGTGTCCTTAAGACATGGCCGTTGGTACGATGAACCAACCGCACGCGTCAAATGCTACATCGGACATAATCTTTCCCAACAAAACGACAGGGCTGGTGAAACAGAAAATAACAAATCACGCGCGTTGCAACCCCTGCGATTGCGTTGTGTTTCTCGCCGGAGATATCTCTAATTTCCTACGACGATCTATTTAGTACCGTGTAGAACCTGGTCATGATGCGCCGAACTCAATGGGGCAACTAAAAGCCAAGGTTCAATGACATCGGAAGGGCAATTCCCACCTCTTATTATGATTGCCTGACTTTGGGACCCGCAGTACCCCAGATTACCCCAGACACGAGTGCAGATCACCCCGGACACTTGTCACTTTTGGCCATTTAGCAACATTCTAACGGCCATTTGCTTGCCACACCCGGTGTTGTAAGTCGACAATATGTCCGACGTCACGCCCGGGATATTGTCTCCGACATAGGCGAGCGTGTTGTGGACGTGTTCATGATGTTGTTGATCTATATGGGCTGATGGTTTGATGATCTGAAGGAGGACTTTGGGGATATTTAAAGTCATAGTGGTCCTCGCCTGGATCTTTATTGGAATCTTGTGCATCACTCTTCAGGTGTCAATTTGTTTTCAAGTTTGGCAAGCAAAGTTAAGCGCCTCTTGATTTCCTTTTTTTATTATATTCTTCAAAACATCTTGTATCTCGGCAATATTTGAGCGCAACCTATACTATTGAGGTGCAACACTTTGTCAAGATGTCATCGTCCTTGGAAAAGTCCAGCAAGCCTGGAAGTGAAGAAGATCAGGGCATCATCGAGAACGTCGAGCATGTCGATGAAGTCAATCCCAACGACTTGACATTTGTCCCTACGGCACAGATTCCAACTCGCCTGGCACAAGACGTTTCGTATGGCCGTGGTGGCATTCGCGGCGTCATCGAGTCGCCATATGTCTTTGGCGCGGCTTTGATCGCGTCCATGGGCGGCTTTTCTTTCGGCTATGACCAAGGTGTCATTTCTGTCATCAACGTTATGGACGAGTTTCACGCCGTGTTCCCCCAGTCTGAGAGCGGCTTCGGCAAGGGGTTCATGACGGGCATGCTCGAGTTTGGCGCATTCCTGGGTTGTTTCTTCATGCCCTGGCTGGCTGACAGGATATCACGGAAGAGAGCGTTGTCGGTCGTCGTCGTTATCTTTGTCATTGGTGCCATCATCCAGACAACGGCCGTGAACTACGAGATGCTCGTCGTTGGCCGTACCATTGGTGGAATCGGTGTTGGAACTCTAGCACTGGTGAGTCCAGCCTTGATTCTTTTTCTTTCCTTTTTTTCTTTTTTTCTTTTTGGAATTACGCATGCTGATAATATAGGGCGCTCCTCTGTACATCTCTGAAATTGCTCCGCCGAACCTGCGTGGCACGCTACTTGTGCTCGAAACATGCTCCATCGTCCTTGGTGTTGTCATCTCCTACTGGATCACATTCGGTACCCGTACGCTGCCGGGCGAGATCTCCTTCCGTCTCCCGCTTGGTTTGCAAATGGTGTGTGCTATCATGGTAGGGATTTGTATTAATTTCTTCCCGTACTCGCCCCGGTGGCTGGCCATGGTTGGCCGCAACGAAGAAGCTCTTACAAACCTTGCCAAGCTGCGTCGGCTTCCGACCACCGACGAACGTGTACAGACAGAGTACCTCGGTATCATCACCGAAGCGCGTTTCCAAAAGCTTGTCCAGGAGCGCCGACACCCCGGCGTGTCCGGCTTCAAGCTGGAGTTTGCGTCTTGGGGTGACCTGTTCCGGAAGTCGTCGCGGCGCCGGACTGCTGTTGGCATGGGTGTTCAATTCTTCCAGCAATTTAGCGGCATCAACGCATTCATCTACTACGCACCGACACTCTTCCAGTCTCTCGGCCAGAGCCCTGAAATGTCACTCATTATGGCTGGTATTTTCAACACTCTCCAACTGGTTGCTACATTCACCTGCTTCTTCGTCATCGATAAGGTAGGCCGCCGGCCGCTCGGTATCTGGGGCGGTGTTGCAGGTGGAATTTCTTGGGCTGTCATGGCTGGTCTCGTCGGTGTCTATGCACAGACTTGGGAGTCACACATTGCTGCTGGGTGGGGTGCTGTGGCCATGGCCTTTATTTTCATTCTGGCATACGGTCTCAGCTTCGGACCCCTCGGCTGGGCCCTTCCATCAGAAATTTTCCCTAGTTCTACGCGGTCCAAGGGCGTAGCATTGGCCACAGCAACTAATTGGATTTGCAACTTTATTGTTGGTGTTGTGACACCACCTATGATTGAGAATCTCGGTTTTGGAACATACATCTTCTACGGTTCCTGGTGTTTCATCGCATCTGTTTGGGCCTTCTTCCTCGTTCCCGAGACCAAGGGTAAGACGCTCGAACAGATGGACGAAGTTTTCAAGGATAATAGCAGCCACGAGGACAAGGAGCTGATGAAGGTTGCCACTGCTGACATTATTGGCCGTTACCGTGTTGGTGGCGCCTGGCAAGAGGCCAGACACGTCTGAGCGAGACGTTGCTAGCAGGGAATGTGTAGAGGAGAGGGAGAGTTGTTGATATTACCTTTTCTTCCTTGTATAGCTTACATAGCCAATTACGACTAAGCCAGACAACGAATTCCATCCACGTATATTTACTGTGACCTGTTGATTTTCTTTCCTAGTTCCCAATGACCATAATAAATAACTTTGAAGATCGCTGCGGCCGTAAGCCTTTGGTCATTTCTCGAGACGCGGATTGACTACCGACATGAAGCAAAATTGACTGAGACGGAAAGCTATGATCGGAAATCGAATCCCCGAAGATGGCCGGTTTCTTCGCCAGACACACTCAAGTGACAGATCTAGATATAAACAAGCCCCCCATAAGACAAGTCACGGCTGTCATCTCACACCTCAAGGTCCAATTATAGTCGAAAACCTGCATCATGCTTGGTGTATGAATTTCTTGTCTATTCGTCAAAACTCCCACATAGTCCAACGTGCTAATGCAACTGCCTAGACTCAAATGCGCCCTATCAACCACATCGGTGTGTCTGTCACAGACATTGAGGCTGTTACAAAATGGTATACCGAAAACATGGGATTCAAGGTCTTTGGAAACAAGATCAAGCATATCAAGCGATCTGAAGAGCCCGACAATGGTATTTTCAAAATCTATCCTGCGTCGCTCCAGGAGGTCAAGCTGGCGTTCATGGCTACGGGCAATGGCGTCGGCTTCGAGGTGTTTGAGTTCTTGGACCCTAGTTATCAGAGCGTTGGCGAGTTCGAGTACAACCGCGCTGGCTTCTTCCACCTCTGTGTAACAGATGCAGACCCCGAAGCACTGCTGGACAAAGCCCTTGCCAATGGAGCTAGTAGACTAGGCAGCCCTATTATCAACATGCCCAGCCGGTCCAAGTGCCTCTACTTTAGAGGCCCCTGGGGCAATGCCATAGAGGTGTTGGACATGAGCTTCGACCGCATGGCAGCAACTGACACGGCATGATTCCTGTTGACTGTTTGTTTTACCTTGAGGACATTAAATAAATTAAAAAATTCAAGACGAAAAGAAACAGAAGCAAAAAGAAACTCCCTCGGGTGGGCTCGAACCACCAACCTTTAGATCACCGAGGATCCGGCTGGTATGAAGAGATCATAACAGTCTAACGCGCTATCCAATTGCGCCACGAGGGATGGTACAGTGGCTTGTTGGCCCGCGTCTTGTGAGGGTTTAACAAAGGGACGATCATGGCATGTGTAGTGTTGCTAGTTTTTATTATTATTACTTGGCTCTACCATGGCATGAGCTACTATTCAGCCAGAGATATGAAAAATGCCCGATCGAAGAATAGACATACATTACTACCTCGGTTTGCCAATTTTATTCCGATATCTAATAACCCTAAAAACGTATTATTCTACCCTTCACATATCTCCGACTTTCTCAACTTACCCCGGACTCTATTGCGCTCAAACCCCAGACACTCCCATGTAAGTGCCCCGCATATCGTATAGCCTGCACTTGCTACTGGCGGCTCTACCCAGGCACCTCACAAGCCAAGAGCTCGGCCCCGCTTCCGCAGTCTGGGGTTGTTGCGGGATTCTAGTCCCGGCACGCAAAAACCGGCGCGAGAGCGTAGCATCAGTCGTGCTGTGTGAACGCGACCCTAGACAGTTGTATACTCCACGTTTTAGAACATATGTCCGATGGTATTACGAAACGGCGGTGAACTCGGCAGCCAATTTGATGATACTGTCCGGCTAGATGAACTTAAGTCCGATCCTAAAGTCTTTTGCTGATCAGTGAAGCCCAGCTGACCTGACTTTATCATTGCGCCGTCGTTTTTGGTTTCCGTCACTTCATTTTCCGTCGTAATTGTTTCCGTACGTCTTGTCCAGTTGTTCTTGTTTCCGTCGTCAGCTGTCTTGTTACCTCTGTAATTGTAAAGTTATAAAAGACCTCTCTGCAGCTTGAAATTGCAAGTCTGATCTGTAAATCTACGTCAACTAGTTACGAATTATCAAAATGGCTGTAAAGAGACTCCAGATCGCGGTGGCAGGCCTTGGCCGCATGGGCAAGCGGCACGCTCTGAACTACCTCAACAAAACTCCTCGCGCAGAGCTTGTGGCAGTCTTCTCCCCAGACCCGGCCGAGGTTGAGTGGGCTGAGAAGGAGCTTGTGCCGTCTGGCGTCAAGGTCTATACCGATTACGACCTGCTGCTCAAGCATTCTAGCCTGGAAGCTGTCGCCATTATTACCATCACCGCGGCACATGCCGAGATGTCCATCAAGGCCATCAATGCCAATCTGCACACCTTTTGCGAGAAGCCTCTTAGCATTGGTGTTGAAGCCGTAAGTTTTCCCTGTTCAGAATCCAGATTGGAAGCAGGCCACTAACAATAAAGTCACAATCTGTCGTTGACGCTGCAGCAGCCAAGCCCAACCTCAAGGTGATGTGCGGCTTTTCGCGCCGCTTTGACGCCTCGTACCGCGATGCATTCCAGCGTCTTGAGTCCATTGGCACGCCGTCTGTGTTCCGGTCGCAGACGTGCGACATGCTCGACCCGACTGGGTTCTTTGTGCAGTACGCCCAGTTCAGTGGTGGCATCTTTGTCGACTGCAGCATCCACGACGTTGATCTTGCTCTGTGGTTCCTAGGCAAAGACAGTGTCGTTAAGAGCATTACTGCGTCGGGAATCACAGCCGTCGAGCCTGACCTGCGCAAGTTCAATGACGTCGACAACGGCATCGGCATCGTCGAGTTCTGGAACGAAAAGTTTGCCTACTTCTTCTGCTCGCGCATGATGGCTGCCGGCCAACACGATATGACGGAGATTCTGGGCCCCAAGGGAAAGCTGGTTGTGAATGGCCATCCGCAGGCAAACCTGGTCGAGGTTCATGCACCAGGTGGTGTTCTGCGCGAGCTTCCGCAGAACTACTATGGGCGCTTTGAGCCGGCGTTCGTGACAATGGCCAACGAGTTCACCGCGGCCTGTCTCGATGATACGCCTCTTCCATTTGAGCTGTCCGGTGCCTCCAAGGCTCTTGAGATTGGCACATACCTGCAGGAGAGTCTTAATTCGGGACAAAAGATCTTCTTCGACAAAACTGGACGTAGAATTTCTTAGGCAGGCGGCCAGAGTTGTGATGGCATTTGAATAAAATCAACCAAGCATCCAGTTTTTTATATTATGTGGCAGTATATTTCCAGTAGCTGTATGGTCTACCTATTAGTCTAAAGCAATGTCTCCCAAAAAGAAGAAAGGACTTTCAATGTTACTTGGCTTTTCGGGCTTCTGAATTAAGAAAAGCTCACAACAACACTTCCCTCCACAGCACTGCTGGTGTCCTGGTTTACATTCGTGGCCAAGTCGCTGACGAAACTGGAACCACCACCACCCAGACCAGCAATGGAAGCCGACCAAGCCTCGGCACTGTTAGAGTAGTAGAGCGTCGCGCCACTACCGCCGCCATACGAGCCACCGCCACCAGCACCCGAACTTCCGATACCATTGGTAAGTGTTGCAGCCGCCACGCCGTCTGCACCCTGACTTCCCGTGGCGGCCTTGCCATCACTGGCACTTTGGTAGTATCCGTCGTAGTCACCTGCCGTGCCGCCAGCTGTTGCCGTGCCCTTGCCTCCTCCGCCGGCGTAGGCAAGGTAGCCTGTAGTGGGGCTTCCTCTGACATACCGCGTCCTGCCGTTGTTGTCTGCAGCACTAGTGTCGGATGAGGAAGTCACAACCAATGTCGTCGTACTGGAGGTAGCAACGCCATAGTTGGCTCCGCCGCCACCGCCGCCCGCAATACCGACTAGGCTCCCAGCAATGTACAGGCCCGATCCGGCACCGCCGCCACCACCGCCCTGGCTGTCGATAGCAGTGCCACCACTCCAGTAGGTGCTTGTGCCCTGGGCTCCAGAGCTAGAACCAGCGCCACCGGCAATGGGGCTGAGCTCGGCGCCACCTGTGATTGGAATTTGACCCGTGATGATAGCTCCGTGTCCTCCGTCATAGCCGAGCTGGCCACCGGCACCACCGATAATGGTAAAGGTCATGGTCTGGGCACACGCAGGGGCGTTCCACGTAGTAGAAGCACCCGCCTGGCTACTGGCACCGATGGAGTAGGTCTGGCTCAGATCACACACTGATGAAGTTGTGGGGACGATTGAAGGTGTAGTGATGACAGTTGCTGTGCATGTTCCAGTGCATGTCGATGCAGGCGGGAGCGTTGTGGCAACACAACTGGCCGTATCAGAGCATCCAGTGGTAACAGTGATTGTTGTCCCAGGAGATGTCGACGAGGCAGGAGCTGTAGAGTTGGGGAAGAGACCAGACGAACTAGGAACGGACGAAGGCGTCGTAATGATGATTTCCGTGCATGTACCCGTGCAGGTGGATGCGGGCGGAATAGTGGTTGCCACACAGTTGGCCGTATCGGAACAACTGCTTGTGACTGTCACCGTAGTGCCGGGTGGGGGAGTAGTGATAACGGTCGCGGTGCATGTACCAGTGCACGTGGAAGCTGGCGGAATCGTAGTTGCCACACAGTTGGCCGTGTCAGTACAGCCAGTGGTTACCGTGGTGGTGACACCTGGAGGTGGTGTCGTGATAACAGTGGCTGTACAGGTACCAGTGCACGTGGATGCCGGAGGAATCGTAGTTGCCACACAGTTGGCCGTATCGCTACAGCCAGTGGTCACCGTCGTCGTCACTCCAGGAGGAGGCGTGGTAATGACCGTCGCAGTGCAGACGCCGGTGCAGGTCGATGCTGGAGGGATAGTTGTCGCAACACAGTTGGCCGTGTCAGTACATCCCTCAGTAGTTGTGACTGTGGAGGGTGGCGTAGTGATGACGGTGGCGGTGCAAACACCAGTACAGCCAGCCGAAGGCGGAATCGTGGTTGCGACGCAGTTTGCTGTGTCGGTGCAGCCCTCAGTCATAGTTGTAGTCGTGCCAGGAGGAGGTGTGGTGATGACTGTAGCTGTGCAAACACCGGTACAACCAGGATCAGGAGGGATCGTGGTTGCAACACAGTTAGCCGGGTCGGGGCATCCCTCAGTGGTTGTGACTGTAGATCCAGGGGGAGGGGGAGTGGTAATCACTGTTGCCGTGCAGACACCGGTACAACCAGGATCAGGAGGGATCGTGGTTGCAACACAATTGGCAGGATCAGGGCAACCCTCAGTCATAGTTGTAGTCGTTCCAGGAGGAGGTGTGGTGATGACCGTAGCCGTGCAAACACCAGTGCAACCGGGAGAGGGAGGGATGGTAGTAGCAACGCAGTGAGCCGGGTCGGGGCATCCCTCAGTGGTTGTGACTGTAGATCCAGGGGGAGGGGGAGTGGTAATGACCGTAGCCGTGCAGACACCGGTGCAGCCAGGCGAGGGAGGAATAGTTGTGGCAACACAGTGAGCCAGATCAGAACAACCCTCCGTGGTAGTGACAGTAGATCCAGGAGGGGGTGTTGTGATGACCGTGGCAGTACACTTGGCGGTGCATCCTGGCGACGGGGGAATAGTGGTAGCAACACAGTGGGCAAGGTCAGAGCACCCAGTTGTCACTGTGGTCGTAGCGCCGCTGGGGGGCGGCGTGGTGATGACCGTAGCGGTACACTCCGTAGTACAGCCAGCCGGGGGAGGGATAGTGGTAGCTGCGCAGTGAGCCAGGTTGGAGCAACCCTTAGTCACAGTGACAGTTGCGGGCGTTGGCTCCGACACACCAACAAGGCGAGTGCAGTCCTCATACCTGTGATGGTCAGCAATTGTCACTTCAAATAAAGTTCATAAGTTCAAATAAACATACCAAGAAAGCGTGCGAGTGGTGATGGACACATCACCACAAGCTCCAATGTAGTGAACAGGCTGCAAGCCTATGATCATGCGTTGGCAGTCTTCTGCAAGGGCGCCACCAGCCAAGGACAAGGCCAAAGCCAGCCCTTTGCTGAGGTTTTTCGAGAGCATGATATTACCGTGATATTACCGTGGAAGCAGGCAGGCTTGTAATTGTCGAATGACCTAGTCAAGGTCCTGGTTGTTGTTGGTTGCGATGTTAACTTTAGAAAAAAAAATGAAGAGCTTCATGATGCGACTTTATATACACGGTCACGGCGACTTATGGAGCGCGATCCGACTTGCAATACGACGGCATCTTTACGCTTTCGGTGTCGCCGCCAGAATGGCTTGTACAAAACAAAGGAATTCATCTTGGCTTCATGCAAAATTCTTTGAAATGTCAATACGAGGTCGGAGTCGTCTGAGAGCACCGAACATCTGTCTGACAGAAAGAAAACAAGACTCAGGTCAAAGAATGATCAACAAGCCGTGCCACATTTCTCATCGTGACCTTGATTTTGTTCGGTGAGCCATGCCTGTTGCTGATCAGTCATGATAGTCTGATATCAACGGAAACGGACAATTTGGATCTCGATCCAAAGGCTTCGCATCTCTGGTAGAGTTCTTGGTCGCATTCTCGTCGATGTAAGATTCAAACTTCATGATAAATCCGGGCCTCGCTAGGACTGCTGATCTATTCAAGGTTCCTTGGCCTAATGTCCTAAGGCTGACAATGATCCTTACTCAACCGAACATCCGCATTCAAGTCATGGTCAGCAAGTGTAAAATGTCGTAGTCGTTCTTAGACAATGCTTCGACGATAGTACTTTATTGGCCAACATTTGAGCAAGCAGGTATAGTCGGTCGTTGAGGACCGACACCCGTTTCCACCGCCTTCCGGTCTAGCATAATGACTTGTCGTTTGTATCACAGACCTTACTAACAGGCAGTATGAGACCTTAAATTGAAAATAAAGAACTAAAATGCCTCGCGAAGATCTTCTCCGTGAAAGAGCTGCCGTTTTTGTGGCGAGGGCATCATGCGTTTGTTGACAAAGAATGAAGCTGCAATGGTGATTATGTAAAAGGCTGTGATAACCATATGTAGAAAAACGATAAATATAGACATTTACACGGGAGTAGGGCTGCAGCAAGACTGATATAACTGTTCTATCGGCAACGCCGCTGTTGAAGAACCAATTGATCGACATAAACAAAACTACGATGTAGGATAAAATCAATTCTTTCTATCCGTCTTTGATAGGTGCCCTTCATGACGACTTATCAGAAAACGGATGTGGCGTTCCAAGGACCACCCTCACTCGAGTAATGCTGTGGCTAGACTCTTTACAGAATAATATGCATCTGCCAGCCAGCTCTCCTATTCGTCAATGAACGCAGCGCATCTTTTGCCGGATGCTGTTCCTAGATCCCATCTAGATCGGCTTTCCACACACCATATACAGTCTATTTAGAACAACTAGCATTCGGATAATAAAGCGGTTGTGGCTGGTGGTGAGCATATTTTCTTTTGTCGGCAACGGTGGTGTCTTGGCCTGGATCACCGCTTCTGATTTCTTGTCAATGAACAAAGCGCGACGATAAATGTTCCGAGTGTCGCATGCTGCTTTCTTTTTCTTATTCGGTCTGTTGGATACGTTGGAGGATCTACATTTTTCTATGTTGATTCTACCCTTAGCCACACATATCTGTCCAAGCAGTGCATTTAGTGTTTTTGACTAACACGGCTAGTGTGGGGCTGATCCGGCAAGGACCTCTCAGCATCATCAGCTATTTAAGCATAATTATGTTCATGTCGTGGTTCGGAGTAATGTATAATTTCCGAGCCATAAGCTAGCTTTTAACATTGTCTCACTAGGAACTCAGTCTGAAGAATTGCACGACAACCGGCAAATTCCGGTTTTTGATTTTAAATGTAGAAAATGTGATGTATCGGTTGCAGGACCACCGCGAGCCTACAGACGACGAGAGACAGCAAATCGAAAAAGAGCCTCACCATTGCAGTATCAGGAAACAATCGGCACTTACTGCGTGCCTATGTAGCAGAAGCGAGGGCGGTTTCGACCTCGCTTCGGCCAAGTAAATATGCCTAATTTCGGCCAACTCGGGCGTCATGATGGTGTCAATGGACATAGACGAGTGGTCCAGAGGTAGTGGTCAGGATTCCAAAACGTTCATATCGACTTTAAAACATGCAGAGCTTGTCACTACAGCCCATAAAAACATGACCATATTCATAAAACAGTTTTTGTCCCAACTATTTGCTTTAAACTATGGAGTTGGCTGTACTGTATGCGGCCTGAGCGAAAATAAGTACCGAGATAGCAGACTCCGTCATAAATTGGGGCGTATTTCTATAAACAACGGATACCGAGACTCGGTGAGACCGAACAAATAGTGCTGGCACAGCCAACAGAAGATATGACAAATGAAAATCGTAAATATATCATGCTTCGTCGTCGACTGTTGCCCATGCTGCTTTGTCATACTGCTGTCTTCTTTGTTTGCATCTCGAGATGTTCGTCCTGCTGTTCATCTTACCCTGGACGTCTCACTTGCTGGAAACTTGGCAGATAGAATTCTCCCCGAAATTCCGTACAAAGCTTGCGGCCGAAATGATCACTCAGCTCTCATCAGTCAGGCATTCAAGCTCTGCGGAGTCGTCAATGGCAATGGCAGGAAACAGGCGGTGGCCTGATGCCGATGATCGTGCTTCGGTAGTTCTTTTTTTTTTTCAAGAGTAGAAATAATACAAGTCTGTGTGCAGCCTGCTGGTCTAGTGCGAGCTATCGAATATTACCTCGTATCCGAGTTTGGATTTCCGTTTTAGGTCATTTAAAACCATATTCGGATTAGAAGATAGTCGTCTAAACGGTAAAGCATGCTTTGCTCTCAGTTCATCCCCTTCCGGTCAAGCTACCGTACATGTTATTCTTTGATGGCAGTCTGTTACCTCAGTAATCCAAGATAATATCATTGAGCCCAGCCACAAAGTAACTGCAGAAGAGGTGCTGCTTACTGTGTCGCACCGTACTCACAGCTCGGATCGTCACTGGTCGGTGTTTGTGAAGATTTGGCGATGACGAAGCAAACTACGGCAGCTCGCAGAACTGCTCACTGGCTACAGACGTTTAAAGCTAGGAAAATTGATGACGCATGGCTGACAAAACTTGTCAAGACAGCAACTTGACGTCTTTGAAGGAACATGCTTGATCGGAGTGCAAAGACGGATGTTTGCTGTGCTCAGTGTCGAGCATTGTGCGAGTACCAACAGTAAAGGAGCGATTTCTTCGAACTGCACTATACACAACGAACTGCATTGGAAATTAACAATCGTACATTTTGAAAGTAATCGTAAATTTTAGAGCATTTAGTGACAGTTTCGTGCACATTTACGAAGTTTGTTCAATTAATGTTTCCCAAAGTACATGAAACTACTTCATATAATTTTTATAACCAAAGATTATAAAAAGAAAGCCTTTTAAAATTTTAAACGTTCTTGGTAAATAGTTAATATAATACCACGCTGAGTTACAGTCCTATTCCAGCAGCTAGATATCAAGCCTATGCTGATTAAGTGATAATTATGACGGAACAGCGGTGCTCCTCATGTGCACAATATATTTTGTCGTGACAATGCGCGTCGCGAGATTGAAGTTTGAATCACTTGGGGGCCAAAGTGTGGGGCCAACGTTGCTACTATTTACACCGCCACTATTTACACTACACACACGCTCACGCTCACTCACATTCCTGAAAAATCTCCGAGAGGCTTAGTTCGTAAAATTTCCTTTTAACAAAATAACATTAATCTATATGCATTCTTTTACTTATTCGACTTTGACACTGACTCGTCTATTTACTTCGTGGGCAGCTCCTCCAGGATTGGCCGGCCCTCGTCGTCAAAGTAGACAGGCTTGCCGAGGCGGAACGAGTGCTGCAGCGCTGTCACAATCTTGGCCGCCTCGTACGCGTCCTGGGCTGTGCAAGTCAATGGTGCGCCGTCGAGAACAGCAGAAGCGAATTCGGCAATGTCGGCGCGGAAAGTGGCGCTGAACAGGGTGAAGGAGTCGGGCGTCGAGGCAGTGCGCACACCGTGCTCATCACGGATCTCAACGCGGTTGATGGTCGAGTTGTGGTTGATGAGCGAGTGGGCCTTGGTGCCGTAGACGCGGGTGAAGGACTCGTAGCCGTTGGTCAGTGTGCGGCCGACGTGCATGTTGAAGATCTTGCCGTTGGCAAACTCGACCAGACCCCAACCGCTGTCAGCATCGGCGGTGTCGGCGAGAGCAGTGTAGACGGCCTGCTGACCGAGGGCGAAGACGCGGTTGACCTGCTTCTTGGGGTTGGTGATGCCGATCTCGGGCTTGAGGAAGAAACGGGCAATGTCGGCATCGTGAATGCCGACGTCGAGGAAGATACCACCGGACATGGCCGAGAAGGCGACGTAGAAGCCGTTGGGCTCCTGGTGGTCGGAGTTGTGTGTCTCAATGGCGTGGACCTCGCCCAGGGTGCCGTCCTCCAGCATGCGCTTGGTCTGGGCGTAGGACTCGTCGTAGCGCTTGGTGAAGGGAACCAGGAAGACCTGGTTGGGCTTGGAAGCGGCCTTGGCCAGAACCACCTCGGTTGCGGCGACTTCGGTAGAGATGGGCTTCTCACACATGACGTGCTGTTTTGCTTGTTAGTATTCTTGCTGCAACTCAACCAAAATTCCGTCAAAACCTACCAGGCCCAGGTCAAGTGCCTGGATGATAAGAGGGGCGTGGGTGGCGGTAGCGGTCGAGATCAGGACGGCCTCGATGCCGCTGTTCTTGAGCATGTCGGCAGGGTCGGCAAAGAACTTGACCTCTGCCGGCAGGTTCTCGGCAGCCCACTTGTCGGCACCGGGCTTCGAGTCGCATGCGGCGATGAGGTCGATACGGGGCTGCTCATTGATCAGGATGTTGGCACGGATGGAGCCTAGACGGCCAAGGCCGATGAGGCCGAACTTGAGGCGACGAGGAGGAGCAGCCATTGTGTTGTGTGTTGTGTGTGTGTGTATTGGTTTGTATTTCTTTTGTCAAGTTGATAGTAAGAAAGAACAAACAAGTATTAATAGTCTGATAAGTGTCGTGAATGTGTTTTTGTCCTACTCCCAAGTGGCTGTTCTATACGTCATATAAAAAGACTCAAGCATCGCCAGCTTGAGCTTTTACACGAGACTTTACAGAGCTCCAAGCTCATAGCTCCGTATCCCCACGGTAAAAACGGCTTACACGAAAATGATCAACGGCCGGCCGAGATACATAGTCTATACCAACATATTCTACATCCAACGAAGTATCTACAACTATGTCCTATACATCAATGGCCGATGACCCCTGAAAACTACGCGCATGACCACGGAGTAAAGATGGATAAATATTAATGTCCCTCCTTTGTACAAATACAAAAACAATGTCAAGAAATTTATCTGTAAAAACCACGCCTTTGCACGCATATGATACTGGTATAGATATTTCCGCCTAGAAGCCGATCGGATGCAGTGAAAATATGTCCGATTACAAGCGGACCGGACGAAACAAATATACCCGGCACTCCAAAATGCGAAATGCGGAGTAAATGCGGAGTAAGCCGTACCTGTGTGAGGAGTAGACCCACTTTAATGAGTGAATAGCCTCCAGCAATTGCCGGACAAGTCGTAGAAAAACCGCGTGATGAGGAAAATTGCAGGAGAAATGACAAGACACTACCCAGAAAAATACGAAAACTTAAGAAAAGAAACAGGCGTGGGGTCCTACTGCCTCCTTCGTATGCAAAAGACCCTCTAGGGAAACCAAGAGGAACCCTTGGAACAACTATGGAACCTGCTGATCCCCGGCTTTCGCGGTTATGCACCTATTTGGGACCGGACACATTATGATGGAGATTGTTTCCAAATTCGACCAAAAACAATCCAGGAACACGAACACGTCAAAAAACAGTCTGCATCTTGATCTGATAGAAACAGGGGGCTTGCTTAAGCCCAAAGGCGGGTGTGGATATTCAACAGCTCAGGCTTGCTGGAAAGTGGATTACCATAAACAGCAAAAATAAAAAATAGTCAAAAAGTCAAAAAAGTCAAAAAAGATGCGTCGGCCGGGAATCGAACCCGGGGCCTGTCGATGGCAACGACAGATTTTACCACTAAACCACCGACGCTTGTTGATAAATTAGCCTTTTGTAAACTACCTTATTAAGACAATTGAAGTGGGCGGATAAAGCCTACTTGAGATGAGACCCTCAGATGAGACTTGTGAACATAATGATTTCGACTTATACGTCAATTGAATTGCACATTTTCATCGATTTATACCCCACAGTATATATATTGGAAGAGATGTTGGCAATCTGTACTTGGAAATGAAAAACTTGCTCGTCTCGCAGTGTTCCTTAGAATATACATAGTTAACCCGTGGAGATTCGGCGACTGGTAGATAACTGACCCGGCAAGATACAACATGAATTTTAGATAGCAGCACACCTGACTTGGCAGACCGTGGACCCAATCAGTCCCCCCGACGCCACTCGATTTGAAGCCGGTGAGAAGTTTCTTTGGTGCACCAACTTTCCGGGGTAGACGGGACTACCCGTGAACTTCACCTCCCTGCTGACTTTAAGTGGTATTGAGACACGTAAGGAATAAAGTACCAGTGGTCAGCCGCATCAACACGCAAAATACTTGTCTCTCGTAGCTTTCCGTACTACAACTGTACTTGCCACCGAGGACGACGTGTGCGATACAAAGAAATACTATAGAATGATGATCTTTGCGAACACAACAATTTGGCGCAAAATAAGGCAGCATCGATTACTTGGCCCGAAATCATGAATACCATGGTTGTATTTAACAACGGCTGTGATATCAAGTCACTTTCCCCTGGACCCTTGTGTTATTCGGCGCCGAGCTGCCAAACGATCAATAAGCGGGACTTCCAAAAATAGCTAGTATGTTTTGCGTAGGACAGGTCTAGACTCTTCAATTTGCTTTTCACATTACACTTTTGATCAAAACTAACAACGACGAACGTGATATAAACTCGACGTGACCATGGCGAGTGATTAATTAAAATCTCTAAAGCATAGAGATGAGAACCGGTATTTTATCGACTTTTTTCTTTCAATCTCACCGCCCATAAACGAAGGGAAGCTGTGCATTTAAATGCAATTTATCAAATATAGAAGCAGACGCACAGATAATCTGTGAAGAACATCAAATACCTAGTACTGCACTATGAGTGATTTCACTCGTGTCGACACTCCTATGGAGCATATTCTGTTCTATTTAGAAACAGAAGCGGCTGAAATTCCCACAGTCGTTCTAGCATGACTCTCCATCCGTAGATGCGGGCGCTAGTCCCATGCCTCCGGCTCCTGACGTCCATTCTCCCCGCCATCACGTGTTGCCGCCACTAGAGGCGCCCCGGTTAAAATTCAGTGCTATCAAAAAAATTTCAAGCGTTGCCGATAGTTACGATGACGCCAGTCGGGACATTTACGATAACTCGACAACTCCACATAAACTTTGATTTGTTCTTTTCTCTGATAGAATTGCTTCCGCAGTAACTCTTTGGATTTATTTGAACAATCAAATCAACAGCCGCAAAGATGTCCGGCTTCGATACTTACAAGGTGAGTTGAGACTTGAAAGATCATACGACATTGCCAAATAGAAAATGAGACTGACAGATAGACCCCCCTCGACTCCCGCTACAGCAGCGCGGAGATGAAGCAGATGTTCGGCGCCCGCAACCGCCACTCTGTCTGGCGCAAGCTGTGGCTGCTGCTGGCCGAGGCCGAGAAGGAGGTCGGCGTCGAGGGCATCACCGACGAGGCCCTTGAGCAGATGCGCGCCCACCTGACCCTGACCGACGAGGACTTTGCCGTTGCCGCCATTGAGGAGAAGCGCCGCCGTCACGATGTTGTAAGTTTGCATAATTTAAGATGAGATGTGGTGTGATGAGATGAGATGCTAATAATGTAGATGGCCCGTAAGTCGATTTTATGAGATTCTCATACCGCATCATGAAATACTGACCATTTAGACGTTCACGCCTTTGGCCAGGTCGCCCCCGCTGCCGCTGGTATCATCCACCTGGGTGCCACCTCTTGCTAGTAAGTTGAGCCTCATCAAGCATAATCTTACCAGTACTGCTTACTAACCTATACAGCGTCACTGTATGTTCACTCCGAAACGATATGATTCCTGAACTATGAACTAACAATACAGGACAACGCTGAGCTGATCCTGATGAGGTATGTTTGACTCTCTCCATCTATGACAATGAATATACACTAATGAAAATAGAGATGCCATGGACCTGCTTATCCCCAAGCTGGCCAAGGTCATTCACAACCTGAGCCAGTTTGCCCTGAAGACCAAGGAGTGAGTTTATCTTCAACACCATTTTGGCCATTGCTAATAGAACAGCATCCCTACTCTGGGCTTCACTCACTTCCAGCCCGCTCAGCTGATCACTGTCGGCCGTCGTGCCGCCCAGTGGGTCCAGGACCTGGTATGTCTCAACCTCATTTGAGAATATATACATTATATGCCAAATACTAACAAATTAGATGATGGACCTTGAGAACATCAAGACCCAGCGCGAGCGCCTCGAGTTCCGCGGTGCCATGGGTACCACCGGCAGTATGTACTCTCCATAAGTTTCCTGTATCTCGGTATGAACATGTATAAACTAACACAAAAACAGCCCAGGCCTCGTTCCTCGAGATCTTCCACGGTGACGGCTCCAAGATCGACAAGCTCAATGAGATTCTCTGCGAGAAGACCGGCTTCCCCAAGACCTACGACATCTCCGTCCAGACCTACTCCCGCAAGGTTGACCTCGACGTCTCCAACGCCATTGCCGGCCTCGGTGCCACCGCCATGCACATCACCAGCGACATCCGCCACCTCGCCCACATGAAGGAGCTTGAGGAGCCTTTTGAGAAGGACCAGATCGGCTCGTCTGCCATGGCCTACAAGCGCAACCCCATGCGCTCCGAGCGCATCTGCTCGCTCGGCCGCAAGCTGCGCTCCCTCCCTGCCAACTTTGCCGATACCTACTCCGACCAGTGGTTCGAGCGCACCCTCGACGACAGCGCCATCCGCCGCATTGACATCCCCGAGATGATGCTGCTGGCCGACGCCGTCCTGATTGGCCTCGACAACGTCAGCTCCGGCATGGTCATCTACCCCAAGCGCATCCACGCCCACGTCATGGAGGAGCTGCCCTTCATGGCCACCGAGACCATCATCATGAAGATTGTCGCTGCCGGCGGCTCGCGCCAGGAGGCCCACGAGGAGATCCGCGTCCTGTCGCACCAGGCCAGCGATGTCGTCAAGAACCAGGGCGGCAAGAACGACCTGATTGAGCGCCTCAAGGCCACCGAGTACTTCCGCCCCGTGTGGGCCGACATCGACGGCCTTCTGGACCCCTCTCTGTTTGTTGGCCGCTCCGGCGAGATGGTCGAGCGCTACTGCGGCGCTGGCGGTCTGGTCGAGGCCCGCCTGGCTCCTTTCAAGGAGTACATTGAGAAGACTGGCGCAGCTGAGCTGAACCTGTAAGGGCATTGTCATCTCAAAAAAAATTCATAGACGGATAAAATAGGAGTAAAAAGGACATATCGGAGGGGTACATTTGGTACATCATATCACATAAAAAATACATTGGTTTATTTCTGCAGCTACAGCTGCGGCCTAAATGGTACAGTGAGTTTTGCGACATTTCTACCAACAATTTCGACAGCTACTCCTTGGCTGGACACATTCTTGAGTTCAGGATAAAGCTCCTGGACTGTCGTTTCAATCGACTCGTGTGGGAAGAGCGTCACATAGTTTTCCGACCAGATGATGGGATTGACATCGGCGCCGGAAGCATCGACAAGGTTAAGAGATACAAAGATAGCCGGCACTGCCGACTTATTCTCAATGACGAGTGTGTTTGAGCTCCCTGGCTTGCCTGTGACGGTGACGTTTGCCAATGGAACCTTGGCCAGCGACGTGAGACTCGCATACTTCGAGACCGGTGTGTAAAACCAGTTGGAGTTATCCCAGTCGAGCTGGTCAAGAGCTGCACTTAGCCAGTACACGTTACGGTCAATCACTGTGCCTCTCACGTCTAGTAACGTAAGCTTGAGCAAGGCAACATCCTTGAGGCTAGACACTCCAGGAACAGCCTTGACGACAGTACGGCTTGTATTTGGCACGCGAGTGCCGGCTAGTGGCGTAGTAGTATTGCTCAGGATTTTGGCATCTACGGCCGAGATGAGCTCAACGCGGACAAATCGAGCATCTGAAGACAGCGATAGCGACTTGTGGATATAGACGACGGAGCTGTCGCCGTAGTTGTAAACCAGATGCTCGTCTCTTTGACTGCCGCCCGTACCCGCCCTCGCTCCGTAATAGGCCCCGGCTGGATGCAAGTAGTAGTCAAACAGCTGCCAGTGCAACGCCGGCCAGGCTCCGTTCAACATCCAGTATATGACACCAGTTGCCGGGCGCTTGTTTGTATTGGCGACAGTCAGATCTCCAGTCGTCCCCCAGAGTGCCTCGAAAGCTTCAAACATGGCCCGCGTAGCCTCGTAGTCAGCCATTTGTGTCTTCATGAGGTAATCGTCGAGAGAAGCTGGTGCGCCGTATCTCTTCCAAAGACCATTGTTGAAGATCTCACGTGTGTGAAAAGAGGACTCGATCGTTGACATATGATACAGGCCCTTCTTGGGGTTCTTCCATAGGTCTTCTAGGTCCACAGGGGAAAGAAATTTACGCAGGCTTGACAATGTTGGTGTGCCGACGCCAGCACCCTGTTCTGAGCCAAAGCCGAATGCTGCTCCATACCTCTCGTCGTCTGTCGGGGGCTGTACGTCATACCAATAGTTGGGTGGCACCCAGTCGTATGGACCGGCCATCTTCATACCACCCGGCCCTAGAGCTTTGGAATAACCCGTCTTGGCTGCCGACGCAACAATTGGTGCCTGCCAGCCTACATCAGCAAGACCTTTGGTGTAAATATCAGTCGCTCTATCGTCGGGCCAAAAGTCGCTACCGACAAGGAACCCGAGAATGCTGGGGTGGCTTTGTTGCATGCCTGCCTCGTGACGCATACTGACATTGGCTGTATCATAGTCCGCCTCGGACCAGACAGCTATTGGGGCCGGCAGGTTGTCATTGTAGGGCCATGCCTCCCACTTATCGCAGCACTCCCACCCAGGAAGAACCATAAGACCAAGGCGATCGCAAATTTCATAAAGCTCCGGGTGTTCCATTTTCCCCTCAAGTCGTATAGTGTTGAGTCCCATGTCGAGTGTGTAGAGGGCGTGCGCTTCAAAGCGAGCGGCATCCCAGCGCAAGAGAACATCCGGTGTGTATCCACCTCCGAGAACTTGGAAAGGCCGCCCATTGACAGAGAATAGAATGTCGTCGGAGCTGCTGACAGAAGAAGTCACCTGTCGGAAGCCGAATTTCTTCTCAGCGGTGTCGGATAGGGATTGCTCTGAATCAGACCCGGTGGACGTTAGTATGGACATTTTCGCCTTGTATAGAGGCTGCTCGCCCCATTGCTGGGGCCACCAGATCGACGGTGACGGGACCGCAGCTGTGAGAATAATTTGTTTAGTTTCACCGGCAGACAGTATCAACGGGGCGCTCTTGACGTTTTGCATATCTGAATCGCTCTCTCTGACAATGGTGCTTTCGGCATGGAAGTTGACAGCTGTTGTTTCGAGGTTTCTCACAATGGCCTTTATTGTGACAGTCCCGTTCGTCCCAGTCTGGAGTGGTGTCTCTCCTATTCTAGGAGCTGTAAAGTTGGAAGTCACAAAAAAAGACTCAATAGCCACTGATCCTGTCTTTCGGACATAAATGTCTCGCCACACGCCGGTCCCGTTGTCTGGCGGATAGGGGTTCCAGTCAACAAACCCAAGACCAAAGTCTTTAAGATAGTTTGTCGGGTAGGCTCGGACAACAATCGCCGCATTTGAACCGGATTTGTTCGATCCCAGAGAAGAAGTAATGTCATAGATGTGACCACCATAAGCGCCACTCTGGGCAGACTTGTCAGCAATCTTTTGGCCATTGATGTAAATATCAGCTCTTGATGTGATGCCGTGTGTTTCGAGAAGATAGTGGGCATTTCTTGTGATGTTTATCAGTTTTGGTGACAGGGCAAACTCGCTGCGGTATAGCCACGGGACCTGAAAGTCTGCCTTGTCGACGGACCTCATGTGGTCGGAATAAAAGAGGTCAGTGTCATTGTAGACGCCAGCAGCCAGCAAACATGCCACAACCGTGCATCTAGAAACTGGTGCATGATGCCACAAGCTAGAAGGCGATGCTTCATTGACTGCAGAAGGAATTGAAAGAAGCGCAGGATCCTGGGATGCTTTTGCCGACGACTGAACATCCCATGTCGTAATTGCAGCAGCATCTCCAGGTGAAACCAGAGGAAGCACTTGGCGTGCTGCACTGGCACAGCGAACCAGAGTGAGCGCAACACATATAAACAGCATCTTGTCAAGTCTAGCCACTGATGTAAACAAACTTGAGGTAAGAGAGGTAACCTGAAAAGGTTCTAAGAATTCCAGAGTTCGAGTATCACTCAAAACTCACTACACCGCTCGATTAATTATTGTCATCTTCCGCATAGTATTTGGTGGGACATCAGCTATAGCCGGCCCTTGCAGTAATATACATGACTCTGCCGCATAGTAATATCATCTCGGAGGAATGCCAGGTCATCTACAAAAAGTACGAAAACATTTCTCATTGATGCTTGGAATAGTCATCACGGTTTTATGCGTCTTTATTTCTGTATAGGATAATTCTCTCATCTCAATGGCTAAAAAGAGGACGTGCAATTGTTACCAATCTGGCTTGCTTTCTGCCATTAAGTATACGACTACTACTGAGTAACAAAATAGAATTAAGTTTACGTTCTTGGCCTACACAAGAATCCCAAATTCAGAGACCTATTCGCAGATGAAGGCACTATGTGCCTATTTGCAACCGCACATCCCCGCATTCGCTGTCATGATTCGGGTATATTGCACTTTATCTAAACAAAATTATACGAATTCAAATACAAAGCACGGCCAAATTGTGTATTATTAAACTCGCCCAATCCGCATAATAGCTTTTCCCCCATATCAGGGTGATCTGTTTATTTAAGCCATCATGCCCCGTCTAACATTTGCATTGATGATACGCAAAATAAGTTGTTGACTACCAGCGGTGAAATCCGGAAGCTTTTCATAATGGTCGCAAAGTACCTAACATTAGTCACTGGCTTGCTGGTGGCAGCTGCGAACGGTGCAGCCTTTGCCCCCTATGCAGAGGAGCATCCGTCTTTGCCAACATGGAAGTGCACAACATCTGGTGGATGCGTCCAACAAAACACTACGGTGGTCCTGGACCGCGACTCCAAGTTTGCCAAGGGATCAGCAGGCTCTCGCACGGCGGCCGACTACACTGCTATGGGTGTAACTACCGTCGGTGATGCTCTGACCCTGCGTCACTACGTCAGCGGAAACCCGGCATCACCTCGTGTCTATCTCCTCGACGATTCAGGAAAGTATGTCTTGATGCAGCTGCTCAACAACCAGGAGCTGTCTGTCGACGTGGATATGTCTGCTCTTCCCTGTGGTGAGAACGGTGCTTTCTATCTCTCTGAGATGGCTGCTGAGGGTGGAGGTGGTGCCGGTGCTGCTGGCGGCAACGGCTACTGTGATGCCCAGTGCCAGGGCTATTGCTGCAACGAGATGGACATTCTGGAGGCTAATTCCATGGCTACTGCAATGACACCGCACCCTTGTAAGGGCAACTCTTGTGACAAGAACGGGTGCGGCTACAATCCGTATGCGAGCGGACAGCGCGGCTTCTGGGGTCCCGGTAAGACGGTCGACACAAGCAAGCCGTTTACTGTCGTGACCCAGTTTGCAGCCTCTGGGGGTCGTCTGTCACAGATCACGCGCAAGTATATTCAGAACGGCAGGCAGATTGGCGGCGGCGGCACTATCTCCAACTGCGGTGCCGAGGGGGGATCTGGTGGTCTTCCAGGCATGGGAGCTGCTCTCGGTCGCGGAAGTAGGTTTTTTCTGCTCTTAATTTGTTATAATTTTTCTTCCTCGTCCCTGACTAACAAATCAGTGGTCCTTGCTATGAGCATTTGGAATGATCCAGCCCAGCAGATGGCCTGGCTTGATTCTGGCTCGAGTGGCCCTTGCACTACAGGTCAAGGAACGCCTGCCAACATCCAGTCTCAGCATCCCGACACGCATGTCGTCTTCTCCAACATCCGCTGGGGTGATATCGGGTCTACAACGAAGGCTTGAATATGTCACTTAGTACGGCAGACAGATAACTGGCCAACTTTGAGTACATCATTTACCATAACAAACCCTTTACATCACCAGCCGCCGTTCGGTGTGTTGAACACGCGGGTAAAGACGCGTACTGACGTCATCGTCGTTGATAAAGAGATCGTACTGGCTCAAGAAATAAAAGGTTATTTAAAAAGAATAAAACCCAAGGTTACCTATTGTCACCTCACACTCTGACATTGGTTAAACCTTGAGCATCTCATCTCAAGCATGACGGTGTCGTGAAATCTAATCGCGTATCAAGCGTTATGCCGTCGTCTTGCGTGATAAAGCAAGTGTTCTGATTGGCTAATTGTATAGCTGTCGGTTCAAAGTGGGTCCCTGATAGGTGTACGAAGTAGTCCGGGGTTCACGCCAGAGTTCGGCTACGTCGATCACCACGACCCGGAAGTATCCATCTTCACATCTCGTGCTGGTACTTGTAAATACTACCTCAAAATCGATCATGAAGTTGTCAACTTTCCCGGCCAAGAGCCTGGCCCCCGTTTTGCGGCGTTCGGTGCTGTCTCCCAGCATTGCTTCACGCGTCTCGTCGCGACTCTTGTCGACGACGTCATCGCGTTCTACCGATGGCGTTTTCCGGGGTCTTACGGACACACGTCTTCCGACGCCGTGGATCGAGGCGTACCGGCTGCAGCAAGAAGGACAAAAGGCAGAGTTTGCTGAAGCTCACAACACTAAGCGCGATCTGACGCCGAAGAAGATGAGAGACAGCTACCACCGCGTGGTAAGTGACAGGTTGCATGCGGCGAATAGATGACATGTGTACTAACAATCAAAGGTTCTTCCACTTGGCCAAGACCCATGGCTTTCAGATACGTATATCAATTCGTCTGGCCATATTCGGTAAGAGATTCAAATCGCACTTCTCGTAACCCGTTCGCAACTGACGATATAGTCTGGGTACAGTGTTCATGGACCTCGATGCTTTGTCCGGTATCATTGTGTACAAGCACACAGGATCGGGTGTAACTACTGTGACGGCTGCCGTTGATCGAATTGAGCTGGCACATCCGCTCACGGAGATCTGCGACCTCGAGTACAGTGGAATGGTCACGTATGCAGCCGGTGGCAGCAGCGCTGAAATTACCTGCAAAGTAGCACGTGCGCGTGGTGAGGGCGAGCCTAGCAAACCTGAAGATCTTCTTCTTACCTGCACTTTTACCATGGTCGCTCTTGATCCAATCACACGCAAGCCAACTCACATTCCACGTCTTATCTGTGAGACCCCCGAGGAGGAGGCTATCTTCCAGGCTGGTGCCGCCAAAAGTCTGGCCCAGCGCGAAGAGCGCAAGACGTCGCTGCTCGAGGTTGAGCCCGACGACGAGGAGTCAGCCCTAATCCACCGCATCTGGCTGCGTCAGTTGGAATACCATGACCCCAATCGGCCCCTGCGCCAACCAGCCAATGTGGTTGCCATGAGCCGCACTGCTCTTTCCACAGCCGCCATCATGCAGCCACAGTACCGCAACCGCCACCAGACCATGATTTTCGGTGGCTACCACATCAAGCAGACATTCGAGCTAGCATTCTGCTGTGCGGCATCTTTTGCCCACGCGCGCCCAACATTTGTTAGCGCGGACCCCTGCACGTTCCGCAGCCCTGTTCCCGTGGGCAGTGTGCTGTACTTGACGGCAACTGTTTCCTACACTGACCCCGCTGTGCTAGAACTGGACGAGAGCAAGAACGCAAATGCCAACAGTGATTCTGGCTCAGACAGCCCCCCTCTTACTCGCGTTCATGTACGTGTAGATAGCAAAGTGCGCGAGATGGAGCACGGAACTGCTAAAGTTACGGGGCAATTCCACTACACATTTACGGTACCCAAGGATGTGCGCGTGCTTCCGCACACATATGAAGAGTATATGCGGTATATTGATGCAAGGCGGCGTGTCCTCGCAGGTTCCGCCGCTCAGCCCCCCATATCAGCGAAGCAGGGGGGTGTAAATCTGACCGAATAAGAAACGAGCTCTCTATATTTTTTCCCTTGAAGATAGATTTGAACATGTCACAATTTCTTATCGTCGAGGTGTCAAGGTCTACTCGAACAAGGCTCCTACAAGCAAGGCTGAGGACATCTACAGAGTTCAAAAGAGGCGCCTTCATAATAGATTCAGTTTGTAGAATTGGACCTATTTGATAGAAGCATAGTTCTACTCGTTTTATTTCATATACTTCTTACTGGTTTCAAAAAGAACACATGCGCTATGGCGCTTCCGCTTCATCATCATTGATTAGGTCTAATACATATTGTAGGCCTACCAGTACTGGATATGCTTGTTCTGACAGCGTAATGATACAAAAACTACTAATGGTAGTCAACTGTTCTTGGTTTTTCTGCGCTGTTTTATCAAGGGCACTTTGGTGATCACGAGATATCCTAAAATTAGCTAAACAGAAGGCAAGGCAATTTTATGTTCAGTATATTATCATTGACTGTTTTGGGCCTTTTCCTGATGTACAATATTAGGCACACAGCAGCTCTTGCAGTGAAGGAGGTGTCAGACTGATAAAGTGCACAAACATTACCTTGTTCCTTTCTTTGCGAAAGTTACCGTCGGTACCAAAATGAATGTAGGCTGTTCGGATTAGCTTGTCCAATTTGGTATGTTATGCGACATTGAAGGATTATGGTATGCCTGGTCTAAATTTGCGGCTGGATCTTTATTTTACAAACAAATGCATCTCAGTTACATCAATGAAACTACGTGATGGCATGCTGACCGGGTGGAATTGCATGTGCTGTTGAGGTTACTATCGAGTGTTCCTATGATAAAGCCCCCCCCTAACTTTATGTTGTCTTCTTCAACAACCAGGGGTTGCGTAGGATGGGTGACACCAGTACTTGGTATGCCTTCGATGGGTAAGGCTGAGAACCGCATGTTTAATGACTATTAATATAACAAGAGCCATGCGGCCCAAGGCGCTTTAGTCTTGTTTGGCCTTGGCTACATTAATACGGACGTGTTCTCCTTCTGATCATTGTCCTCGCATCTCATCATCGTCTGAGCAAAACTTCCAACTTCCCAGCAATGCACTCAGACCTCGAGCTTGGCCCGCTAAGGGACGCCAGCGGCAATACCAATGCCGGCATCGATACGGATGGCAATGATCAAACTATGGCCAAAGACATTGATGAGGCAGAGTACCAGCAGTTTCTCGAAAAGCATCCTCCGGATTCGTGGCTCATTAACTCCTTGTTTTGGCGCTCGAGAGTCCTGCTCGCTGCTTACTACTATGGGCATATATTTTGGGCTGTCATCGTGCTCATGCTGTATCCCCTTCTCAAAAAAGCAAATAGCAGCCATTCTACATTCGCTGGGCTCCTCATTTCGATTCTGGTCACTGTGTTTGTTCTAGTAGTTGCTCATAATCGATGTGTCTGGTTTTTATCACTCTACGCTCACTCGGGCAACACATCCGGACAAGTAGTAAGATCTCTCGGTGGTCACTTCATCTGTACAAAGCCTCTGACTTGAAATAGCGCCAATTTGCGAAAACGCGTCCAAAATTTTGGGGATGGCTCTGGGCCATGGTTTTACTTTTTGGCAACTTGGAATCTCTTTTTATGCCCATATTCTTGTCTTGCTGGGAAAGACACTTTTGGGGTCAGGATCCTGGGAATGATAATGCACGCGATCCCTTGTCTTTTATCTTGTACATTGACAGCGAGCGCCCAATCGAAGTGCCCTGCGGCGGCTCAATGAGCGACAAGGAGATTGTTGCTCAAATCTCCCGTTTTTTCTACGCTCAGTTGATGGCCAGGCCGATGTATCATGCTTTGTCGTTGAAAACCTTGGGAGGTGTCGAAATTATTGAGGTCAGTCGTCGTTCGTATCTCGATTGTTACTCGGAGTATACCACCGTTCAACTAACATGTACCTTTAGATTTGTGACGGGTTTCCGACAGGAAAACGCGATTGCACGATCGACTTCGGAAAAAACATGCATAATCGGCACATCAAATATTTCCGGCAATGCAAAAGACTCGACGGGAACGACTTTCTCAACACGCTTAAAAAAGACGGTGTGGTGTCTTCATGCAACAACCAAAAGATCCGGGCCATCAACATGGTCACTACATGGCATGCGTGGATTGTGGCTGCTGTTGTCCTGGCCCCCTCCATACTCGCCATCATGACGGCAGTGCTGTGGCCGGAGATAGCCGTGCTTACCTATCATGAAGACCCCCAAACAAGCATCCAGACTGGATTCACTATTGCAGGGTTTATTGTCACAATCGGGGCACTGTTAGCTGTATTGGTCACCTATGCCTCGGCGCCGTCTGAGAATGACGTAAAGATCAACAAAGGAGAAATGCGAGCCCCGATTCATGTGCTTCCACATAATGAAGAAACGAGTCTTCGAGACCGTTCCTCAAACTGGGCCAGGAGCAGGCCACGATACATGCCAGCAACGGGGGAAGCGCGTCCATTATCCCGAGGCTTTTCCCAAAGAGCAAGAGAACCCTCGCCAGCAGCACCAAAGGGAAATTCGGAAGATTGGCAGGCAGCTAGGCCAGCATCAGCACTCACAAGCGGATCGCCACATCCATTATACGCTCAACCATTGGCGTTTGAGTCGCATGTGTCCCATGCACATACAGCTTATGGTCCTCTAGCACCAGCACCTTTATGGGAAGCTCAAGCACCACCAGTGGCAGGGATGTATCAACCAGTGCCTGCGTCTGAAGCATCATATCCAGCCTACATGTACCATCAATAATGCCAGAGTGGGCGGCTGCATAGAAAGCCGGGGGTAGCAGAGACGATAATGACGAGGCATTAGGCCAATCACATGGAAAGGGATGTCTTCAATAAGATAAAAAGTCTATTTATGCCAACTTCAGACGATTTGCCAGATGAGATATCATGTAAAGTAAACATACGTAATTGTATTAGTTCTAGTCGGGAACACGACTGCTATCATAACATCATAATTTTATACGCTGTGAAATGCAAAGCAGGTCACTTTTGAACCCAAATCAAACGCTTTTGTGGACAAGACAAAACTAAGGCCGGGTGCCAACAACAGATCCCTCGGGCACAAGAATGACTGCCTCGTAGCGCCGGGCAAGGTCGGCAGTGGCACCGAACTCGACAGGTGGCGGGAAATGGCCGCGCCGGGGAGCGTCGTGCTCAAACAGGTCGGCACCGGTGCGGGGATCCTTCTTGCGGATAACACGGCCGCCAAACTGCGGATCTGCAATGTGCTGCTGGAGACCCTGTGCCGTGTACCGAGCCAGCGGGTCGGCCCAGCCGGCATGCCCTGCAGACTTGCGGTCTGTCTGGCAGCAGGCGCGGCACGAGAAGCCTCTGTCGAGCTCGCCATCCTCAATCTTGGTGGTCGGCGAAGACTGCCAGTAGGGGCCGGGGATGACGGCAGCGTAGCGGAGAGGATCTGGCCGTGGCTTGCCTGCCGACTTTGTTCTCGCTGGGGCAGGGCGAGACTGAATTTTCGAGGGGGGTGCTTGTGACTCGACCTCACGACGGTCAAAAAGATCGACCGGCTGTGTGAGACGTGCCAGCACGCCGTACCGGCCGGGAGGCACGCGGATTGTTGTAGCAGTGGTATCAGAGGGGGTGGCAGAAGAAGTAGTAGGGGAAGAAACTGGAAGTCCGGCGAACTGGGCAACGGGCAGGTATTCTGGCTTGGAGCGGAAGCACGAGTAGCAGACACGCTCGGACCGCAGGAGGTAGACGTAGTCGCCATAGTTGCTGGTGCAGCTGGCACAAGCTGTAGTACGGAGGCAGGCAGCGAGGGCAGACAGTGAGGGCCCTGATGATGAGGCATCGGTAGAGGGAGGAGCAAGCTTCACGAGAGCACCGAGAGCTCTAGGGAAGGTAGAGACAGTGGCAAAGTCACGGAAGCTGTCGACTATTGATGCTGTTGCGCGGTTGCAGTTGCGGAGGGCCACGAGGGCACGGATATCCATCTCGCCCAGCTCTGAGACAACCTGGTGGAGGAGCTCTAGTGGCAGCTTTCCCAGAGCGCCGAGGCTCCATGATGGAGACAGAGACTGTGAGTTTTGTGGTGAGGTGTGGGAGTTTTCGAGGAGAATGCGTGAACTAGCCATGGAACCGTCGTCACCGAGAAAGAAGCCAGGCCGTGGGCAGCGGTAGCCAACCTCCTGCCAGGAGGCGGTGTCTGAGGGTTGAGGTGGTGATGGCATGACGGTGGTCATTGTGAATGAAGAGGTAGAGGTGAGGGTAGAAGTGAGGGTGGTGGTCATTGTCGTCATGGTTGCGGGTGTGTGTGTGTGTAGAAGAAGATGAACGTGAAAAAAAACGAAGAAACAAGCAGCAGGCCAAGCAAAGCTTTATATCTTATGAGGCTCAGTACAATGACACAAAGTAGATTCGTCATTAATATCAGATGGTATTTTATTTATATCCTTGAACAAGCATCGTATCCCTTGGACGTTGGTCACAGTACGTTCATCAAAGCAAACTTTGAGTATCAAAGTATGAGCAATAGCTACATTGCTGTCCCCGGATTTTGCCAAGCTTGTGTTAGTACAATGACTTACACGGTGGATTAGGTATTTTTTATTTACATAAAGAAAACCAGTAAATAAAAACGCTGCCGCACCTGATCTCTCGGGACGGCTTGGCTTGGCACAGGCAATTTAAAATATTGACAAAAATAAATGATAAATAGTCATAGCTGTCGAGATGGTCTGAAAGATCTTTGCGATTTCAGAGATGAATGACCCAAAAATAACACGACGAGGCGAGCCAAGAATGGCGATTCAAAGACATAAAAAAATCGAAAAAGAAATAGAATAAACGTAAAATGGGGGTAAGAGAAACGGTACCTGATGTACATCTGTGCCTAACTGGGTTTAATGTTTGTTTTTCTCAAACTTCTTTCTTGTCCAGTCAAAGCCACCTGCAGAGCGTCACGATGGCCGATGAGACAGCTCATTTGATGTGGTCTGCGCAAAAAGGTACCCGTTAAGCCGGTACTGGCCTGTCTTTGGTTACCCCTTTACTCACCGTACTTGTGTCTATTGTCTATTGTCTTTCTCTTTTACTTCCGTATGTCGGTCTGGACAGTACGAAACCGTCTAAAAAGGGGCCAATGGCAAAAACAAACCCCAAAAATGGAAATTGAAGCTCAGATGACTTCTTTTGCTATGCAGTTCACGATTCGATGTGTCAAGCTCCCCCTCTCCTTGCCCAGAAGACCAGGCCATAGCTCCCAGCAACTGCTCTCTACTGTGATAATCAAACAGCTATGGGGTAAGCGGGCTCTCAGCCCCATGTTCCGTCTGGCATGGACCTCCCTTTCTGGGGAAGGGCAGCGCAGAAGCTGGGGCATGTGTAGAAAGTCGCAGTCACGCTGCCAGAATACGTAAGAATTGAAAGGGTCAATGCTTTGATTTGCTTTGATCTACTTTCACTTCTTTCTACAGCCTTTTAGAGTTTTCTTCCTATTTCTTTCTCCTTTTTCCACGAACTTGGACTTCCCCTCGTCGTTGAAATCGGTGACAGTTACGTTGACACATAGCTGGCGATCTCGCATACTCTCGGCTGTGGACAGCTAAAGTTACAAGCAGCTACCACCACCAGACGTACTTTGGACAACTAACCCGCAGAAACACGAGACAGAACAAACCGTCAACGAACGTGATGGGATCCTCGGCTCTGATGCAATTTGGAGGTTGGACTGACGTCTAAAAACGGCAATAAGTACATGGGTACATGGTACAGATAACATAATCATTACCCCATAGCAAGAAGTCTGCTGCCAGCGTGACTGCCCCGACTGGCTATTGTTGTGAGCTGACACGTTGGAGATGACATGGCCCAGGAAGGTGCGAGGCACCCTCAAACACGCTGTACACAGTAGGAGCCAGCAGTGACCGCAAATTGCTTAGCATCACGTAAGACCATGCAACTAAACGTAAGGCCAAGCATTAAGGCTGTATTGATGACTGTGAAAGAATCAGATTAGAGAGGTGAAATCAGAGCCAGAATCATCCAAATCAATCAATACAGCGTACAGCGTCGAAAGCCTCGATCAATACGTGATCTGATGAGGCGTGCCAAGGAAGAAATCAGTCACAGCACAGTGCATATTTGGTGTATTTTCAATCTCTGCAAAGGCAACAATTATAGCGCCTAATCACGTAATAGCCGGCGGATCCCAGGGGACCTTCAGGCTTTTAGGTGCACGTGGGCCGGAGTTGTAGCGGGCAGCGGCACACCGTACAGTGATTTTGTCATTTTCAAGTACTGTCCGATCACGACCAAACGCCGACGACACCATTTTACGTAACAAAGACAAACACCTCCTCTTCTGTCGTCTTCTGTCGATTTTTGTCGTCTTTAGTCGTCAAGTCCTATTGATGTCCGCCTGTCGCAGCTCTCGGCTGTTGCAGGTGACAGCTGCGAGTGTCTGGGCCTTTGTCAAGGAATGCAAACTATGACACCTGATAACTTGGTTGAGAGGTTGACTCGAGAAATAAAAGAAATCGGCAAAGAAGCAAAAAATAAACAGAATACTTGTCGTAACCTCTTTCGTCATCTGACGCCATAGCTAAAGTCTTTCCATGTTTTTCTAGCCGTTCTCTCCCTCTGGTGCTATTTGATATCTTGTCTCCGCGGAAGACTTAATGTGAGTGATGTCGAGTTGGTGATGATTTTTTAATTTTTTACAAATTTGTTTCAAAATGTGCACTTTTATTCGAACAATTGCTAGAATTTGTAGATTCAAAGAAGATGTTAAAATCTTTGGTAAATTAATCAATAACGAGAGAAATCTAAAATCAAACGTGACTAAAGCGATGCTTTCTCTTAATTTATATGCTATGCTCATCGTCTATGATCTATCCAAACGCCTAGATAATACATTGTACACTGTAAACTTGTCTTGAGACGTCTACACATCTACACATTTGGCGACAGCAGGTCGTACTTGACACACCGCTCAACATCCTCCGCGCTCGCCTGCAAGAATCGCCGCGTCTCCAAGCCGACCCAAATCCGCAGCATCGAGAAGTCGCCCTGCTTCATCATGCCCGCACCACTCTGCGCGCCCAGCTGCCGCAGGATCGGCAGCGACGCGCTCAGTAAGTCCACGTTGGGGTCCAGGCTGCGGCCGATGCCCTCGAGCAGCAGAATGGAAATCACAATATTCACAAAGTCGCCCTCGAGCCGCACGTGGTGCGACCGCACCATGCCCAGCACGTCCTGCAGAATGTCGCCAATCTTGACGTTGCCCAGCGCCAGCGTGCGGCTCTTGACTGACAGCACCAGGTGCTGCATCTTGAGCGCAAACACTTCCTTGTCCAGCACCGCCTCGGGCTGCCGGCAGCGCTCGCACATCAGGTGGCCTGCGCGGTAGCCGTCGAACTCGGCGACAGCGCGGAACAGGTCCAAGAAGTTGGTGCGGTTCGTCTCGTTGAGCTGCGTCGCGAGACCCGTGTCAATGAAAATCAGCTGCGGGTGGAAGCCCTCCTCTTCAATCTTGGCCAGCTCGCGGCGCCACGCGGCCACGTCGCGCCGGTGCCGGAACGGCCGCAGCCGCTCCAGAACCTGCTCGGTGACGTCGGGCTGATCGTGGACCGACTTTAATTCGTCTTCGTTGCGGTGCCGGCCAAAGTCGGGCTGTGCGGCCTGGTAGAAGCGCACCATGATGTTGCCCGGGTGCAGATCAGCATGCACAAAGTTGTCCAGCAGCAGCATACGCAAGAAGGCATCCAGACCCTCCGACGCAATGTCATGCTGGAACACGCCGCCGCCATTCTCCATGAAATCGGACAGGGGAATGCCTGTGGCAAACTCCTCCACGAGCACGTTGCGCGTTGTAAACTCGGTATAGGGGAACGGGAACCAGCCGGTGCTGCGGTCGCGGAAGTTGCGCCGGAAAATGGCCAGGTTGGCCGCTTCAATGCGCAGGTCAAGCTGTAGTTTCATCATCTCGCCAAACTGCACGACCTCATCCGGCAGCGACAGCCACTCGACGCCCGGCACGAGGTTGAGCACCGATGCGAATATGTGCATAATGCGCAGGTCGCGGCGCACCGTGCGCTCAACGCCCGGGTGCAGCACCTTGATGGCAACGTACGACGAGGGCACGCGCTGCGGTGTGCTCTTGAGCAGCGGGTCGACGCGGCGGCGCACATTGGCCACGTTTTGCATAATCACGTTGGCATCGTGGCCGCTGCCACCGCCACTGGGAAGATTGGGAATACCGGGAATGGTGTACTCCAGGTGGTCACCCGATTCAACGCCGCCGGGCACAGCCAGATCCGGGTTGAGCTTGGCCTTGTAAACTTGGGCAATGGCGCCGACGCCGAGCGGCTCCTCCTGGAACTCTTCAAAGATGGTGTGGAACGGCCGGCCGTCAAAGGCATGCTCAATTGTCTTTTTGGTGACACGCAGCGAGTGAGCGGGCGCGTTGGAGTGCAGCTTGGACATGATCTCGCACAGCTCGGTCGGGAAGATGTCGGAGCGCGAGGCTGCCCACTGGCCGAGCTTGATAAAGGTTGGACCGGCACGCTCCATGCTGCTAACCAGCATGCCGTACCACCAAAGCGCGCCGCTCGTCTCGTTATCGCGGTCAGGCTGCTTTTTGCCAAAGAAAAGCGCGGGAATTGTAACAATGACGGGTACAAAGATCACGGCCAGCTGCAGAAACCGCACGGCCGTGCACACCGGCTCCCAAAAGTAGCGATCCACAACGATGATGATGTAGTGCATCAGCTTGCGCGGGCCATACTCGTCCTTTTGGACTGCTTTCTTCTGGGCGATCTCGGCACGCGATACCTCAAGCATGCGCGACTCGACTGTCTTGGATGTGCCCGAGTTGTCCTTTTCGCTGAGCTCGACAAACGCGGCTGTGCCTAGGGCGGTGGCACTCGCAAGTAGAACTGTGCGGCCATTATTGGGTGTTCTGTAGCTGTTGTAGCTCTTGTGTCCGTAATTCTTGCCATTGCTCCTTGGATAGGTCCATTGGGGTTGTGTCTGGCGTCCAGGTTGGGTTGATAGTGGCCGGAGATGTGATGGAGAGGAGAGAGGTGTAGAGAAAGGGTTTGACGATGGCCGCGCAAGGCACCGCATCAATTTAGAAGCAGACCGGCATGGCGAGCTCGACAAACACAGCCGCGAAGCTGGACCAAATAATGTCGTCATGGTGCGTTAGAAAGTAAGACGAGGGCCGATGGCGTAGAGATTGAGGGCGGCGACGGCGACGGCGAGGTCGGACGAGGGATTTGATGAGGACAACAGACCGTCTCGATGTCGACTCATTGCGAGAGGAGCAGATCAAGTCAAAACAAACGAGGCACAGGGCGGATATAAAGCGAGACACCAATCGACACCAAGCTCGAGCTAGACGCAAGCAAAGAGCATACAAAGGCCGCGGCGGGCTTGCTTACATGTCTCTGTCGAGAATGCAAAGGCACTGACGTAGTTGTACATGAGTACATACTACAAGCTATTCCGCACTGTATTTGCTATGATGTGGAAGTACCAATAAGTACCTTCACATGCTCGTGTCGGGTGGGTCCGGAAATAGTAGCAGGCGGTGACAGGAGGCAGATTTCTAGTCGCGCCAGTGGACCGCATTTGGCAGTTGGCGGTGGTGCGTAGCGGGGACATGGGTAAGAACGGCAGAAAGAAAATAGCGATAGCGAGCGCAGTAGAATTTTTTGGTGTGAGGGCGCCTGCCGCTGACTGCTGATAAACAGATTGGCTCCCATTTGCCTCGTTTTCTGGAGCCCTCGCGCAATCGCACCACGATATAAACGTCATCTCGGCCTTTTTCTCACGAATTTCTTTTACGAATCAACTCTACACTCAACACTCTGTCACCGCTATACACACAATACAAAATGGGCTGGTTCTGGGCTGACTCTACGCCATCTGCGGCACCCGCCTCGTCGGCGCCGTCAGCATGCCCCGTCAAGCACAACGCCGCTGCTCCTCCGGCCGGCACTCCTCCTGTAGGGTCTCATTCTTCTCAGATGCCAAGTATCTCTGCTAACTGGACAGCGCGGCTGCCCCATGCACACGGCTACCGTCGACGCCCTCAGCGGCAGCGCCATCAAGGCTCCCACAGACGCCGCTGCTCCCTCGACACCACCAGCATCAGGCTGCCCCGTACCCCATGATCAACGGGCCAAGGCCGTTGCCGCCGCCTCTGCTTCTGCTTCTGCTTCTGCTTCTACCCCCGACTCGACCGGCAACTCTTCAACCCTCTCCAAACTCAACCCCCTCAACTACATGTTCCACACCATCTCGCAGGCCCCCGCGCCCAACCAGACCGTCGCCCTGCCCACGTCCCGCGAGGAGTCCACCATCCCACGCGGCGACGGCGAGGGCACCTGGGAGTACCCCTCGCCCCAGCAAATGTACAACGCTCTTCTGCGCAAGGGCTACACCGACACTGACGCCACTGCCGTCGAAAGCATGGTGGCTGTTCACAACTTCCTGAACGAGGGCGCATGGGCCGAGATTGTCGACTGGGAGCGCCGCTTCGGCCGTGGTCTGTCACGCGGCTGGGAGATTAGCCGCCGCGGTGAGGAGAATGCCGAGATGGCCACACGCATGATGGAGCACAAGGAGGGTCTGCCCGTGGGCGAGGGCGCCGAGCCGCGGTTGATTCGCTTCCAGGGCCGGCCTGGCGAGATGACGCCCAAGGCTGCTTTTGTGCAGCTGCTGGGACGTCTGTACCCTGCCAAGTTTGCGTAAGTTCTCATAAGCAACGAGCAAAGCCAGTCATGTGCCACTGAATTCTCACTATGAACGACACGACTAACATCACAGAACTGAACCGCCATTCGATCGCCACGACTGGTACGTTGCCCGCAACATCAACGGCCAGGAGAAGCAGGTGCGCTATGTCATCGACTACTACGCCGGCGAGCCCGAGCCCACTGGCGAGCCCGTCTTCTACCTCGACGTGCGCCCTGCCATGTCTGTGTCTGGTGCCGCCGAGCGTCTTGTGCGCTGGGGCGGTGATTTCTGGTGGCGCGCATCCGGCGGCGTTGCCCGGGAGTAGCTGCACTCAGCGGCAGTATGATTAATGCTTTGTATGATGTTTATCTGGATCCTTGTTGTCTTCTTCTTTTCATTTTCATTTTCTCTTTTTGTTTCTTTTTTTCATTTTTTTTTCGGGCGCCATATAGAGGGTTCACGGATGGCTGATGCTGTATTTTATTCTTGTTTTGTATCTTGCATTTCAAAATACTCCCCTCATATTGAATGCCAATTCATTTGAAAGATTTACAAACTCAAAAGCAAGTCCTACATGGCCGATCGTCGACGAGGCTGCGCACGGCTGCTGGCGCGGTCGTTGGCGCTTGTAGACCCGCTTTAATTTTCTATCGTAGCATTTTTCCTTCATCTTTTCAGCGTTTGACGGATTTTTAGCGGGTTCTACTCCTTATTCGATATTACAGCAATTTTCGCATTTTCGCATTTCGCATTTTCTGCGTGTGCAATTTGGCATCATTTCCATCAAGTCCAGTCGATCTCGTTCGCCTCTCTGCATTTCTTATCGATATGCCTGTCGCTGCGTCGCCGGCCCGTCCTCCGACCCAGACCACCAAAGAGACATCAACCTCGACATCGACTTCAGCAGCTCAGACAAAAACCAAGACGAAACCGACGCAGCCTCCCCCCGTCTACCACAAGCCCGTGCCCGCCGCCGTCTCGACCGTCTCGCCTGATTACACCCGCCTGCACATCACCCCTTTTGACGCCGACCTCGTGAACGTCGTCATCCCCGCCTCTGTCCGCCCCGACGCCCGCAACATTTCTTTTCACGGCCTCCAGACCTTCCCCGAGAAGCGCTACGGATTTGTCGATCTCCCCGCCGAAGCCGCCGTCAAGATCCGCCGCAAACTTAACGGCGCCGTCCTCAAAGGCGTCAAGCTCAGCATCGAGACTGCCCGCCAGGCCCCCGAAGACAAGTACGTCCAGGAACGCAAAGAGCAGGCCGCGTTCGCCGTAAAGCTAGAAGCCGATATGGCTAAGCGCACCGAGGAGGAGAAGCAGGCGCGCAAGGAGCGCAAGGAGCGCAAGGCTCTGAAGGAGAAGGAAAAGCAGGAGAAGAAGGACAAGACGCGCACCAGCTGGGACAAGCTCGAGGATGCCCGCAACAAGCGCCAGACCATCAAGGGCGTCCAGCTGGACGACCGGCCCGTGAAGCGCGGCTGGACCGAGGTCCCCACCGACGAGCCCGAGACGAAGCGCAAGTACCACACCAAGGAGGACAAGGAGGCAGCCAGGCGCGAGCGCAAGGAGAAGAAGGAGAAGAAGCAGCGCGAGAAGTCGGCCTACACAGAACAGCCCGAGTGCCTGTTCAAGACGGTGCTGCCGGCCAACAAAATGCCGGCACCGAAAAAGGACCCTGTCGACAGCGACGGCGAGGTTGATGAGCGCGCTGCAAAGCGGCAGCGCAAGGCTGAGCGGAAAGCGCGCGAGGTGGTTGTGCACGAGTTCAAGAACTGGTCAAAAATTCCCAACTTTATGAAGGCGGCGGGCGAGTCGTCGGCGAGCGGCGACAACCTTGAGTATGTCGACGGAAAGGGTTGGGTGGCTGTGGGCTCGGGCGACGTCGTGGAGGAGATCAAGAGCACACGCCCCAACGCTGTGACCGCGGTCATCACCAAGGAGGAGCAGCTGGCCAAGCAGGCGCGGTACAAGGCGCGGAGAGCCGAGGCTCTCAAGCTGGCGGGCGTCGAGGAAGAGGAGTCCAAGGAGGCAAGCGAGAGCGAGACCTCGGATTCTGGTAGCGATACCAGCTCAGACGAGTCTAGCGACGACGAGGAGGAAGAAGACGAAGAGGAAGAGGTTGCAGAAGAAAAGGACACCCGGCCAAAGTCTTCGGGCTCGGCGAAGAGCCTAACCATCAAGATCCCGCCACCACCACTGTCCGAGCCTGTCGCTGCGTCTGTCACATCGGCATCTACCCTGCCCGCTGACGCCGCCGAGCCCCAGACACCCGCCAAGGTCCACCCCCTCGAGGCCCTATACAAGCGCGCCAAGGAGGACAAGGCCGCGTTTGAGAATGCCAAGAAGCCCGAGGCAACACCCTTCAGCTTCTTTGGCGGCGTGGCCAACGACGATATTGAGGAGGACGACGACGCTGCCCACACACACGTTCACGAGATGCAGATCGACTCGACCGAGGTCGAGACCATCCCTCAGCCGCCCATGACGCCCTTTACCAAGCAGGAGTTTGAGTGGCGCAACGTGCGGAGCGCCGCACCGACACCCGACACGGCACACCCCAGCCGCAAGACGTTCTGGGCAGGCGACGACGAGGAGAGCGAGGACGACGATGATGAGGATGAGGCCGATGCTGCCGGCGAGGGCAAAAAGAGCGACAAGAACGAGGTCACTGATTTCCAGTCGTGGTTCTGGGACAACCGCGGCGACCTGAACCGCTCGTGGAAGCGGCGGCGCAAGACCGCGGCCAAGGAGAAGCGGTACCGCGAGAACCGCGCACGCAATGAGCGGGCCATCTAAATTTTGGTGTTATTTTGTCTTGGTCAACTCATGGATATAGACAGACATAGCATTGCGACTTTTGTAAAAATTAATAGCATTTCCGTTTCATTTGCATTCCATCCTTAGCATACAGGTGAGTGGCTTAAAGTTCCAACTTGACAAGATAACGCCAACGCTTCCAGGTATCATTACTTAAAAGAAAACAAATAGTTCGATTGGGACAAGATGTCAAAAAAAATCAGAGCAACCTAAATCATACCACATGGAAACATATCAAACTCGCTCGCACTCGCCGTACGACGAATACAGCTGGCCGAGGATGCTAGTCTGCGTATCGGATGCAGACAGAGTAGCTGTATGAGAGGGCATTGGCGGGTGGGTTCTAGGTAGGTCCCGCCCAATATCCCGGCCTAGAGTTAGACCATTGGTGTTGGTGCTGCTTGTCCGAAGACGGCGGGGCGATGACGAAGAGACTACGGATGCCGAGACAACAGACGACGGCGATCCAGGAGGAAGCAGAAGACTGTATGCCGAGTGGGGGGCACTTGGACCGCCACTGCCCATGACCGGCTGGATAGTCGTTCCAGTGGCCGTAGTCGTTGCCGTATTTGCCGATGTGATTGTGCGCACACTCGTGCTCGGCCGGATACGGATACGCCTGGGGCTGGTATCGTTTGCGGTATTGTCCGTATGGTGGTTCTCGGTGTCAGTGGGTCCCGTCTTGGCCGGCTTTCCCACGGGTGCATCTTGGCTTCCGGCAAGGCGTGCCTCAAGTGACTCAACATAGCGCCGCAACTGTGCGGTGTCCTGGCTAAACTTGGCCCAGTTGCGGTCTTCATCGGGCATGTCCGTTATTTCTTCGTGATTGCTAATTCCCTTGACTGCCGTCTCACTGGAACTGCCATGCGGGCTTGTTGTCGGACTTTCCTGGTTCACGTTGCCATATTGGCTTTGGCCGAATCCATGTCTGAACTCTTTTCCAGATCCTTTTCCATGTCCATGTCCGAGTCCATATCCTTGACCGATACCCGGCAACTTTCCACCAAGATGCCACCACTTGGGAGTGTCCGCCACCAAATCATCTTTCTTGATGTCCATATTTTGCATTTCTACCCACGGTTCCTTTTTCGTGCTGCCTTCTTGCTGGCCAAAAAGAATGTTTGGAAGGCTGCGGGTATATTTGACTGTGGCAGCCATTTTGTTCTTGTTCTTGTTATCTGCTGCATCTTTTGGGTGATCATTAGGACCCGGACTGCTGCTGTCGGGCGTGGGAGTGGGCGTACGGCTTCGCCAGCGGTTCAGTCGACGGTTGCGGCGGCACCGTGTAGAAGTTGCCACAACCAGGCCGACGGCAGCAGATGCGCACAGGATCAGGCTGGTAACTAGCCAGCCCAGAGTACGTGAGTCCCATACAATGCCGCCACCTTCGCCAACATCTTCCAGTCCCGCCTGCAGTGCAGCCTGTGCTGCTGCCAGAGTGACGGCTGCCGTGCACGAAAGCACGCCGATCAGTGCAGTAGCGACAAGAGTCCAGAAGACGATGCGCTCACGGCGTGCTGCCGCAATACGGCGGACGGCGTCATCAGCAGCCTGAACCTCGCTCATGGGAATATGACGCAGACGCGGGCCCCAGCGGATAGAAATGGAGCGAGCAATAGGTGGTGGCGATTCCTCTGTGTCTCTTGCCGTCTCCGTCTCTGCTGTTGGGCGGGAAGCCTCTCTGGCACTGACGCTGTGTGTGAGTGCGTGTCTACCATGGTCGACTCCATCGCCTGAGAGTCTGTCAAATCCCTCAGAGAGAGGACGAGGCCAGGTAGTGGCAATGGGCGAGCACGGCCCAGGGCGGTCATTCACACCAGGCTGAGACATGACAATAACAGACGCACTGTGTTCAGCACTTCCAAGGGCGGGTGCCGATGAAGACGTCGACATGGGCCGCGGCAGAGCACGCGAAGAGCGGCGGTTTTTCGATGAAGCCGCGTCTTCGGTGAAGTGGAAGAGCCGCAAGGCTGTGGGCGAAGGCGAGCGAACATGGATGCGATCTATGGGATCGCAGTCACCAAGAGCAGAGGTCATCGTGTTGTCGTCGTTGATCATGTCGAGACGGCTGACGCTTCGATTCTCGGTGCCGGGAAATGGCCCTGGTGAGAACGGGCGACGGCTGTTTGACCGGTTGGGCAGAGAAAAGTTCTGCACGCCGGATTGGCTGTCCATCGGTGGCGAAGATGGCGAGTGTTATAGAAATGAGTTGTAGATGTCTCGACAACGATGGTGTGTAAAGAGACAAGAGGTGGGAAGTGGTCAATGGTCAAAACAGCGAGTTTCTTGAGGATACATGCAATATAACGACAAAACAGGATAGATACTCATTTCTTACAAAAACGGAAGGAGCGACCCTCGTTGTCAGGCCACGAGATCGCAAACATTATTCAGCGATTGCCTGCATGTAAACAGTGAATTACAAATAAAACTTGAGAGACAAAAAAATGCAAAATACATCTATGTTGATGCTGAGTCGAGCCTGTCACTTTTGTTCAGGCCAACTTGAAACAGACTGATACTTTGTCAGCTCTACAGATCTTTTCAGACAGTTTAGAATGAATTAAATCAGTCCAAAGTAAAGTTATTTACAGGTGAGGGCGAGAAACGGGTGAAGCGCGTACGAGTGAAGCCGTGTAAGTGGCACGTGATATGTCCTGATGATGTCAGCAACCATGTCGTGATATCCCGAATATCGAGACGAGTTGACCGACGTTCAGTTGGGGTGTCATGAAAAGAATCAGTTCGTGACTTGATAGCAGCCGACACGGAACCGAATCTCCCTACACGAGGCAGCCCTCGCTAAACTCTAATTCCTGGCATCGCCTGACCGTCTGACATCATCTCTCCGAGAGGCACAGGATCACTTCGTCAGCTCAATATGGACTCTATCAGATTCCAGCTGCATTAGAAGTAGGGTGATATGAAAGGCCGTTTAAATGGTTTACTACGCTTATATTAAGAGTCTATTCCTGTCTTTCCCCGGAAACTGTGATCCTGTGGCCCCCAGCTCTATATGTCATTTAGCCAGACCTGGAGCTCTCATTAACTATACAATATCTACCGTCTTGGCAGCTGCAAGTGTGTTGCAAAGAGCTCGAGTCAGTCAATAGATGCCAAGAGGGTGTGGCCGTTTCGGTTGCGAAGGGCAGACAGAGCTCTCAGACGGACGACCGACGTTGATATTGGATGACGACAGCTACAGCAGGACGAAGGCACAGCGGGGACGGAGCTTTATTTACGGATTTTTCTAAATTGCTCACGATGGCAAACAAAGCAAATAAAGGCCCCCAAGTGTATTGAAGATTAAATAGCTATTAATTGTTCGCAGACGTCATCTTCCAAAAAGTATAAAGGCAGACGGTCGATGCTCTGAAGTTGTAAATCAGATCAGAATCAGAAACATCAACAAACACCATCAACAAGATCAATTCACAGTCAACATGAAATTCGCTCAGATCGTCCTCCTCTTTACTGCGGCTGCCCAGGCTGCCGTCATCGCCAGAGACACTGCTGATGCTGGTGTCTCTGTCAGCCCGGCTGTCGACACCGTTGCTCTTCGTGACTGTCGCGACCGTTGCCGCGACGATCAACGGGAGTGTGAGCACCACCACCACGGTGATCACCACTGCGATGAGGAGTTCCGTGAGTTCAAATTGGAGAATCAATTGCAAGGGTGTAGACTAACGGATAGGCCGCTGCGAGGAGCGCTGCCACCATGAGCATGATCACGACCATGACCACGGCCACTACTAGCCTGTGACGAGAATAGCAGTTTGTACAGCAGTAGCAATAAAACCCGGGGGACACTCACTCATACAAATCAGATAGCTGTTAATAAGATAAATCATTCATAATATTCATAAGAACACGTTAAACAAAAGGAAAGTCAAGACAAAGGAAACCAAACCCCAAACTCCCAGATCCCGATATGCAGACAATTTCATTGCATTCGTTAATCCCGTCGCCTCGTAATAATAAAAATCCAAATCAGACGCATTCGCATATTCGCGTAAAGCATCGCATTCTGTCGTGATCATTCGGTAATCAAAAACTTGTGTGGGTACTCATAGATGATCCCTTTTCAAACTCAAAGAGTTTTGTCGTCGTCAGTTGCCTCGGCGAAGGCATTCCGCTCTCGGAGAAGCGACAAGAACGGTTGTGTGTCGTTGGTCCGCGAGGATGTACTGTGAACTTGCTTCTCGTCAAGAATTGCAGCCCCTTTCTTGGCCTCATCTGCGGCGACACTCTTTTCTGCCGTGTTCTGCTCGCGGCTGTGCTTCTTCGAGTGCATCGACGTCGGTGTCACTTTTCTGGTCCAGCGAGCGACACTGGACAGGGACTGCGAGGCGCGCTTGGCAACCTGGGCAGCATTGTCGCTGACAATTGCAGTGACACCACGGAAGCAATCGTTGTATGTCGACAGACACACCGACACTGCGCGGCTTCTCTGTCTCCGGTGACCCTTGCTCTTGCGGGGTCCTCGGATATCCTCTTCACTTACACCATCTTGCAGCTGCTTCATGTCGTAGAACGAGACCATCGATGGCAGTCCCAGGCTCTCGAGGATGTCTGCATTGGCACTGCGGCGGCGGCCTGCCAGATCGTCCCGGCCTTGGACGTGGCAGCGCTGGCGGACATGGAATCCAGTGATGGATTTTGATGTGCCGGACGACTTTGGTGTTGTGGGCTTTGACGACCCGAGTCCTCCATACCGCGGCGTTGACGGGTTTGTGTTTGTTACTGTTGCAGCGGGTGACCGGTGGTACATGTATGTGTTGTTGCCGTTGAAATTGCCCGTCCAGATGCCAGCCTCGTCGTCGCTAGAATCATAGGACTTGGGCATATTTGAGTAGACGGTATTGGTCGACCGGCTGCGGCCATGGCATGGGCCTCGTGAGAATGACGGGCAAATCATGATGTGTGTGGTAGAGGTAGAAGAAAAGGTAGAGGCGAGGTCGAGGTCGTCGAGGCCGCTGTCGTAGAGGAGCGGGAACTAGTAGCTAGCGGTGGGAGCTTCCGCGTGTGTAATGAAGAGAGCGAGGAAGAATGAGAGAGAACAAAGAGGTCGAGGAGTCGAGAGGGTTAAATGGGATGACGAGAAGGGAGAAGGTGAGGTTGCGATGATGAAAGGAGATTGGAGAATGCGTCTGGCTTTTGTGGAAGTTGAGAAATTATATAAGCATCATGCATGCAGTGCATCCGATTGAGGAAGGAACGCGACGATGGTTCCTTCCTCGCATTCGATGTTGACGTGTGTTGCTCTGCCATGCTGCATGGAGAGGGGAACTTTGTTTGCTTGATTGCCATTTCGAGAAGGAGCGACCGGGAATGCAAACATTTGGGAAGAGCGCGTCACGAGCGGCCAGACCCAAGGGGTGCGGTAAATCTTGTAAATCTGGTATTAGTGATGAGATAAAATCAATTCATAAAGGAGGCGAATCGCAAGAAATGTGAATGGATTAGAATGCGCGAAATGAAATGTCGGAAATGCCAGAAATGAGGAACTGAGGGGCCAGAAATGAGAGATATCCCAAAGAGGCATCAAGTAAACACCGGCGCAGTCGTAACTGGACGTAACAGGTAATGCACAGGCAGTGAGCCTGCAATTACAGAAGCAGAGCACGGCTCCAAGGGCTCCAATGGCCCCAATTTGCTGCAGAGGCAGGGAGGCACAAATATCACAAAAGGAAGTAGCGGCCAGATCCATTGGGCAGGAAAAGGCGGCAAGAGCGACCCTGTCCCACAGTACGACAGGGAGGGCCAAATAATTGCAAACAAAGCCCCAACCAAGGCAAATAGCATTCCATTCACTCCCTCCTTGCGTATCAAAAAGTAGAGGAAGATCGGACGGAGAAGTAACCACATTGAATTGATTGCTTATGAAGATAAATTCCAGTCGCTATTTTTGTCTCACCGTATTGACTCGCGATGGTGGTAGTTGGTCGTTATTGCACATCGCCGTGTAAGTGATCACGTGTTCCACTTGTGAGGGTTTGTGGCAAGAACCTCAATCGACAATGGCCGCTCTTTCCTACTTTGACGGACACAAACAAACCAGTGTTCAAAGCTAGCTCGCATCGCGTAATCTTGTCGTTGCAATGCTTTATGCTTTGCAAGCTTGTTTGCCAATCGGAAAACGTTACATTCTGCCGCCATCCTCGACTCTTGGTTCAATGCTATCCAGTCCACTTTTCCCCTCAGCAAGCGCTACGAGCGCCAATAACAGCCAGGTGCTGTGGCTATCAAACAGCTTGCCAGTTGTACAAAGTAGGTCGAGCTTTGTCATCATGGTTGATTTGAGAATGACATTGAAAGTCAATCGAGATGTGAGTAGCTCTTAGAGCAAGAGTCAAGACAGCAGGACAGCTTAAAATAGCAAGACTGGCCAGTCTAGACTTGTCTTGGAGCTGGTCGGCTAACACGACGATCGTCTACCATTGGTGACATCGACCAAAAACTGGAGATATGTAACCGCCATCTCGTTTTCTTTACTGCTAGCTTCATGAGCTGACTCGATGGCCGCAGAAACGGCTGGCAAGAGCTTGATGCAGGGGGCAGCTATGCTAATATCAGAAACTATCTCTGGAAAATGGCGTCGAGAACTGCAGCCTCAATGGCTCGATCTGCCCAAAAGGCTCGAGGTATCTTGACTTTGCCGCCAAACTCCTTCACGAATGTCGATCGAGCGTTTAAATTTTGCCAAGAAACTGAAATGATGGCATCCAGGTCTTGTATAAAATAGAAGAAGCAGCCGCCATGTTTTTCTGTCCAGGAGACTCTTTCCCATCTCTATTGACCTCTCCTGATCTCCCACCTCGTTTCATATCCTGATCTTTTCCTCATAATCAGAAGTAATTTCATTTACATCTTCAGATACATTCATCCACAGCCCTGAGTACAGACATTATGTTTGGCCATGACGATGACAAGAAAAAGGCTCGACGCCCCCTCCCTGAGGGCATCCTGTCAAGAACAATGCCTTCCCACAAACCTAGGGACAACCAGTCCGCCGAAGCCGCGGCTAAAGCAAGGTCCGAAGCTAGTTCTAGAGGTAGTGCAGAAGGATACGACCAGAATGCACACTCTTTCAACCAGAATTCTCAGCTCTGGTCCACTGCTCTTCCCATGAGGCCTTCCAGCAGCCATACTGCACAATATTCGTCTGGGCCAGCTCAAGGACATCATTCCAAAGCCCCAAGCCGCAGTAGCTCTGGCAACTCCCAGGGGGAGCTCCCGTCTGCGCTCGGCTTCAAACCGCCGTCTACGTCAAGCCGTGAGGAGAAGAAAGCACCTTACCCGGTTTCAATGTACGGCAATGCACCACAACCGGAACCGCAGCCGGCAGCTTTCGGTCTTCTGAGCTCGCCTACAGTCCTGCCCACATATCATCGGCCAGCATCATCGGCTTCCGTGGCAGCTTCGGGAAGTGGTCGTAGCACACACGAGTACTCTCCGCCTGGTCTGGTCCACCCACACCAAGCTTACCCCCCAACGCCTCCCCGGCATGAGCACGGCCGTCTGTCACCTCAAAGCGCAGCTGCTCAGAACCAGGCAGTGTTTCTCCATAACAGCAATGCTGAGCAGACATTTTCACGCTTGGGGAGGTTGGAAATTCGCCTCATCCGGATCCAACCTCAAGAGTCAGGATTGATGAGATTGACGGCTGTGCCGGTGAAAATCAAACCATTGAAGATGACGTTCACACATACGCAGCTTTCCTTTCCGCATTCATATACGGCTATCTCCTATACACGAGGAAAGTCTGAAAAGATGGTCGATGTCGAGCTGAACGGCAACCCGTTCCAGATCCCATACTCCCTTCATGAGGGTTTATTGTCGCTACAATCTCCCCAAAAGCCGGTTCTATGTTGGGCCGACGCCCTTTGTATCAACCGAAAGGATGACGAAGAGGTCACCAATCAGGTGCTACTGATGCGTGATATTTATGCTTATGCGAGCTCTGTTGCTGTTTGGCTTGGGCCCTCGGACAAGCACAGCGAGCTCGCCATTCAGACGTTGGAAGACATCTCACAGTACGTCACCAGGCGCAATGAGTCCAGTATTCAGCATCTGCTGGAGTCTCCAAAAGGCAAAGAAGGCTTCAAAGCTGTCGTGCATCTCTTTGAGAGGCCATATTGGCGACGGCTTTGGGTGCTCCAAGAAGTGTTAAATTCCAGATACGTCATGGTACACTGCGGACGGTCGGTTGTACCATGGATGGTCTTCGAGCGGGCAATGAGTGCTTTCCGTCGCCACTCAAACTGCATTGACAAGTATCTCAGATCACCAATCGGAAACCACGGCCAGGCATCTCGCATATCCTCCGGCGTCAGTATCGCTAGCACACGGGAGTTTTTCCAGCTTGGTCCAGCTCATTTCTCGGAGATGCAGTCCTACCTAAATAATGAGCCTGAATCGGCCATATCACCCATGAGGTTTCTCAAGGTGCTTTGCATGGGCCGGCCCAAGCTTTCGGAGGACCCCCGGGACAAGGTATTTGGCTTGCTGGGTCTTGCACCGGGCGATGTCCAAGACCACATTATACCCGACTATCAAATGTCGGCGAGAGAAGTCTATCTCAAGACAGCTCGATACATTCTCACCACCTCACGAAAATTAGACCTCATCTGCAACGCAGTTCACTACCCTGCTCATGTCTCATCCTTGAACCTTCCTTCCTGGGTTCCGGATTGGTCTCATGTACCTCTCTTGACGGCAATTGACTGGCCGCCCGGCCATTTTAAGGCCGGCGGTGTGACGTGTGAGGATATGACCATCACCGGTGACGGTGTCCTAGGTTTTGATGCCGTCTATATGGACCAGGTCGCACAGCGAGGCACGCCAACTAGCACAGGCAACTCGGTAAACGACTTGGTTGTGGCGTTCTCGCACTGGTACTCTATTTTCCACTTCCGAATGAGAGCAAGCCCTGAGGCAACACTGCATAAGCTGGAAGAGCAGTTCTGCCGCATGCTAGTCTTTGGCAGAATGCCCCCGACGTGTTCCAACTGGTCGACTTGGAGAGATATGACATTTCATGTATTTGCTTCTCTTGCAGAAGAGCTCGTGCCAGAGATGCCGATGCATCGCCGTCTTGTTCCCTTTGCGAAACGCGGGTACGTGGATCTCCATGGAAGCAGCCGGGAATCTTTAGTTCTCGACCATTTCTCCCCGTGCATTACCGGTAGATCGGTGTTTTTCACAGAGAATCATATCATGGGGCTGGCGAGTGGTAACTTGAGCATCGGTGATGAGGTTGCGGTCCCTTTGGGATGCAGCACACCGGTGCTTCTCCGTCGCAACGATAGCGACCACCAGCACCAATTTGTGAGTGACGCCTACGTGGATGGCTACATGAGTGGGCTTGCTATCCAAGAGTGGAAGAGAGGCCGCGGAAAGGCAGTGTATTATAATGTCCATTAGTCGTGGATGTTACAGCACACAATTAGACGACACAAGTCCAGAAGTATATTACGAAGCATTGCGCCTGGAGGTTGTCTCGATTGCACTTTTTTGTATGTAATAGCAGTCACTAGTTTGGGTTTTATATAAATACAAGTTTAAAACAAGTTTATTCATCATCATCCTGCCTACCAGGCAGTGCATACGAGCAACGACCAAGTCCCATGACGGTAACGCCATGCCCGAGCCAGTGGCCGGGCTGTCTATGATATAAAATACAAAAATACAAGTTCGGAAAAATGACAAGAGAGAACAGACAGAGGAAACAGAATGAGGGTGGTAGAGAAGGAAAGAGTGCAGGCTGCCAAGGAACGTGAGGAGAAGAGAGATAACAAGGCCTCCAGAAGAAACAACGCCAGCGTGAGGTATTAAACAAGTAGAAGAGTCGTAAGTGCAAGACATTCAATCCAGGAAACAGGGCTAGTCCTGCCGCCGGCTGTCGCTCGTCTTGACAGGCACCATCTCGTAGTCGCCTGCGCCATCGCGCCCGCGTCCCCGGCCACGACCGCGCGAAAAGCCTTGCTCTTCGTCGCCGTCGGCCGGTGCCGGTGGTGGAGTTGATGACGATCCGGCTCCTCCGCCGGTCCCGGATGCTGTGTTTGTTGATGACCCGCCAAAGTTGATGGGCCGCAGCTCGCGGTGCTGGCAGCCCCAGCTGCCGGCCAGGAACGCGACGCACGTCGACACGCCCATGGTGGCCCACCACGCGAGGGTGGCGGGCACGGTGCCGGTATACAAGTACACGACGGCAAGGTGCAGCACGTGCAGCGTGGCGGCAAAGTCGAGGACGAGTTTTGTGCGGCCGACGACGATGACAATGGCGGCGGCGCTAAACAGGCCGCCAGCAAGAACCCAGATAAAGGCCATGAGGTAGCCTTGGGTGGTGTCGCCGCGAATCGAGGACCAGCCAAAGACCTGCTCAAAGGAGAACGGGCGGCCGGAGACGAGGGATGTGAAGAGCACGAGCGGCACGAGGACGGCGTAGAGTATTGCTTGTACAGTCGCGATCTGGCTGGCGAGCTTGAGCGGGGGCAGTTCGGTCAGCGCGCCGGAGCGGCGCGGGCGTCGGCGGCGGGCCATGTCAGGCTTCTGTTGGCAAAGTGTGTTTAGGAGTGAAAGCACGCGGCGCGCAAAGCTAGGTCACGCGCGCAGAGCTCGAGGTTGTCGGGTTGCGCCGCGTTAGGTCACAGTAGCCGCAGCTGTCGTGGTATGTGGTGCTGTGTGTATATTATTCTAGTTGTGTCGTCGCAACTGCAGCTCGGGTGTGAAGGCGTCGCTCGTGAATATGTCGTAATGGTGCGCGGAGGATAGAGGTCGTAGAGGTGAAAAGGGGGCTTGAAGCCAAGATGCGCCGATTGATGCAGATGGGCGGGATGCAAGTGAGACAGGTGTTTAGTCGTGGAAGAAGCGTAGCCTGAGTAGGGCGTGTATTCTCCAGCAGATCGTAACGGTTCAAGTCGTCAGTGCCGCAAGTCAATATCGTGGAGAGTGAGGCTGGATGGATGCACACGCAACGTAAGAGGCGACAAGGCTGTCATGTGGATGGCTGATGGCTGGGAATTAGGTAATCTTTGACGGCAAGTGTGCTTGATACACGTTGACACAAGGGTCTTTCCGCGATAAATTAGCTAATTACCTGTAATATTACATTATTAGGGGCTGGAGCTCCATTCCAGCGCTCTTCCGTGATAAGATACAGTGAGCTAGCCCCACCCTTTACCAAGGCCAAGGTTCAGTCCCTGCCAGTCTCAAGAGCTTGATGACCTCACCGCCTTTTTCTGCCATTACATCAGTCAAATTCATCCAGCTCAACGGCACGACGGCGACATTGATATCGGTTGTCGCTTGTACTGCTATTTTGCTATTCCCTTATCACATATACCCAACAACACACACACGTCACAATGGGTCTTCTGCCTTGGTCAGGTCCGTCATCGGAAGAGGAGAAGCGCGCCGAGGCCGTCCGGAACGGCACCGCCGTGCCGACCCGGGCCGAGCGGAAGAAGTGCTGGGAGAGCCGCGATATCTACTTTGGCTGCCTGGACAAGAACAACATCATCGACGTTGTCAAGCCGGAGGGTGCGGCTGCCGCGAAGAAGGCGTGCAGTGCCGAGAACAAGCTGATTGAGCGCGACTGTGCGGCTCAATGGGTGAGTCCTTTTGCCGATTTTGTTCTTCTTCTTTCTGCAAAATAAAAACTAATAAACAGGTCGACCATTTCAAAAAGTACCGGGTGGCCAACTACCAAAAGGAGCAGCGGCTGGCGGCGCTGCGGGCACAGGGCGCAAACGAGGTGCAGATCCAGAACGGGCCGGGCGACACGGTGCCGAACCCGAATGCAAAGAAGCAGTAGATTAGACGAGTGTTTCAAAATAATTACGGCGTTTGGGTTTGGAAATCACCACTTATGATAAAATGACAACAAGATTCACACTACGCATGAGCGGTGACAAATGTACTCGGAATAGACTTGTTTTGTAGTATTCTAAACGGGCATAAAAAACATGACAAAGGAGATAAAGAAGACAAAGGTAGAAAAGTGGACAGAGAAAGAAAAAAAAACAGTTTGAACAACAGAGAAAAGAAAAGAGAATTGACAGGGGCAGTGGTATCATGAATTCGGAGTTGATGTGTGTGCGCGGTCGGATCCAAGGATCGGGATCTATGCTGCATGATGTAGAGGTAGAACGGAAAAGTGTAGAGAAAAAAGAGAGAGAAAATGCAAAGTAGTACATGCCATTGTGTATAGACAGTGATGCAAGACAGAAGGAGACAAAGACGAGGAAAAAACAAAAGCCAAATGTAACAAGACCGCTGGGTAGAACAAATAAAGAGAAAAGAGGAAAACAGAAAGAGTAAAAGAACAAATAACAGGTCAATGTACAAGAGTTCCCTCCGGCACTTCATTACATCTTCCACCAACTATCCAACTCGTAGCAGACCGCGGCATATTTTTGACGAGTTCGAAAGAGACATCATCAGGATTAGACATCAACAGGAGGCAGCGGCGGCAGATCCTTCTCGAGGCTGTTGCGGCCCATCTGCACCTTGACCTTGCGGTCAGAGCCAGAGCCGGACACGCCGTAGCCGCTATCTGCGCTCTCCGGCTTGAGGTTTCCAGTCTGATGGTGCACCTGGCTGTTGGTGTAGCGACCATCCTTGGCGGGGGTGGCGGGCCGACCGTCGCTCTCAGCTGTGCGCGTACTCAGGCGGCTGCTTTGGCTGCGGCCACCCGTAGATGAACTCTCGCCTGCCTCGTCAACGATTTCAAGGGCGGGCTGCTGGGACTCGCGGCGGTCGATTGGCGGTGCAGTACTAGACGCAGATCCGTTTCCGTTGTCGGCACTGCCGCTGACGATTGCGGGCATGACCAGGCTGCCCATCGGCACAGTGGTGTGCGTCGCCTCACTATCGTTGACGGGCGAGCCCTTTTGCGCCTCGTGCTCGGCGGCGCGGTGGTACGCCGTGATGTCGCCGCTATCCGAGTTGCGGTACGAGTTGTGCGAGTGTCCCGACGCGGCCGACCGGTGCCGCATGTTGTTCTGCCAGCTACTGCCGGTAGTGCGGCCACTGGCCATGGCAAGGCCCTCGTCGTGCTGCTGGCTCTGCTGGTTGTACTGCTGCTGCTTCTGTTGCTGCTGGAACTGAGCGTCGTAGTTGAACGGGGCGTTGCTAGCCGGGGCCGACACGCCTGCCTCGGCCGCAGCATCGTCGCCGCGGTCCTGCGCCTCGCGGGCAGCATCTTCGGGGGACATTGTAATACCCGACATGAACTTGAGGAACCGGTCGCCGTACTGCTGGGGAGGGAGTGCTGAGATCTTTTCACGGTCGCTGGACAGGCCCTTCCAGAAGTGCTCAATCTTCTTCACCATGCCGTAGTGTGTCAGACAGTCGATGACACCGAGGTAGTAGACCTCTTCAGCGGGCGCGTTGTCCTGGTGTGTCGCCTGGAAGCCGCCATCGTCCTTGTAGAAGATGGACTGCTTGTTGTCGTCGAGCTCGTCGGGCATCTTGTTGCTACTCTCGCCAATCGGGATGGGCCGCTCTGAATTGAGCATCTGGCGCAACTCGCGGGTCTTGCGCTGGTGCTCGAGTTTGCTAGGCGTGCGCATCAAGACCGACTGCTGCTCTGGGCCCTCTTGGCTGTTCTTGCCATCGCCGCGAGGCTCAAACACTTGCAGCGTCTTGCCGCGCAGGTTCTCGTCGTTCCCACGTCGCAGGTCATGCGTTCCAACTAGCAGAGAGTAGTCCATGATCTTGAGCCGCTGCAGCAGCTTCACGTCCTTTTGCAGCTGCTCCAGGAACAGCCGCTTCTTGATGATGCCCAGCTCCAGGTGCTGGTGCCGCCGCAGCCAGTTCAGGTCCTTGAGCGTGGCACGCGGGTTGTCCGACACCAGCTCCTCAGGATAGTCGCGGCCGATAGTCGAGCCCTTCAGGTCAAACGTCTGGTGGATGTCGCGGTGTGGAGGGAATAGGTTGTTCATGACCACAAAGTGAATCTTGCGGCCGTAGGGCATCTTGACACGGTGCAGACCAAAGAACTGCGACAGAAGAGTGTTAGGGTTCTCCGTGACGTGCTTGTAGTAGTCCTTGAGGATCTTGCGCAAAAACTTGTGCTCCGAGTGGTGGATCGTCTTGATAATGTAGCGGTAGTCGCGTGAGAAGTAGAAGAAACTGCCGCTCTTGCCGGGTGAACCTAGTTCGGATAGTATATATTTACCCGCCAGTGACATGAGATAGTCGGCCGGATCCAGGTGGAAGAGAGACCGCAGGTGTCGGAATACCCATGGTGCGTAGTCCTTGAACTTGAAATCGTACTTGGCCGAGGGCACCAGCTCATTGCCGGCAATATCGAATGTCGACTTTTGCTTGGCCTCAAAGTCCTCATCCGTCAGCGGCCGGTCCAGCTTGGCATTGGTCCGTGACACTGACACGCGGATACCCGTCAACATGTTGTAGGCGGCCACCCAGTTTTGGTGCGTCTCGTCCACCTTGGTGCCCACAAGCACCTGGTCATCATCCTGCTCCATGCGCCGCTTCTTGCTGGCGCGCTTCTGGCGGTAGGCTTCGGCCCATCTAAGAGCGTCCTCGTCCGGCAAAACCTCATCGCGCGGCAACTCAGAGTGTATTGAGCGGGTGTTGCGGCGACCAAGGCTCAGCGATGCCCTGCGGCCGCCGACACTGTTGCTGCCGCTACCGACACCAACGGTTGTGGGCGAGAACCGGCCAGATGTGAAGATGGCCGTGTCCTGGCTGTCGCGCGAGTTTCTGCCGGTAGTGGCTTTGGGCACTTCGAGTGTGTGGCGGTGCTTCAGTCCCATCGCGGGAGACAGATGTGTGGAAGAGGCCGATGCCGATGCAGCAGCCGGGTTGTATGCAGGAGGCGATGAGAAGCGATGCGGGGGAACGGGTGAGCTGCCAGCCTGTAGCAGTTGTGGGTTTGTGCCGAGGTGGTTGGAGGATGCCGATGAAGTAGGCTCGGGGTTGGCTGTACTGGGTGCGCTTGCACCGCTTTGGCCGAGTGTGTTAAGCTGGCTTGTGCTACCGGAAGGAGCCGTCATAAAACTAGAAGAGCTGGGAAACGTGGTCTCGTCAGTGCCACGGTTGACCTGGCGAATGCCGTGCACATCCTGTGTCGATGTAAGGATGGAGCTGGCGCCGTTGGATGCAATCGAGTGCCTAGGGTAAGCATCGTCTGCGCCAGCTGCAGCCTCGTCAGCCTCCTCCGCACTTGTGCCGTTGGTCCAAGCGTGGTGTTGTTGAGGCGGCGAGACGCGTGTGCGGTCGGGCAACGCCATGGGGTTGGGGACAGAAATGGGGCCGCCATTTGGTGTTTTTGTTTTCCGGGACATTGATTCTGGCTTCGGCGGTGGTGGTGGAGGAAATGAGGGTGCATCTGGACGGCCGGTCTGGCCTGCGGCCCTAGATATTGATGGTGTCAGAGACGATGAGGACAGGCGCTGAGAGGTAGGAATCTGAGGAGCTGATGGTGGTTTCTGTGATGGTGGCGGTGGTGGTGGTGCCCTTGATGGTGCATCGGGCGATATGGATTTTGTGAGCGAGTGCGTGCGGCCGTCATACTGTTCATAGTACACGGCATCCTCGTCTGCGGGAGCCGTGGTAGTCTGGGAACTAGCAGCACGGCCACTACTGTTGCTGTGGCCGTTCATGTCGGCCGACGAGGCGGCAGAGTAGGCGTCGTCCTCGGTGAGTGCAGGCGACCGCTGGGGGTTGTAGTAGACGGTGCGGTCGTCGACAATCTTGGTCTTGTTGTCGTTGACGTTGACGCCGTGGCCGCCGTTCATGTGAGGAGGCGAGGGAGGGGGTGACGTCGGGTGTGGCGGAGAGTAGCGGAGAGGACGGGGTCCATTGATATCGACCGAGGCGAGAGCCTGGCCAGAGATTTTGGACGCCACGGCCTTGCTAAACGCCGTCTCCGAGTCGGCGGAGGTAGGCGTGGTGGTTGCCGAGGAAAAGGTGGCGGCGGAGGAGAAGGACTGTGTCGTCGGATAAGGGCGGCTCTCGTCCTGTGCGAAAGAGGGCATTGCGCCTTGGGTACGTGGAGAGGTGATCGGGAAGTGCCTGACAGTCGGTTCCGGTGCGATTGTAGACGACAATATTGATCAGAGTCACTAGATGCTGTCCACCAGCATGTGGCTATCGCTGTCGTCTCGTCGGATCGGCCGAGGCGAGGTGTCGTGGCGAGCCTCAATGGGATGGAAACCACGGGTCGTCGATCGCTAATAACGTATGCTATCGTATGTCGTGTCGCGTCTCGAGATAGTTTAAATCTAGAACAATTTGATGCTTTGGGACGATTGGCAATATCGTCGAGGTCGTCGTTGTTGTCGATCGGCGGTGATTCTTCAAGCGAGGGCGGATTGAAGACGAGCGACTGCAATTGAAAATAAACAGGCGCTAAAAAGAAAAAAGGATGCAAAGTCGTTACAGAGGCTGGTAATGAAGAAGAATAGGGACGACAGACGAAAGGACCGGTGTTGGTGATGTAGAGTGGTTACTAGGAAGGGGGCTTAAAGGCGAGAAACAAGGAAATGAAGAGGTTGAAAGACGGGCTAGAGAGATAGAGACAGCGACAGCAGCAGAGAGAGCGAGGCACAGCCAAAGGGGGACCCAATACAAAACGGGGCCCGCCGGCGTGAGCGACGAAAAGTTGGCAGCAGGCACTGTATTATACTGTACGGTGCGTGTATAGTCAGCCACTGTGCATTGCGCATACTCTGTACAGTGTAAGTGTCAACACATGGGCTGGAATACTCTTGGCTACGGCCGTCGCAGGTGGATGTGGGTGCTTGGCCTAAGCAGGCAGGTACCTCTGTAGGGATTAGACCAATTAAGCCAATTAGCGGCCGCACCTTCTATGTAAAGCGGTGGCTACAGGAACGGGAACAGTGTGAGACATGGAAGCGGCGCAGACGCCGCGCCGACCAAAGCCATGAGTAAAAAGTGCATACATAGTACAGTAGTCGGGCACCTTGAGATATGTTGACAAGCAATCATTCACTATCTGACATTCTGTATTTCATTTGAAAACGATGTCGTCTGTCGATGTGTCTACGGCCATTTCGCCCATGGTCGTCTCGATACACTGTCGGCACTGTCTGTGCACTGTGTCCACTGGCTGATAGGTTACCCGTCGTGCCTTCCCTGGGCGAGACCTCGCTCCTCGTTCCTGCCATCCTCATCACTCCCAGTCTGAAGATACCCATTGCTCTTTCCTTTTTCGTCATTCTTAAGCAGGTGAAATTGCACACTGTTATCTCGAGTCGTAGTCCCTCTTGCAGCGCAAAGGCATGGAAATGGAAAGCTTGTGAAAATTACCAGTCGCTCTTTCCATTTCAATCTTTAATTCTTCAATTTTCTCTCTTCGGTTTTCATTCCTGCCTCCGGCCGCCTTACAGATCAAAGCGATTCGCGCCATTAGCTAATCCTCCCCAGTTATCTCGACGTCCTTTTGCCTCTTGGCCCATTTTCAGTGTTTTCTCCTCTTTTATCCTTCACTACGGCACCACTATCACCATTTTTCCCCTTCACTTTTGTCTATTTCTATTTCGCTCCCATACCAATACAACTGAAAGAGGCCTAGGTCGGCCAGGATACAGCGCTGTTGCTTTCTCCGCCGTGCTATCCGCTGTCGAGCTCCGAGCCTTCCAAAGGATCCCCCCCCGAGACCCTCCAGCATGTCCAGAAGGCGTAAAGGCTCCAGGAGGACTGTAACCACAGAGGACCACTCTTCACTGCACCACAGCAGCTTGTACTCCGTATTGCGTTGCAGCATGGCAGCATTACGACGTACAGCTCCGTGCTCTGACGTGTCTGACACTGGCCCCAACGGCTGAGCTCTGGCGCTTACAACTCGATGGAGCAGCGCGGTGCCAAAAGACCCGACACCCCGTGTTCTCTCGTATCTGCAGCATCTATTTCCATTGCAAGTGCATACGAAGTAGAGCTAAGAATCTGATTAGAGAAGACGCGACGATGGCGTGTTTGTTTACTTTCCGGTCAACAATACAACTTGCTCATCAGCTCAATGTCGGATGCATTATCTCTTGCAGCGGTGGCTTGGGCGTTTATCGGCAACACAAGCGTGGCCTCGGCATACTGGGCGTGAATTATCATTCTATCGAAACCACTGCCACTGTGTCTCTGATTACAAGCATCTCAGAACAGGAAGATACTCCAGCTGTTCCCTGCTCTCCTGATCTCCTGTCTCACGCTGTGTCTGTCCATCCGCCACGTCCCCCATGTTTGCTTCTTCTGACTGTGTCTGCCTGCAACCTTCTGCTTCTCTACCCTTGGCAGTCTTGTTCTTGTTCTTTTTCGTTTCCATATCGTCGTCCCCCCTCGTATTGCCTCCGCTAATCATCAATGCTCGCTTCATACAGTAAGGCGCTCCCTCATCTCCATCGACACCCCCACAGCTCATTTCGCTCCAGGCACACCCGTTTCCCGGGCACTATTCTAGCCAATCCGTCAGCCATGCCAAGAGCAATAAGTGAGAACAAGTAATAGCGGTGCCTGAAGCAACGGTCACGATGGTACCTGATACAAATAGTCTGTGCAAATTCAGCACAGAGCAGCCCAGTGGGCCAGCCAGCCTCTAGAAGCCGTTATTGCGTCCCTCTGTTGCAGTCCACAAAGCCGTTCTGGAAATAGCATCTGGATCTCAATAATTTGAAGATATTAGATTATGAGATGAGATCCGCGATCATCATGCTCGCAATCCCGCAGTCACCGCTTTTCTTCTCCAGCATTCCACCTGTTATCTCCCGACAATTGGTATTGTCTAGCTTGGGATAATCGGATGTCTGTGAAGTTTCGGTGTTGCGGTATTGTTTGCGATTTTGTGGTCATTTGATTATTTGATTACTTTGAGCCAAATCTCAAATCCCTGGATGGGGGGAATAATCACCCACTGCAACGACCTTGCAAGTGCAGGGATGCAAATTGCTTCGGCTTGAACTGCTTCCCTTCTATTAAGGAACCGAAAAAGGTACATGTCTTGTGCAACACGGTGTGCTGTTGTTCAGGCTGGCTGTTCGTCCCGATCGACATGACATGAAATGCATTCATGTTTTTGTGTACGGGGCCACAGCAGGTTTTTCAGGGCGTTTTACTTGCTTCTTGGGCCTCCCCTGTCTTCACTAAGTATTTGTTCTGTTTTTCCTCTCACTGTCTGCGTCTCCCTGTCTCCCTATCTACATCATGCTTGCACAAGTACGGCGCTCACGAATACGCAGCCATTCCTGCTTATGTGGAATAAATTGTGTATTATTACAGCCAGAAGCAAGGAAGCAGGCCGCAGTGCCAATGCATTGCAGGTTGCAGGCTTGCATAGGATGCTACTCACAGGTGATGATCGCTGACGATCCATACTGACCACTCAGTCGGTAGAACGAGGCGGGTAGTTGCCTGCTACCAAGCCATCCGCCCGTTCCAGTCAGTAAATGAATGTAACCAAGCAAAACAGGAGAAGCGGGTGTATCCTGGTTGAGAGTGGTTGGTATGAGAGAACTCTTTGGTGAAGAAATGATGATCGAAAAGACAATGGAAATGAAGAAAAATTACGAAAATTACGAAAATTACGAAAATAAGAAATACAGCCGAAACATCAAATGGACGACATCCAACTTCAACAACTACAAGCATCAAAGCCTCGAAAATATCATCCTGCAGGAAAATGCAGCTCCAGAGGCACAGACAAGGGGTTGCTGACGCCGTGCATACATCCTGGTCCAAATATAAAAGCTGAAGCCAGCAATGCCGAAAGGCTGAGAAGCTGTCCGAGGAGCAAAGAGCAAAATGCAAAACGCAAAAGGCGAAAAGACCAACAGCACCAATGCACATCGACGTATACGTCTCACAATGGCGAGCATCGAGGAAACAGAGCATGGCGGTGAAGATATTATGTGCCAGCCAAAGTAGTTTCTTTTAATGCACACACCTTTTGATTTCTCGCGTGGCCAGTGCCAGGTTACGCCAGCAAAACGCTTGTCTGGCGTCTGTTTCATCCCGAGCTCAGGCACTCACGTAGAAAAATCGGTATTATCGACGAATTACGGAAACTCAGGCAAAATATAGAAAATAAAACGAAATGCTATTTCTTTAGGTATCGTACAATGCTATTTACAAATTATATCGTATCCTCTCTCTAAATCAAGAGATCAACCACCCGCCACAACGGCCAGACCCTCGTAAATCATCTTCTTGACCGCGTAGAACGTGCCGCTTCCCGACGTCGCCGCGCCGACAGTCGATGGCAATCCGATGCTCTCAACCTCGACACGGCCCGTCGTTGTCTTCTTGACCGCTACAGACCCGTCAATCACAAGCGTACCCTCGCCGCGGAACTCCGCCGTGTGGCCCGACGCAATCATCGACCGCCGCAGATCGGCCAGACGCAGCTCGCCCACATGCAGCGGCTGTGTGCCCGCGCGCGCGACCGCCAGCGAGATGTTGCTCGGCAGCAGGTCCAGCGTAGGCAGCGACACGCCAAAGGCGGCCGAGCCCGGCACGATTGCCGTGGATGTCGTTGCAACCTCGGTCTTTTGCCGCTTGTTAGGGTCGGCGTCGTTCTCGGCTGCTGCAGCGGCTGCGACTGCTTCTGCAGACATGCCCGGGTGCAGCTGGCCTGTCATGGTGACGATGCCGAGGCCGCGCAGGTTCTGCCACTTGAGCTTTTTGACGAGTGAGTCTGCGAGCTTCACAGCCCACGCGTGCGTGTCCACACTGGCATCGACAGCCGGCTCGCCGACGCGCGGCAGCAGGACATCAACGTCGGCGGGCGCAACGCCGCGGTTGGTGCTCACGACGCTGCGGTACTGTGCGGCCACGGCCTCGGTCTCGGCATCGCTGCCGCCGACGAGAATCAGCTTGCGCGGCTCGATAAGCGGCAGCAGAATCTCAAGGTTGCGCGCCGTGTGCAGGCCCGAGTAGTCGACATAGGCAATGCGCAGGTTGACGGGCACCGTCTCGGTGGTGACCACGAGCTTGGCCGGGCCGACCACAATAGCCGCAGCAGCGGCCGCGGCAGCAGCAGCATCCTCTTCGGCTTCAGCATCGAGTTCTTCGTCTTTATTGTTGTTATTGCCACGGCGGTCGTCGTCGCCGTCACTGTCGTCGCCTCTGTTCCGGCGCTTTGTTAAGTTGGTGTTGGCATTTTGGTCGTTGTTACGCTTAACGTTGGCGACGCCAACATCGTCCCACTTGCGCTTCTTGCCAAAGTCGTTGGCCGCAGACGCCGAGGCGCCATTCGCGTCATTGTTGGATGCATCTTCCTCGCGCTCTTCGGCACGCAGGTACTCGTCCGGCCGAATGAGCTCGCCAAAGTCGTCATCGCGCTTGCGGCGCACAGGCACGGGGAAGATCCGCTCGCGGCCCTTCTTGCCGCGCACATCGTAGTCGTAGTGGCCCTTGCGCTTGATCAGGATCGTGACGCCTAGGTCCTCGTCACGCAGCACAACCTTTTTGCGGCTGGCTTGGCCTATTGTAGTCGATACGTTCAGCAGCTTGCCCTGGCGCTCGCCGTCCGACTCTTCGTCGTCGGACGAGGACTCGGACGACACGTCGTCATCGTCATCTCCGGTACCGCCCACTCCCACGCCACCTGCACCACCGCCAAATGGATCACTAAGATCACCAACGCCAAGAGTGCCGTCAGCATTCATTCCGCCGGCACCGGCCTTGGAGCCCTGTGTGGACTGCAGCTGGCGCTGTGTAGCGACCCATTGCTGGTAGAGCTCAAGCTCGGCGCCTTCGAGCGCGACTTTGCGCGCATCGCTAAACTCGAGCTTGCGGCCGCCACCGTGGACCACCTGGCTAGTGCTGTCATCGGCCTCGCCATTCTCGTTCATGCTGTTGATGCTGCCCTCGCGCCACCACTCCCATAGTGTCCGGGCCAGTGAGGGAGCCTTGCCCTCAGCAAGCACACCAGGCACTTCCGTCAGAATCACCAGGTTCTGGGGGTCGTCGGCTATTCTTCGCAGGATTTCCTTGGAAAAGCCCCATTCGAGCGACGAGTCGCTGGCCAGAATCACCTTACCGCCGCCGCCGGTTGTGGGCTGGTTGAGTGCGCGGTCAACTTGGATTTTACGCTCGAGAAGCTTGATATGACGGAGATCAAACGGACCGCCGTCTTTTGACTTGTCGTCATGGCCGCCACGGCCACCATTAGCTTGCCGCGCGCCGTCAGCGACAGCCTCAAATTCCTGCACAATGCCGTCATTCATCCACTCCAGTAGCGTGCGTGCGTGCCGCACCAGACTGCCAGATGTGCGGCCGGCCAGGAACAATTTTGACCGCGACAGATTCCCATAGCTTTCTGCGCCGCCAACTGTCGATGCTGCCGCGGCTTCTTTGCGCCACGCGTGCTCCAAAAAGTACGCCAGCTCAAGAATACGCGCCGTCGAGTCAACGGGGATCAACACAGTTCCACCGCGCATGACACAATTGCGTATCGTATCAAGAAGCTGGTCGTCACGCAAGCCGGGCCGGATCACCTGAGGTGCGCGACTGCTGGACACAAGCGCTGTCGGCTTGCGCAGCTGCTCAATGACTTCGGATGAGCCGCCACCGACGCCGCCAATCCAGGCCGCACCTGAAAATACATTTTCCTTGTACTGGCCCCAATCGACACCGTAAACAATCGACTCAAGTCCGTGCTGGAGATGCCACAACGTGCCACCGAGCGTGCGGCCGGCATTGTAGGCAGTGATGGTGAGGCCGGTCAGCGGCGGCAGATTGGGCGGTCCTTGCGGCTGGTGTGGCTGTGAGTATTTGAGCTCGCGAATAAGCGAGAAGTAGCGTGTGATATCTTCGGGAGTCGGTGCAGGAAGCAAAAACTTGCTGTGCTCGGCCGAGTGCGATTGTTCGTAGGAGTAGGCGACCTCCGTCAGCGACGCGCGAGGGATAGTTGCGGCAGCGAGGGGAGTCGAGGCATAGAGGTCTTGTAGCAGCGTGCGGCCCAGGTCGATGACGGGTTTAGTAGCGAAGATAGGGATGCGCGCAAACTGCGGAAAGTTTTTACAGCAGTGGGCAAAAGCGGCAATGTGGGAGACGGTCGCGTGCGTAAGCAAGACAAGCGAGATGGTCGGGATCTGCCGCTCTAGCTCGCGCAGGCTGTCTGTGTCAAACGACTCATCCCAGCCAACGTCGACGAGGACTTTGACGCCGCCGTCGAGCTCGAGCAGCGACTGCGACGCCGTCGACTCGGACCGCGCGCCCTGCAGCGGGCAGAACGTGAACATGGTCTCGGCAGAGATGTGTTTATGACTGATTCATTCTGGGGTGGTTCTTGTGTCGTATGCAATGAATTGATGTCAATTTCGTGGTCTCGTGATGCCGTGATGCCGCGGATCGAATCGTTTGATGTTTTGATGGTCGTCGTTTGTTAGAGCTGTGTGCAGATGAAGCTATTCGCAAATCGCGTCGCCGTTCTGCGTTAGCGCATTTCAGCCTGTCCTGTAGTGACGTTCGCGCCTTCCCCATATTTCTTTTTCCTGTTTGCTGCAGCACTCCTGCGCCTAGAACGTCCAGCCTGCGGCTCCTTAGGCCGGCTCGGAATAACATTTCGGAAGTACAGGTGTCAACTGTCTAGACTGTCACAGGCTTTTCCAGGGGGCAAGGGATCAGGAGAAGTCCCCTGAATGGAGCTTGAGCGCCCCTGCTCCCTAAGTACCCCACTATGAATCGAGCTGTCTTACAGCGCTGCACAGAGCATCAACAACAGAGCAGGCTACCTGTACAATGACAGATTATGTCATCACTACATATTACAGAGCACTGCAAGCAACGTGTCCAACCCTGGCAGCAGCTCCACAAACCACCACCACCACCACCAAAACACCACTATCAACTCTCTCCACCGCCTTGGCGACGACCAGATCTCACGATCCACGCGCCGGCTGTGACATCTCTACAACCTCTCTACCACTCAATTCCCGCATAGCATGGACTAGCAGGGCAGTCTAAGCGTGTGCAAGCATATTTGTTGTTTTCTACTTTCAAAAGCTTCCTTCATTCTGGTCTCGACGACCTCGCCGACGTCAACCTTCCTCTCCGATCTGATCGTCGCGATCTCAACCGACCCTCTCAGCCTTTACGCCATCTACGTCTGCGACTTTTACCCTTCCCAACCTCTCGTTCAACCGCCATCATGTCCGAATACGCAATGTTCCATGCTCTCGGCCAGGGCGAGCAGCTCGATCCCAACGACCCCCAGCGGACATCTCAGCCCGCCGCACAAACCTTTGTTCCACCCATTGCCCAGCAGCAGTACCAGCAGCAGCAGTACCCTCAGCAGCAGCAGGCACCGCCCCCAGCAGGCTATGGCGCGCCACCACAGCAGTACCCCGGACAACAGCAGCAGCCACCCTACGGCACAGCTTCGCCTGCCGCCGCGGGCTTTGGAGCTCCCCCTCCGGCAGCAGGCCTGATCGGCGGTGACGGCGGCCTCGCAGCACAAATGGGCGGTATGACTCTCGGCGGTGACCCCAACCAGTACACATCAGCTGCCACTCGGAAAAAGAAGAAAGACCGCCACGCATACCACACTGTTGAAGCACCTGTCGGCGGATCCTTCTCGGCAGCTGCCATGTCGGCACAGCCGGAGACCGTTGGTGGTGTCCCGGGCATCCCAGGCATTCCAGGCGCAGCCGGCTTTGACAACAGCGGTGTGACACCCCAGATGAGCCAGTTCCCTGCCCCGGCCAACGGACCGTTCAACCCCGCGCAGCCTGTCGACCCTGCAAGCTTTGCTGCCCGCGGCGCCGCTGCTGGTGGTGATGCTGGCCCTGCTCCCGCTATGGTCCCGGCATCTGGCCAGCAAAAGGTGTCGGCCGACGACATTCCCAGCGTGCCCCTGGCGCGTGACAGCGTGCAGCCTCATTTCCTGACCAACGTCTACCCGACCTTTGAGCGCCATGTGCCTCCACCGGCCGCCATCTCGTTTGTGGCCTTTGACCAGGGCAACTCGTCGCCAAAGTACACGCGCCTGACGATGAACAACATTCCTGCATCCCCCGAGTCGCTCAAGGAAACGGGTCTGCCCCTTGGTCTCCTTCTGCAGCCCCTGGCACCGACACAGGCTGGCGAGCTGCCCGTGCCTGTGCTCGACTTTGGCGAGGCCGGCCCACCGCGGTGTAGACGGTGCCGTGCGTACATGAACCCCTTTATGATGTTCCGTTCTGGCGGCAACAAATTTGTGTGCAACCTGTGCACATACCCCAACGACACACCACCCGAGTACTTTTGTGCAACATCGCCGCAGGGCGTGCGCAACGACCGCGACCAGCGGCCGGAGCTGAGCCGTGGTACAGTCGAGTTTGTGGTTCCCAAGGAGTACTGGACAAGGGAGCCCGTGGGCCTACGCTGGCTGTTTGTAATTGACGTCACCCAGGAATCGTACAACCGCGGCTTCCTCGAGTCGTTCTGTGACGGTATTCTGAACGCGCTCTACAGCGAGGAGGTGGGCGAGGACGGCGAGCCCAAGCGCAGCGTTCCCGAGGGTGCGCGCGTCGGCTTTGTGACCTACGACAAGGAGGTTCACTTCTACAATGTCAACTCGAACCTGGAGCAGGCTCAGATGATGATTATGCCTGACCTCGAGGATCCGTTTGTTCCTCTGAGCGACGGTCTGTTTGTCGATCCCTACGAGTCCAAGGCCGTGATCTCGTCGCTGCTGACGCGCTTGCCACAAATGTTCTCGACGATCAAGAACCCGGAACCTGCGCTGCTGTCAACGCTAAATGCTGCCATTTCCGCGCTGGAGCTGACAGGTGGCAAGATTGTGTGCTCCGTATCGACACTGCCTACGTGGGGTCCTGGCCGCCTGTTTATGCGCGACGACGGCAAGCACTCGCTGGGTGAGATGGACAAGAAGCTGTACACGACCGAACACCCTGGCTGGCGGAAAGCAGCCGAGCGGATGTCGGGCGCCGGCGTCGGTGTTGACTTTTTCCTAGCGGCGCCGTCGGGCGGCTACCTTGATATTGCCACGATCGGCCACCTTTCGGCGACAACGGGCGGCGAGTCCTTCTACTACCCCAACTTTGTTGCCGCGCGCGACAATGCCAAGCTGTCGCTGGAGGTCAAGCACACTGTGACGCGCGACACGGGCTTCCAGGCGCTGGTCAAGGTGCGGTGCAGCAACGGCCTACAGATCTCGAGCTACCACGGCAACTTTGTGCAGCACACTGTAGGCTCAGACCTGGACATTGGCGTGATTGACGAGGACAAGGCGCTGGCCGTCACGTTCAGCTACGACGGTAAGCTCGACAGTAAGTTGGACGCGCACTTCCAGTCGGCACTGCTGTACACGACGGCCAGTGGCCAGCGGCGCGTGCGGTGCAGCAACGTGATTGCCAGTGTGAGCGACAGCTCGCGCGACAGCCTAAAGTTTGTGGACCAGGATGCGGTGTACTCGATCCTGGCCAAGGAGGCGGCCACCAAGCTGGTGACGACATCGGCCAACCTCAAGGACACGCGCGCGTGGCTGACGGAGCGGACTATTGACGTTTTGTCGGCGTACCGCAAGCACCAGGCGTCGCAGGGCCACCCGCAGTCGCAGCTGATTATGCCGGAGCGGCTCAAGGAGTTCTGCATGTACATGCTGGGCCTGATCAAGTGCCGCGCGTTCAAGGCGGGCAGTGAGACGGGCGACCGCCGCATCAACGAGCTGCGGATGATCCGGTCTATGGGCGCACTGGAGCTGAGCCTGTACCTGTACCCGCGAGTTCTGCCGCTGCACACGCTGCAGCCCGAGGAGGGCTTTCCCGACCCGGAGACGGGCCACCTCAAGATGCCGCCGGCGATGCGCGCGACGTTCAGCCGTGTCGAGCCGGGCGGCGTGTACCTGGTGGACAACGGCCAGCAGTGCATCCTGTGGTTGGAGGAGCACACGTCACCGAACCTGATTGCGGACCTGTTTGGCGAGGACTTCCAGACACTCAAGAGCCTGGACCCGTACATGTCGTCACTGCCGGTGCTGGCGACGCACCTCAACGCGCAGGTGCGCAACATTATCGAGTTTCTCAAGACGATGCGGGGCAGCAAGGGCCTCACGATCCAGCTGGCGCGGCAGAAGCTGGACGGCGCAGAGCTGGAGTTTGCGCGGCAGCTTGTGGAGGACCGCAACAACGAGGCACAGAGCTACGTGGACTGGCTCGTACACATCCACAAGAGCGTGCAACTGGAGCTGGGCGGACAGCGGAAGAGAGAGGACTACGGAGACACGACGTCGGCGCTGGCCGCCTCGTTTGGCGGACTGCGGCCGGCGTACTGGTGATCTAGTTTCTTTGTCTGTTATTTTTATGTAGGGGTAGTGTTATGCAGTCATCAATCATATTGCAGCATTGCGTTTGCAGCATCTTGTTTTTTAGTATTTTCACTCGATGACGATATCACGACTGTTGTTTTCGGGTTTCTGTTTCTCTTGTCCTCTGTTTTTGTTTTTGTTTTTGTCGCTTTCTTTACCGTTTTCGTAATTTAAAAGCTTGAAAATTACTGCCGAAACAAAATTTCAAGCAAACAAACTGTGAGCCAAACATTCATAAACTCCGGGTAATGATACAGAAACTAATCCATATCACAGCAAATTAGTAAAATAAAGGAGTTATGCTGACGTGTGGCTTTTTTTGTTTTGTAGCCCCTTTTCAGGTCACCACATATCAACATCCGCATGTCAGACACCGTCAGACCTGTTTCCGATGGCCAATGGATGCGTAAAAGGGGATTTCCATCACAAAGACACAACAATCACAAATGCATTATTCATTTCTGAAGAGCATGGTTGTGAGGGTGTAGTGTGCAAGTCGCATGCATGCGTTACCAATCACCTGTGCTCCAACATAAAAGACCTCAGCCCATCCACACACCCTTAAGAGCAGGCAGACAGTCGCAGTGAGATGTGAGTAGTGCGAGGTGGTCAATGCAGCGAGCTACGGCAATGATACCAATATATAAGAATGAAAAGGAAAGAAAAGTTTCACCAAAAAATACAATGAAAAAGAAAGAGGGTGCAGAATTTCCTAAATAGGCTAATAACTTTGAAACAGCATCTTACCATAGAAAAAGACTGCGTACCGAGGCAAGGATGATGTCGCCCGGCAGCTAGGCAAGGTTCCCGGATCTCCACCCGCGAGACGGTGCCCGCCGTGACAGCTGGCGTGCGTCTAGTCCGCTGCGTCGATGAGACCGATTTCATCAACGTCATACTATTCAGGATGCGAATTGTATGCCAGCTAGAGACTTAGCCAAGTGATCGCCCGTCCAGCCGGAGCGTCGGATCACATGAGTGACAGCCTGGGGAAGGGGGCTCGGCCGCTAATCGAGGCATGCTTGGTGAGTAGTGGTAGTGAGCGGCAGACAGGGGCAGAGAAGGATGGAACATGTTTGAGCAGAGGAAAGACTGGAGATATCTGGATGGAAATGGCAAAAGTAGCGAGCAAGGGATGGAGCTAAAACGGGAGGGGGAACGAAGAACAGAAAAAGAAAAGAAAAAGAAGAAAAGAAGAAAAAGAAGACCCGAACAAGAGAGAAACGAAAGAGAAAGAAAATGAAAGAAATGAGAAGAAAGATATCGACCTCTGTTGGAACCGCTTGATCCGCGCTGGAATGGGCGAGAAGACAGATCATCGAGTGTGTGAAGGTATTAATTACGAAGAACAGGACACAAAATGGCAAGCAAAAGAAAGAAGACGGAAAAAAGAAACAGAAATAGACAAATCTCAAATAAAATATTGCAACCACTCATGAAGAAACCTCTGCCTATCTTCCTTCTCCCTCTGCCCCGGACATGGCCCGGCCGACTGGGTCAGACTGATCATCAAAAGTTTTTGTTCGTCATTATCAGGAGATAAATCACAGGTTCTCATTCTCCATAGGCATTATGGTATTCTGGAGTTGAGATATTCACAGATTTGAGACCCTTGCTCACTTTGCATACCATACTTGAACTGGAAACCAACAGCCTATCAAGCACATGTACTACAGAGACTAAAAGGAGAACCAACACACCAAATACCTGGCCATACCTGTGCCATGCCTCTCTGCCGCTTCCACGCGCGCATGTTGCCTGCTTTCTGGGACAAGGCGTGTTGGTGGCAGCGCCACATTCCCACCCCGTCTTCATTTGCCGTCGTTGTTTATTTTAGATGAAGTATCAACACGCGCTGTGATGATGTGATAGTGATTCACCGCCAGGTTCCCGTGTTCCACGCCCAGGGTGCTGGGTTTATGTAGTGTTGCTTGATTTTGACATTATCTACGAGTACATCATAGGCAGGGAAGATGCTGAAGCACACCGAGACTTGATTCCGGGGCTCTGGATTCGCTGATATTCGAGATCAGATCAAACACTAGCCAGGTGTGATTATGGATGCCGACAATATGCATACTAGGTGTATCAGCAGCAAACATCACAGCCATGGCTGTTGGTAAATTTTAAATAGCCGAGGCTCGGAAACTGACAACTGGAGAACAATGTGCAGAAACAGAACAGAAACAGAACGCCGATCACTTCGAGGGCCGATGGTAAATGTCTCACTACCCTGTACCCAATATTTTGAATTGTTTTATAAATAAAAAAGGCGACGAAACAAATACTTGAGGTCTTCAACCTCACCCCTGCGATCTTCCGTCATGCCTGCGTCTTGTAAGACATCAAGGAGGATTCATACAGCCTTACGGCGGTAAATCAACGGGGATTTCATAGACATACGGGAAGCAAACAGTCGGTATCAGCCAAGGATCGCGATCGCCTGTAAGGTACTTGCACTTTGTCAAATATGCCAGCCATATCAGAGAGAATAGACCGTGATAGGCAATGGTTGCAAGGCACTATCAGAATATTGGCCCAGCCAGCGAGACCTCATCTTACTATGATCGACCCGCTACATCACTATGCTGAGATCACTGGGAACTGGATCAGGGCCGAGGATCAGTGGTATTAGCGATGGATCAGTGGGTAAGGCTTAGGATGAGGAGCGAGGCGTTGGAAAATACTACTAGGTACTGTGTAGGAGTGATGGGCAGAGGATGCGGCTGAGTTCCGGGTCCAGGGTGCATTCGTTGTTAGTGTTGATCACCCTAAGAAGCAAGTATGAGGAATACATCGTAGAGACATCCCAGGTCAAGGTGTGCTGAGACAGATTAAGCATTCTCGAGTCCGACCAGACGAGTACTTCGTACGAGCGTGGCTGCGGCATCTCGATGTAAAATTACTGACGACGTGGACGACGGCAAGGTTGATATCGTAGACTGCCGCGCTCACGCCCGAGCACAGAGTGAATGCATCCATAAACACTAGTTGCTGCAGCCCTAGCGGTGATGGGAGGTTAGTTGGTTTGTGACGGGTGGTTAATTTGCTGCTGTTATTTCTGCCAAGGTATTCTTTCTTTACTTTTTCTGGAAGGCTTTTCCCTTCTTTTTGCAATGTTGCTATTATTTCTTTTTCTTGAACATCTCCTCGCCTGTTTGATTACCTTCCGGATATGAGTCAATGCCCAAGACAGGGCCTCGTTTTTGTTTCTTCACGCTCGACGTGATCATCATCATGGTGTCTTTATTTGACTATGATTATCCGCTTACGTTTTTTTGTACATGATTACCACGGATAGCCTTTTTACCGACGATGTGGGAATCAAACATAAACGACAAACCAAGATACAGTCAGCCCAGACCACCGCCAAGGCGGGCCTCGCTTGCGGCTTGCTCTTCTGCGACTGGCCTTGTGCTTGGACTTGCCATGATATGTGATGGCTGCTTCGGCCAATGCAAAAAGAGGAAAACAAAACAAAACATGAAAATGCAAATGCAAATGCAAATGCAAATGCAGTCTGACAATATATTGGTGACGGGTATGTCTGAGTGGCTGCAATGGTTGTAGCGGTGGTTATCTCTGATGATGGTTGTGCTTACAGAGTATGTAGCGCAGATAATCAAAGGTGAGGGGTGACACGCTGCGTGGATGTGACAGGGGTCGGATGGGCATGGACTCGATATGGCACGGCGATGTACGATGTAAAGGTGCGTCAGATAACATAGACCAGATTCTCGAGCCTTCGACAAGATGCTCGAGGCTAGATTTTTTGCCTGTTGCGCAGGTGAGGCTCCCGCAGCTACAAATGAGACATGCATGTGCTATTAGTTGATATTGATTTTCCTTTTCTCACATTTTCTTACTTTTTCGGGGTCCTCGTCATGTTTTTTGTTTTCTGCTTTTGTTTGTTTTCTTTTTCATTACCATCTTCTCCGTCATCACTATTACCAATTTTATTACTCTACGTCATTATTCTCAATCTCAAGCGAGCCCCTATTGTCTGTTTAATTCAACGAGGTTTGAATAAGTTCGAATAATTCATATCTTGACGGGTTTGTATTTATTTTAATTCAAGCTCCGACTCGTGATTACTGAACTTTAAACACCCCTGCTAGCTCCTCTTCCTTTGATTTCCGCACAACCTCGCGAATCTGATAGCTGACGCTGAAACTTGACAGCTGACATTTGAATAATATTTTTAAAAAAATAAGAGCCGAAAAAGCCGCCTCGCCTCGCACCCTTTGCCTCTTCCGTAGCCAACGCTACTCTGTAACTTTATTGCCACCCTACTGCTTATAGAGTAGCATGCATATGACCCATGGCTTACTGGTGCAGAACAATCCCTGGCTGTGCCCAAGAACCCGGTAATCAGAGTCAGTTCCCAGGAACGAGGAACGGTGCGGCCTGGTCGGCGGCTCTGTCAAAACAAAAGTACCGTTGCTCCCGTATGTACATCGTACATGTGTCTACCAAAGCCTTGGTTATCTTGGTTTCCTTGAGTTTCATTGCATGCCCGTCGTGAGACATGCGGCAGTTCAATTGATGCAGAACGGGGCAAAGCTGAGGTTGTCTTTCTTTTTTCTTGCCCACTCTGTCTCTGTTCCTTTTTGGTTGTTTGCTTCTCGCCTGTCATTTGTTTTTTTATTGCTCCTCTCTCCTATTGCCGCCTTTTCTCTTGCTGTGCTTGCTCGTATCTCACCGCCTATAACGTATTTCTTATATCCGTACTCAGTTTCCTATTGTCCATTTGTAATTGTCTTCCCTCTGAGCTGCCTCTTGGCCCCTCTATCGTCTCCGAATTTAGTATGCATTCCTTCGTACATAACACCACATAATAGGACTAACACGCATCTTGCTGGTCTAGTCCCATACATAAACCAACAAGACTTGACACTGCTTCTTGTACTTCGTATACTTGGTTTCCAGCTAGACACGTCAAGCTCAACTATGCATGCACTGCCTCTATTCCTATTTGTCTGTTGATCTTTGTCTATTCCTGATTCATACTCCGAGTGTCTAATCCGATTTACTCTTTAATAGCCCATGGACCCAAAGACAATCACCAAAGCACCCCCTAGTCGCAGGCCCCTGGTGAAGAGAATTGCTAGAACCCACGCTTCCGCCCTCCAGTGATCCAGCCATCGTACAAGTACGGCTCTCCCCACGCCAAGCTAGAATACTTGTGGGATATTTGGATATCATCAAAGTAATTACACCTCAGGTCTCACTCTAGCATCCTTATTTTACGGATGTGATGCTGCCGGCGTAGGTGGATGGCTCTTGTGGGTAATATGTACGCGTACGCTGCACCGAGTCAGCACTCTCCATCTGACTCTACATCGCAGGTACGTAGTGAGGACATGAACAAACTCACCTTGACTACGATCATGCAGGCAAAAGTGCTCCGCATATTAGCTTGGAAGAACAGATACTGGGGTGCCTCTGTCTAGCAAGTAATGTTTTTGCCATCCAGGTGAGCTGGCCTTTCAGACAAAGGCTCAGAGAACAGACAAACCCGACAGAGGAAATACAATCCTATAAAATGAAACAATACCGCCCGAGACCGATCCAGAAGACTGCTGGATCTACCCTCGCGACTATCCACTCGTGGCACGCATCCTATTCGACGAATGCTGGTCGCCACTCCAGGAGCATGCTTTTGCTGAGCTTCGTAGTCTGTTTTCTGGCGCAGAATACTTACCAAATACAGACAAATCGATAGACTTGATGCTGACAATCATGATGCTCGATTGCAAGTCTGCACCATACTAAAGAAGGCAAGTGGGCAAGTAGGCCCCAACCTAGCTCGTACTATGTATCATAATATCATGTGTTATTTTCTTTTGCCAGATTTGCTGGCATTTTCTCCTATCTAGGTCTCAACAACACGACTACCAAATCTATTGTGTCGGTGCAAAGGAAAAAAGTATTTGTCACTCTAGGCAGTATTGTTCATTCTTGTTTTAAAGTCTTAAATTCAAACGGTCTAGTAATGAGAGCTAACAGCCATCCAAGAAAATAAACAAGTTGCAATGTAAACAATCTTCCAGCCGTACAAAATCAAATCCAACAGTCCCAGATTTTTCAAACATACCCACGTAATAATATAGAAGAGCGAATAACAAAAGAGAACCCAAAGTACAGAAAGAGAAGGGAAAGTAAGAAAATAACCCCAGAACCGGGCCACACGTAGATCTTCTTCCTCCCTGACAGTGGTCCGTGTCTTCAGGAACTGATCCCTGGCTGGTAGATCGTAGTTTTTGTCCTTGTATCCCAGGGGAGATAGACAAGAGGAAACGGGAATGAAGAAACGAAGAAATAAATCAACAGGGGTCATGAAAAACAGACAAGTAAAGATGGAAAAGAAATTAGAAAAAGGAATTAATAAATAGAAATTAGTTTGGTGACATTAGTGTGCCGAGGCCGTACCGCGGGTCTGGCTCGTTCAGAAATCGCTGGACTTCGTCACCGTCAAACATGGCGTGGAATATTTCGTAGTCGGTAATGTGGCTGGCAGACGAGGATGAAGACGACGAGGAGGACGAAGACGACCCTGACGACCGCCCACTGCGGCTCTTCTTGTTCAGGTCGTCCAGGATCAGCTTCGTCGTGCTCTGCATTGGATCCTCAAATACAAAACACACACCCTTGAGCCGCCCGCGGATGTCCTTGTCCCACAGAATCACCTCGCGCCACAGCTCTGCCATCTCCTGCGGCGGGTTGCGGTAGCCGTTGCCCAGCCCGAAATCACCAATCACAATGTCCGTGTACCCAGCCGCAATGCAGATGAGCAGCGTCGCGCGGATCTTGTCCTGCACCATCGCCCGCTCCTCGGCAAACGAGTACTTGGTGCCGCCCTGCGTCAGCTTGGGCCAGCGCACCGGCGGCACCGAGATTACCGGCAGAACGCACCAATCCTCGGGGGCCATGCGCTCGTAGCGGTCAGCAGGGCCGCGGAAGATGACAACGTGCTCGGAAAGAATGCCGCCTAGGATGGGAATGGGATAGTTGGACTCGTAGGTGCCGGCTGCAGGCGTGGCCAGCGTGGCTGAGAGCGTGCTTCGCCGGCACAGGCGCTCTTCACAGCCTGCGACGCCCGTTTCCCAGTCGCCACCGGGCCGCTTATCATTGGCTGAGCAGATGAACGGCACCGCCTGCTGGTCGGGGTTTTGCTGATGCAGGTGAGCGGCCCACTGGACAGACACAAAAGCCGGGTCGCCGTCTCGCACGACTTTTTAGTTAGATTTACTATTTGTAACAAACAGTATCTACGAAAACTTACAAAATGTTGGTAACCGACCGTAGGGGGGGGTGCCGCTCGGTATCAGGTCCAGAATTGGGTGAGGGAAAAGCTGAGAGTGGGTGTAATAAACGTGGCTGTATTCGTTTTTGATGAGTGGGATGTAGTTGCGGCGAGTGTCTGCGGCCACCTCGGATGCCTTGGGCTTGGATTTTGAAGTTGAGCTAGGCATGGTGAAGTAATATTGATGCTTGGTTATCACGGCGGGTGCAAGAGTATATGGATATAGCAATTGCAAATAAGCATGGAGTTTGAGAAAGCCGAAGAAATAACCAAAGGAAATACCCGAAGATGAAAAAGGTCCTGTTAGAGAGAGCTGATGATATTTAGGAATGAATGGGATGAGGTGAAGTAAAAAGAGAAGCCAGCATCCTTTATATATGTGCTCGATGTGACTTTACGATGATTTTGAGCATATGGACTCTGTAGTGACCGAGGTAGAGGAGGGTGTGTAAGTAGAAACGACTGACCCAAAAGATAAATTATGAAATAAAGGAATAAAGCAAGGATAAAAGAAAGAGCATAGAATAAAAAGTCGAAAAGAAGAGAAAAAGAAAAAGAAAAGAATGATACACATCCATCAGAGGAAAAAGAAAGTACAGACAATATGGAAGGGCAGGAAGAAAAGAAAAGAAAGCTGTACGAACCCCGACAAGAGACAGACCCTAGCATACCTCATGTATCAAAGAATAAAAATCAAGACTTGTACTAGAATAAACAGTGTTTATGTTCGGCTGGTACACGTTGGAAGAACAAGGCTATCTGCGTAGACGGCCATATGTGTAAGTGCTTTTTCTCTTCATTTTCATATACTTTGTAGGCTGTTTATGCTATTACTTATTTTTGGTGTTTTTCTCTATTTTTTCTTCTATTCATCTTTGATGTTCATGTAAGCTGAATCCTTCTTTTGAGGGTACAGTAGTTCGTGCGTCGAGCCTGCATCTTGCAGCTCTAGTTTTCCGTCCTATCTCGATGTCGGCATCCAAGTGCCCCTCCGAACATTTTCTGCCAGTTTGCAATTTCTCCTCCTCACTTGCCACTTGCCACTGCCTCTCGAGACACTCGTTACGTAGTCGAGATCAGCGGCATACGGCCTCAGCTTAGATCAGTCATCTCGCCAGATCGTGACTTCATCTCGTCAACGTTGAATCTTTGTCTCTGTCGGAGTTTTATTTATTTTTGTATTGTTGTTTTATATTACTTTTTTCACCTGCCTCTCCTTCTATTTTCATCTTTAGGTTTTGGTTTGTGCGCCTTCTCTTAAAGCACCTGCATTACCTGTCAACAGGGACCAGACAGTAGCAGCCTCCAAGCGAGCAGTTGACGTTTTGTGTTACCTCTTTTCGCCCGAATGGCTTTTTGGTGTTTGTCTAGGACAGTACACCCTCCCTGTCAAAGCAGATTCAGATCGGTAGTGTCAACTGGGGAGTCAAATTGAGAGTCAAATAAAGCCAAGCCGAGTCAACGCAAAGTCAACACAGAGTAAAACCAGAGTGTCAAAAAGGCAAAAGGACAGAATAGACAGAACAGACTGAATAGACAGATTAGCCGGTTAATAAAAGACAATATCAAAACTTAGAAACGAAAGACATCTACAGACAAAGCAGCACAAGCGTAGACGAGACACGCGTCGTCAGTGTACAGTTTTTGCCACGGAGCGAGTATAAAAGACCATGTGCGAGATAGGATATTGATGCGAGATGAGTTTTGCAGGATAAATAAGAGCCGAGGTATATTTGAGGAAACAGTTTTAACTATCAATAAACGATATGTTATAAAATACCAAGTGTTTGTGGAATATAAAATATAAAAGGAAAAGGTAACGACCCAAGGGATGTTCACCGAGTGAGCGTGCGATCCAAATGGTCGGAATAACGCTTACTCTGGAATGCTGTATACGCCGAGATGGACTAGGATCGGTGTATGACACTCAAAAGATGCTTGGTAAGTCGGCAAATAGCTCAGACAAATAATTAAAAACGTACATGTCTACAAATCATGTCAATATAGACTAGAAGACTAAAGTCACGAGCTCATGCCAGCTAAGTACATACCCGTGTGATGTTCTTCATTATTCGTTTAATCGGGGTTATTCTACACCATGCTCCATGCTCCATGCTCCATGTCCCATTTTCCGATTGAGCGTGTAATGCAGTTCTTTTCTTGCCGCAATGTCTTTTGTTCCACTAGCTTCTACCCATTCTTACAGAGGGCTGCCTCTTAATAATCTAGAGTGATGCGATTCGTTAGCAGCTCGCATTTGTTTTCTTTTCTTCAGCTTGATAGTCGTAGAAAAATCTCGAAGTCTGCCAAAAAAAATCAAGAATAAAGATGAATACATCAACAGCTGAACATTTGGAATAGTTTTCATATCAAACAATTCAAAATACCCAATGTTTATGCATTGGGCCAACCAGTTCCGACGTCGTGTTCAGGCACGGATGTGAGATCTATCATAGCACAATCTAGCCATGCCAGCTACCATGTAGTACAATACCACTCATAGCTCGGGTTTGTGCGAGATCAGCCGAATCGGTTTGCTGTAAGATCCATTATCTGCAATACCCACCCCATATACCGGGATAGGTGGGCTTGTTTCGACTCCAAGCGAGAGGGCAATGTTACATTGGAATAGGGTTGGGGCTAGCTCGGACGTCTATTTGACGTCTACTGCTGTTGATGGCTGATTGTTGACCCTGACATTTTCTACGAGGCGAACGGATAGACAACGTAGAGCCGTACACGCCTGTTTGTTCTTTGGTTTTCAGGTACCAATATATATTGGGAACACTACCGGTCATACCCCCGGGTCTTCCACAGATGACCTGCGAGGTGACTATGGCGACAGACAGTGTCCAATGGCCAGTATTCACTGCTAGGTGGGATATGGAAGCGCATCAAGTTTCGACAAAAATGCAAATGCAGGCAGAAAACAGGGAAATCGAAGTAGGATATAGGTCAAATAAGGCTAGCGGAAAATATAGAAGGAAAACAAGTCACAGCAGTAAACACCCGAAAAAAAAGAGGCAGCAATGTGGCCAAAGGAGACTAGCAAGTTTCAGCAGCACTGTGATGAGACGAATGGATGGTGTGTGTGCGCATCGTGCATACATAGTGTGAGTATGTGCGAGCGTATGCATGAGTTAGGTTTGGCATTCACAATGCCACCAAGACACATGCAGGAAACAAAAAAGGGTAAACACCAAGAAGGGTTGCATTGACCATCGAGACACCGGGCCAGACGGGTTGTATCCCGACGAGCGGTGGGATCGTAGAGTAAAGACCGGCTGTACAGGAAGAAGGAAATGAAAAGAAACTTCCAATACGCATGTTTTGCAAGTAGTACCAACCCGAAGTGCATGATAGCAGAATCCTGGGCTGCATAGGGCTAGCTTAGAAGGGTGCGGTATCAATATTAAAATTCAATATCCATCATGTGGTTTGGTACCGGAGTTTCTTTCTCAAAATGAATCGTGGGGCAGCCAAGTGTCAGATTGTCAGTATTAAAAAAAATCGAAATGTGGCAGAAGAAGCTGGCAGTGGGGAATAGAATCAAGTCGATGCTAAATTTTCATGAAAATCTCAAGTCTTGACGGTAGGAGAGCGCCGGAGACCTGAGTCTTTGATCCTTCAAGAGCCGAGGTCGTGGCAGTGCTTGAAGTCGGAGGGAGGAAATGTCAACACCGACTTTTGCGTGCATGCGGACTTGCGGAGTGCCAGCTACATCGTAGCTAAACTAGATTACTCGATGCTCGGATGGCGGCCCACGACGCAGCCAGTCTAGCCTCCATTTTGGTATCAAATTTAAAGATGCATCTACAAGTATCTACTCTCGAATCGATGCAATATAAGCGTATGCAATCTACGAAAGATATGTGTGAATCGGAGCTGATAGTGGAGAAGGTGAGCTACACTCCAAGCCCTCACTTACAGCTACCATGGCCGTCGTGGAGACGGTGAGCAGTTCAAGCTAACAGATTGTGGTGTGAACAGCACAATGCTATGAATGTTTGAAATATGATACATAAGAAACATGTGCTCCATTTTATGACAGTATCAGCTCGAAAAGCGATATGTCTGCCCTGCATAACAAGTCTGTGTGCGTGTCTGACTTGGGCAGGCTGATAAGAGCAAAAAAGAGCACAACCAGCCCGGTGCATCTGACTTTCGCATATCTCTCATGCAAGATGCACCTCTTCAGCGCTGATTGCCACCTCCTCGCTGGGCGATTGTCATCGATCGTTGGCCGGCGATCAGTGATGCATTATTTGTGATTTTATTACCAAAAAGTATTTCTGAGATAAATAGACACAAGCCTGGTTGGCTCAGTGTTCCAGACCAGACCGGCCAAAACTGGGCTGGCAGCCATGCATGGTCGATGCAGGGCGGCAGGCCATGCATACTTTAACCCGCAGCTGCTGAGTTTAGTCTGTTAGACTGTTAGTTGTCAGTTGTCAGCGTGTTCATTCGCCCTAGTTTACACTTTGCAGAGTAAATCTGGTTCTGATTCCAGAACCAAAGATGCACATAAACTGGTTCGAGACCATCCCCTCCGCCCCTGGAATAAAGTCTAGAAGCGCTAGGTAGTTTCAGATGGTCTCCCTACAATATTATGTTGTCTCCCTGCGAGGAAATATGTAAATGGGAGGAATGGATGTAACCGCAAGAAAAGGAAATTGAAGGATGAAAGAAGAAGAAAGAAAAAGAGAAAATAAAGAAGAAGGGAAAATACAAAGGGGGCAGACCGTTACTTCACAACTACACTGAATTAGCCAATTGGATGGCTCCGGAGATATTTCCGTCCCTTGATGAGATGGGAAGGGGGAACGGGGGGACAGGAGACCGTAACATCGTATAAAATCTACGTTTGACTCTACGAGAATGTAAATTCAGACGGGGACTCAGGTTGCAGTTACAGTCGCATTAGTTCTTTTTTCTTCTTTTTTCCTTCTTTTTTGGAAATTATGTTGTAGAGAAAGTAGTTGTGACCCTCGTACTGTCTTATGTTTGGCTTTTCTCAGGGGCATTGAGCGCAAGAAAGGAAGTGATCGATCTTTCAGACATTTAGTTGTAGATGATCAGATTGGCGGGTGGGTTGACTGATGTACGGACGGATTAACAGATTTACGGATGTGCAGATGGGCGAAGAACGACGCAGTATCGCAGTATCGCAATGTTCACCGGTCATACAGTTTCGAGGTATGATTTTTTTATTTTTGTGTTTTATAAGAATGCGGATGCTGCAAATCGCTGCATGGATAGGCAGGGAGGATCAGAGCCAGGCCAACAGAGCTGTTGAACAATAACTGCTGAATAAAACCGCACTAGCGACAAGTTGAGCTAGAGGTCGCCGACGGAGGGACAGGACACGTTAGATCAGTTTCGGGAAACGACACGGAAAACGCAGCTTCAACAGCAGCTTGGAATTCTAAAGAAGAAGAAAAATAAGAAGAAAAACATACGGTGATCCGACCGCTTGGCGCGCTGATCGGAGGGAGGCCGATCAAAGGAAGAAAGGAATCTCAAAGGAAGAAAGGATTGGACGAGCAGAATTAAGACAGCTACTCAAGTCAAGGATGGGACGGGCGGAGCAGTGTGACAAATGGCATTGTGGGTGGGCTGGAGAGTGTAGACGTGGAGGTGAGGTGAGATATGGGGTGAAGGTGAGCAAGCGCAGGTCAGGGCGGAGGGTGCATATAGTGTAAGATAGATGAAGATGGGCGATAGAGTAATAGGCAATGTATTAGATGACGGCGAATGAGAAGAGAATGGGGAGAAAACGGGTGAGCAGGAGCATCAGCGCAATAAGACAGTAGAAGCCCGTAATGAAAGCTGAAGCTGATAAAGAAGCTCAGCTGTCTACGTCTTCATTTCCTCGGGCATCATCTTGATCATATTGAATTTTAAAGTCTCAACATTTGAAATCATTCCACAGAAGCCTTCAACAAGCAAAAGGCTCTGTCTTTACGGGGACGTATGTCGTTGGTCTCGGCGAACAAAAGAGGCAGGGGACGGCTCGTGCCGCGTTTCTTTGTATTTGTAGGGAAGGCACGACCGAGATGCAGCAGTCCATTCATCTGATTTACATATTTTAATTTTGATTTGTTTTTATTCATTACCACCCCGTCGGCTCCAGTACTACTTGCCCCACATAACACGGTTGAGCTGTGCTGAGTCTCTCTACGTAGGCGGAGATGAACGGCAGAATAGTGGAACTTTGTGAGCTCCGACCTCATGTCACGATGCGCAGTAGCGAGTGAATCATACGGCCGTCTGCAATCGGCGATAAGTGTGTAATGGGGTAATTTCCGTTTCGTCGGTTGTTCTTGTTTTGTTTTGAGCCTCAATCGCAGGCCATAATATAGACACACAATGAAGTACCAATTGTGTCCTGTTCTTAAGACCTCGCCACGGGTCGCCGTCTCATCTTCGCCGGCAGCATTCCGGGCTGTCTCGACGGCGGCAGCAACACTCACACGAAGAACAGCAAGGCGGCCATCGGCTAGATCACAGGGCTCTTCTTTTTTCTCTCGGCCAACATGTTGCCACTATTCTTCACAACAGTCTGCGCCACCAGATTCTAAACACCCCACATCCCTCGCCGGCTTCCTGGCCTGGTCGCCAGCCGAAGCGTTCGCTGGTGTGACCGTTCACGGCTATGTCCGCTCAGTCCGGTCAATGAAAAAGGTGTCGTTTGTCACAATCGGCGATGGCTCATCAATCGCTCCGCTCCAGGCCGTTGTGCCGGCTCATCTCGCCGACGGCATTACCAACGGCGCTGCCATTCGCCTCAAGGGCTCATGGGGTCCGTCACAAGGTGCCGGCCAGAGTCATGAGCTGCAGGTCGACAGTGTGACTGTTCTTGGTCCATCAGATGCCAAGACATTTCCCATTCAAAAGAAATACCAGACCCCCGAATATCTACGTACAATGCCGCACTTGCGGCCACGCATCTCGACGAATGCAGCGATGCTACGGTTCCGGTCCAACGTCATCTCGTCACTCAACCGCTTCTTTGAGAGCCGCGATTTTGTGCAGGCACAGCCGCCACTGATCACATCGTCAGACTGCGAAGGCGCAGGTGAAGTGTTTACTGTGGCGCCCGCTTCTGCGGAGGCTGCCTCTGCGGCGAAAAAGGCTGGCGAAGAGGCCGATGGCTTTTTCCGCTCGCCCAAGTACCTGACAGTTTCTACACAGCTGCACCTCGAGGCACTGTCCCAGGCTGTGGGCAATGTCTGGACGCTGTCGCCGACATTCCGCGCCGAGGAGAGCGACACGCCCAGACACCTAAGCGAGTTCTACATGCTGGAAGCCGAAGTCGGCTTTGTAGACGACATGCACGCCGTCATGGACCTCGTAGAGGACATGCTGCGGCACATTGCGGTCGAGAGCAAGGACAGCCGCCTGCTCAAGGAGCTCTTGCACGCCAAGAAGGCGGCCGGGACCTGGGAGGACGCACACGTGGTGGAGCAGCGGTGGCAGGGACTGCTGGCGAGCGCACGCTGGCCACGCATCACGTACACTGACGCAGTAGCGATGCTGCAGGCGGCGCCGGTGTCGTTTGAGCACCCGCCCACGTGGGGAGCGCCCCTGCAGACGGAGCATGAAAAGTACCTTGCCGATGTTGTTGGGGGTGCGTCTGAGCTGCCGACGCCCGTGTTTGTTACGCAGTACCCGCGCGCAAGCAAGGCCTTTTACATGCTGCCCACTGAGGGCGACACAGCAGAAGAGAAACAGACGGTCGACTGCTTTGATCTGCTGGTGCCCGACTTCTGCGAAATTGCAGGCGGCTCCATGCGCGAGCACCGGCTGGCGGAGCTGGTCAGCACCATGCAGGCGCGCGGCATGCCCGTGGGCGGTGGTGCTTCTATCGAGGGCGAGCAGAGCTCTAGTGCAAGCACTGAAGAGGGCACTCTTGGGTGGTATATCGACCTGCGGCGCTGGGGCTGTCCACCACACGGCGGCTTCGGTCTTGGCTTTGACCGGCTGCTCTGCTACCTGACAGGCGTGCAGACGATTCGCGACATGGTCGCCTTCCCCCGGTGGTATGGGCGGTGCGATTGCTAGTTTAGCAGATAGTAGCCATCATCTAGAATCAATCTATTCTGAAACAGAAACGACCGAAAAAGAAAGCGAGTCGCGGACACAATGAACGGAGAAACACGGCTGATGGCCCGTCCACTCTACTCTAATATATTATTCTTGCCGTAATCATATACAGAAGCGAACATGTTTATTCCCCTGATGCAACTCCGATCCGGATGCAAAGCTCTCTACAAGTCTCAAAAAGTCGCCAGATGTCGTAATGTGAGACAGGCAGGGATCATTCTAAAGATGATCCCGTGCTCGTCTGGGCTTGCCGGTCTGGGATAAAGTGTAGATGGGCAGGCGTGTAGATGCAGTCACAAACTACCGTTTTGGATAGTGCAGATGTGGTGGCCTGTGGTGTGCATGTGCATGTGCCTGCTGTTGCACGGCATTGCAGCCAGTAGTATCAGAGGCAACGAGAGGCAGTCAGAGCAGGCAGTGGTTGCACTGCATTACAACGAACTGCCTCCTGTAGGTGTTTTTTTGAGGGGTCATCTAGCCCTTGGTATCTCTTAGCATCTTTCAGCATCCCTCTACATGGCTGCATTGCATGTTGCCTCCTTGTCAGAGCCTCGCTTGGGCTTTGCCCCCGTCTACATTGTCGCCACTCGAGTACATCATCCTCGTCTTCTCGTCTACATCCCGTCGGGGGATATCTAGCCGTGGCCTCGGAACAAACACTTGACGGCCGTTACGAATCTTGTATCCTGGACTTGTGTTCGCAGACTCGCCTGTATTGATTGCTTGTGCTGTGCTCGTGTGATTGTCACCACCACCTGACAGGTCGTCTTTACTTTATTTCTTCATCAATAGTATTAGTGCATGCATCTGCTGTGTCTGTCTGTCTCTTTATATTTCCTTGCAAGACAAATAAGGTTTGTGTATCGTGTCTGTGATCGTGTCCTGTGCTCTGTGTATATTTTGTCCTCGTGTTCTGTCTGTCTCGTGCTCGTGCTCGTTTCTCAGCTCCTATTATCTGTTTCCTGCTACCTGTTTCCTGCACCCCATCTGCCATCTCCTATCTATCTGCTCATCTATTTGTATCCCGCTGTGCATGTGTTTGCGTGCAAGGAGTTGTCCGATGCTTTCCGCTCCCTTCCCGAACCTTACGGCCTTATTGTGTACTCTCCTCTCAAGTAGCAAGTATTGATGCAATCACTGGCAGCCGACCGTTACACAGCTACACACCACAGCCGTTACCTCTCGGTCTTCAAAATCTATCCTTTGGTTCGTCCCTTTGTACCTATTTCGCCATTTGTAGGACGTTGCATGTATGAAGAGCAGTATGCGCAGTGGTGGGTGGCCGTCATTAGGCATCGATAAAAGGACACATGGACAGCATGTCAAGGGCAGAGGGATGGACGAGAAAGAGAAATCCAAGTAATATTAGCAAGTTACACATGCACAAGAAAGGCGAACGCCACACTCAAAATATGAGGATACACAAGACACGACTTGGCTCTAGACCTGCAGACACATGCTGCAGACTGCAGACTGTAGACTGACTGCAAATACGGTAGGGGTAGACACGGTAGATGTGACTCGGACGAGCAGAGGATACGGACTTGATGTAGACTTGGCTGCAACCGCTCAAGAAAGTCGCGAGACACGACAAGGAACAAGCGACACGGACATGGACACGGTCGCGGGAACAGTACAGAACGATGCACGGCAGAGAAGAGAACGACAGCGAGTATCATACGCGAGATCCGTTTTCACCGATTCCAGTTCTTACATCAACGGCTGTCAGGCTCCGTTACTCTCTATTCCCTATTATCTACAAGTGTAGCACAGGCCTCATCTATCGGCGGCATCTTATTCTTTACGCCCGTTACCTGTTATGTCTGCACAACGGTCAACAGACCTTATATTCACCTGGTAGCGGTATCCTGATTGCACATACTTGCTGTTCCCGTCAACTGTCCTCGGCTCTTTAAACTCTACTTATAGGATCGGGGCGCCCATCGTGCTGTGTCTGTGACTGTGTATGTGTTTGTATCTACCCGTGTTTGTGCAGCTGCTACTCCCGCTCGGCTCTGGTTCATGCTGGGAGAATCGAGCGATGTGTCACCCCATTGCGGACGTTAGAGTCGAGATGTCAGTAGAAGTCAACGACACAATCAATGTCGACAGTGACATGCCACAACATACTAGAAACACATCAAATGCGCCAAACACCAAGCACCAAGCACCACACGCAGCACAGCAGCGACTACATGAACTATAGAGAGCACAACCCATAACCATACATGAACGACACGGGCATGAACCATTTGTTACCCAGCTGTGATCATAATATACAATCGTAGACTACTTTGTACAGCGTCTTCACGCGTTCCAGTGTCGGTATTTGCCAATAGTTACCATTTGCCGAATGCATTCGACGTCAGTGGCCCTCGGAAAGGAGGGCATCTCGAGGCCGCGTCAGTGACGACGACGAGTGCAGACAGACTCGTTACAAGACCTGATCGGCGCCAGGAGTCTCATACTTGTCGAGTCGGAGTATCTATTCTTATTTCACTTTGCACTCCATGTATTAACTCACGTATCAAATAAGAATATGAACCATCAAACGAAACAAAACTCATGGGTGTGCATAGCATAGTCGGGGATATGAATAGATTTAGACTTGTTTACCTTGTTCTTATTACTTTATTGTGTCTTGTTTGCTTCTAGATTCATGACTTAAGAATTTGTCTGAATCGTCATCGTGGCTTTGCCGGTCCACACGTCAACGCTGTGACGACGCCGGCTTTATCTTCATCTCTTTTGTCTTCCTCCCTGTCCCAGGCCGGGTATCCCTAGGTCATCTCATGTTCACTGCACAAGCTTGTATTTCATCTAGGTTGGGTCTCCTCGGTCCTAGGAACAGGAGACACAGTAGAGACATGCTCTGTAGAAGATGTCCCTGAAGACAAATGGTACGTCAACCCCTTGGGCATGAGACGCGTCAGTTCTGCCCTCGGTCGATGTAGAGTCTCCGCCCAGCGTTCAGATATAGACGCCGCAATACCTTGTTCCGATTGGCCTCGTCAGCTTTGGTCTTCCGCTAATACTGACAAAAGAAAGAAATGGAAATGTAAAGGAAAACAAAGTACATCGTAGCCAATAGTCAATTACAATTTCACAAGATGTCACTCGTTTCATAGCATGGCATTACGACTGCACCCAACTCCCTGCGGCCATCTCATACAGGTTTCAAGTATTCATACAGGATACTCTTACAATCACGACTTGCTCTTGACCCTCTGCCTCTCAACCCTTCTGTAATTACCACAACATGCCAATACTTGAAGGCCGCGCAATGCCTTCAGCCCTCGCTTTCATTGACCCTTTTCGCACTCTTCCTATCTCCTCAGAGCAATACTCAATATTCTGTACCGTATATATCTACTTTCGGAGATACAGTCGTCTGTTCTGGTACCTCGTCTGTGCTCTCTAAATCTTATTTATTCTTATTTGCAGTTTTCCAACTTTCTTATTCTTATTGCTCATAGTCCATCTCTGATTCAGTCTCTTCATACGTAGGCCTTGATTGCGCGTCGAGTGGGCTTGGCACGAGCCACCTGGCGACACAGTTATCCTAATCATGCTAATTTCTGTCTTGAATATTGCCCCAAATCTGTAGAGCACGACAACCTGATGTGGCTTCGCTATTCCCCTTTCGTGAGTCGACAGTGACAGGGCAGGGCTCAAGCAATAGTGCAGAGCGCCAAGGCCCGGCCAAGAAGTATACAGAGTAATTTTGTCAGACGGTTGTAGAGTCTGTTTGTACAAAGTACTGAGCAGGTATTCAGTCTCTGCGAATTATTGGCAAAGATGCCGGACTGGTTGATGACATCCGCCAACGGATATGGCGGCACTTGTTGACAATATTCCAGACGTGTTATGCAGAATAGCCACATGGCTGGCCGAGTTTGGGCCTTGTGATCATGTAGTCGGCCCTGTTGAGCATATCTTGCATATCTTGCAGCCAGAGGAGAGAAGCCACAATAAGGCCTTCCATCCATCCGTGCAAGTTGCGAAGGCGAGCATAATGGATATGCGCCTTGTAAAATATCAATGTTTGGAATGTCACGTCTAGGCTGCTATGGGTGCATAGACTTCAATGCACCCTTGCCATATGGTGAAGGATTGTCATGCCAGATGGATTTTACAGGAAACAATGACGGCCAAGTAATCATATCAAAGGCCACAGTCGTAGCAAATGCTATGCCTTGAGTATCGGCCAAAGTCAACAACATCGTGACAGTTGTGGTTCATTCCAGCGTCCTGGTCTCGATGACCACCTCGATGAACCACCGACTTTATTCATAAGAACAGGGTGAGACACGTGTAAGAGCGGTTGTCACAGATAGATGGCATGGACGTACGATGTTGTACAGTGATGTCGATTGGGCTGCCGTGAGAGCATACTCGACTCGCCATGCATTATCATATTACTCAAATACCGTCATGCTCGTTGCTAAGCCTGCTTTGACAAATGCCACACCGCCAGATGTTTTCCTGCTGTCGATACGCAATTGGCCTTGCAATGATATGGACCAGCCACCGATGACTGCCAGACTGCCAGACTCTTTATGATATCGATGTGATTGGTGATGCTGCAGGTGTGCCCTGTCTGCAGGTCTCACGTCCCATCCTCTGGCACTGGATTTGATTTCAGTGATTTATCTAGCCCGAGTGGTTGTTTGTGTGGACATGAAGCGGCCATGGAGCAGTCATAAAAGCTTATGCAAGGTGTCAGCTTATGCTCATGTCTTGATTATTATGTCGCAAGATGGAGGTGTCATCCTGCCATATACCAGGTGCATAAGCATGGAGAGACCGTCTCAGAGATGCATAAGCAGGCTTAGCATCAACGGTCAGGCAGTCTTTGATGTAGCATCTGATTGCTACAGTATCGAATATCTGTTGACCTACTCAGTACAAACATCATGACCATCATCTGATAATGCCGAGTTCATCATCCACACACACTTCATCACAGTACTATGTACGAAGTCAACAGTCCAATCCACTATAAATCTACAGACACAACGCCGGCATTAACGTTGGCAGAGATGATCGATTGCCGATCACTGAATCTTATTTCTGTTTCTGTTTCGGCACAGGCTACTTCATCCTTATTTCTTTGCTTAATTGCAGTCTCCATTACGGTACAACATCATCTCGATGAGGTGGTCATTTGCCTGAGTGATGCACATCTTTGTTTTAGTTTGAGTTTAGTGTTTAGTGCATCCCCGTGCCAAGTTTTGTTTTCCCTCTTTTTATCTGCTTGATTATCATTTGATTCGGATAATCTCGTGATTATTCTATCATCATTCCAGGGATTGTAGATATATCAGCATCCTTCCTCCTTCTTCGTCTATTCCTTTTGCTCTGTGCTTCATTTCCTCTGGCATTGATTCGTTCCTTGTCCGTCGTGTTTGAGCTCTCGTATTCTTTACGACGGTCTTTGCGATGCTAGTTATCCAACGAGTAATACACAAAATCTACTTAATCCTCGGGGTTTTCCCTTTTGTATCGTGCTATTTCTCCGTATCACATAAAACTCTTGTCCTCGAACTAACGAAATAGACTCATCCACCAAGACTCTTGGCATCTCTTGGCCCGGCACTCCTTTTGCCCTCTCTGGTCTCCCTCTTGAGCTCTAGAGTGCTAATGCTATCCCCGGGGCCATGACCCTTTCCAAACTAACGCAAGGCCAATCCGGTCAAGTCCCACTAAAACGAGGAGGAGGCCGCGTCAGCGTGTGGGTAAAGTTTATTTCCAAGTCTTGGTGTCATGGGTCATATGTACACTTAATTGCTTGGGCTTTCTCTGTTCTCTTTTTCCACGCCAAGAATGGCATCATGTTTGTTTCTGCTGCATTAGAGTCCTGACAACCTTAAACGGAGTTATCACCGACTGTGCGACGTAACGGTGTCGTTGCTCTATGCTAATCTTCTTTATTGCTCTGCCATGTCGCCTTTATCAACTTATTACATCGAATAAGAGTCGATCATACTCGCTCATCTCCATAAAAGCCAAAAGACCACGCGTTGCTCATAATCAGACTGAAGGGGTAAAGGATTCGTGGGCATTGTCTGCTACTTCGTACTTCTACTCTGTACCCTGTCGCCTGTCTGCCCTGCAATATCTGCAATATGCTTACTCACTCTATTTACAGTTGCCACAGCCTACTCCAACACTGCAAGTACAGGGGCCAAAGAACCTTAATTTTGTCGGCATCTCATCTTGCAAAACAAGGGTGCAGCGTATCACGGGAGATTGCAGCGAGTTTATCTTGTTTCTACTGGATAGAGAAATGGATGGATGAATACATGTAAAGTGCAAGTACTGAGTAATAATGAATACTGAGTACAACTGGCCTTATCAATGTGCTCAGTACTGAGTATGCACTTTACTTTCCTTTGATCTTCTGTGCTCTGTGCCGAGTATCAATTTCAAAGAGCCTCTAACGGTCATGTCCGTTTCATATCACAGTATTATTGCCACCGTTTACACCGTTTCGTCTCACCACTAGCTGCTCACCTTTCTCACCCCAATACCCAGTGCTTACTCCGTCTGATCCGGCCAGGCTTCGTTTCTCGTTAAAGCCTAAATTATCTCCATACTCGGCTGCGTCGCTTGTGTCTATTTTTCATAGAGAGGTTTTCTCTCGCAAATCTGTTGAGCGCCCACCGTTTCTGCTCCGTATTATATTGTGAGATACACACGCTTACCCTTTCCTCCGTCTTAGTACCTTGTGTATAATACAACTTACCGAGACGGCGTTAACGAGTTCAGATCAAGAAGGGGGTATTGCAACTCTGTATGGCGTACGTAAGCAGACATGGTACATCATATGTCATCTGTTATGATCCCAGTATGATGCGAATAATTGCTTCTTTTGTTCTCTGCAATCTCACAAATATACAAGTAGGCTTTTGTATGCCTAGTTTGGTTTATTGATATTGATTACTTCATTGCCTCTAAGATTATTGGCTTACTATGTACAAGTACTCTACTCTACAGATGGCTGCTGGTTTTTAGAGTCTAACTCTTATCGCTTCGTGAATTAAGCTTAAGCAGTGTTGGGCATGGCTCGGGGGTAAAGGGGGGCGTGAACTTTAGACTTTATTGTTATTTCAAAGCGCATTAGACCACAAAACGACAGGGGTGTTTTTTGTGTGTGCGCGTGTGAGTGTGTGTGTGTGTGGACCCACTTTTGACTTACGTATGTTCTGACAGGTGCAATCCCAAACGGCCACAGTATTTTTGAAAGTATTTTGAATAGACTGAAAATACAGAGATATCCGGAGTGTCCTGTATTTGGCATTTGAATTCGATGCTGATCTGTATATCAGTGATCTTCAGCGGCATCACGGGCCTGTTCCTTTGTCTCTGCGATGCAGTATTTCGGTTCTTCTTCTTTTCTTCTTTGTGTTCTTTGCTCAATGATGTTCTGTGATAATTAATGCACGCACAGTATGTCTGATCTAGGGTCCTTCTGCACTCGCCGGTCCGCTGCCGAATCCCTACGATGTAGTTTTATGCCCGTCTCGGTGGTTTGTCTACTCAGTATGGCAGTGGTCTCGGATCTACAAGCATCAAATATACTTATTACAGGGCATAGGAAGATTACATCCTGCCTTGATTAGATTAAATTCAACTTCTTGTCATTAGGGCACGCATCATCTTACCAGTATCTGTAAATATAGTGGCGTCCTGAGTCTAGAGTATTGAATGTGGCTGGAGTGGCATACAGCCTGTTACGAATATCTCTTTTACAGACTTTAACATATGTTGAGAATCACTCCGAATAGTACCCGAAGGAACAGATTAGTAGATGAACACACCAGCCTCGGGCCGGGTTTGCTCTGTCGCTACAGCTCGGTTCGCCTACCAGCATATGTCCTATATTTCTTTTGTCTCGGCTGTTGTATTTTGTTTTTCCAACGGCCATTTGTCTCGTGACCTGTTTGTTCGTACAATGTCGATTGTTCTTGTATTCGTTTGGACATCAAAGTGATGCCATTACGTCCATAAGAATCAAGTTTGAAGTTATTGTGCATGATGGCAAATAGTAGTGACTATCAAATTGGGTGGCTGGGTTAGGTTAAATACAGCCGAAGCAATCACAGCACATCGGCAACGGCTCAAAACAAGGTTGTCCAAGTATTTTGCCGGATGCTTATCTTTTTCTATTTTGCTCTAAAAGTAAGCACAGAGGATATTAACATCTGACAGGCACACAAACTTATCTCGACGGGTCATCAGCGGAACGACCTGGTCTTGCAAGACGGACCTTACGCACGAGTCTTGTATTGATCTTTCATGTTCTACTGAGTATGTTCCTATTGCTTGCCCGGTGCGACGCTGCTGTCAGCCGTCTGCAGAACAATCTTCCGTGTATCACGGCTACTGTTCATGCTGTGACTTTTGTGTTCAGTACATTTGTGACACCTTTTCTTAGGAAAAAAAGCAGTAATACGATGTCGTCTTTTTCGAATCTACCCGTCCCGTTCTTCAACGGTTGGACGGGTCCTGACGTTATGGCTCGTGCAAGTATATCTCTCATGTACTATGGAATAATAGAGAATGCAATGCAGGTGAAAATTCAAAAGCTGGCGATTATATAATTAGACCCTGATCGAAATTCTTGTAAATCAATCTCTATCAGATACAGCGTCGTTTTCAAACTCGCTCAGACTCTGCAGAGCACATCGCATGCTACTCTGCACTCTATCGGTATTGCCACTCTAGGCAATAAAGACCATGTGTCGAGCGATGAGACTGTCAACGGTGTAGTGGTATTTTGCGAATCAAGAAAGATTTGCATGGATCCTGACAATGGACTGCCGGCCGTTTTTCCTCTTTTCTTTACAGTTATCTTCATATTCTCTGCACATTTTATCTCTACATTAGTCCGTATCGACCCACGGAAAACTCCGCGTTTCGTTAATGGTCGTTATTGTTCTCCATAGCTTGTCACAGTGAGGGTACGACTGCGTGATTTCTGTTGGAATAGTGAATATACAGGATATTCTTTGAGTGAAAGATCTGATTTTATCTCATTTGATCTTTCTCGACTTTGATTTTCATGTACATGCGTGAGTACTTTGTACAATTACTGTACGAAGCAAATTATCGTTTTTCCTCTTTGCCTTCAAACTGAATATCTACACTTGCGCCGCTCGGAGATAGACGAAAGATGGTCGATTTCAAAAGTCTTGTCTTTTCTACTACGAAGTACAAGTATGCTCTCAAATGAAGAATAGACAAAAAGGAACGGGAAAGGAAAAAGAAAAAGAAAAGGAGAAAGAATCAACTCCTCCGATCGGCCTGCCAACGTTCTTTTTCCATCGCGTGAGCAGATTGATTACAATGTATCCTGGATGGACAGTACTTGTGAATAGAGTGCGGCGCATCTTCTAACTGCAATACGTCGAGCACAACTGCAAGTAGAATAATAACAGGAACTATAATGTGAAAAGAGAGCGTATGAAAAGAGTAAAAGGAGTCGATCGGCCGCGTGTCAAATAGACGTCTACGACGTATGCCGGCAGTTGCATTGTCTTGTAGAAGTAGTAGTTTCTATTTTGTTGTTTCCATTTTGTTCCCGAAGGTACATTGTATTCTTCTGCACAGAGTGGTGAGTTTCCTCCTCCCTTCCTATCTCCTTCTCCCTTTTCTAGTTCTTCTAGTTTGAGTTCTAGCCCCGGCCATGGCCATGCCAAGTTAACTGTAATTGTAGTATCTGTATTCTGGAGACGAATTCATCAGACACATCCAACTTTGTTTTCGTACAAAATAGTCTTCGTGCGAGGTGCAAAGCAAAAGGCCCCATTTCAGAGCAAGGCGCTCGGTTGAGTCCACAGGCCCAGTCCAGTGTGCCTTGTTCTGCCCTGAATTTGCAAGTCAATCTAACATCATTCATGAAAAGCAAATCGTGGTAGTGTAGGATCGCCTATTTCTTGTAAGAGTCTTGCGTTTATTGCGTCTAGTCACCACTCCAATCCTATTCCTATTCATCTTATTCTATTCTTACACTCGTATTGACTTTTCTTGTTTTGTTGCTGCCCTTGCTGTCAAAACTTGCTGTCCACTTCTTGACTCGCACGAAACTTGCATTTACTGCAGACGTAATGTATGCATCGCTGATCCTTGAATTCATACAGGATGCCGATGCTTGTTTCTTGGATTACTTGACATAGTACTTGATGCCTTGATTATACCCGACCCTAGCCAACCAAGAACCACTGTAATCCAGGCGTCGCCCTGCAGCGGTCTTACGTAGCGACGGTAATTGCGTATGTATTTTGTATCGAAACCATGTACTGCTTAATGCAGGCTCGGCTTTAAAGCATAAGCATATCTGTACCTAAATAAAGTCTTGACAGCATAGCCTTGCATCTTTCAGAACCAAGCCTTTTGTTTGTTTTGTTCATCTGCTCATCAAATGAATGTCTGTCCCTAATTTGCCTTGATTGTATCGATGCCGCGGTATATCTCGATCCTGCTTTGAAACATTGATTAGTATTTGAGTGTCTCTTGTCCCCAGTCCCAGTATTACTCCGTCCTCCGTTCTCCGTACTGTACGCGTGACCAAGAATAGAACGTCGGAACATTAGGATATTCGAGGTCTAGACTCGGACTTTCTTTTGTTTCTTTTGTTTCTTATGGGCTGGTATCTTGTGTACTGTACTGAGAGAAGACTGCTTCTTCTCCTGAATCAGACCTGTCTACAGAGAGAGCTGCATCAAACATTCTTTGTTCCCACCACAGTTAAGGTGAGACATGTGTATTGCGTGGGCTATCAGTATCCAAAGTTCTCGGGACCGCTCTTGGTCTTATTTGATCATCTTGTTTATTGCTGTTTGTTATTTGTATGTTATTTGTTCTCCGCCATGTCGCCAGCCGTTGGAGCATCTACCAAAGATGTAAACGGCAAACGAGTACGATACGTTATTTGCAACAATGCCATACAACACAGCGCCAAGACTGGCGTTCTTCTGTGCCGTACATCCACTTTGTTATATCCGGTGGGAGATTGATGCGTCGTGGCTATGACACAGTATCAATCGGTATGGTTTTGGCATGTCTTATTCGCCGTGTATACTCAGTAGGGTAATGGTCGTTCACAGAACAGATTGATCTGATGTTGACGCGCACCCCCTGCGCTGTATCCTTCGGTCCGTTTTGTATCAACAAATCGAAATATCACCCAGAATAAGAATAAGCAATAGCCGATAGTCGAGAGCAAGGGAATACCAAGATGATAGGCTATCCAATTAAGCATAACAGTGAGACAGCATGAGAAACCAAAACACAAACTGCAAAACAGTACTTTGGTGTTGCATTCATGTACTTGTGGACAAGCCTTGCTTACTCTATTCTTGATAAGCATTTGCAATCGCTGTTGCAGGCGGATGCTAGAGAATGACAAAACCAAAGACGACACCGAGAAATCAAAGAGAAGTCAGAAGAGAACGGCAAAGACGGCCGGGTCAGACGGCTGCCATGTGTGCATGTAGCACATTTTTGCTGCAAATGGCAATTCTCCGAGTCCGTGTTGGCTTCTATTCTATGTTCTCTTGTATGTATTGTCTGTATTGAATACTGAAATAAATGGACGCCATAGAACACACATGTCTATCCAATACTGCTAAGGACATAACAACGCCACCTTGTTGGTATCAGTCGTTTTTGTCCTTACGACGACTTTTGCGTTGTCTTTTTATTTGCTTTTTATTTGTGTATTAAACTTTTTGATTTGCCCTTTTGCCTTTATCCATATCCATAGACTATTCTTAATACATTCGTTATTGTCTTCTCTTTTTCGTCTTTTTCCTTTCATCACTTCGCCACTACTCTACACGTCGGCATCGTCGCTTCGCTCGCTTGCTGGAGCATGACGACGCACCTCTCGGCTATTGGTAGACTCTGATCTCGGCATACTTGCCGGTCCCTCCTGTCTTCTTTTCTTTTTTGTGCTCTCTCTATCCTCACATTATACTTGCTCACCCTCGTTCCCCTCCCTATCGTTGCTTCGTTCCGGATGTTCCATGCCGTATTCTGAAGAATCTTCACCAGGTCATCCTTCCTCGGCACCAGAATACGAGCACGACTAACTAATTGTATTGGATCGTATCACACTATTCTTCCTTTTATTATCTACCCTTGACAGCCAACTACAATCATCGCATTTGAGTCCGCGGGCACTACTGGCTACCCTGCCACCGTCTCAACTCTGTACATACTTGGTACAGTACTCTATCTGTACGGCCTGGTCTGTACTTATCTTGATAAATTCTTTTTAATTAAACTAAATTGAATCCTCTGCCTTGACCTTCCCTGTTCCCGTCAATAGGGGTGGAATAAATTTAAGCTTGAAATTCGGCGTATCCACATGTCTTGGCGTCAGAGTACCCAAGTACCCCTCACCCAAATTGTGCTCTGCAGTACATTGTTGGTGGGTTGAAACGCATGTGAGCTCCGCATGTCTACGTAAGACTCCAGCGCTATTCTCTTCGTATGTGACGTTCTCTCTTACTGTATTTTATGCCAAGTCCCAAGACAGCACAGCCTGCTGATGATTGCTTGAGTCTTGTGAGTCTTGAGTGAGTCTTGAGTCTTGGGTGCTCTGTACATTGAACATTATGTAACGCCATTCCGTGCCATCCGGATTGGGAGACTTACGTGTCTTGGCAGTCACCATCGGAGTTTATTTGGTTTCTCAATCTCAGTCCGATGCCAGTCTCCGTATTCTTATTTCTTACTTGTTTGCTTTGATCTTATGCCGACGCTTGTACGAGTAATACTTTGTACAAGTGGTGAGTCTGTATGGCCTGTCTGATCTACAGCCTGACGGTCCTTTTGCCTCGTTCACCTCGCTCGCGGAGCTGTAACTTTCCGACAGAATCCGTGAGTCCGTTTAAAGGATTTTGAAATATCTAGATTTTCTAGGGCATTACAAAAGAACCTTAGCATAGGCACCCCGAATACTGGCTCGCTTCGGTCTCGCTACGAGTCGACAACTCTCAAAGTGGCGTTTTCAGCCGCTCTGCTCGTCCAGTCTGCAGTCTCCAGTGGTCTGGTATCGGCGAATATGTATGCAATCGGACCAGAGCACAAGGACACATGTAAAGACGAGACCGTTCTATCAAACTTTATCTCCTATGCCTGCATTATCTATCGGACAGGGCTGAACGCCGTACGACGGAGATGGAGATGCAACTCATCTCGGTATGCTGATGTGCGTCTTACTCAGATACTCAGATATTCCGCTTTCTCCAGAATTATCTCACCATCCAGTAATGCATGGTAAACACTGGTATCAGTCATCCCATTAGCCACCCATCCCATCTCCCTTATCCTCTCACTCATCATATGCCGCCAAGACCTGACACTCTCTCCAGACGACGCCAAGCCGCTGGTGCTCAATGTCAATAACTCTTTCTTGGTATGTCTTGTGAGTCTTGGTGTCGCTTGGTGCCTCTTGGTCCAGGCTTGGTAGTCTTGGTCTTTCGCCTTGGTGGTCTTGGCCGATTCCATGTCGTCTCGTGTCCTCATTGTGACCATTGTCTGCATTGCCCAGACAATCCGAGCAGACTATCTTAAGCATATTTCTGTTCCATCGTCCCGCCTCTGCGACTCTGTTTTGTTCATGTTTTCTTTTTCACTATCACCGTTATCAACGTATTTCTTGGCCTAATCCACCGTTTTCTCCGTTTACTTTCACTTCTACTCAGTACTTTGGTGATAGAGTTACTAGCCCTCGCCGGAGCCAATTCTTAACGAGTTCTCTGTCCTGTTTGCTCTTACTTTTTTCCTACGCTATTCTCACAAAGTATGCGCATTCTGTCATCTTCAACGACACGCACTCCTCTCCACTCTGTCCACCAAATAGAATAATTCGCTTGAGTGGAAAATAAGAAATAAAGTGCTCTGTAATTCTCCGTACTGAGTAGAATAAGAATGAGAATAGAAGAACACGAGGCTCAATAAGGGCAAAATACACTGCACGGCTCTGCACCGCACACACTTTTCAGTTTGGATGAATTTTGCTATCTTGGTTGCTTTACTCTGGTTCTGATATTGGTATGATATTTAATATTCTGATCCGATGCTTTGCCGTCAAGTCTCTGCACAGCATCGTGACCCATACCTACAGAGACAAATACTCTACTTCTGTACAAAGTTAAGGTTTTTCTACTCACAATCTTTATCCTTCTATTCTTCTTACTCGTTTCTCGTTTCCTCCATACGCCTCCACAGCCCCATCGCCAGCTATTACCTTACGCAACCCTTCACAGACGCCAAACCAACGACTCCGTAACGCCTCCCTCCCTCATTTACTCCGTATTGATACACTGCAGATACACTACTCAGTACAGCGCCCCTCCCACTGACTATCTAAATAAGCTCATTCCAATAGCTTACGAGTCTTATTCTTAATACGGAGACTGGGTCATGAGATCCATAGATCAATAGATCAGGATGGGGCAGCATACTCAGTAGCACTGGCATGAATGCGTGGCAGCAAGGTACATGCGCTGTTCTAAATGTGGTTCAATGCTAATTCTATGCTAATTCTACTCTATTGATATGCTGCGTAATCACTGCGGTGGCATGTCGACAAATTATCACTGTGAATACTGTACAGAGTAAACAACGCTCGATAAAGCAGATACTGAATTATTTGCTCTAGCGCTTAGTCTGGCTTAGATAAACATTGGCACTGGTAAATTCGATAAATTCGTTTATACTACACAGTACTGAGTATTCATCCAGTGACCACCTGCTAGGCCCACACCCTGTCAGTGCCCCACTTGCTGCCGCTTCCACGCAGACAATGCCTGGGAGCATGCAGCATGCAGAAATGGAGGATGAAGGAGGGAAGAAGGAAAGAGCGATGGATGTGCATCCTGTGTTGAGTAATGCCAAATGTATTGAGTATCGAGAAGGTTGGTGGACACAATCAAGGAAGGCACGATGCTGCCTCTCAATAGGGGCAAATAGCAAGAAGCGGAATGAAAGGGAAGGTGCGACCGGTCATCGCCATTCAACTCTAAAAATCGTATTGTCAAGAAAGGAAGGAACGGCTCACAATGCCTCGCATAACCTCATCGCAGCTTCATTTGTAAGGCAATTGCAAGGCAATTGTAAGGAAGGAGCGACTGGCACATCGATGCCCTTTTTTAAGCTTCCCCTTGGAATCAACGTCAACTTTGCCGTCTATTTTTACCTTACCTCACAACCTCGTCACTCTAAGCTTTGCACCAACCCGCAACACCACCATCTCAAGTATCATCTCAACTGCATCTAGACATCATCCTCACTCCCGTCATCGACGCTGGCGTCGTTGCTGCATATTTGCCCCATTTCCGCTCTTTCTACAATTCTGCTATTCCGCCTCTTTTGCTGCTCGCGAAGATATCAGCCTCCTCGGTCTCGCTTTATACCACTTTGCCTTGCTCTCGGTCTTCTACCTCTTCACCATCGAAAGCTTCTGCACTTTATCTGCCGTCAAGCCTAAGAGTGGCGCAGACCAGGCCAAGTCGTGACAAGATCACTGTCAAGAACTTCCAAGACGCTCAAGACTTCAACTTTAGACTCAGGACCTACGATCCTTTCAAGACACCAAGACTTTAGACCCAAGACCCCAAGTCCGAGAGTCGAGACGACACGACGGTTAACGAGCCAGAACGGGTAAGCACAACAGTCCAAACAAGCACTGGGGCAAATCACACGCCCCAGCCAAGCCTTGATCAAGCATACAGAACACCAAGCTAAGACTCCAAGAAACTCAGTACAATCCTGTCCTTCAATACTCTCAGAGTACAGTACACCCCCCTGCAGACCCGTTTTGAAGGACGGCTTCTGGATTCTTGGCAGTTTGCTTGGCCTCGACCGTTTTTCATTTTTCAATTTTTACTTCTTTATTTCTCTGCGCTGCCTTGCCTTTTTCCTTTTTCCACACGCCTAATACTCTACTGTTCCTACGGGAGCACAGCTGTGTAAAGGTACAGTACTTGCGCCGGACGCTGATACTGCCTCGTCGTTTATTCGTTTATTCGTTTATTCTTTATTCCTCCCTCAATTACTTTATTTTTCTTTATTCCTCATTTATCCCGTCGTTTATTGTCTGCATTCCTTTAAACCACCATCTCGCACACAACTCTTTCTCGATCTGATTCCGATTCTTCTTTGCTTGATCCTCTTTTGATTCTCCCTCTCGATATTTCGATCTTTCCATCTTTCGGCTTGTCATATTTCTCATCTTTCAGTTTGATCGGTCTCTCTTACTCCAACCTCACCACAACATCAAGCAACGCTTGTCTCGATATTCGGTACGTTCTTGTCTCGATAAATTTGTCTTTTGCGCGCATTTATTTGTTTGATTTTTGGAGCACCCCGCGGCATGGAAGACCACGCATATGGACTATGGGCGACAGCAAGAAGGGCAGCAGTAGCAACGACATCGACGACACCAAAGACACCAAAGACAGCGCACACGGCAACTATAACAGGGAGCAACAGATAGTTTGGCACGCATGGCAAGGGAGCAAGGAACCAGATATCACCAAGACACAGCAAACATCAAAAACCAGCACCGGAATAAACACACGCACTGCACTGCGACGACAACCAGACATTAGACATGCTCTCGGATTTCAACGCAGATGGACCAAGGACAGACAGGCGGCGCAGTTGGGGAAAACAAGGCAAAACAGAAGAAACACAGTACCAAAAATCGACCATCACCAATCCAAAGGATCAATATAAAACAGATAAAATATCTACAGCCGGCACACGCAACCACACGCAACATTCGCCAGTTGGGTCCTGCCGAAAAACCTTATCCTTGACCCAAACAAGCTTGAAGCTTGCTTTGCCTGCACATCGTTTTGCGGGCATGCTTGTTTCGATTGTTTCGAGTTGACTGGAGCAGCGGGTCTTGGATTTTGGTCGGCAGCAGCGACAACGCCAGCCTCAGTGGCAGACGCAGCCAAAATACAACTGCGCCGACAGCACCGCTATTCGAAACGGCCTCAGTGCCTCTTTTGGTACAACTTCTGGTGCCTCTTCTTGGCTCAACCGTCTCCATGATCGACCGTCTGACCTTCATACTGAGTACCGAGTACCTTGGGTCCCCTGCCCTGCCCTGTGCTGTCTGTCTGTACCCGAGCACCAACCCGCCTCATGGACGCCTCATAGAACATTCGTCAACGTTTCTATGCGGCCCATTTGAAAATTTTCTGTCTTCTATGCGGCACTGTTACGTCTGTTCTTTTGTCTGCTGAGCCTCACCATCTTGGTCATCGATCATCGACTTGTTTCTCAACACATCGGCATTGTCCCTAGTCGTCTTTGTACGATGTATGCGTGGTCTACTGGTCCTCTCTTCAGTCCATGGTCCACTGTTATCATTTGGATATATTCGGGTTTGTATGGATACTCAATAATCTCTTGGAAGTCCGAGAATCCTTATTGTCCTTATTTTCCATTCTTAATTTCTTTCTTTCTTTTTCTTTATTCGCTATTGTCTTGTTATTGCGTTCTCTGGGCTGTGCTCTTTGGGTACTTGAGTCTAGCGCCGCAGCAGGAGCCGGGGCCTCTGCAAGTGCGTGCGCGGCCACCCCTTTCATACAAAGGCACTACGCAAACCCTTGCACGTCTCGATATCCTCCGCGTTTCGCCCGCTGCGGGACGGTCCCACTCCCAAAGAGCTCAATGAAAGACGAATATCAAAGAAAGAAGATTGAAATAGCAAGCAGCATATGGTAGCTATGGGGCGATGCCATGTCACTGTGGTATCATTCCGTTTGCCTTATGAAGCTCTATTTTTGTTCCTCTTCAGTTTTGATACTTGATATTATTGATCTGTCGTTCTTTGATCTTTGATATCTTTTGTTTCTTCTCCTTCTATTTCTTATTGCTTTACATTGCTTCTTACATTATTTCATACATCGACTAACATCGCCAGTCCATCTCAACACTGCCATCAACAGTGTTTCACCTGACGCCCAAACCCACTCCAATCCAGACTCAAGCTCTTGGCTTTCTCTTGAGTTGTAGATCGTTGACTCGCTTCTGTCTTCACTCCATCAGTTTTCAAACAGTCGCCGCGTGGCTCAGTCTGCACTGCTTTTACATACATTCGACCGCCCGCTCATTAGACAGACTTGACCTACGGGAGTCTGTGCCGGTGCTCAACTAGCGGATCCAGCCATTCGCCTGTTTTATATATTTACACGAGACAACGCTCTCTCTTCTTGTTCGGTTTCAAGAAGTCGACTTTTTTTTTCAAACGACGACAACAACCAACAAGAGCAACAGTCTCAGTTAGTTCGCGATAGGGCGAACTTGTCTCGAGACAGTCTTCTCGCCTTACAACCACCATCTTCATCACTACTTCACAAAATACATCACACACAATGTCTACACAAAAACACCCAATGGAGACCTACCACGGTATGGTCCGCACACCTTCCGATGCCATTAAGCTGTTCGAGGCCTGCAGACTAGGCCTCCTTCCCCGTGTCCAGCGCAGATTGTCAGAGAAGGAACGGCAAGCAATCCGCTCTGGTTCCGTATTTGTTTGGGACGAAAGGGAGGCCGGCATGCGCCGGTGGACAGACGGCAAGTCGTGGAGCGCTAGCCGGGTTTCCGGCAGCTTTCTGACATACCGCGAGATGGAGGGCAAGCGCGGTGGCGGTGGGTTTAACACAATCCGCCGTGTCTCTGGCAAGACCCCCGACTCATCTGGCCGCGGTAGCGACGAGGACCAGGACGATGGCGAGCCGGACGGCTACCGGTACAAGGCAGATGGCCTGATGAAGCAGTCGTTTAGCATAACAACCTCAAACGGTCAACATCTGCACTTAATCTCCTACTACGCCCGCCCTGGTCCCGGCGAGGCCGACCTCATTCAGCCAACCAACGACCGCTCGCTGCGCAGCGTTGTGCCTGTCAAGGGCATGTACCCGGAGTCGAGCATGACAGACACACCAATCCTTCCCGCGCGCAGCACCATGTCACAACAGCACCACCACTCTTCACACTACAGCCACCACCACGCGCCGCCGCCGCCTCTGCAGACCGGCCCTCACCCCGGCTATGCACCCTACGGCCAGCCCGGCTACTCTTGGCCACCATCACCCGTCGCCACTCCTCCCTACAACCACCACTACACAACAGCCTCGGCCCCTTACCCGCCACAGCACCCTCAGCACCCTCAGCACCCTCAGCATGCTCACTCGCACTCTCAGCTCCAGGGCCCGCCTCCAGGCCACTACTCGCGCCACTCTCCTCCTCCCCCACCAGGCTACTACTCCGGCCCTCCTCCTCAGACTCTCCCTCCCTACGGCAGCGCACCACCGGCTTCTTCCCAGTACGACCGCCTGCCTCTGCCGCCGCCGCAGTCGACACGCGCCTCTCCTCCCGCCCACGCTGGCCACTCTCCTCACTCGTCGCACTCCTCGTACGGCCCTGCGCCTATGGGCCGTGGCCCGTCGCACTCGCCGAGATCGTCTTACCGCCAGGGCGCCCCCATCCTGCCTCCCGTCGCTAATCCCAGCGCAGCCTACAGCACCTCGCCCCGCTCTCACAACAACCTGCCGCCCGTGTCCCAGAGCGGTCCTCTGCCTGCACTGAGTGCTTCCATCGCACAAGTTGCCGCCTCTATTCCTGCACCCGCATCTGCACCGGCTCAGTCTGCCCCCACTGCGGGATCGTCAGCTCTGACGCCCCCCTACCAGGCAAAGCCCTACCACCCCAGCGACTCATATGCCAGCAGTGGCAATGGCGCGTCGCCGCCGCCGTCCAGCTCTGGTGGCAAGTCTAGCCTGTCGGCTCTGCTTCACCCCAACCCGACGCCCGCCAACTCGGAGCCCGGCAGCGCCAACACGAGCGTCGCCAAGAGCGCCAGCAGCTCGCCGCGTCACCCTGGCGCTAATCTTGTTGGAACGGCCGCCGCCGCTACTGCTGCCGCCGCGGCCGCGGCTGCCGGTGGCTCTGCCTCTAGCCTGTCGCAGCAGTACCTCCAGCCCGCACCGTCGGGCGAGGACTCGCGCGCGCTCTCGCGTCTGGACAAGAAGTTCTGTATCTAGGTGCACGGATCTCCTGATGTCTAGATGAAACATGTCTATTTTCGCACGATAACCCTTTTTTCCCTTCTCTCTTATACATTTTCTTCGCTTCTTTACTCCTCTTCAACTTCTCTTTTCTTTTTTCTCTCTTTCTTCTTCATGTCTGCACGATATTCGGTTCGCATTTGGGTTCTAGCTTCTGCCTTAAGATAGTTGGCACACGCTTGGTTTGGGTTTGTTTTGTTTTGTTTTTCTGTGAGCGGCCCAACATTCGTACGGGTTCATTTATTGGCGCATACACTGGTTTTAGAGGATGCTTCTTTCTGTCTTTTTATTTTTGGCACCTCGAGGTCAGCCTCGCAGATTTGTTTTGTCTTTAGTTTTTTTTGTCTTTACCTTTCCTTGTCTGCATGCATGGGCGGCGCGAGACGACGAATCGGTTCGATATCCAATATCCTATATCAAGGTTGATATATTCTGATATATTATATATCACAGGCACAGAGTGCCAGGACGGAAAGGAACGGTAGCGATTAGCTGTTATTTGAAATGTATCAACGATACTTTTACATGTCTTCACTGTGAATCATCTTTTCTCTGTCATAACTATAACCTAGTGTGTCTACTCTATACTCTCTGATCGGTGCAGTACTGTAGTGCCTGGTGCACCGGTACTGTCGTCGTTGTCGAGGCCTTTATCTACGCTGTGTCTTACTGATGCTGCCCGACCACTTCTCCTGCTTGTGGCTGGTTTCTCTGCTTTCGGTTCTCTGCTCTTGATTTCCTGCTCTCTACTATCGCGGTTGATCTGCTGTATGCTTACTGTTTGCCTTTGTTTAGTCGAATACATTTACTTTCTTACTCATTGCCATCTCTCGTATTTCATCAGCGCCGTGAGAGGTCAAAACAAAAAGACACGTCAACTCTTGTCGCAAGTCTTTTTCTGGTCAACATGCAAAAACGTCTACCCGGTCGAAAGAACACTTACTGTGTGGCAGTGAAATAGAAGGGCAGCATGAGACAAAAATTAAAACAGCAAAAAATGATCCAGGCAGGGATCGAACCTGCAATCTCTTGGTTCGTAGCCAAGCGCCTTGCCATTTGGCCACTGGACCCGTATTGGGTAATCGCCAGATGGTGGTTTCTTGGCAGGACGGTCGCTCATTGAGGCTTGAATAGGAGGGTACTTTGGAGAGACGCGATTGCAATACGTGCCGAGGATGGCAATGCCGGATTCTGATTCGATTCCTGGTTTGACAACCTCTGCACGCTTTGCCTCGTAGTTTGCCGCCAATTACTCGTAGAGACGCCAATAATGGCGTCTTATGTAATCATGGCTGTCGCGATCGCGTGTCTTGTGCTTAGTCATACATACATGTCATCGCGATTGACGCAGCTCGACGATGATAGTGGTACTTGTGTGTGTGGTCGGGCTGGGACACTGTCTTGGCCGTTTCTTCATCTAGTGTAGCTGATGTGTCGTTCAATTTGTTCTGTCTGGTGCGGTGTTGCTATTGGTGTCTGTCGGATGCAGCCGAGCCCGTTGTGATATGCCGGCATCTGTGTCTACACTCGTGCCAAGATGGTGCAGAATTCTGTATTGTACTTTAATTATATTTTATTTCTGGTCTTTTACATTCTTTCACTTCTATATCTCTATTTCCAGTGAGCCTCTCGTCGGTACTCATTATGATATGGTTGCCAAGCCTCGCGCATCGGATGTGTGATATTTGCAAAATCTTTGGGACGCGATAACTACCCTTCCACTTATGCTGTAATTTTTTTTTTTTTTTATATTGACTCCCTGTTTGCGTATCTATATTGAGTGTGTGTAATGTGCATTTGATGTATGTTGTCGGTGTGTTGTGGTCATGTTTGTGATTTATGTTGATTATTTGTATATTTCAAAATAAAAACACATACAAATCTGTATCATCTTGGATCTGAATTAGAAGTATCATATCGACATCAACAGAAACACAAAAAAACAGAATAAATAAATAGAGAACGTTGCCAGTGTAATTGGCACTCAAATTACAGCTAAATCGACTGGGAGGTTTAGGAATTATGAAAATAAACACACTGGAAAACCGACTCGAGACGCCAAAATGGCAGACTTGGACCCACTGGAGGTTGCAAACTGCCTGATTGGGAACAACAGGCGGCGTCAGAAATGATTCAAACGATTGAAACCACTGAAACATAGACCCCGAGTAGAAACCGGGAGCGGACTAATAAAGTTCCTGGCGATCTACTCCTCGGAGGCAGCGGTTCGAGTGTTCCACGAAAGAAGTGGATACGGAGATATGTGCGGGAACACGGGCCCTTGCTTCGCATCCCAACAGACGCCAGTCGCCAGCGTGTGCCAGCGCGGTGACACAATCACCTGATACAGACACCTCTAGATAAGAGGACGATAACGATCCAACGACAAGAGACTAAAATAGATAAGGCCAGTGTAGCCCCACACCTGACAACACAGAAAGAAAGAGCGGAAAGACTGGCTCCACTCGTGACTGGCTGACTGCTGATACAGACGACCGATGTCGAACTCGAGATTCGGGGGGTCCCCTCCATCGCCGGTCGCGCCTCCCTCTGCAGACTCTTCCACCTTCACAATTTTTGATAGAATTTCAAATCTTGAATCACTGTCGATAGAAGGATGAATGCGTGACCGAATGCATGTAGATACCAAATTTATTGACTCGCGACGCCGCCGGCGATAGCGCATCAAGCGTAGACCATCAGAAATGCGACAGCACAATTGCGATGAAGCTCGTCGTCGCCGTCGCGCGCGTGAATCACAACAACTCGAAACATTCATCTATCTCGGGACGTAAGGGCATAAATCGATAGACAATCAATTGAACAAGTTGATATGAAAAAGAAAATTGAAAGAAAAGCAAAACACAGCACGGTAGACGAAATCAGAGGTGAAGAGTTCCGACGTGTCCGGTGTGGACGTGTCGATGCGATGTGGCGGTGATGGTGGTGCATTGCGGCACCACCATCAACGCGCCACAACACATGCGAAGAGTGATATTAATGGAAAGCAGAGATTGAGGAGAAAAACAACCACTCCAGAAAATCTAATTACATTTGCTGCGAAACTGAGAGAATGAAAATCAAAGCCTGGCTGAAGAAGATGCTGTCGCGAAAGAGTGGGGAGTCGCGACAGACGCGATCATAACAGAGAGCCACCACCACGAACACGAACATAAAGATATTCGAAAGTACGTTTTAAAGCTGCAAGATGAGGTATTACGCATCGTAAATTCAAATGACGTGAAGCAAAGATGCGTGTCGCGAAGATCGATCCGCGATACGGGGAAAAGACGCGACGAGGAGCGCGAACGAGGAAGGAGCGGCCGACCGCACAAGGCAGGAGGCACAAGACATGAGACGACTGAATCTAATCAAGATACTTAACACGATCTACGATTGAACGATATGAACGACGACTGATTTGACAACACGGGTGAATGAGAAATGAGTCAGACGACATGTCTACGACGAGGCAGGTGACGATGATCGTTCACACAAGGCGACAGTCACAATGAATCACAATGGCAAGGAGGACAGGTCAGACATCCAGAACATCCAGACCGTCAGAAAATAAAAAAAGAAGAGAAGAATGAAATCAGAGGCAAGAACAGAGAGAGGGGAGAGTGTCGCGGGCAGGTGATTTGGGCGCATGCGTTGGTCGGGCCGGTCACCTGAGGCGAGGTGATTTGGTAATGGGAATACTCGTACAAGTAAGTAATCGTAAATCAGGTCAAGGTGTGGTCCGATTTAACGAATTAAATGTGCTATTTTGTTGTGGCTGGGCAGCCAATCAGAAAAAAGAAGCCACGGAGAATAAAAGGAAGGAGACACGGAAAGGCAAAATCAAGTGAAAGGAAAAAGGTGCATCCAGAATCCAATACTGGCGGAAGCGAAGAAAACGACAGCGAAAAGAGGAAAAAGCAAAAAGCGAAAAGGGAAAGCACGACGGACGACAGTGGGTCTTGAACAATCGTCGTGCCCTCTGCCCTTCCCCGTGCCCTTCCATACCGCGTGCTTTCATTTCCCCTGTTCTTCTTCGGCTCTGGAATGGCGATGCATGTCTGTTCTTTGTGAGAATGGGTTCGTGAAGTGCACAAGGCTTATTCATAGAACACATAGCCACTGTCCACTGGCAATATGCGATATACCCTACGCCGCATACTGACGTCGCCAGCTGCGCATAAAGCAAAGCACGCGCCCGACACGTGAAACACGAGCCCAAAAGCAGACGCCGTGAAGATGCGAATAGTAATGAGAAGGATGAGAAGGATGAGAAGGGAAAGAGCGACACCGAAATGCCCAGCCAGGGAGCGTTACAATTCGCGTGCCATTACGCTGGTTTCTTCAGCATTCCTGTGCATCACGAACGCGACCGAGATACTCTGATAACACTGATGAAAAGTGGCACTCCCACAATCACAATCTCACTCTTACTCAGTAATCAAACGAGACTCAATAGTATCAATGAATAGTAAATAGAGTAGACAAACTCTAATATCTCCACGACGCGGTCTCGTGTGTTGTGGTATCGCGCTCAGCCTCTTGCCGTTTGGATAATCCCTCCTGCCTCTTTCCTCTTCTGTGTCTCGCTCCACGTTCCTTCCTTTTGGGTCCTTGTGTCTTGTCTTGCCTCGCGCTTGTCCCCTGTCGGCCCGTAGAGATTGAGTAATTCAATTGCAAGGGGGTACTTGTCAGATCAAGCTCGGGCCATGAGAGGGAGGTGTTTTCAAACAAATATCAAATTAGAATGAAAGCGCGTCGAGAAGAAGTGCAGCGGACGAGCAGAGAGATGAGAACAGGAAATCAAAGAAGATACGGTGAGACGGCGTCTACGAGTTTACAGAGTACAGTCGACTTTAGTCATCTCATGGTCATTCCGGGGCTTGCATTCCGATATTGGAAGGAAGTGAGAGAAGATCACGAATGGAAGAGAAGCGGAAGAGGAGAGAGAAGAAGACGAGAGGCAGGAGCGAGGGGCGAGCAGGAAAAAGAGAAAGAAGGAAAAACGACGAGGAAAGAGCGAGATGTCGACAACCCGTGCCCAGCCAGCAGACAGCGCTAGAGGTGTGCGCATGCTACGGGAATGCAGGCGTGAAGACCCAAAAGGTACAAGTACCTACAAGTATTTAGCACCCAAAAACCGTACACAATGTAGGTAAAAGTACCAAGGATACAAAGTGGATAATAAGCAATAAAATGTGCGAGCAGAATAAAAAGGAAAAAGCCGCAGCAGCCAACCATACAACACCCCGGCCGCTCACTGTACCCCCCTCCTGTGTCCCTGTGTGTCTGATGTCTGATGGTGTCTGTCTGGCTCAAGCTGGCTTTGGCTCTGGCTCTCTGGTCTTCACCCTCTGCTACTGATTGCGCCGCGACCCCCGCTCTCATATATAAACAGTCCGCCCAAAAAGGGCCCAGCTCACACTCGCCCATATTCCGCCGCTTCCCCCCTCGATTCTGATTCTCTTTCCTCTCTCTCTTCTCTTTCTTCTTCTTTTACTCTCTCCTCTCTTTTTATTATTTCTTCTCTTCCACTTCTCTTTCACTCATCAACAACTATCCACAGTTTCAATACTAAACATCACCTACTCGCCTCTCGTCCAACGCGACAGCTCAAACTCAAGACTTATTTTCACTTTTGTCTCCATTCAACCCACCACCACTTTCACAATGCCTCCCAAGAAGACCGAGACCACTGCTGCGGCCAAGCCCAAGGCTGCCCATGCCTCATACCAGGTACGTTGATTTATTTGAAGCCAAAGAATACAAGTTTAGCGGCCGCAGATCGATTGCGACCGGATGCGCGCCTGCAATCGCGATACGGTTTCATTTGCGCGACCGCTAGATGAAGCGATTCCACACCCACGAACCAGTATGCTAACTTTGGTTCCAGGACATGATCACCCAGGCTATTGTTACGGTAAATAACCCCATTCGCACGCGCTTGCTTTTATGATTTGCACTTGTTGTTCTTTGTGTCTGGTTTGGTGCGTGGCATCACTGGCGCGCAAATTAGCATCTGCCATTTGCAATCGCTCTGGCGATGCATGCGTCGCGACTTGCCACGTCGTGATGCAATCACCGCCACGTCACGCAACCATTACGCTCTGATCTTGCAACCATTAATCATTACCATGCATCGTCAATGAAATGAATAATTAAATACTAACACCATATAGCTCAAGGACCGCAACGGTTCCAGCCGGCAATCCCTGAAGAAGTTTGTCAAGGCCAACAACAGCCTGTCTGTCACTGACGCCATGTTTGACTCTCTGTTCAACAAGGCTCTGCGCGTCGGTGTCGAGAAGGGCGTCTTTGAGCAGCCCAAGGGTGCCTCTGGCGGCACCAAGCTGGCCAAGAAGGCCCCCGTCAAGAAGGAGGACAAGGTGAAGAAGCCCGTTGTCAAGAAGGCCGCTCCCAAGAAGGCTGCTCCCAAGAAGGAGGCCAGTGAGAAGCCCGCCGCCAAGAAGGCTGCTCCCAAGAAGGAGACCAAGAAGGCCGCTCCCAAGAAGGCTGCGCCCAAGAAGGAGGCCAGTGAGAAGCCCGCCGCCAAGAAGGCCGCACCCAAGAAGGAGGCTGCCGAGAAGAAGGAGGCCAAGCCCAAGGCCGCCGCAAAGCCCAAGAAGGAGGCCGCCGCAAAGGTCACCAAGCCCGCGGCCAAGAAGGCAGCAGCGCCCAAGAAGGCCGCCACGAAGAAGGCGGCAGCACCCAAGAAGGCCGACGCATAAGCGAGGCGCAGATTTATTTGCCTCGCTTTTGATACCCGTTGCTTTTCTTTTGTGTTCTTGCGTACCTTTTTTTTCGTTTCTCTTTTGCGTTCGGTCCGGTTACGTCCCATGAGCGCACTGCACGCGTCATGATGTCTTTCTGTTATGTGTGATGGTATTTTGGTCTGCTTTTGTGTTTTTACTGTTCCTGTTCTGCGTCCCTGTCAGATGTCACTGTTGTTTCTATTTTCTTGTCTGGCGTTTGGGTTTGGAAGAGGGATGGCGGGGAAATGGATATCTTGTGTGTGCAGAGTGCGTGATATATATTAACGCCGGATTCGGTTGTCGTTCAATTCCTTGTTCCCTTTGCGTGAGCGTGACTCTTTTTGCTCTCTTTTGCCTGTGTTGTGCTCATGTTGTGCTGCTTTGTCTGTGCCACGCTTGGGTTGTTCAAGCGTGTACTATGCATAGATAGTTTTAGGAACACGTTATCGACATTCTACTATGAGAATTATTATGAGAAATGACAAAATTGATGACTACGATGGACACGAAGAACTCAATCTGACGCGTTTCAGCGCGCTGGTGATTACGTTATTGCGAGTTGGAGATGCAGATGTCTGGCAGCTGCGACTGCGACAGGCAACTGACGAAGTGATGTTGTTTACACACAGACTAGCCAATGAGAGTATACAAAAAAGTGGCACCTCCGTGTAAGTGTCACGTGTAAACTTTACTAGCCCAACATCGTATTCGCAACTGATGCCAGGCAGCATCTTTCTCTTCTTTGATCTTCTTTATCCTTTTCCGTTGAGTTCAGCTGTGTGTGAAAGAGAGAGGCTGGGGCCATTTTGGAGTAGAAGACCAGATGACGCGATGGCTTCGGGCAATGTTGTCGCTGTGCGCTACAAACTTTAGTCATCACTCCTACAGAGTAATCATACAAGAGGAAGGAGCTGTGCACCTGCAGTGTATCAGAGCACGTAATGGAAAACGGCAGTCGCGGCCGGTCAATGTCATCAATCACCAACACCGACAACAGGCCAACGCAGTGTATAGAGCATGCTGTTTCAAGAAGGCACGCGTTGCGGAGAGCAGACAACAGCAACATAGATCAGAAACGGAAAGAGCGTGCTATGACGTGGTCAATGGAGCACTTGCTTTTTACAGAAGAGCTTGACTGCGCAGTGGATCGCAAGGCAGCCGCAGCATCAATCGAAAGACCTAGACTTAACGACTTTGAATGCGAATACGTCAGGTAATAGTATTTGGTGAAATGTCTTTGAGTTGAGAGAAAATATTAGAAATTAGTGATGCCCGCACACATACAGGCATACAGGCGTATTCCTTTTGACGCATTCCTGCGCGATTCTCCAGACAACCAATTCCGGGGAATTCTCATCTTTTTTGATTCTTACGATTGAATTTATTGATTTTTGATTTCAATTTCATTCGCTTCTTCTCATCTTTTCTGTAGAGATTCATCTTCTCTATTTCCGTGCAATAACTCGCTGCTTTGCATTGTGTTGCGACAACGGCCGCCAACGGCTAGCTGCTACCACTGAACAGCCTGTACCGCCTACCCCGCAGCTGCCGATACGTCCGCCAGTGCTCAACGCTCAGGGGCGGCGCGTCTATCAGTTCACTATCTCTCAACCTCGATCTTGATCTCGTTATTCTCTCAAGTTGCAACACCAACCTGTCGGCTCGCCCGCATCGTCAAGACACATTGAAATCGACAATGGCAGAACCACCGCTGTCGTCCAACAACCCGTTTCGCCGGAAACCCGCCGCCGCGTCATCCTCAACCCCAGCCGCGACGGCCCAGGCCTCCTCGACACTCCCTCCCTCGCACGACGCCGGCGCTTCCGGCATTTTCAGTGCATTCTCCTCAGCATCTACACCTACACCCGCACCACACCACCCGACTGGCGACGAGTTCCGCCAGCAGCTCCAGTCCTTTATCCCCAGCTCTGCCGCCGCAGACGCCCCGCCACCGCCATCGACGTCATTCGTCAAGACGCGCACAAAGCCCGTCAAGAAAGTCCGCGTCCAGTCCCCGCCGCCGTCACCACCCAGCTCGCCCTCGGTCCCCAGCTCGCCGAGTAGTGTCGATGCCGACTTTGAGGCGCGATTCCCTGCGTCGGGGGTGGTCCCGCCTCCACTTTCGCAAAACCCAAACCAAAACCTGGGCCTGGATGGCCAGACCGAGTGGGGGAGAACACGACCGGCCAGCCTCGAGCACGACGACTATAGCGACTCTGACAACGAGCCGGCGGCGGATCCTCTACATACGGACACGGATACGACACAGCCGCCACACAATCCGTTCCAGAGAACACTGGGCGACCTAGAGCCGGGCCGGTCGGGGAGTGCAGAGGCGGCACCAGCAGGAGCAGCCAAAGCGCTGGATGTCGATGCTTTTAGCCGACTGCTCTTGACAGGGCAGGGACCAGTGCCCGCGGCGGCCTCTCCAGCAGCACCAGCACCAGCACCAGCACCAGCAGCTACACCAGCCTCTACACGACAACCGCGTGTGAAGCCGCCACCACCGCCCAGCTCGCGCCACGGCAAGCTGATCAAGCCCACCGAGGCAGGGTCAAGCAGTCAAGCAGAGTCCCGACCGCAGTCATCAAGCGGCAATGGACACGGAGAGGCAGCCAAACCGCTGCCGCCGCCACCCTCGCGTCGCCGTTCGACGAGTGGAGGAGCTGCTAGCTTAAACGAAGACAAAAACGACAATGATAGATCGAATAAATTAGACAGCATAGATACCGAAACAGACGGAGGCAGCTCGTCTGACTCGGACATGCCGGCACCGCGCCCGCCGACACCACCTAATGCATCGCATGCCGCCGCCGCTGCTGAGGTTGCCGATCTCGGCCTACTGCCGCCCGCCAGCACAGTCGCCGCGACGGCAGCAACTCCAGCAGCCACACCCGCAGCGATTGCGTCAGCTACATCAGCAGCACCTGCACCAAGCACAAAGACACCAAAGAAGCCGACGCCTGCTCCGCCACCCCGTCGCCAGCCGCACGGCCGCTCCGAGAGCCACCAAATTCCTCACATTCCCCAGGTCCCTGCTCAGCATGACCGCTCGCCGGGCGCGTCACCTAGATCGTCGCTCGACTCGGCCCGAGGCAGCTTCTCTGCCCACCCTGCAGTTCCAGGACCGGCTGCGCCAGCACCGCCTCCACCGCGCCGCGGCGGCCACGCATCGCGCCCGTCCGTGTCGCTGGGTGCCGACTTTGACAAGCTGTCGCCCGCAGCTAGCAGCAGCAGCAGCAGCTATTCTCTGCTGACGCAGCCACCGCACAAGAGCAACAAGCCGCCACCGCCACCGGCGCGCAACGTCTCGGTGCGCAAGGACCGCGGCGACAGACCCGATAGGGAAAAGAGACTGTCAAAGTTGCCTGCAACATCTACGTCAACATCTGCCCACCCGCCACCGCCGCCGCCCCGACAGCGCGGGAGCAGCCGTGGCAGCATGGACGGACCGGGCGCTATGACGGCGACACCGCGGCAGGTCAGCAGCGGCAGCATCCAGCGGGCCGATACGACAGCCGAAGAGGCAGAAGAGACAACAGAGACACAGACGACTTCATCGGGCAGTGTTGATATCTTGGCCGACTTGGAGACGCTGCAGCGCGAAGTGGATGCTCTGCGCGGACAGTTTCGGTAACGAATGAATATTGCTGCTTTCTGCCTTGGTATTCTCGCTCAACCTTTGGCCCCAGCACTTGTATCATGTAGCCTTGGTACTGTATTTTTTAGCCTTGCTTTATAGCCTTCTTTCATAGCCTTGCTTTTGAGCCTTTTAGCCACTACGTACAATCAATCTTTCATACAATGATTATGAATGCATTTTATTTCTATTTCTACTCATGCTCTATTCTGTGAACCAGACAGTAAGACAGCACGCTACTCGCCATCGCCACAGGCGATGCGGTCACGCAGAGGGTCAGTATCTGCCTCATCCGCGCCGGGAGAGCTGGGCGATATGCCGAGCACGGCTTTGGGTACAGCCAAGACCCAGCCCAGCGACGAGACCACCGCCTGGGCCAGGGATGTTCCGAGTCCATTATTGGGAGCAGGGATGACGTCGTCCTCGAATCCTTCGCCGAGAAGAGTATCCTCGGCAACCGCATCACCGGCGTAGGCAACCTCTGTCGGCTTAACGTTGTCGAGCGGGGTTGCCTCGACTTTCTCGTTGTTGCCATTGCTCTTTTTCTTGTCTTTGGGCCCCTCGCTGTCTTCATTCTCGTCTGGAATTGGCGGCATGGGGATGTTGACACCCTTGACTAGGAAGGGCCGCGGTGAAGTGGGAGCTGGTGAGATGTCGTCGGGGACTGCATGGTCGCCGGCCAGTGCGCTCGACATGGAGTCGCTGTTATGCAGCGGGACTTCTACTACAACGTCCGGCTGGCTCGCGGAAACGGTCAGCATCTCGGCCGTTAGTGCCCGTGCCTCGGCGATCCGTTCTTCGTCCTCGTCGAGCCGCTGCACAACAACTCGAGCCATAATCATTGCGGCCTCGGCATTCGCCCGCAGCGCAATCTCTGCTTCCTCGCGCGCAACAGCATAGTCGTACGCCGCCTGCGCCTCCTCCCGCTTCTTCCGCTTGTACTCGCGCTTGTGCTTCCACCACTGCAGCAGCGTGTCCTGCGGATTTAGAACCCACGACCACTTCTTCGCATACTTTTGCACGCCCGACTTGACGCTCGCACCAGTCTTGGACTTTTTTCTGGGCGGCATGGGCCGTCTGATCGGAGGCGCACCAGCTGCAGGCTGGTTTTGGACTGGGTTGGCCACAATGTGCCAGGCACCCGCGCCATCAAGCCGCACACCATAGTCGTTATAAACGTCACTGTTGGCATCTTCAGCATCAGCTTCGATGCCGGCATTCTCAGCATTGATGGCTGCATCCGCGCCATCAAAGGAGCGCACATATAGACGGCGGTGGTCGCGGTGCCATTGACGGCCGCCAAGCCAACGGGTCGGCCAGCGAGCACGGGCCGAGTTTCCACGAGCAGTTGGAAGGCGCTCACGGCGTAGTCTATCGTGAATGGCACGGTGCAGCTCAGACTGCGAGTGCGATTGATCGACGTCGCTTGAGTCTGGTGAGTTGTCTTGGACGGGGGTGTTGGTGGGAACTACCTGGGCAGCTTCTGCTGAGCCCTTCCAGATGACTCGCCGCGTCGACAAAGGGGGCTGGCTGTCGTCGGCAGTGTGCTGGTGACCTGGCATGGCCTACTTGCTAGGCGAGGACGTACGCCGGAACTGGTTGGCGGCCAAGTCGCTGGCATCAGCAACGCCGCCGCTGTTGGGCAGCTGACCAACCCATTCGGAGATGGCATTTCGACGGTCAACGGGAATGTCACGTCTAGACGCAAGAGACAGCTGCGACAGAGACATTGCAAAGGGTTTATTGATAGGGCAAAGAGGATCTGAGGATACAGACTGCGGACGAGTAGGCTGGGAGGCAGAGTCGACTGTCGTTTGCACAGAGGCTGGTTGATGAGAAAGTGAGGCCATTCTTTCTACTTTTGGATATTGAAATAGTAATACTGCAAATGTATATAAAGTGTTTAAGACATTGAATTACGGCATGTGCTTTGTAAGTGACGGAAGAAATGGTGGTGATCGATCGTGATCGTGATGCTAAGGTTGATGGGGTTGGGGACGGGTAATGATGTTGTTGTGTGATGGTGATGATAAGGAGTTATGAAATGATAGGAAAACAAATCGGTAGATGGATATGTCGGCATAGATCGGATCATGTCTCGAGGCAGGTGCGCTGCATGTTTGAACCGCGCCTTCGCTTTTGGTTGAAGCATCACAAAGTTGATTACTCAGCATCATTCAGAATAATTCGGATATTTTAAAATTTGTTTAGATTGATGATCTAGGTGACAATACATGACAACCTGGATGCATGTTATAAGAAATTTGAAAACCAGTTGGCAAGAGAATTATACAAGAATATGGGAAGAAAGAACAAGAAACATCCAGGTGGAATCATACACACTGCTTAACTGGCAGATTTTGCAAAAGGACAAATGGAAAAGAAGAAATAAAAAGAGAACATAAGACGTCTACAGCTTCATGCCGGTGGCCTTGGCGACGCGCAGGCTCTGGCGGATGCTCAGGTCCAGCATGATCTCCTCGGAACCGCCGGGGATGGCATAGGCGCGCACGTCGCGGTACAGGCGCTCGACCTTGCCGCCCTGGCCGCCGCGCGAGTACGACAGACCGCCAAAGATCTGGCTGGCCTCGCGTGCGCAGAACTCAAAGGTGATGGTGCTCTGGGCCTTGAGCGATGCAATGGCGCCGCCGAGACGCAGCATGGCCTCGGTCTCACTCATGGACTGGCACTGGTAGATCATGTTCTCGAGCCAGTTGTAGCTGGCCTCGATCTGGCGCGCCATGTGTGCCAGCTTGAGTCGGATGACGGGGTGGTCGATGAGGCGCTTGCCAAAGGTGCGGCGCTTGTGGGCGTACTTGACCGACTCCTCGTAGCACACGCGGCTGAAGCGTATGCACTGGATGATGATGCCAATGCGCTCGTGGTTGAAGTTGGTCATGATGACGCGGAAGCCCTGGTTCTCCTTGCCGATCAGGTTCTCGACGGGCACCTTGACGTCCTCAAAAGTAATGTAGGTCGTGCCGCTGGACCACACGCCCTGGCAGTCCATCTTGCGCGTTGACACACCGCCAAACGAGCGCTCAATCAGCAGCAGCGACACGCCGTTCATGCCCTCGCCACCGGTGCGTACGGCCGTCGTGAAGTAGTCAGACCACACACCGTTGGTGATCCACTTCTTCTCGCCGTTGACAATGTAGTGCTTTCCGTCCTCGCTCAGCTTGGCCTCGCATGTCAGGTTGGCCACATCAGAGCCGGCATCGGGCTCGGTGATGGCCAGACAGATGCGCTTGTCACCGTTGAGGATGCCGGGCAGGATGCGGTCCTTGAGCGCCTTCTTGCCGAACTTGACGAGGGGCGGGCAGCCAATACCAAAACCGCCAATCAGGTTCCACACAAAACCACCAGAGCCGGCACGCGACAGCTCGTCGGTCAGCAGCATCTCGTGGAAGAGATCCCACTTGGCGGGCTCAACGCTCTTGATGACATTGTCGGTGTATTGGGTCTGGTAGTGGACGCCGAGCAGACCGGCCAGGTAGCCGCGACGGCCCATCTCCTTGTAGATCTCGGGAGGGACAATCTTGTTCTCGTCCCACTCGGTGACATTGGGCTCGATGGCAGTGTCGACCCACTCGCGGACCTCGGCACGTAGCGCAGCGTGGCTCTCGTTGAAGTAGGGGGAGCGGTACTATCTTGTTAGACGAGATCAGTGATATAGAATTTTAAGAAAAACTTACGCTCTGGTACCATGCGGGATCCGAAAAGGGAATGATGTCGCCAAACGCGTCCAGAGGCTCGATCTCCTTCGACTCGGGCTCGGCCGTGGGCTTGGGAGCTGCCTTGGCTGCAGGTGTAGGTGCCGGCTTGGGCTTGGGCGCAGCAGCCGGTGCAGGGGCCTCCTCCTTCTTGGCCTTGGTATCGAGCGAGCCGACCTGGAGCTGGCCCTTGTACTTGTTGAGAATGCCGGCGTTGTGATACTTCCAGAACTGCTTGGACGCGTCCTTGCCGGCGACACGTGCGAGGATCTTCTTGCCACCGGGGTGGTCGTCCTGGAACTTGGTCAGGTCAAAGACATCGCCGTCAATGGAGATGAACAGCGAGTCAGGCTTGTTGTGCGAGGAAACCTCGGCCTGTGTGAATGTTTTTGACATGATGTAAAATGTGATGATGTGGTGATGTCGATGATGAGGCCGTGTATGGGACGCGATACAGTCAAAGGATGACCGAGATGTGATGAATGTGAAATAGAATAAAGAATCAAAAACAAGAAAGGACAAATCCAACGATACGACAAAGAACGGGCGTTGATATCGTTTTATGGTTTAACAGCGAGGTAGAAAGACAACGATCGGGTGTACTGTGTATTACAGTGCACTTGCGGACTTTCACATGCGAAATGTTGGCATGCGACTGCTGACAATTGGGGATGAGGACGGGAAGGGAATGGGGAAAGGGGAAGAGGAAGGAGCGATTGGTACATATTTGGGGCACGTCACTGGGGTAATCGGCTGCTCTGGAGAGCTAGAGAGCTCCTGTAGGAGCCTATACAGTGCGCACAGTGTGTAAAATCACCTGCTTGCGCTCGGCACTCCGGACTCTGTGGGGTGCAGAGTAATTCGGTGCATGCGATTGGTTCCGATGGTCTGGGGAGGGTGGAACAGTTCTAGAGGAAAGTACTGAGTATTAGGTGCTGTTGAGGAAAGAGCTGCAATAGGTGCAGCTAGTGCTGTGAACGGAGTACAGTGCGGTTTGGGAAAGTGTCAGCGTGTCTCTTGCAGAAATGGTCTTGTTCTGCTTGCGGTAGGAGCGACTGGCACGCTTCGCTGTCATGTGAGACACATCGCTACGAGAAAGACAGACGACGGCGACGGCATCAATACACGTTGAAGACAGTTTTATCAAAGACATACAGACATACAAATTGGCATTAAATATGAAAACAAACTAACAACTAAACAGTTGGAAATGAGCCGGTTTGCCCTTTTACCCCGGACCAGCAGAATCTGGGGATGGCGGCACATGTCAAGGTCTCACTTCTTTTTTCTCTTTTTTGTATGTTTTCATTCTTTTGCATCTTTTATTTCTTGATTTTATCTCAATTATGCAAACCCCTCTGCTTCCCGTCGTTGAAAATGGCCTGACATCATTCGTTCACGTCGCATTGCTTCGCCCCTGATTGCAAAGTGGTCATCGTGATTGGGCTGATTGCGGGGAGCCGAGGCAAGTCGCTCTGTAGCGCACACTGTGGTCTTGTGGTCTTTCCTATCTGGGACTATTGCTTGTTCTTCTTTCTCGTATCCAACTGCAATGATAACATAATCAAGCCCGTTGCAGTTCAAGTCACATCAAAACGTCGTTATATTACTACCCCAGACTTTCATTCTAGGGTATTAATCGACTTCCAACGACGCCGGCGTCCTCGCATGCCCGTTCCGTCCGTTCCCCAGACTTCCCCGCGTCCAACACGTCTTCCATGTGATATTCCTTGCCAATCAGACCATCCGGAATGATAATGAAGTCAACAGTCGAAGAATAGGAGGAAGATATATCCATAATCCTTACCGAGAAGAATATCGAAATAAGAAAGAGAAAAAGAAATCGTAAATAGAGAAAATACCAAGATACCCAGCCGTACAACGCCATGAAATCCATAAACCCATAATCATAAACAAATAGCCTCCTCGTCTAGGCACCTCCCCGTGGCTTGCCCTTGAGCTTGGCCTTTTCCTTCTTCTCGTTCTTGAGCCGCTTCTTTTTCTCCTCGTTCTTCTCATCCAGCTTCCGCTTCTGCGCCTTGAGCTCTTCCTCCGTCTTGGGCACCACCTTGAAAAAGCCCTCCAGGCGCTGCTGCTGCGTGCCCTTGATCTGCTTCTCCAGACGCGCCGCGCCCGACCGCACACGGTCCTCAGAGAACCCCTTCTCGTTGACTAGGAACTCCACCAGGCCCGGGACGTCGGGCTTCTCCCACTTAAAGTCGCACTCGGGGTCCTCGGCCGTGCGCACGTCGGGCTTGAAGAACAGCTCGCGCGCGTCCTCGTACGGCCAGTCCTCGGGGATCACGTACTTTTGCTTCGGGTCGTTCTTCATGTACTCGACCACCTTCTCGAGCGAGCCGTGCTCGCGGATCAGCTTGAGCGCCGTGTTGGGGCCGACCTTGGGGATCGGGTCGAGGTAGTCGCAGCCCAGCAGGATGCACAGGTCGACAAACTGGGGGCGCTCCATGCCGAGGCCGAGCAGCAGCTTGTCCAGGTGAATCTCCTGGATGGGCTCTTTGCGCTGCTCGCTAAACGTCAGGTGGCGCAGCAGGATCGGCGTGTTGAAGCACAGCGTGTCCATGTCCTCACTGGCCGCTGCGTACACCTTGCCGGCACGCGCGAGCTCGGCGCACTGTGCCTCGGCCTCGGTCGGCGCCACAATAAAAGGAATGCCCATGAGCTTGAGCAGGCGGCGACACTCCTCGTTGTGCTCGCGTGTGACACGCACGGTGCGGCGCGAGAACTTTTCAATGTCCTCGGCCGTACCCGTCTCCTTGGCCTCCTCGAGGCCCTCGGTGGCCTCCTGCTTGCGCATGTACCGCCGCGCGAGCTCGCCCGACTTGAGCTTGGGCGGTGCGCCGTCAAACACGTAGAGCGGCTTGATGCCGTTGTCGACCATGCGGAGCGTGCGGTAGAACATGCCCATCAGATGCGATGTCGTCTCGCCGGCCTCGCTCATCAGCATCTGGCCATCAGAACGCACGGCAATCAGGAACGAGTAAATGCTCATGGAGCTGGAACGTTAGTCGTAGTTTGTAGCTGGAGGTCGCGGTCGGTACTTACGCATCCTGCACAGTTAGTATGCATTCAACTAAATACTGAGAACAAAGGCAAAGAAACTTACAATCGCCACCTTGCGGCCAAACTGGTTCTTGATCTCGCCCTCTTTGACGGCATCGGGAGCCTCCTCCTTGACAATCGAGAAGAGCTGCTTGATACCCATGATGGCGTTGATGCTGCTGTCTATTTGTTGTGAATATAGTCGTATGCAATCGAAGATCGTTATGGCGTCGTAGATGTAGAAACAGCAAAGCAGCAGGCAGATAACGGCAAAGGAAATGCTGGTTGACAAAAGTTGCTTCGGATGTCAACCTGAATTTTTGATGCAGCTCAGCGAGTAGTCTGCGTGCCCACTCCGCTACCACTTTCTGCTTGACGCGTCCACAGGCGCGCTGTAAGAAAAGAGTGGAGACTAATTAAGCACGAAAGTCACGCCCTTCCATGAGCACAATTAATGGATTTATTTTGCGTTTAATTTATTGATTTACTCCCAGCCACCAGACATAAAGTTCGTGGTAACACAGACGAATGGCATCGATTGGTAAACGTAAAATAAAACGAAAATGTTGCTTGCTAATGTATAATAAAGCCCGACTATGTATGAAAAAAACATGTAAAAAAATGAAAGAAGAACCTTGAGCTGTGTCTAGTTGACCCGAACGCCGTACAAACAAGATAAATCAGAGAAGCAAAAGGCAAAGAATCAATAGCAGAGCGTCTGGCATCAGAACCCGAGGTCGATCAGGTGTCCTTCACGGTACGACCGTGCAAAATGCTCTTGGACTGTTGTGAGTTGCTGCTGTGCCGGGGTCGGCACGACAAACGGCTCAGCTGGCCTGACCGAGCTGGGCAGATTGCCGCCAGTCACAACGATGGTGGGTATCGCGCCCTACTGCGAGCCGCCGCCAACGTTGCCGCTGTCAGCTGATGTCGTGCCTGGCCGGAAACCCTGCAGCACGATGCCCCACGGACCGCCCAGGCCGCGGCTGGCAGCGTCACTGCTACCAAACTGTGACAGCGCAACATCGCCCGACATGATCGTCTTCATGATCATCGTGTCCTTGGCACGCTTGAGCTTGCGGCCCTCGCCCGTCGTCAGATATGCCCGCAGCCAGTTCTCCTCGCAGCTCTCTAGCGGCTGGCTGATCAGCTCGGCAGAGCGTGCGCCGCCGTCGGACGGCGTGGCCTCCTTCAGCGCGGCGGCCACCAGCTGCTCAAACAGGTGCTGGCGCACAGCGTCGTTCTGAATGCGCGTAAAGTAAAAGGCCTCGGTGATGTCGGTGCGTGCAAGCGCCTCAAACAGCATCTCAATGGCCGATGACCACTTGAGTGCCGGCTGGACCGACGCATAGTAGGCCAGCGCAAGACTGTAGTCGTTGTGTTCGGCGTGGCGCACGAGTGTGGCGAGGATATCGTTGGCAAACTCGGGGAGCAGAGATGGGTGGCCGAGGTATTCAAGGGCGAGCTACAGAGAAAGAAGTTAGAAGCTGTACAGTAGATCGTGATGTACCGTAGTCTGCCGCAAAAAGAGCCTACCTTGAATTGCAGACGGTCCATGTGCCAGAGACCGCTCATGAAGATCTGGTAGCGTTTGGTCATGCGCATCTGCATGGCAAAGTTGTTGGACAGCCGCGACCGTGCGGCAATGCCCTCGTCGTGGTCCAGCAGCAGGTAGTAGAGTGCCGACAGCTTGTGCTGCTCCGACATCTTGGAGCCGAGGATCTGCTGGTAGAGGTCGTGCAGCGTGCGCGTGTCCTTGGGCGGGTAGATTTTGACTAAAGGTTAGCATTGGCGAGTAAACAAAGCGACGGACAGGCCGAAACAAACCTCGCTGGATTCCTAATGCTGTAAACACCCGGTCGATGAAGAGCGTGCCGTCGAGGGCATTGCGCTTTGATTCGATGTCGCGGTTGACATGCTGGTCGTACGGCAGCGTGTCGCCGTTGCCAAACACGTCCTGGAAATTCCTGTAGTCGAGCCGGGCCACCATTTTGTGCGCGTGTGGTTGGTGATGATTTGTTGGCGAGTCCAAAATGATGTAGCTGCAAGGCTGAAGCTCATCTGAGCATGGTGACGGAAATGGCCTTGCAGGATGCATCTAAACGCTATTATGCTTGTAAGCATACTAGAAAATATAGAGTGGAGACATTGGTGGACCCTTATTGGACAAACCCACCTGCCCTCTCTTGCCGTATGTTTTGTTTACAGCCCAAATAGGCAATCGCGAATCAACAACAGGCGGGGCAACCGCAACCGCCTTTTCCCCATCATCACTATCGCGCCCTCATCTGCATCCCTCACTTACGGTGTGATTGAGATACAACATTCGCACGTCGACATCCGCACTGTGTCTTGACGGCACACAATTCGAAAACTACGACAGATCACAATATACGACAACCAACTTCAATCGACAGACCATTTCTTGTTACGACTACCCCTAACGCCATGTCGACACGCCCGACGCGACGCGCCGCAACCCGGCGGACGGCCATCATCGAGTCGGACGACGAGATCGCCGGCGACGGCAACACTACTATTCGCCCTGGTGACGATGAGGATGACTTCACACCTGCCCCTGCGCGCAGCCCGGCACGCCGGTCAACAGCAGCAGCGACGCGGCGCAGGACCAGCGTTGTTCCCAATGAGGGGTCTAGCACCATCTCGACGTCCACTTCAACCACCCGCGCGAAGCGGGTTTCCACAGCCTCCTCTGCTTCAGTAGCGCCAACAACCACAAGAACAAGACGGACTCGTGCTTCAATTGCGCCATCCATTGAGCCCAGCGAGGTGTTTGACCCTGACCAGACCGCTGCTTCTGTCATGACGACTTCTGAAATGGACATTGACGATGACCTTGGCCAAGTCGCACCAAAGAAGATTGTTCGCAAGCGCAGAAGTGTTGCCCCCGCCAAGGCAGCATCTATCAAGTCAGAGACGCCCGAGAGAGCCCTGTCTATCCGCTCGCTGCCCTCCTCTGCTCCGACACCCACGCGTGAGCTGACCCCCGACGCCTCCACTGCCACTGTCGTGCACAATGCCGAGGAGGACACGGGTGACGAGCTGGCCGAGGACCACACTATTGTCCACGACACCACAGCACACGACGTCACAGCTACCCCTCTCGCCGACATTACGTCTGCAGCCGTCAACAACCCAAATGCCACTATGCTCGAGCGGCCACGGACAGCTGACGAGACGCTCGCTGCAGCCAAGCCTATTCGCGCTATGGACACTCTGCTCGAGAAGCCCATGGACATTGTGATGAAGTCGCGTACAATGACCATTGTGCCGCCCGTTGAGCCCGATGTGCCCAAGGCGCGTACCGTCATCACCTACCTGATCCTCAACAACTTCAAGAGTTACGCAGGCCGCCAGGAGGTCGGCCCCTTCCACTCGTCCTTCTCTTCAGTTGTTGGCCCCAATGGTTCTGGCAAGTCCAACGTCATCGACTCGCTGCTCTTCGTCTTTGGTTTCCGTGCCAGCAAGATGCGCCAGGGCAAGCTGTCTGCGCTCATTCACAACTCTGCTCAGCACCCCAACCTCGACCACTGTGAGGTCGCTGTCCACTTCCGCGAGGTCATGGACCTGCCTGGCGGTGGCTCAGAGGTTGTCCCCAACTCGGAGCTGATCATCTCTCGCAAGGCGTTCAAAAACAACTCGAGCACATACTACATTGACGGCAAGACTTCCAACTTTACCACTGTCACGACGCTTCTCAAGGACCGTGGTGTCGATTTGGACCACAAGCGTTTCCTGATTCTCCAGGGTGAGGTTGAGTCTATTGCTCAGATGAAGCCCAAGGCTGGAAACGAGCACGAAGACGGCCTTCTAGAGTACCTCGAGGACATCATCGGCACTTCCAAGTACAAGACACCGATCGAAGAAGCTGCCAATGAGGTCGAGACGCTCAACGACATTTGCCTGGAGAAGAGCGGCCGTGTCCAGCACGTCGAGAAGGAGAAGAACAGCCTCGAGGACAAGAAGGACAAGGCTATTGCTTTTATCCGCGACGAGAACGAGCTCGCGACAAAGCAGTCCTCGCTCTACCAGATCTACATTAGCGACTGCACCGACAATGTGGCCGTCACCGAGGAGGCCATCTCCCAGCTCCAGGCTGAACTCGATGCCGAATTGGAGAAGCACCACGGTGGCGAGCAGATCATCAAGCAGCTCGAGAAGCAGTTTGCGAAGGGTACTAAGAAGTGCGAGGCCCACGAGAAGGAGACGCAGGAGCTGATCAAGGAGATGACCAAGTTCGACCAGGAGCGCGTCAAGTTTGAGGAGAAACGCAAGTTTTTGTCCGACAAGCGCAAGAAGCTCGAAAAGGCCATCAAGAACGCCGAGAAGTCGGGAGCCGAGGCTGCTGAGACCATTGAGCAGTGCACCGAGGAAATCCAGACGCGTGCTGCCGACATTGAACAGCTCGAGGCGCAAATCAAGGAGGAGGAGGCCGAGCTGGCCAACATCCGCGACGGCCTCAAGGGCAAGACGCAGGCATTTTCCGACAAGATTGCCGCCAAGCAAAAGACACTTGAGCCCTGGAAGGAGAAGCTCAACCAGAAGGAGTCGGCCATTGCCGTCGCCGAGAGTGAGCTGGCGATCCTCAAGGAGAAGGCCAATGCTGGTACTGCTGCCATTGAGGAGCTGGAGGCCAAAATCTTTGGCATCGAAGAAGGCCGCAGCTTCAAGACTGACGAGCTCAAGGAGGTGCAGGCCGAGAAGGCGCGTCTTGAGAAGGAGGCCAAGAAGGTGGAGGCTGAGATCGAGACCCTGGCCGCGCAGGAGCCTAAGTTCCGCGCGCAGCTGTCGAATGCGCGCCAAAAGGCCGACGAGGCCCGCTCCAGCCTGTCACAGACCCAGACACAAGGCAATGTGCTCACTGCACTGATGCGCATGAAGGAGTCTGGACGTATTGAAGGCTTCCACGGCCGTCTCGGCAACCTGGGCACAATTGACCAAAAGTACGACGTGGCCATCTCAACCGCCTGTCCCCAGCTGGACAACTTTGTCACCGACACTGTCGAGGCGGGTCAGCAGTGCATCGAGTACCTGCGGAAGACCAACATGGGCCGCGGCAACTTTATCTGCTTGGACAAGCTGCGCACGCGCGATATGGCGCCTATCCAGACTCCCGAAAACGCGCCACGCCTGTTTGACCTAATCAAGGCCAAGGAGGACCGCTTCCGCCCTGCGTACTTCCACGCTCTGCAGGACACTTTGGTGGCTAAGGACCTGGCGCAGGCCAACCGCATTGCATACGGCGCCAAGAGATGGCGCGTTGTGACGCTTGACGGCGAGCTGATTGACAAATCTGGTACCATGTCTGGTGGTGGCAGTACTGTCAAGAAGGGCCTGATGAGCTCGAAGCTGGTGCCCGACACGTCCAAGGAGCAGGTCACGAAGCTGGAGACAGACCGGGATGCGCTGGAGCAGCGGTTCCAAGAGTTCCAGGACCGGCAGCGCGAGCTTGAGACGCGCCTGCGGTTCCTCAAGGAGCAGATCCCGCAGCTGGAGACGAACCTGCAAAAGATCAATCTCGAGATCGAGAGCTCGGCCAAGAACCTGGTGGACGCGCAGCGGCGCATCAAGGAACTGAGCAAGGAGCACCAGCCGTCGCAGTCGGACGACAACCGCGTCGCAGTCTTGGAGAAGGAGATTGCCAAGCTGAACCGGGAGGTCGAGAAGCTGCATGACGAGATGGCGAGCGTGGAGGAGGAGATCAAGACGCTGCAGGACAAGATCATGGAGGTTGGTGGTGAGAAGCTGCGGGCGCAACGGGCCAAGATCGACGTGACCAAGGAGCAGCTGGCGTCGAACAACGAGGAGACGTCGAATGCAGAGGTGCGCAAGGCCAAGGCTGAGAAGCAGCAGGTCAAGCTGGAGAAGGACCACGCCAAAGCCAGCAAGGAGCTGGAGGTGGCAACTGGTGAGCTGGAGGCGCTGGAGATTGAGATTCAGAGCCAGGATGAGAATGCAGAGACGCTCAAGGCCGCCGTGGAGGAGGCGCAGGAGGACCTGCTGCTTAAGAAGCAGCTGCTTGCTGAGCTCAAGGAGGAGCTGGACGAGAAGGCGGCGGAGCTCAACACGACACGGGCGGTGGAGATTGAGATGCGCAACAAGCTGGAGGAGAACCAAAAGGTGCTCAACCAGAACCACCAGAAGCTCAACTACTGGGAGGATAAGCTGTCGAAGCTGCGGCTGCAAAACATCCACGACCTCGAGAACACCAAGACAGTTAAGACGGAGCCTACTGAGAGCGCTGACAACACCATCAACAACACGCCGACGTCCGAGGAAGATATGGACGTGGATATGGAAGACGAGGCCGAGGCCGACGTCACTATCAGAGCGGCGTCTTCGAACAGCCCGCCCATGGAGCTCACGCGCCACAGCAAGGATGAGCTGGCCGACATGAACAAGGACGTACTCAAGGCCGAGATTGCCGCGCTCGAGGAGAAGACACAGAACACCAATGTGGATCTGGGCGTGCTGGCCGAGTACCGTCGCCGTGTTGAGGAGCACGCGTCGCGGTCGTCGGACCTTGCGTCGGCGGTGGCGCAGCGCGATACGGCAAAGAAGCGGTGCGACGACCTGCGGCGTCTGCGGCTGGAGGGCTTCATGGAGGGCTTCAGCACAATCTCGCTGCGCCTCAAGGAGATGTACCAAATGATCACCATGGGAGGCAATGCAGAGCTGGAGCTTGTGGACTCGCTGGATCCGTTCTCGGAGGGTATCCTATTCAGCGTGATGCCGCCGAAGAAGTCGTGGAAGAACATCAGCAACCTGTCGGGTGGTGAGAAGACGCTGAGTTCGCTGGCGCTGGTGTTTGCACTGCACCACTACAAGCCGACGCCGCTGTACGTGATGGACGAGATCGATGCGGCGCTGGATTTCCGCAACGTGTCGATTGTGGCCAACTACATCAAGGAGCGGACCAAGAACGCACAGTTTATCGTCATCTCGCTGCGCAACAACATGTTTGAATTGGCGGCGCGGCTGGTGGGCGTGTACAAGGTCAACCACATGACCAAGAGCGTCACGATCGAGAACCAGGACTACATTGTGCGGCAGCGCAGCCAGGCCCAGGCCCAGGCACTGCGGCAGCAGCAGCTCCACCAGCAGCAGTCGCAGTCATCGGCACTGCCAGGCGTTGCTGCACAGACCCCCGTGCGGCCGTCAGCAGTGCACATTGGCCAGCTGGCGTCGCCGCCATAGATTGGAGGTCTTTCTCTGGACAGTGATGCGTTATGATTTGTCTTTGTTTATCTGTCGACTTTTTTGATGTTTGACGTTAATGTTTTGTTTTTGTATCTGGATGGATATCATTATTGGTAATGATGGTGCATATATGGAGGGGGTTTGCTTTTTTTTCTTTTCTTTTATTGCTTGCTATTGAATATACATTTTGATCATCTATTTGGTTTGCTATTTACATCTACTTGGCCTACTCAGCCAGTAGTGGCGGCTCGACGACACCGACCTGCTCGACCAGCCGGGGGTAATGTTCGACACGGCGGTGCTGTGCAAAGTTGAAGATGGTGTTCTTCTGCTTGCGGCACATGTCCAGATCCAGCGTTGTCACCAGCAGCTCGTCCTCGAGCGTCTTGGACTCAACCACCTTGCGGCCGTACGGGTCGTAGATGACACTGCCGCCAATCAAGCCACCGCCGGGACCCTCTGCCTCGGTGCCCGCCTTGGCCACGTTGATGCTGAAGCACGCGTTGGTGTAGCTACCGCCCTGGCAGCTGATGTGGTGGTGCAGCAGAGCCATCTCCGACTGCTCCTCAAACGTGCCCGCGTCCTGCGGCTTGTAGTCGCTCGTGTTGTAGCCGCACAGCACCAGCTCGACACCCTGCAGGCCGTATGCGCGCCACGCCTCGGGCCAGCGCCGGTCGTTGCAGATCATCATGCCCAGGATGGGGTCGCCCTTGCCGTCTGTCTCTGTCTCGGCGGCACCCGCCTTGAGCGAGTCGACAAGGCCCGGCACGCGGAAGGCCTGGAAGCCAAGGTCGCCCGGCGTAAAGTAGTACTTCTCCAGCTGCTGCGAGTGCGCCGGGTTGGGCAGCAGGGTCTTGCGACCGGGCAGATGGACCTTGCGGTACTTGGCCAGCACGCTGTTGGAGCTCGCCTTGTAGTAGATGGCCGTGTTGTAGTCGACGGTTGTGTTGGTGGCCGTGGTGGTGTAGCGCTCGGCATAGCCGATGCTAATGTCGACGCCGAGGGCGGCGGCCTTTTGAAACAGCGGTTTCGTGTTGGGTGACTCGAGGATCTTGCTGGCGGCGAGGGGTGTGGAGTCGTCCTCGGCCTCGAAGACGGCGGCGACCTCGGCGGGGTCAGTGAGCATGCCGCGGGGGAAGAAGGTGGTGAGCGCGAGCTCGGGGAAGACGACGAGCTGGGCGCCCTGGGCGGCGGCGTCCTCGAGCAGCTTGATCATGCGGTCGAGGGCGGCCTTGCGGGGAGCTTCGCCGCCGGGGTTGGGCACAGAGAGGATGGGGCCCATCTGGGCAGCGGCAACGACAATCGAACGGGCCATTTTGAGGAGATGATGATGATCTATGAGTTGTGTTGAGGTGAGATTTTTGTTTTACTTTAAAACTCGGCCTTAAAGGAGATCGAGAAGCTTTCTAACAGTCTACACTCTAGGTACATCCGTCATCGCATCCATCTGACATTTATCCTACATAAGTCATGGACCCCCCCCCTCTGCTCGCCCAGCTTCGCCGTCTTATCAAACACCATTTGCAGCCAAAACGACGCGATAACGGACAGACACCACCGCAAGTACGTTACCTGCAGTTACATGACATGCGCTAAGACTTACAAGCCGACGCTATATGGAGAAAGTACGCTGGCCGACGGACTAGCTTGGCCGACACCGTGGCGGACTGCCCGACAGCCAAAGTTGCGATTATGTCAGCATCACGATTGTTGATGTCGCGTCCACGAATATATTTTATTTTGATTTGACTTCTATTCCAGACCGAGGCACAGATGCCCAGGACTAGAGAAATGTATCGGGATTTTCTGTTGTGCTTAAAAGTCGAGGTCGTCACCCATTTCATCCGAATCCACTTGGCCGAAGCCGACGGGCAACTCTTCAGGATGACATAGGAAAATCCAAGTCTACGCTTCAAAATCTTTGAGGAAGGACTCCAGCTGTTCCTGCCGCGCGAGTGCGTCGGCAAAGGTGGCGTGCTCGTGGGCCGGATCGGCATCGCCGTGCGCCAGCAGCGCCTCGTACACGCTGCCGATATTGCGCGCCGGCACCGACTCGAGCGCCGACTGCCAGTCCTGCCACTCCCAGGGCACCGTTGTGACCGAGTTGGTTGCGAAGTCGTGCAGCTCAATTTTGATGGCCGTTGGGCCGGTGTTGTCATTCCCACCGGCAAAAGCCTGTGTCGACGGGCCGGTGTCACACACAAACCGGATCTCGCCCTTTTCGCCGTTGATGGTCCAGACATAGGCGGGCTGACCGGGGTACTGCTCACCACGGCGGAAGTGCAAAGTAAACGAGGCTGAGCCGTCGAGGAAGGGCGACGGGGACAAATCGCCGGACACGGTCAGGGGAGACAGGCGGCCGAGGACGACGATGTAGTCGGGTACGTCGGCCGTTTTCTGGCCGATGACCTCGACAGAGCCGTCAGCCGCCGTGCGACGGATGTCGACAATGGGGAGGTGGAGCTGGGGAAGAGTGGTTGTGCGCTCTGGATCGAGGCTGCCGATTGTGGCCTGGATAGCATCGATGACTGGTCGTCAGCAGGCAAGTAACAAAAGAACGAAATAACGAGTGGGTGCAGCGAGGGAGGACATGAACTACTTACGATGACCGACACCAATGGTAACAAGGTTGCCGCCGACCTTGCGGTCGACAAAGTAGGCGAGACCCTCGGGAAGACTGCCCCGAGTCAACGAGCCGCCATAGGCCGATGCCTCGCTGCTGAGGACACGGCCAATCTTGCCCGAGACAATAAGATCGCGGACGGCGCGGTAGGACGGCGACAGGCGGCCCTGGAGAGCGACGGCCGTGTTGATACCGGCCGTCTGGGCCAGAGTGGTGAGCTCGTGGGCGTCGTCGACGTTGGAGGCCAGCGGCCACTCGACAAGGACTTTCAGCTCGGTAGATTTCTCAGACGCGCTGGCAGCAGCCTTGAGCAAAGGAAGGATGGCCGGGTAGTGGACATCGACGCGGGTCGATACAACGACGAGATCGACAGCAATGTTTTTGCTGAGCACGTCGTCGGCGAGCGTCTGAGCGTCGCCGTAGGGCGTGGCCGTGGCGCTGAGACCGTAGTGGGCAATGGCCTCGCGTGCTGCCGACTCGGACGAGTTCAGCAGGGCAACAATGGTGAAGCGCTTGCGGCCACGCTCCGACAGGAGATAAGGCAAATGTGCACGGCCTGCCCAGGCAGTAATGGCGCGGGCTGACAGGCCGACAATGGCAATCTTTGTAGACATTTTGTTTTATTTTGTTTAGATTTAGATGTTGATTGTTGATAATTTAATCATTTGATAATTTGATATGGACTATTCTAATTGCAAAGAGAGCTCACTTATATACAGCTTCAAAATGCCCAAGTCCGCCGGACCGGTGGTCGAGTATGACGCGTGGTGATCTTTGGTGATGCGATGCAGCGAGGAAAAGGCACATTTGTCAGCCGATGGCGCAAGCTGCACCCAACATAGACTCGCGCTTACTTGTGTGTATTTGTAATCTATTCAACTTCATCAATCTCTCTTCCACAACAGACTACAGACACTTCGCCCTGTTTCTTACAAAACACACCAATGAAATATATACTATACAAAACCATCAAAACTGCCCATACAAGACAGACGCGATACAACAATAGTGCGAACGATACCTACAGTTCGTCGGCCTTGGTCGCGCTGTGCACGGCATGCCCCGTGGACAGCCCCTGGATGTCGTCGACAATCAGCTGCGCCACGTTCTTGCCCATCAGCGCGCTCGTCTCCATTGTCGAGATGAAGCTCTCAATGCCCGACGTGTAGTACACGCCGTCGCCCACGACGGGGTCCTGGAAGGTTGTCCGCGGCACTGCCTTGGGGTACGAGTAGAACACGTGCGGGTAGAACCAGCTAATGGGCGACAAGCTCTTTTCATTGTATCCAGAGGAGCCGAGATCAATGTCCACGTCAAACAGCGCGGACAGAAACTCAGACGTCACCTTGGCCGGCGAGAAGATCTTGTAGACGTACTCCTCGCGCAGCGTATCGGGGTTGACAACGCGGCGCAGCGCCGACACGGAATAGAAGCCAGCCTTGCCTGAACCCTCGAGGCCCGAGCTGCCGCTGGCGTCATCGTCATCGGCCAGCGTCGTCAGGATGGTCGTGGGCACCTTGCTGCCGGGCTCCAGACCAAAATACTTGGCGCTCAGCTTCAGGGGCGTCGTAAACAGCGTGACGTGCAGCTGCACATAGTCGATTGGTGCAATGGTCGTCTGCAGCACACCGGCGCCCGTCTTGATGCCGCTGAACTGGTACGGGCCGGCAATGACGACGTTGTCGACCTCGATCGTCTCGTCCTGGCTGGTCGTCACGGCATAGCGACTGAATGGCGGCGCCGTGCCGTCGATGCGCTCAATGTTCGTTACGGACGTGTTGCCCTGCCAGCGCACGCTGCCGCTGTTGATGGCAGCCTGCACCATGGCGTCAAACACCTGCCAGTTGCCGCCCTTGACCTGCGACGCGCCCTGAGGCGCCAGCGATACCATTGTGTCGAGGCCGTGGATGCCCACGAGGTTGGACGCGTAGTTGACACGCGTGGCCGCCTGCACGAGGTCGTGTGCAAACTTTTGGGAAACACCGCTGGCGTCGAGGAACGCGGCGCCCGTCTGGCTCGTGACGGCCGCCAGCTCGAGCTCGTGCACGCGCGTCGTGAGCGACCGGAACGGAAAGTAGGGCGCCCTGTAGAGCTGCAAAAACTTGGCAATGGTGCCCTGCATCAGCTTGTTGGCGCGGTAGGGCGCGGTGCCGTAGGTCCAGAAGAGACGCGCGAGGTTCCACCAGCCAGACGACGCGTCGTCCTCGGTGTAGACGAAGCGGTCGCCGTCCCAGATGCCGTAGATGGAGTCGGCCTCGGCGGCATCGTCGCCGTCAGAAGAGCCGGCGGGGATGCGCGGCAGGCTGAACTCGTCAATGGCGGACCAGATGATCTGGTTGACTTCAACGAAAATGGACGCGCCAAGCTCAACGGGCTGGCGCGGGTCGTCAAAGGCGTTGACGGTCAGCGTGCGGCCGCCGATGCGGCTCGTCTTCTCAAAGAGCGTGACATTGAGCGTGACGTTGCTGGCAGCGGCGAAGCGCTGGAGGTGGAAGGCGGTCGATGCGCCGGCCGCGCCCGCGCCGATAACGGCAATCTGGCGGACCTTGGGAGATTCTGTTGATGAGGATGAAGAAGCCAAAGATGACGCGGCACTGGCCAGCAGCACGGCGACCCAATAATTTGACCACATGGCGATAAAGATGTGAATAGACTGTAAACTGGAAAAAGACAACGTTATCCAAAGAGTGAGACCTAGATGTTTATATGAGTATTTTTATCGCCCGGGATGACGAGCTTGATGAGCTCATCCGTCAGCGAGCAGCCTTCTTTCTTCTTTTGGCAGCCTTGGCTCCTGGAGAGTTCCTTCTCTATTGAGAGAGTATTGGAATTCAGCTGAATCAGGAAGGCATGTCTCAAAGGGCTGTTGGACGCTGTGGGGGCCGCACAAAGGAGTCAGCGTAATACGAAGTGCGCATCTAATGTCGTCAATAAACAGTCAATAAACAAGACGATGGAGATGAAGAAAGGATGAATAGAAGCTGAGCATCCGAATAACGCAGCCTGGAAACGTCGGAGATGAGCTGACAGCTGCCGTTGCGTCATCTGATATGTCATCCGACGTGTCATTATGTCAGCGAAGTGTTGCTTATGTCAGCTTTCCATAGGTTTGTTATTGCAATTATCGTTTCTTTCTTTGCGTTGTGTTTTTTTTTGTTTTTCATATCTATTATTTGAGTTTTGTTTGATCTTAATTGTTTATGAACGAAATGTGACTTATATAACTTGTTTTCTGAATTGTATAATTCTGTATTGGCTTTGTTTTTTCAAACACAAATTGTAAAGATATTCTTGAATTTATTTTTAAAATAAAATCAAAAAATCTTAATAAAAATAGTACAAAGCAAAACATCAAAAAACAACACCATTCATCAATAGATCCCGCCAAACACGCTCGTATTATCGTTGTGAAGCTATAGAGGCTGACAGCTAGGAGACGCTGCCAGAGAGCAAAGCCAGAACCCACGCTCGAGAAACATATCCAGATTGTCTGTCTGCGACCTGCGGCCCATCTGCGGCCACCCGATATCCATAGCTGCTGTGTCTGTGTATCGTTGACATGTGGGTGCTGAGTTGAGCAACCACTGATGACAGGCAAAGCAGCAACAAGAAGACCAAGATATCCAAAGAAAACAAAAAACGTCAAATATCAAATAAAATCAAAGAAATCAAAACACGCATCGAACAAAAATAAGAGAAAATATATCCATTCCCGGATGATCCCAACCGATCCAAATTAAACAAGAAATAAGCAAATATTAGTCCCAGGTCTTGTCGTCGTGATCTCATTAGTACCGGTTGTAACACCCAAATCAAACCCAAATCCCAAGTAATTGTAAAAAAGCAAACTCCCAGATTAGTACAGTATCAAAACACTCTCCATTTCGCCGCTCATCGAGCCTCAGCCAAAAGACAAGACTAGTTGCCAAAGAAGACGTCGTCGTTGTTGGTGAACATGCCGTACTCGTCGTCAAACTTGCTCGTGTTCAGCATGCTGAGTCCCGAGTTGTCAAGCTGCACAAGCACGTCGTCACCAGCATACGCCTTCATCAGCATAATGTCGTCCTCCAGGGGGCTCGATGGCAGGCCATTCACGTCAACAACATCAAGGCCCAGCGGGCCGCACCCGTCGTCCGTCAGTGGAGCACTCAGGCTGCCGACAAGCGAATCCTCCTCTGTGCAGCTCGAGTTGGGGTCCAACTCAAAGAAGCATGCAGAAGTGGTCGTTTGCGGTGGCGAGCTCGACGCTGACAGCTCAGGGGGTGTGCTGGTGTGTTGTGTGTAGTGGCTGGCCACGCTCTTGGCGGGCGAAGCAGGCAGCACATCATCAGAACCCACCTTCTCGCCGCTGCCGGGCATGGAGGCGTGCGAGTGGTGCGAGTGGTGAGAGTGGTGAGAGTGGTGCGAGTGTTGGGAGTAGTGGCTCATGGCAGAAGGCGACATGGCCGCAGACACCATGGATGCGCCAGCACCGGGCATCGGCGCAGACGACATGGCCAGAGTGTTGGGGTTCATGGTGCCTCTGATGGTGCCAGTCGAAGAAGAGTCAGGTGCGGACACGGGCTGGGCAAAGTCCATGTCAATCAGCTCATCGTCGATAAATTGCTCGTCCTCAAAGGGGCTGCCAGACTCGGATCTGGGCGAGTTGCCAGCCGAGTTGTCAGAGTAGCCAGAGTACGACGAGGTCTCAGGAGACGACGAGCCACCCTTGCCCGACTTGGTGTTCTTCGACATGGTGCGCGAAGACTTCTCGCGGCGCATGTCCAGGCTGGGCCGCGACTTGCGAGGCCGGCCACGCTTGCCAATCTTGCGCACAGCACCATCAAAGGCGCCAATGCACATACCGCGCTGGCGGTGGCGCGTCAGGGCATCGTGGCGAGCAAAGTTGTTGCCGCACTCGCATGGGTAGGGCTTGATGCCCGTGTGGATCTTGGCGTGGCGCTTCAGGTCGTGCTGGCGGACGAAGCACTTCTGGCAGTGAGGGCACTGGTACTGACGGTCGTTGAGGTGAGTCTGAACGTGCGACTTGATGTTCTCCTTGCGGCCAAACCGCTTGTCGCACTTCTCAAACGTGCACCGCCACTTGCCATCGGTAGGGTTGGGACCCTCAATGTAAGCGGCAATGTCGTCAGTGGTCACACCCGTCTCCGTGCGCGTCTCGTCAATGTTGATACCGGCAATGCTAGCGGCGCTGGCAATGCTGGCCATGGACTCGTTGCGCTTGTGGGCGTGGAGGGAGTGGGCAGAGCGCTGCTTCAGAGACTCCTCGGCGGACTCGGAGTACGAGGGAGAGGCAGGGTGGGCGGGAATGAAGGGAGAGATGTTGGCCTGGGAGTCATACTCAGTGGCCCAGAGATCGGGCTTGGCCTCGAACATGCCTGCGTTGCCGAGCATGTTGCCGTCAAAGACACCCTGAATGCTGGCGGGGGTAGGGTGCTGGGACTGGGGAGGGGACATGTGCTGCATGTCGGCGGGGACCGGCATGGACACAAAGCTGCCGTTCTGCTGCATCTTGAGGAACTCGGCGTTGAGACCGTTCATGGCCATGAAGTCGGCAGGGGTCATGGGCACCTGCATCATGTTGGACCGTTGCGGGGTGGCAAGAGCCATCGCTTCGGCCTGCTGGCGCAGGTCGTCAAATACTCCAGACGAGCGGTTTGACTGGTGGCCGCGCTGGCGCACTGGCTTGAGCGTCTCCTCCATCGAGTCGTCGTACTCGTCGGAGAAGCGGTCGAGACGTGCGGAGCCGGGGTGGTTTTGCATTCTCTCGAGGGGGAGTTCTGTGGGTGTAGGGGGGAAGTATGCGGCGTTAGGGGGGGTAGCTGGTCTCTGCATGCCATCCATCTGCTGCATGCCCTCAAACTTGACCACGCGGTCCAGGATGCCGTTGCTCACACGGCGGGTTGAGCGGCGAGTGCTCGAAGTCTCCTCCTCGGAGGCCCATCCTTGCGGAGAGGGAGCCGAGTTGGCAAAGACGGCGGCGCTGTTGGCATCCTGGAAGTTCATGAAAGCGGTGGGGGAGCTGAGAGCATGCTGCTGGGCAGGGTTGGGGCTAGCAAAGAGCTGGAAATCTTGCTGGTTCATGGGCAGGCCACCGCCGGAGAGTGTCTTTCTCATCATGGCGGCGGTGGGCCCATAGTAGTCGAAGGAAGCGGCAGAGCACTCCTGCTGCTGCTGCTGGGGTTGTTGCTGGTGGGCGGAAGGGCCCGAGCGTACTGTGCGTTGCGGCTGCGATTCTCGCATAACATGCTGTTGTTGTGATGTGTGGTTGGGACCCATGTACTGGTTCTGGCTCTGGCTTTGGCTGCGGCTGTGGCCACGGGCGTGGCCGTGGACCTGTTGGATCTGCTGCTGACGCTGCTGGCGTTGCTGAATCTGCTGGCGTCTTGTGTCGAGGCTCTGCCCCCGGCGGTGGCTGGCCTGGCGCGAGACGGCAGATTGTGCTTGTGCTTGTGCGTTTGCGTGTGCTTGAGCTTGTGCGTGTGCCTGGGCTTGTGCCTGGGCCTGAACCTGTGTGCTTGGGCTACCGCTCATCTTCATCGCCTCAAAGGCAGCTACAGGGATAGACTTTTGTCTCTGGTGTAGCCGGCGGCGAGTCTGAAGAGCGCTGCTCTGGGTGTTGTTGATGGGTGTGGACAGCATTGTGTATGTGTTTTTGGCGTTGTGAGAGTTGCGAGGTTCAAGAGTTCGGAATAAAAATCGTCGGAATTGTCGTATTGTCGTGTCGATATATCAGTTGTCGTAGTGTTGTAGTCGTTGTTGTAGTTGTCGTATTGTTGTCGTAGTTGTTGAAGTTGATATCGTCGTCGTCGATTTTGTCGTTGTCGGGTCGAAAAAGTTGGCGCAATTAAGCGTACCTGTATCGAGGTAGGTTCCGAAACTGTAGGATGAGTGTTAGCAGTGATCTTTCATTTGGCAGATAGATGCGATGGCGCTCAAAGCATCAAAGCATAACTATAAATCATCTCGATGAACGTACCTCACGCAGGGCAAGCCAGTAGGCCGGGAAGTGAAGTCCCCTTGTTGTGCTCAGTCGAGGCGACTGTATGAACACAACAGGTGGTTGTGATGTTTAGTTAGATGAGTAGAGTGGGAGTAGAAGTAGCTGTAGATGTAGCAGATAGGCTGTAGATGTTTGTTTGCTGGAAGCAATAAAAAAGTGGTGATGTTCTTTTCGATCCCGAATTGCTTCCAATCGCTAGGACGGGAAGAGAAGACCGAATCAAAAAGAAAATCAATAGCAATGGTCTTGTGGTTTGGAATTGTAGATGTGAGGTGAAGGAGAGATGCGAGAAGCAGAATGCAAATTGCAAAAGGACCAAGAGAGTAGAAGAGTGAAAGAGTGAAAGAGAGAGAGTGAGAGACAAGAGGAGAGCAATGGCATGAAGTTTTATTGGAATGCAGCCGGGGCTCTTGTGGACGTACGGCAGCTACGAGTCGCAGTTCTTTCTGAATGTAAATACGGCAAGCGCAGTGTGACGTGGGTTACCCCCAGTAGCTCCTGCCGCTGATTGTTGATTTGCGTGTTGCCTAGCAACGAGATATATTATGGTCTTAGGGGTGTGGACGGAAGGAGGGAACATGCGCCTAGTGCGTACCCCAGGTACCTTGTCGTATACATTGGGTGATAAAGTACACAAAGGTACAAGCGTTAAATTGTGTGTTTGTCCAAGATTATCGTCTCAGCTCCTTCCTGCTTGGTGTCTTTTGTCTTTTTTGTCTTTTTGGGGAAGGTTTTGCAGCCCACGCTGTCGTTTGTTCTTTCCCTACGGAGTGGTTACGGAGATACTCTGTACTAAGTAGTTTGTAGTTTCAGTTTTCAGTTCATTGCACCTTCCCTGTCGATGTAAACACACACGCCCCTGGTACTGCTACCAGAGAGATGCACACGCCCTCAGCTCTGGCGCTAACAAAACGACGAGTTTGAGTTGATACGATGTGGATGTCGGATAGTGTGATTGATTGTACGATATGATTCTGGCAACGAGGAAGAGAAAGAGGATGGGAAACAGGATACGATATGATGACCAAAGTGGCAAGTGGTATTTGATTGACGATGGCAGGCAAACCGGCTTGATTCGAGGCAAAACAAGAAACAGCCGAGGCAGTGATGCGTACTTCTAGGTCGAGGACAAGATGAAACACAGTTTGTGGAAGACAACTGGTAGAGACATGAGAGAGACACAGTGGGCTGACTATGGGAGGGAGAGAACTTTGTAAGGACCGGTGGCGGCTAGAAGGTAAAATTCAAACGACGACGACCTATGAAGTATCACGATTTTGCAAACCTTTGGAAATGGTGGCAGGACTAGCAAAAGTCAAATCGAGATTTCTATTAATACTCTACTACTACAAAGACGAATAGCAAACATGGAGCAGTATGGAGTGCATGTCCTCGATGGAGACACGGCGGGAGACTGGGGACGTGGGAGATGGGAGGTGGATGAGGCGGATGGAGACCAACGGATGCAGGTTGTTGACCCGAGAAACCAGACGAGACCGAGATCCACAAGAATACGTTCTTTTGTGGCTGTTTGTGTCGAGCTTCTTCTACTTGGATCATCACTGCAAGCATCCCTGGTCCCCTTGCTTCATATATTGCAACATCATGGCATCCCGTATGTCGGAGTTGATTTGATTTGTAGCTATTGCAGTTCATCTGTATTCATCTATTCTGTGCATGTTTGATATATTGGAGTATTCAGACTGATCCTCTTCATCTAGACCTGGATCGTCCATCTATCCACCTGTCTCACATTGTATTTCACCTCTCACAGATGTAGTTGCCGGGAGGATGCACTCGTTTGTATTGACAAGGACACAAGGACTCAAGGATCAAAAGACATCACTCGGAGCAGGCCCTCCCAATAGGACGCAGTCGCAAGGACGGCATAGGGCTGCATATGCAGGTGATCTGACAGCTAGTTGTTAAATCAGACGGTCAGCGAGATAACCGGTAAGTAGATGCAGGCATTGATAAACAAGTCAATATCGCTATCAGATGGCTATTGTGCCTGTTGCCTGTTGATATCTGCGTCTCCATGGCTACGTTTGCATTTGTAGGCTATGCACTACTTGGGTAATCAATTAATAGCCACCGGCCAGGACACGGGATGCCCGCACGGAAAGCAAACAGAGCCGAGTCTCTTCCCGAGCCGCAAACCAACCACAAGCATTAAGCCCGGTATTAAGACCATCGCAGAGCACTTTTCACACAACCGGAGAAGCGCAGACATTATCTGCATCTCTTTGTTCCAACGCAACAGTTCAACTCCTGGCATGCAAGGCAATATTCTCGACCTGGCATGAGTCAACCGCTGGCTGCTTTGGGCGTGCGTGTCTGTAATTCACAGCTGAGACGACAGCAAGAGTCTAGACTGCGCTTTCTGCTTTGCGGTGAGAATTCATATGCAATTTCATCCTTCTCTACACAAATCATTCATAGTAATGCCGTGAAAACAGCTCGCTTGTTCGGAATGCAAAGCCACAGTTGCCAAGCTCCATTCACAAACTTATTTGCATAGTCAGTACATACAGAGAGTAGTTTGCACAATATGCATTCCTTGCTGCTGTCAAACCTGGAATGCCAAAGTGACTCTCATGGCATGGCAACAACGGCATCAACACAATGCCAACGAAGCCGCCTGGCTGCAAGAACAATAGTCTCCAAGGAATGGCCGTACCGTCATTCTGCTCCGCAGCGAGAACCGTTGACACTGGGAAGACTTGGTGGTCGTCACGATGTCTGCTAGTGACTCGATGACCCGATGACCCAATGACTCGAGGAGACAAAGTCAACAACATGTTTGATCTCGACGAAATGAGCAGCTATATTTCTTCATGCAGGGTCCCGTGCCGTCAACGCATGAACCGGTAAACAGGTAAACAAGACGGCAGCCGGGTGTAGGCGTATCCTGCATCTGCATCTGTATATGACTCGACATCTGATGACTGCAGATTGTCTTGCTCGTGCTCAGTCAGATGCTGTCTTTCCCGTGATGAGACATCACCAGTGTCTGCGATGCAGATGCCGACTTCCTGTATCTAGATCGCACTCTTGATAAGTCAGACAATTATCCTTGCTTATCGTCGTGGTCGGCCTCGTCATCTTCATCTTCATCGTCGTCATCATCACCACCAACATCATGACCTCGATGCTAGTGACGTCAAATCCAATCACAAAATAGCCAACTTGTGAATATATACTGGAATCTCTGCCATCTCTTTACCTAGCAACCGCTTACACCATTTTTGCTTTCTTTGTTCGTGTTCCTAGCTTTCTCCCGTCTTTCTTTGTCTTTGTTTCCATCGGCGCGTCGTGCCGTCACTAAAAATATTCTACTAACCGGCGCCTATGCAAGTACACGGTTGGAAACGCGTCGTGGCGGGGTCTCGTAATCAAGTGCCAATCCGCCAGGGACTCTCACATGGGCAAATTACCCTCAAACGCCCAAAATGACCCGAAATACAGAGGCAAATAGCGGTTTACAGTGTTAGCTCCCGTGGAACCGCCTGCTTGCCCCTAAAAGTGCCACTCTGGCGCACTAGCGAGCTCCTATGGGTCTGTCCCTCATTTTAGCACTGAGAAATCCCTCCCACCAGTCTTGGCCCGTGCATCTCCAAGACAACAAACGGCAAGAGCTCCAGGCCCAACTCCCTGTTCTTTCCTGTTTGGTCCCTGCACCTGCACCTGGAAAATATGAAAATATCCCACACGACCATCCCACACTGCTGCCCAACTGCCTTCCCCTCTGTCTGGCAATCTCTGCCTCTGACATTGGCAGCTGATCATTGGACACACCGCTTTCAAACGGCACCCGGCTGCATGTAAAAAGACGAAATATCGAATTAAACAGCCGAACAAAATTAACAATTTAAATCCAATTAAATCCAGAGAAATAGGATAAACCGCAAAACGTAAACGGAAAGAGCAAGAACAGGCTGGCATAGGGGAAAATTTACTCCATACTGCGTCTGCAGCCCGTCAGCAGCGCCGAAATAAATTCGTATTATCTCGACCATTGGGCAGACAGTAGGCACAGGCGACCCGTAGCAAAATTACAGGACAATCGGAATTGAAGAAATCAAAAATAATCATCAAGAAAAAGTCATCCGTTGACTCGATCTCGTGATCTTTTGCCTTCCTTCCCCTTTCTCTCTTTTTATCTTGCACAGTCGCTCCTTCCCCCGGTGTCGTCTGATCTGGTCATTGATAGCGTCCGAATTCACCCTCTCAGCCTGTCCTCGTTTTCGTCGGCCACAGCCTGTCTGTAGCCTGTACTCAGTCTCCCCTCTTTAGACTATCCTCTTCTCCTCCACACCGACTCTCCGTCCTACCTCCCCCGTCTTCTCTCCCGACCTCTCTCCGACAGTCGACCGCCCTCTCGCTCGACCGCCTGTCTCTTTCTTTCTCGACTCTCGACTTCCTTCTCCCCCTCTTCTTCTTATCCTCTCCCCCCTCCCCTCCCCCACCATGTCTACTGGCAACACGGTCCGTGGCACGCCGAATCGCGGCCAGCCCCGCGGTCAGATCCCATTCCAGAACAGCCCGGCCGTCAACTCAAACATCCCTCGGCCCGTCCACGACAACCACAGCCATGTCGGCTCCGAGACTACCCCTGCCCCCTCCAATGGCACTCCCGGCCCGGCCTCTTCCGTCAGTGCCAGCCGGCAGAAGCAAACAAAACGCGACGAGGTGAGTCGTCTTCTTTTTCTTTTTGCCATGACTCTACTAACATCCAGGCCATTCGTCGTAAACTAGAGAGCGACCTGTCAAAGAAGAACAAGACCGTCCCCGGCGGCCGTTCCCGCCACTCCCGCAAGGCCCCCCCCGGCACCGTCCTCGCCCTCAAGCCCAGCCCCGCCCTCCAGATCAAGCCCGCCACCACCGTCTCCGAGGCTGCCCAGCTCATGGCCGCCAAGCGTGAGGACTGTGTCCTGGTCACCGACGACGACGACCGCATTGCCGGTATCTTCACTGCCAAGGATCTGGCCTTCCGCGTCGTGGGTGCCGGCCTGAAAGCCAACACCGTCACCATTGCCGAGATCATGACCAAGAACCCGCTGTGCGCCCGCACCGACACCAGCGCCACCGACGCCCTCGATCTCATGGTCCGCAAGGGCTTCCGCCATCTTCCCGTCATGGACGAGAACCAGGACATCTCCGGTATCCTCGACATTACAAAGTGCTTCTACGACGCCATGGAGAAGCTCGAGCGCGCCTACTCTTCGTCGCGCAAGCTCTACGATGCCCTCGAGGGTGTCCAGTCTGAGCTCGGCGCCAGCCAGCCCCAGCAGATCATTCAGTACGTCGAGGCCCTGCGCTCTAAAATGTCCGGCCCGACTCTCGAGTCTGTTCTCAACGGTCTGCCGCCGACCACTGTCAGCGTCCGCACCTCGGTCAAGGAAGCCGCCCAGCTCATGAAGGACAACCACACCACCGCCGTGCTCGTCCAGGACCAGGGCGCTATTACCGGTATCTTCACCAGCAAGGACGTTGTGCTGCGTGTTATCGCCCCCGGCCTCGACCCCGCCAACTGCAGTGTCGTGCGTGTCATGACTCCCCACCCCGACTTTGCGCCCATGGAAATGAGCATTCAAGCGGCCCTGCGCAAGATGCACGATGGCCACTACCTCAACCTTCCCGTCATGAACGACGGCGGCGAGATCGTCGGTATGGTCGACGTCCTCAAGCTCACCTACGCCACCCTCGAGCAGATCAACACCATGTCCAGCGGCGACAGCGAGGGCCCCGCCTGGAACAAGTTCTGGCTCTCGCTCGACCACGAGACCGAGTCCATGATGTCCGGTGAGGGTGGCAGCCACAGCCACCACCACGGCCACCACAGCGGCGGCTCGCGCATCATGTCGCCCGAGCTGACCCGCGACTCGCACAACTTCCACAGCCGTGTCGATAGCGTCGCACCCAACGACTCGGCGTCGCACGTCGGCATGGACTCGCCACCGCGCTCTGCTCTCGGCTTTGGCAGCGGTCACAACGGCACGCCTCTGAGCCCTGACATGAACCCGGCCGAGGTGCCGTTCCCTTTCAAGTTTAAGGCCCCCAGCGGCCGCGTGCACCGTCTGCAGGTGACCGCTGCCCAGGGCATTGCCATTTTCGTCGAGAACGTTGCGTCGAAGCTGGGCGCTGCCGAGTACGAGCCTATTGGCGGTATCCCGGCTGTTGTCGAGGGTAAGATTGTGACGGCGGGCACGGGTTTTGCCATTTCCTACCTGGACGACGAGGGCGACTCTGTTTCGATCACTGCGGACCAGGACCTGCTTGAGGCTATTCTCCTCGCGCGCCAGAGCCACCGCGACAAGGTCGACCTGTTTGTGCACGACCCTGCACAGCCGCCTGTCGGTGTTGCGGCCGCGGCTGCAGCGGCCGAGAGCACGATACGCCGCCGCAACCGGTCGGTTCGTGAGGAGGATTCGGACGACGACTCGGACGACTCGGACGACTCGGACAAGCGCGCCAAGTCGCGGCGGTCGCGGCGCCGGCACGGCCACCACGGCCACTCCAACAGCATGAGCGACGTGAGCAAGGCCTTTGGCGCATTTGCCTCGAGCAATTTCGGCACGGGCGACGGCGAGCCGCTGATCCAGGGCATTTCCAACGACCTGCTGCTGCCGGGTGCGATTGTGACGTTGTCGGTTGTCATTCTGGGTGTCTTCACGATTTCACGGTTGACGCGGTAATATGTTTTTGGAGTGACTTGGAGTGATACCTGTCAGCCACAGCCCCGTATCTACGTTAGCTGAACCAGTTTTGCCTATTTTGTATCTTGTACTCGTCGTTTCCTTTGTTTACTTTTACTTTTTGCCATTCTCTTGCTTCTTGCTCTGCTACTGCTACTGCTACCGCCGCTTTATTGTCTTTTTGCCTCTGCATTTGTTACGTCGTCACGCATGTAGATGATATTATGAGCTAGACATCTCCACTTTGCTCCTGGAGCATGAAATGAATCAATCAAGATGTCAATTGGACTGTGATATCTTTATCGTACATTGTGTTGGTCGAGTGCACTAATACGGACAATGTGGTGAGAGCTTGTTGTGGGGACTCTTCCACAATTGACCAATCAGACCCCGCCCCACTCAAGAAAACCCAGCTGCGTTCACCTACTCTAAATTTTCGACATCCGACATACGACATTGAGTGAACGTCACGAGTGAGCCCGACACTGCACACTCGCTCCGTATCGCATCACCATGATTATCCGGAGTATTGCACGGCAGGGTAAGTTTTTCTCTGTCCAATCGCCCTCTAAATGCATACTAACGTCTAGGCCGGCTGATTGCCCCCATGGCCCGGGGACTGTCGACGACGACGACGATGAAGTCGACGACCACTACAAACAACACCACCAGCACAGAGCCACAAGATGCCTCATTACCACAGGCTGCATCACCACAAGCGCAAGACAAGGCACCGACGAGCCGCATCGTCGCCTGGTCCAGCCGCAAGACCAACAAGCGCCCCGACACCGCGGCCGCCGACTACATCACCATGACCAAGCTGCAGCGCAAGACCAACAAGCTCGGCTCCCACATTGAGGAACGCTATGCACCCGCAGACCTCATCCGCAACCCGCCGTCGCCCAAGGATATCTCGCTCGAGCTGCTCATGGCCGCCCAGTCCCACCTCGGCCACCGCCCGTCGCTGTGGAACGCAAGCAACTCGCGCTACATTGCCGGCATCCGCAACGACCTGCACATCATCTCGCTCGAGCAGACTGCCTCCCACCTCAAGCGTGCCGCCCGTGTCGCCGAGGAGGTCGCGTACCGCGGTGGTCTCATTCTGTTTGTCGGCACCCGCAAGAACCAGCGCGACATTGTCGTGCGCGCCGCCCAGCTCGCCCAGGGCTGCCACGTCTACGACAAGTGGGTGTCGGGCGCCATTACCAACCGCGACCAGATCCTGCGCAACAGCAAACTCGAAATCGTCGACCACAACGACCGCCCCGTCGACGACTTTGAGTCCCACCTCGCCGAGCGCCGTGCCATTGCCCCCGACCTGGTGGTCTGCCTCAACCCGCTCGAGAACTTTGTCCTGCTGCGTGAGTGCGCCGGCACCAGCGTGCCCACCATTGGCATTATTGATACGGATGCCGACGCGGGCCGCGTGACGTACGCGATCCCGGCCAACGACGACAGTCTGCGGTGCGTCGCGACGATTGCGGGCATCCTGGGCCGCGCAGCCGAGATTGGCCACAAGCGGCGCCTGCGGGACGCGCAGCAGGGCATTGTGGCATGGGAGACGCCGGCAGATGTGCAGCGGTTTATTGACGAGCAGCGCGGCGACGGTCCGACGCTGCGGCCGATCGAGCAGCCGCCCAAGTACGGCCGCGGTGCGCGCAACTCTGCGCTCGAGGTCCGCACCTTTTCGCGCGACTAGTCTGTGGCTGCCATCATCTGCTGTCTGCTGTCTGTATTCTGTTTGTTGTATCTTGATGTCTGCGTTTGGCCGTTTCATGCATCTCATGTATATTATGTTTGGTAAATAAATCAAGAATAAATCAAATAAATCACAAAGAGATGAGAATGCCATATGCCGGGTGTCATACTGTGATAAAAATCTTAGTCCTTGACAGAACAACTCGATAACCATCAGATCGCCGTCCAGTGAGAGCTCAGTGCGTTGCAAGCCTTGATGCTCTGAAATGCACAATGAATCTCACGCTCTTGCCTTTAATGGCAATTCACCGCCTTGCGTCTATGTACTGTTCTATTAATAAAATGCACTTAAATAATATACAGTGCCTGCCTTTCAGTTCATTTCGTGCCTTCCCCGCGAGCTCGTGCTGCCAGTTGCTACTTCCTGCTCTAGCATCCACAGCCTCAGGGCGCACCCACTGAAAATCACTACTCTGTAGCAATCCGCAATCCTCGCGCTCTGATCGCGCCCTCCCACCTTAGTCATCATCAGCTCCTCAGCTGCCTGCCTTTTTCTCTCGCATCTCACGCAACTCGCTTCTGCCTCACTTTTTCGCTTTTGGCCTTTTGTCTTCTTTTTTCCCGTCGACAGCCTCGTCTGCACCAGCGTCCATCACACGCCCAATCTTTGACACATTGCTGTTATTTCTACTACTATCTACAGTGCATCATTATCTCTCCACAGGTAAGCCTTATGACATCTACAGCCCCTCTCTTTCATGGCTGCCTGCAGATCAAGCCGACGCTGCTGGAGGCTCAGTTCAAGCAGCCGTGCATCTCCATCCCTTCTGCTGTCTACTGCTGTTGTACCTCGTATCGCACTGGCGAGTCATGCGGGCCCTAAGCTCTCTCCAGCTCTGTTCGGCCGTTCCTGAGCTCTTGTTCACGACGTCAGTCTCATTTCTACGCCGACACTCGCTAACGCTTATCGTGCTTCGCAGATGTTAAGTGAAGGGCGTGGATAAGACCCTACTTGCTTCCACCATCGGTCCAGTCCTCCGATAACCGTCAAATCACAGACGAGACAAAGAGACAAAGAAGCCAAGCAAAAAGACTCTACTATCGCTAGAGTCACTACCAGAGCTCTCGGCGCCCACTCTGTGCTCACGTGACCACATCGTCGTCGTCTGCATCCCCGGTCTTCGGCAAGGCACGCACCAATTTCTGCCGGCCATATCGTCTATATCTACCTCTCCTCCTCGCTGCTCGCGCGCCCTAGCTCGGCCTCTCTTTCTCTCTTCCCCCCAAGCCCTATCCAACACCCTACGACCCTTGTGCCACTCGACCCTCGACCTCCGGAGCCCCGCACCTCGTCATTCTCACCGCCGCCGTCTACTACCAGCTCGAGAGCTAGTTCTAGAGCTAGCTGCCAGCTGCCAGCTTCCAGCTTCCGGCTTCCGGGATTCCCGCCTTTATCGGCGACAATCACTCGTCTCACCATGCCCGCCATCATGGATGACCCGGATGCTCCCACCATCTACCGTGTCTCTGGCGCCGGCCCCCTCCCCGACCCGGCCAACCCCGCGCTGCCTCCCTCCGTCGTGCCCCGCCAAGTCACGCTCCGTGATCGCCAGACTGTCGCGACCATTGTGCCCTTTGCCTCGCGCACCCAGGTACCCCCATCCCTGCTGCTCTACCTCAGCGATCAATTCCGCAAGGAAATCGAGGGTGGTGACACCTACCCCATGATTGATCCCATGCCTTTTGAGAAGTTTGCCAACTACTGGTTCCAGAACTTTGGTGCCATCATGCTTCTCGGCCGCATCGAACATCCCGACGAGGTTGTCGAGGGTCGCGACTGGAGCAAAGAATGTCTCGGCAGCTTTTACATCAAGCCCAACTACCCCGGCCGCAGCAGTCACGTGTGCAACGCTGGGTTTCTCGTCACAGACGCCTCCCGTAACCGCGGTGTCGGTCGCCTGATGGGCGAGACCTACCTGGAATGGGCCCCCAAGCTGGGCTACACATACTCTGTGTTCAACCTCGTCTACGAGACCAACGTCGCCTCGTGCAAGATTTGGGACGCCCTCGGGTTCAAGCGTATCGGACGTGTCAAGGGCTGCGGCAACCTCAAGAGCTACCCCAACCGCCTCGTGGACGCAATCATGTTTGGCCGCGACCTAGTGCAGAACGGCGACGCCGATGATCTCGTGAGTGATGACCGTTTCGACAAGATCAAGTTCTACCTCAAATACGGCGAGTATCCCAGCGGTGCTGACCGCGCCGAAAAAAGCAGACTACGTAGCGCCGCCACCACGTACAAGCTGCTGGATGGTGACGTTCTTATGCTCAAAGACAAGGAGGTGGTCTCCAATCCCGAGCGCCAGTACCAGATTGCTCGGGATATCCACCTTCAGCAGCACGCCGGCATCAACAAGACTACCGCAACCATTGCCGAGCGCTACCACTGGACGCGCATCAAGGACACCGTGTCGGACGTCATCCGCAACTGTACAACGTGCAAGGAGCCCACTAAGACTGCCGCCTTGCCACCACACACTACCGACCCTACTCAAATGTCTATTTCTTCTGCAAGCAACACTTTAACTTCTACTAGCAACAGCAACCTCCTTCCTTCTGTTTCCACAACTATGCCCGCGACCAATGCTGCGCCAATACACCCCTCTGTTTCAACTTCTGCTTCCGCACCACTGACTGTCGCTCCGTCCTCGATTCCCATGGAGCAAGACAGCAAGCCGTCCGACGACCACTCACAACTTTCTCAGCACGTACAGCACGTACAGCACCCACAACATCAGCATCAGCAACATCAACAGCAACAGCAACACCCACAACACCAACAACATATCCAGCAGCACCAGCAGCACCCATTAACGCACACTCCGTCTTCGCCACAACCGCCACCACCGCCGCAGCCGCCACACCCATCGTTTACAGTGACCCCGGATAGCTACAAGGGTATCCGTGGACCGGTGTCGGCCATGTCCATCGGCCAGATCCTGAGGGCGCCAACCGAGTCCCCAATACCACCACACGCAGCACTGCCAGGCCACAACCCAATGCTACAGGACCAGCCCCGGGGACTGCACGGGCACGGCTCCCACCACGGCCTCGACTCGATGCTTCCACTGCCCAACTCGCACTCTGCCTCGTCAGCCTTCCAGCCTATTGATCCCAAGATAATCAGCCAACCGTCACCGCCCAACCACACCACACATCAGCTCGCTCAACACCACACGGCAGCCTCTCAATTTTCACACCACAACCATGCACAGTCTGTCCACGCCGGAGCTGTAGGTGGTAGTGGTGTTGGTGGGGCGCCAGGATCAGGACCAGGAGTAGGAGTGCCGGCTGCTGCCCACACGCACCACGGTGTACTTGGCCAGCAGCAGCCGCAGCCTGCCCACCAGATCGGCCATCACCACGCGGGACATCACCATTCTGGAGTAGTAGGTGCTGGTGCCGGCGGACTTGGTGTTCACAACGACCCCTTTGTGTCGTTCCACGAAGCCGAGCCTCACAATGCACACCATCAGATTGGCCACGCACACCACCACGCAGCGGATGCTTTTACGTCGCTGCTCAATAACCCAGACGACGACGATCTTGTCGGCCAGAGCAGCAGTGGAGGTGAAGGTTCTGGCCAGAGCACTGGCGGTGTTCCCACCAATGCTACTACCGGTGCTGGTGGTGGCCCTACCGCTGCAGGAAGTGGTCTTGTGCACCATCATCTTCTTCACGGCCAGGGTGTCCACGACCATGCTGCCCATGCCGCGCGTGCCAATCCTCATGCTGTCCACCCTCATAGCCTCTCGTCGCAGCAACAGCAACAGCAGCAAAACGATCAGCATCAACAACAGCAACAGCATGAGCAGCAGCAGCAGCAGCACCAACAAGAACAGCACCAGCAACACCTTCAACAGCAGGCACAGCAACACCAACAGCAGCAACACCAACAGCATCAGCAGCAGCAGCAGCAGCAGCAGCAGCAACAAGCTCAACTCCACCACGGTGTTCCATCCGGTTTCCATGACCACCGTGGCAACACTTTTGATGACGACGATGCTACGCGCGAGTCTGTTGATGAAGACCACGATCTGGACATGCTTATCGGCGAGGAGGACGATATGACCTCGAGCGGCGATATTATGCCCCAGCACCACCAGCAGCATCAACAGCAGCACCCTCATCACCAGATGTTGCACCACCATACCCATGCCACGCATCACCACCCACACCACGAGACAACCATCTACGATGATGTTGTCGACAATATTGCCGGCGTCGTCGACGACGTCAACATCAGTGGAAACGATGACCACGCCTCTGTCAGCCACCACGGCGACAAGGCAGACAATTTGTGCAGCACTGGTGGCAACAATACCATCAATTCCATGAACAACACCAGCAACACAGATCCCAGCGCTGGCGGCGACCGCTTCGTACTCAAGATGGATATTGGGCGGTTGCTGTCGTCGGGTGAGGAAGGTGCTTCGGGTTCCGGTGACGGCGGGGCCGGCGGCAACATCCCTGGCCAAGTGCAGGGACAAGGCCAGCCTTCTGCCGACGGTGCCAATGTCAACACTAATGCCAATCTGGGGGCTGGCTCTGTGATGAACGACGGTGGCCACAAGGCTGACGACGACCGACTAGACGAGATGCAATTTGGGCTTCCCAGCTGAGCTGGATTTTGCTTGACCAACAAAAAAAAAACGAACGACAAATGACGCTGATGACACCATGATATTTTTACTTATTCACAACTCTCGTTTATGTGTCTTACGAATTTTTTTTCACTTCTCTTTTCACCTATATCTTCTCTTCTTGGAGGGCGCACTCAGCCACCTCTCTTCACATCTATATTTTTTTCATTTTACATATTTTCTTGGGTATGACGGACTGGACGACAAAAGCAAAACAAAACAGAGCATAGAGCACTTGGAATACAATAGAATTATGAGGTTACAATTGGGAGAGGATACAGAGTGGCATGCGAAAAGATAAACCAAGCACATGAATTAGTTTCTTATTTGGCCATTGTCACATTACAATACCGGTGTAATTGTTCCGTAGTTTCCAGATGCCTTGTGTCCCCTTGTCCCAGCCGGCGCCCGTACTTGTTGAAAAAAACATTGAATAGTGAACATTGAACGTATTTTGAAATTTGACTTTTTTTTAACTTTGACTTCCTCCACTGATCTTGAAGTTTTCTATAAATGTGTCTTATCTACCACCTCAACTACATTACCGCATGGGCATGCCACGGCCGCGGCCGCGACCACGACCGCCCAGGGCGCGCTGGGCGGCTCCGGGTGGCAGTGGGCCGCCGGGCGCCTGCGGCGGCGCGCTCTCCTCGTTGCGGATGGTCTCGTCCACGCTCAGGATCAGGCAGCTGGCCTCGGTAGCAGCCTGGATGGCGTTGATCTTGACCAGCGCGGGCTCCCAGACGAAGCGCTCCATCATGTCGGCAACGCCCTCGTGGACAAAGTCGACACCGGCCCAGGTGTGGCCGCGGTGGCGGTGCTCGACGCGCAGGGTGTTGAGGATGTCGGTGGCGTCAAAGCCGGCATTGTCGCACAGCTGGCGCGGGATGACCTCCATGGCCTTGGCAAAGCTCTTGATGATGGCCTGCTGCTTGTGCGGCACGTTCTTGTCGGCAAACTGGTGCAGGTACGACGAGACCTCCATCTCGCAGGAGCCGCCACCGCCGACAATGCTGCGGTTGCGGATGGCGCGCTTCACGATCATGATGGCGTCGTGCAGCGAGCGCTCGACCTCGGCAATGAACTGCTCGGCACCGCCGCGCAGGACCAGGGTGCAGGTGCGGGCCTCGGGGCAGTCGGCAAACAGGTTAAAACGCTCGCCGCCGATCTGGCGCTCCTCAAAGCTGCCGCAGACACCGAGGTGCTCGGCGCGGATGTCGGAGCAGGTGGACTGGACGGTGGCGCCGGTGGCCTGGACGACACGCTCCATGTCGTCGGAGGCGACGCGGCCGGCACAGAAGATGTCGCGGTCGGCAAAGAACTGGGTGGCGAGATCGCCAATGGGCAGTTTGGAGAGGACGACCTTTGCGCCAGTCTTGTAGACGGCCTCGAGCTTGTGGTAGATGATCTGCCACTCGGCGTCGACAATGGCCTGGTATTCGGAAACCTGCTCGACACGGACCTCTGCGTTGTCCTTCTCGGCCTTGAGCTCGAGCTCGACGTTGAGACAGCAGATCTTGGGGCTGGTGAAGAACTTGGGCTGCTGCTCAAAGCCGGCGTAGGCAAAGGTCTTCTTGAAGGCGACACCGTCGACAAAGAGCGAGTCGGTAAGGGAGCCGCCAGGGATCTTCTTGATGCCTATTAACTTTTCGTCCAGGTCCTCCTGGTCGAGGGACAGCACGGCATCGACGACCACTAATTTGTTAGTATCCAGTATTCAACATTCAGTGTAACGACAATGGGACGCACTCTTTGTGAAGAACTCAGTGTTGCGCTTGATCAGCTTGCTGGTCATGGCAGTGGCAGCGAGCTTGCTGAGGGTCTCGCGGTGGTTGGCCTCGTTGGTGGTGACGGCAATCTCCTTGATCTTGTTGACGGCCATGGTGCAGGCCCTCCGCAGACCCTTGATGATGATCTGGGAGCTGACACCCTGCTCGACGTGGTCCTTGATTTCCTTGAGGATCTCGCCGGCAAGGACGACGACGGAGGTGGTACCGTCGCCAACCTCGGCGTCTTGTGAACGGGCAATGTCGACGAGGATGCGGGCGGCCGGGTGAACAATGTCGAGCAGCTTCATGACGGTAGCGCCGTCGTTGGTGATGGTCTGGCGGCCGTTGGCGTCGACCATGAGCAGGTCACCACCATAGGGGCCGAGGGTAGACTTGATGGTAGCCTGGACGGCAAGACAGGCGTTGATGTTGGTGATGATCTGGCCCTTGCCCTGGGAGGAGTCGGTGCCTGGGTTGTTTGTTAGCTATGATCGGGGTGAGAGAGTGCGCGCACAATTCCATGACTGGTACGGCTGCTAGCAATGGCTGCCACAACATCACGACATGATCAGGACGTAGCAAGGCCGTGGCCAGGCTGGCGCGCCGACAGGGGCAAGCTTACCCTCTTTGAGGACGATGATGGTGGGTGTTTGCCCTCCGAACGACATGGTGGGCGGGTATCGACGATGTTTGTAGTGTAGGGTATAGGTCGCGAGGAAAAGGAGGTCGAGAACAGAGTATGAGGTCGAGCGCAGGTCGTGATATGCCAAAGATACTCTGTAGTGGTCCTAGTTGTCTAGTATCGCCGCCTCACCGTTCGCTGCAAAAAAGCTTCCTTGTCTTTCCAGAAGCTCCTACCCAAAATTAGCAGGCCCAGAAAAATCAATTCCCACAGTGCACAGCAGCAGGGAACCGCGAGGAACTAAGCAAATACAGCGCTATTACGGAGCCAAAGCACAGGTGCGTATGCCTGCCGCCTATCCAGGCACCGCATTTTTGGAGCTGTTGATTTCTTTCCCCCCTATTTACTCCCCGCTACTCCTATCCCCGCTGTCACGTGTAGCGCGATAAGAATTAATTGACTGATAAGACTAAGGATCCTAGCAGTAGAGATAGCAGCGTATAGTGTGGGGTATATATAGCATCTTCAGGGGTTGTCTTCCATCAAATAACAGGTCTAGTGGCCAAATGGCAAGGCGCTTGGCTACGAACCAAGAGATTGCAGGTTCGATCCCTGCCTAGATCATTTTTTTGCTTTTTTTGCTTTTTGCATCTTTTGATTTGTATGGTTTTAAGGACAAATGTAACTCTCTAAAGCTTTAGTTGACCACATTTTTGCTCAGTCTTCAAAATGAAAAGCAATCAGCATTCATAAACAAAATCAATTCATCAGACTCTTTGCTAGGTGATAGAACTTGTAACCATAAAAGCTTCACTTTTGTTATCAAATACAAAATAAACTCAGTTTAGGTTCAACTCAAAACTCTTCACAAAAAGAAGATAAAAGCTAATTAAATCAGCAAATATTCACAAATGAAGGTGACTGTATAGATAAAGTGGTATATGCTGGAGATGTGCAATCGTGTGTTATGGCAATGCTTCTGTCTTTGCGTGCTTGATATGTCCTTGATATCTGCTTCTCATTCTCGAGTCCGTCTCTCTGGACAACTACCTCCCCTTTGGTATGTCATACCACCCATCTCGCCGCTCTAGGAATGACCCGACGCGGTCCTTCCGACTCAGCGGTGCGCTCGCCGCCTGCTGCTTCCGCAGTACTGCCGAGATGTGCTGGTTGTTGTCGTACTGCGCCGCCACCAGGTTTGAGCCGCTGCTGCCGGCCCTCGTCACCTGGCCCCAGCCGCCAAGAAAGACCAGAAGCAGCACAACCAGCGCAAACCCGCCGTTGGACATGAATTTCTCCTCCTGCTTGTCCTTGGACTCAAAGCCGTTGTCCTGCCGCCACCGCTCCCAGTCCTCCCACGTGGCATTGTTGGCTGCACTGCCGGGCCGCGTGCGCCAATTTTGGTGCTTCTCCCACACAGCCTGCTGCCGCTCGCGTTCCTGCTCGGCTGGTGTCTTGCTTGCATACTTGGCAGAGTAGGATGGCGGCGCCTCGTGGTCCTCCCAACCGAGGCCAAGCTTGTCGTAGCGGTTGCGGCGCTGGGGGTCGCTTAGGATGTCGTTGGCAGCCACAATCAGCCGGTAACGTTTGATGAGCACGGCCGGCGCGATGCCGCGCAGGTGGGCGGGCACATTGTGGTGCAAGTCGGGGTGGTATAGCTTTGCGAGTGCGTAGAAGCGCTTCTTCTGGTACGGCGAGCCCTTGGGCTGATCAAAGATCTCATACGGCGTTGGGTACCGCGATCTGGGCCAGTTGTGGGAGAATGCAGATGCGAATGACTTGTCTGTCGACGAGTTGTGCCGTTTCCGCGTGAGCTCGTCGTCGTGGGCTGCGGTGGCAAATGTCCGCAGACTTTCTCTGGCTGACCTGACAAACGGCCGACATACACTCTGTGTGAGGGATCCGGCAGATGTCCTCAAGCTCGGCCGTGCTGTCAATCTCACTGGCCTATCCGACCTCGCCGTCGACACCAACCGCCGGGACAGCCCGGGCGCCGGCCTCCTCGGCAGTGGTCGTGTGAGGGCATTGTGTGCGCTGCAATACGGGCAGGCATTTCTGAACAATTTTGCAGAATTTCGTGGAATCATGTTGCATGTGTGCATGGGCAGAGTTGTGAATGCCACGACTGTCAGGGCACGCCCTCATCACTGTCGTCACCACGCGATAAGAGCTTGTGACGACGATACGGACCCTTATGGGGCAAGATCTCCGCTCGCCGGTGCCGCTGCGCGCTGTGAGTGGCTAGCTGTGTCTAGTAGGCGAGTTGTAGGCCTGCTATATATGTTACATAATCTCAGGCGTGATGACATAATCTTCACGAACAGGGTGTAGCTGCACCTGTTCCCCTCCCTGTCGCGCACAAACCACCTCCACATTTCGCAAAATATAGCACTATTGCCTAGAAATGGCCTAGAAATGGCCTAGAATTGCCTAGAGATTCCTAGGCGGCCTGCCCTTGTACGCCCACAGACCACTCAGCTGCTTGCCTTGCCAGATTTTCAACCCGCAACCCTCACCTCTCCTCTGCTCTACACCTTCAACAACCTCTCTTCCACCCCCCTCAAAGCACCATCGCGAACCTGAATTCCACACGACAACATCACAACGAACCAAAAGTACTTTCAAAATAACCATTTCTGATCTCATATTGGACTGATCTTCCATCTACGAAAAACCACAATCTCACAACACCATCCCTCCTCGACCTACCTGCGTTTTGAGGCCGTCCCCCTCCTCCTCGCCGCCCTTCCTTGTCACCTCTCTCAACGGCCACGATTACATTGCCGTCACTTTGCCACCACTTTGCCGCTGGCTCTACACGACCCTACCTCCTTATACTGTTTTCTGCTGCATACAATTGAACGCAGCCGTCTACTTCTGAACTTATCGTCCACACAAAAGCTATAGCTCCTCGACACTCCCTTTGCGACATCACGACTTTGAAGCTACTACCCAGCAGACCCTTGATTCTACTCGACTCTAGTCTCCTAACTATCTACGAATACCGCGTTTTATCCTCTACGACGTTACTGCATCTCCAGATCTACTTTGATACCCAAGTTCGGCGACGTTTCACCTTTCTCCCAACACCAACACACGATTGCTTCTCTCACTGCGACACAAGCACTGAGTAAAGGAAGCCCACACACGAATTACCAACTACACACTCCATCACAAACACAAATACAATGTCGGAAGCCCCATCACAGACAGGCACTCCGAGGTAAGTTTTCCACCCAACCCTGACCCATGACTCATGACACATGACCTTTTCTAACAGCCCAGCAACGGAGAAGACTGGAAGCAGTCCCTGAACATCCCCCAGCGCGACAACCGCCAACAAACAGAAGATGTCACAAACACAAAGGGCCTCGAGTTTGAGGATTTCGGCATCAAGCGCGAGCTGCTCATGGGCATCTTCGAGGCCGGCTTCGAGAAGCCATCGCCCATCCAGGAGGAGAGTATCCCAGTAGCCCTTACCGGCCGGGACATTCTCGCGCGTGCAAAGAACGGTACCGGCAAGACAGCTGCTTTCGTTATCCCTACTCTGGAGCGTATCAACCCCAAAGTCAGCAAGATCCAGTGTCTGATCCTCGTGCCCACGCGTGAGCTGGCCATGCAGACCTCGCAGGTGTGCAAGACCCTGGGCAAGCACCTCGGCATCAACGTCATGGTCACCACTGGTGGTACGGGTCTGCGCGACGACATTGTGCGTCTTCAGGAGGCCGTCCATATCGTGGTCGGCACACCGGGCCGTGTCCTTGATCTGGCAGGCAAGGGCGTCGCCGATCTGTCCGAGTGCCCCATGTTTGTCATGGACGAGGCCGACAAGCTGCTGTCCGCAGAGTTCACACCTGTTATCGAACAGCTGATGCGCTTCCACCCCAAGGACCGCCAAGTCATGCTCTTCTCCGCCACATTCCCGCTGTCGGTCAAGGCCTTCTCCGACAAGAACATGCACACGCCGTACGAGATCAACCTGATGGACGAGCTGACGCTGCGCGGTATCACGCAGTACTACGCCTTTGTTGAGGAGCGCCAGAAAGTGCACTGTCTCAACACGCTGTTTGGCCGCCTGCAGATCAACCAGTCCATCATCTTCTGCAACTCGACCAACCGTGTCGAGCTGCTGGCCAAGAAGATCACCGAGCTCGGCTACTCGTGCTTCTACAGTCACGCCAAGATGGCCCAGCAGGCGCGCAACCGCGTCTTCCACGACTTCCGCAACGGCGTGTGCCGCAACCTTGTGTGCTCTGATCTGCTGACGCGCGGTATCGACATCCAGGCCGTCAACGTCGTCATCAACTTTGACTTCCCCAAGAACGCCGAGACGTACCTGCACCGCATTGGTCGCAGTGGCCGTTACGGCCACCTGGGTCTTGCCATCAACCTGATCAGCTGGGAGGACCGCATGAACCTCTACAATATTGAGAGAGACCTCGGCACCGAGATCCAGCCGATCCCCGCCACCATCGACAAGAGCCTCTACGTCTACGAAAACCCCGAGAGCATCCCGCGCCCCATTGCAACGCTGGCCCGCCCCGCGCCGCAGTCGCAGAGCACGGCGTCCCCTGCTGCCATCCCCCAACAGATCCAGCAGCAGCAGCAGCAGCAGCAACAGCAGCAGCAGCAGCAGCTGGCGGCTAAGCAGCAGTACCAGGCCCAGATGGAGCACCAGGCCCGGCTGCAACAGCAGGCCGCTCAACAGCAGCAGCTGGCGCAGCAGCAGCCCCAACAGCCTCCTCAGCAGCAGCAGCAGCCCCAGCTGCTCCCCCAGCAGGTCATGTTTGCTCAGCAGCGCAACCCTTTCCCTACCGTTCAGCAGGGCCAGGTGCAGCCGTCGCTGCCCCAGGCCCACGGCGGTTGGCAGAACGGCCGCGGCGGTTTCCAGAACCAGAGAGGCGGCCCGCAGCAGAGCGCCGGCTTCCGCGGCGGCCGCGGTAATGGTAACGGCGTCCCGCAGCAGCAGCGCCCCCAGTAGTTTTCCCCCTTTTTCTTTCATCTACTACTACTACTACTACTACACCATCTTGAACAATACGCTTGCGCCACTTTCAGCAACGCAAGCCGAGTTTCAAGCATATCGTTTTGATTTATGTTTTTTTTTGTTCTGTTTTCTCTTTTGATTTTCAGTCCCATTACGTTCAAGCATGTCAAAACGTTGTACATATGGATCATGTGCTGCTCGTTAAGCATTTACTTTTCATTCATGCACATTACCCTCATCTCTGTCATTCTCACTTTGGTGTGTTTGGAGCGTTTGTTCATTGTTCATTGAGGCCTTTTATCGCGTTTGCATCCCGTCTCCCACCCGGCTCTCTCACGGCTACAGTAGCAGCTACAGATGTCCGAGGGCACAGAGGCAGACCGAGCATGGTGTCTTTTTTGTTTGGCCGCCGGCGTGTCATTTTCTTACTATTTCATGTTATTGTTTCCTATTCATCTATTTGGGTCTCCGGTCGGAAAGGCGGCGTTTTGCAAGGAAAAGGAAAATAAGGTCCAACGAATACCAGCAGTTTGGCAAGCGTTGAAGCGATGGCAGACGACAGCAGGGGATGGGATGGGATGGGATGGGATGAGATGGGATTCGATGTCGTCTGACGAGCCTTTTATTTCTCATGCTTCTATTGTTTCATTCGGCGTCAGGGATCTGGAGAACAGGAGTTGTTGCTTTTCGGTCTTCCGGTCACGAACTTCTATTGTTTCTATCCTCTGCCGCCATCACCTTGCCGTCATCGACATGACATCAAGAACCCAATCATCATACACTACGAATACTTTACAACTCGTCATCAACAACCACACACCACACTCTACCACACCACCACTCAATACCGAAAACCAATAAGTCTACAAAAAATTCAAAACCGCACGACAAAACCATCTGTTTCACAGGCACTGCCCTTTCTTTGAGTCCGAGGTCCATCATTCGAGTTATTCGAAAATGTCCTCGACTGGAAGTACAGCCAAGCAAGGCGCGGTCGCCCACTTATAAAATTCAAAAGAAAAAAGAGGGATGCTTTCTTCTTACTCATAGCCAAGTTCCCAGCATCAGAAGAAAGAGTCCAATCAATCCCTTTTTTGTACTTGTTTGTACAATTGCACGTTGTCAGTGATATACTTTGTAAAGTGAGATATGTAGCCGGTGAAGTGTCGGCTGAATCATATACCCGGCTGTAGGAGTCAAGTCAACAACATCGACCGAGCAACTTGCATCGCATTACAACCTTTGCAAACTAACCATGAAGCTGGCTTTGCCAAGGTTTCTGGCCTGGGTGCCCGCTGCACTGGCCATGCGGTCATCACGACAGAAGCCTACGCCGTTGCGCCCACGTCCTTTCCGGCCACCACGACGCATGTCTACGTGTCGGGTGCTTTATCTTTCTCGACAACAACACTCGAGCCGACATCCCTGCAGTGGATTGTTCATCAGCCAGGCCCGTCCGACCTGCCACGGTACTCTTTGGGTGCCAACACGTCTATAGTTTCTATAATTTCTGTGGACGCGCCGCAGTGTGCCGACGCCGGACAGCGACGGGCTGCCTGCGGCAGTGCTCGCAGCGCGACGGGACGTGGTACTGCTTCGACAGGTACGCATGATTCGAGGAGAACGTGATAGGGCGCACGTGCTCATGCTGTCGATGATAATATCTGGATCGCATCGTCGGACATCATAAAATCTTAGTCAGCCAAACAGTCCCCAATGAGTTCAATTTTTGACGAGGCATTTGTAGACTAGAAAAACTCGAAGAAGGTCGAGAATTTTTAAAGAATTTGAGTTTGGCAGATACTGTTAAATTAAAGATGAAGTAGCTCGAGGAACACCATCGCCATCGTCGTCTGTCTTAATCGGAGAAAAGAAGACGCGTGTCTCAGGCACAAGCGTTAGTTAGGCTGTGTAAGTGGTGGAGTGGCGTGGATTGCCCCTCCATTGGGGCAGGCTACAGGCCGTTGGTGGCCATTTATGCCGGTATTCTAGCGCAAGGCAGCCGCAAAGTGCACAGCAGGCTACTGTGCCAAAGCTCCATGGTGCGGGCCATTGTCGACAGCTCATGACGAGGTAGCCAAGCATCGCGTGCCACGGCATCTGCACATCTTTGCGAGCATCCTCACGCATTTGACTTCCATCTCAACTCTCAACTCTACGAGCCTTCCGCATGGCACTATCCACGCCATCCAGCCTCGAGTCGAATTAGCGACAAGACACGACGAGAAGACACAGTAAAGAAGAATAGAGGAAGACAATCGTCAACTAGATCAACACTGCAACACATCATGTCGCGCCAGGCGTACGCCCCGCTGTCGGCCCAGGAGCTGGCGCGGTCCGCCGAGATGTTCGAGTGGCGGCCCCAGATCCCGCTCAAGTACCACATCGGCTCGCTCGACGCCATGTACCGCGAGGGCCTGACCTACTACGAGGAGCACAACTACGCAAAGGCATACGTGCTGCTCATGCGCTACTCGGTCATCTGCGTCGACAAGATCCCCACACACCCCGAGGCCAACACCCCCGAAGCTCGCCGCCTGATTCGCGCCGCCACGCGCCGCCTCAGCAAGACCGTGCTGCCGCTGCTCGAGTCCATCAAGCAGGACCTCGACGAGTCGCGCCGCAAATGGGAGCGCCGCGCGGCAGCTGCCAAGGCAAAGGCAACCTCATCGCCGTCGGCCCGCAAGGCCGTGCCCGCAGGACCGAGACAGCCTCCGCCGTCAACATTCACATCCTACGGAACCCAATCGGCAGACCGAAACGAGTTTGCCGAGCGCGACCCCGCACTGTCGTGGAACGCGTACTCGCAGCCAGAGCTGCTGGACGCCTCGGAGAATATCAGCCTGGCCGTGGAGCTCGCAAATCGCCGGCGCGCAGGACGTGACAAGTCGTCGTCGCCGGTGCAGCGTCGGGCCGTGCCGGCGCACTCAAATACAGCAGATGACGACGTGCGCAGCGGCATGGAGAGCGCGCGGTGGCAGCTCGAGGAGATGGAGCGGTACGAGAGCTACGGCAGCCGCAGTCGCGAAGCGCGCGAGCCACCGAACCCCGTCCCCGTGTCGTACAACTACCCCTCTGTGCGCCAGTCGAATCCTGTGCAGTACGAGGCCATGCGGTTCGACGACAGCCGCAGAGACCCGAAAACAGAGAGAGACGTGTCGCGGCCGTCATTGCCACCAAAGCGGCCCACATACGACACTGCATCGGTGGCCACACCGCCGCCAGTGCCGTCCCGCGGCGAGCCATATGCATCCCGCTACGAGAACGATCTCTCATCACTGCAGCTCTCGGGGCTGTCGTCTGCACTGCCTGCATTACCTGCACTTCCTCCAAAAGAAGCTGCGCTGCCGTCGGCACCGCCCTCGCCGCCGCCAAAGAAGAGCTCCTACACATTCAAGCCCAAGGCGTACCTCGAGAACGGCACCCCCATCCGCGGCGTCTTCCTGCCCGACACGCTGCGCGGCGAGTTCCTCAAGATCGCACAGCCCAACACTGCGCGCGGCATCGAGACATGCGGCATTCTGTGCGGCAAGACGGTCAACAACGCGCTGTTCATCACGTGTCTTCTGATCCCGCAGCAGATCGGCACGGCCGACTCGTGCGAGACCACCGAGGAGGTCGAGACTTTTGAGTACTGCTCGGCCGAGGACCTGATCCAGATCGGCTGGATCCACACGCACCCGACGCAGACGTGCTTTATGAGCTCGCTGGACATGCACACGCACGCGGGCTACCAGATGATGATGGACGAGAGCATTGCCATTGTGTGCGCGCCCAAGTTCGAGCCGAGCTGGGGCGTGTTCCGGCTCACGAACCCGCCGGGCCTGCCGTACATTGTGGGCTGTCGCAAGGCGGGCGCGTTTCACGAGCACGACCTGCGGCCGCACGAGATCTACCGCGAGGCGATCAGCCCGCTGGGGCACGTCATCGTGGCTGCGGGCATCGACTACAAGGTCAAGGACCTGCGGACCAAGGGCACGTCGACCTTTTGATGTTTTGTAATGCTTTCTTCTCTTCTTTTTATTTGGATTTGCTGTTGTCTCCATTACCATCGGACGGCGTTGCGGCATTCCTCATTATTCCTATCTATACGACTACACACTATATCACGATGCCACGTCCATCTGTCATGTATTTTTATCAATCATGTTTTATGTTTACGTCTGCGAGCCTCATAGCCATCTAGCGATCATCTTCATCGCATATTCACAATACATGCTGAGTCATAATTATTCCGAGTAAAGACATTTATCCAACAATCGCAGTCATGTCATCCGAATTGGGGGCCTTGGGCCCGATATGCACTCCGGTGTCTGGGGTTGCCCATCGCTCCTTCCGTTTTCATATCGAGTTTCTGGCATTTGCTGCGCCGTGGTGCGATATCAAGCCTTGCTCCTTCTTAAATTTCTAAAGATATCGGCGCCCGAAAAGTTAAAAAACTTGCGCACTTGTCCAAACATGGTGCGTCGCATACAGGCGCGGAAGGCGCGTCCGGGCCAACGCCTCAACAAGAAGGAGCATAACAAGCAAAACAATCGTGACCATTTTTTTACAATTTATTTTGTCGCGAAAATAAAGGTTATAAACCATCCATACTGCTTCACATCCTAATTTCCCCGATAGATTCTCCCGAGCGCCCATACATTGATAATGTCTACTACGAAGCGCTTGAGTGTTTGCATCCTGACATCCGGCATGATGAGATTGCACACTCCCTCAATATTTTTATACCCGGACAAGATAAAGACCAAATAGACCAAATGGACCAAATGGACCACATGGACAGACAAGACGGCTTCTACGGCACGACAGCTCATCCGAGAGGCCGCAGTATGAGTTTGCAGCACCCGGTGAGCGGTATGCCCATGCACCCGCAGCCTGGACCGATGCAGGCAATGCCCGTACAGCAGATCCAACAGATTCAGCAGATGCAGCAAATGCAGCAAATGCAGCCACAGTCGATGCAATACACGCAGCAGCCGTACGGACAGTGGCCACCGCAGCAGATGCCAGGTCTGTATCAGCTGGTACCTATGGACGGGTCGCATCCGGGCCCGCCCCCTAGCTACCAACAACAACAGATGCAGCATCACCAGCATCACCAGCATCAACCAAATTACCAACAGAACTACCAACCGCAATCGCAACTTCAGCACCAACAGCACCAGCAGCCATTCTACACAATGTCCAACATGGCCATGTCGCCTGCTTCGCCGACGCCCAACTTTGTGTCGCCCATCAACCCACTGCGCCGCCAAGTCAGTCTCGGCATACTTGGTTCGCCGGGCGGCGTGAACAACATGAGCACCATAAACAGTATCAATGGCATGAACGGCTACTACCAGCCGCAACCCGAGCAGGCACACCAGCACACATCGCCCCAGAATGCAGGCGTCATGGCCCCGGGTCCTGCCCACATGGGCCACTATGCAGCCAGCCCGCACATGAGCTCCCACGTGAGCACGATGACTGTGGCTGTGCCCAGTATGGTCTTCTCAACGCCCCCGTCAGAGCGGTACATGAGTGCCGGCATGGGCAGTCCCCAGCCTCAGACGCAGCATTTGGCACAGGCGCCAGCAACCGTTCCACGCGCCATCCCGACTCCGGCAGAAATCCCAAGCAACCGCATGAGGCGCCAGCACCGCCCAAAGCCGCTGCTTCTGTCGACATCTACCTTTGGCCGTGCCAGCCGCGAGGGCCGCTGGATTTCTCAGGGAACCCGCCCCTCGCGCACCACTTTTGGCCGCCGCGTCCCGTCTGTCACGCCAGTTGGCTCTGACCGAGAGTACGACGCCGGCGGCTCGTCGTACAGCTCGTCGCCAATCGGGTCCGAGGCCAACCACACTAGCAATAGCGGCAGCTACCGCAACTATGTCTTTGGCTTGCGGTCGGAGACATCCGAGGCCGGAACTGACGGGCCTGCAGGAGGACGCCATCGCCTGAGTTCTGTGCCGCGCACCATGCCACGGATGCACAAGTATGGCGGGGAGAGAGCAGGCCACGGTCATGGTGATAATGGCCCGCCATCGCCGACACCGCGGGCGCGGACGCTGCGCGCCTCGCACGGAAAAAGTCGGTTTGGCCTTTTACAGCCAGGGCTCAGCGATTACAATGAAGGAGAAGCGGGAACTGGTAGAGAACAGAAAAAGCAGCTTCATGGCGTGGAATACTCGTCGTCGGACGAGTGGTACACAACATCGGACACGAACCCGATCCGGCGCCGGCACCGGCACCGAGTCGCAACCGATGCCGACACTGGCAGCCCTGCCGACGATAACAGCAAATGTGACGATAAGAGCGGCTACTACGAGAGCAACGACGACGTGCAGCCCAAACCCAAACATGGCCACGCTGGGTTCTGCAACTGCGGGATGCGGCAGTGCTTTGGCTGTGGGCTATTCATCTCGCGGCCAGAGTCGCACGAGTGCATGGCCCAGGGTGGTGCTCGCATGCTGGACTGATTTCATGTAGTGCCTGATATCAGGCCCTGGAGTGCAAGGGTCGTCTTGTCTCTACTTTCATGTTGTTGATCTCTGTTTCTACTTCTCCGTCTTGGAGAATACGGTCGGGTGTTGCTTGAATTTCTACGGGACACGGTTATTTTGTTATGATGTTATTTCCAATGTACAAAAGCATGGGCAAGGAGTACGTGAGAGCACAGACACTGTACGGCGGAGTATGGGTAGTGTACGGTTTCAACTGTTCAGACTGTATTTTTTATATGTTTAGTTTATATTTAATTTATGCTTATTTTTGCCTTGTACAGCACTCAAGACGTTTTGGCCTTGTTATGGCCAGACACACTACATACAACTCATGCATAGAGCCTGGGCGGCGGTGGCGACGTCAGCTGCTTGGGCGCCACACGCTTTGTCGATGCAAGGCTCGGCGGCAGTGCGCAGACTGGCAAAGTTCTTGCACTGGCAGGCGTAGTCAGTGGCCGCACAGCCAGCATTCTTTATGGCATCGGCCATACAGGATGTCTTTTTGTTAGTTGTGGTGGCAAGAGAAAAAGAACGGAGAAAAAGAATATAAAAGTGCAAAAAACGTACAGCACATGCGGGAAAAGGATGGGCTGGATCGGGCGCACAGGCTGCAGTGTGAGCGACGCCTGGAAGGGCCAGTGCAGTCGAAGCGGCAGCAAAGAGATGGACGAGCTTCATTGCCGTTCTTTGGTGGTTTTCTGTAGTAAATACTGAAAATATTAGGAGACTTGGGACAGACCAAATCAAGTTGACAAGTTTGGCTATTTGTCTGATATCCTGACACAACATGGGAAACGACCATATTTATACCCGTCCTCTTCCCCTTCTGCATGACTCTCTACTGCTGTCAGATTACGTACTCGGACACGGGATGATATATACTATATACAGGGACATGGCTTGGACGCGGGATATCACCAACACCGCAACCGAGGCGATGGTTTGGACGACAGACAATATGGACTGCGGCGTGGCCGATATTGCTGCTTTAAGACAACATATGAGTTAACAGGGAACACGGGCACTATCAAGAGGCGGGCCGTGAAGGTTTGGCTTTTAGTTTTACAGAAATACAGAACACAGAAGGATTCCATGAAAGTACATTTTTGTCATTATCCTGGGGGCGTGTCGATGTAGAGGAATATGTGGGTCCCATTACCGACCCAGCCAATCACGTGTTACGCATGTTAGCTCAACATCACGACACTTCATGATATACGCTGAACATCACGACCATTCATCGAGCTTGAACTCGTGTGATCAGACGACGATTCGCCGATTCGTGGCAAAGATACGGACTTTGTTCTCACAAAAGACACTCAGCACCAAAAAGACACAAAAATAAAAATAAAAAGGGTCATGTTAGGACGGGTACTTTTGCAGACGACCTTTGCGTGATGATTGTAGACTTTTGGTAAAACAAAAGTAGACTTGCACACGCGCACAATTGTGATATCACAGATCTGGAGACTTCTCTCGAGTCTATAAAGGTCCTCCTCTCTCCCCCAAGACAGTTTCCATTTTTTTCTTCATCCCTAACCATCTTTAAGAGTCACTTCTTATTACTTACTATCAAGTTCCAAGCAGTCACTGTTAGAAACCCTCTACCCTCACCTTCTACCTTCTACCCAATACCTCTTACTACTTACTTACCCTTACCAATAGTCTTTAAAACAACCCCTACCAAACAAACAACAACTACCTAACAAAATGGCTGTCTGGGACGATCTTCCCGCCGAGCTCCGGCTGAAAATCTTTGGTTTCGTTGCTGGGGCTGACGAAAAGCTCACTCACGACGACTTCCACGAACCCAACAAAGCAGACTATGTTGTTGTCAACCGGGAGTGGCAGGACTACTTTGAGCGGCGCACATTTGCCTACCTGACCGTCTTCAACCACCAGATGGAGTACTTTCACCAGATCATCAAGAACCGTCCTGAGCGCCTCAAGCACGTCCGGTCCCTGCAGTACACCATTGACCTGCCGCACTACTACGGCGACCAACGATTCCTCGACGAGGACGAAAAGACAATCGAGATCAACAACATTGTCTTCTCCCACAGCATGATGCTACTGGTACGCACTCTCTCGCTGTGGCAGCCGCCGAGCAGCGAGATCGACAACACCAGAAGACACGCCCATATGCAGCTCGAGCTCGGCGTGCGCTCATACAGCGATGCAATGGGCCACTTTAAAGACATGCGCATCCTCGACCCGCATGGCCCGGTCCTTACCAACAAAGGCCACTGTGATATGTGCTCCTGGCTGATTGGAAAACGTGCATCAGGGTGGTATGGGCACGAGCGTGTCACTCAGCCGCCGCAATCGGTCGTCCGGCGTACCTTTGGCGGGGCTTTGCTCACGCTCAACGCTGGTGACCGCAACGACATCCTTACTCTGACCGATCCCACCTCCGAAGCGAGAGATGAGTTCGAATCCCTCAAGCTGCTGGCCGCCCCGGTGGTGCGCAAGATCGCCGCCAGCCGCAACTTTTACCGCTGCATTAACCCCGAGGTCTACGGGCACCTGATCCAGCACTTTTTCCCGCGCGTCGAGTCGCTCAAGCTCGAGCCCTGGCGCCCAGTCCGCACGGATAGCTACGACGCTCTCGAGGACGGCTTCGTCAAGATGCTGGACACCCTGCCGCCCAAGATGCACACGCTCTCAGTGTACATTGAGCACCACCGAATCACGCATCCGGATATCTACCCGGGACGGAGTCTACCATACGCCCATTCCAACTGGGCACACATCCACCAAGTCCTCGATCATCACAACACGAGAGTCGCGCTGAGTCTCCGCATGCCACGCGTCCACGTCGCAGAGAGACTGGCAAAGTACATGCACACGTCCGAGATCGAACACGTCTGTGCTGTCGGCTTTGTCGAGGCCACGGACCTGTTTACAGAGATTCTGCAGTTGGGCACGTGCCGCACGGTGAAGACACTGCTGGTATCGTCGGGTGCGATCTTTTTCCTTCGCGAGGGCTGCAACGAGTCCGACCACAGAGACCTGCTAGATTACAATGACTCCTTTGCACTCCTGTTGGCGGTGGCGGCACGTTCGATTGAGCACATGCCTTATCTGGAGGAGCTCGAGGTTGTCTCCACGAGCCTGACTGAACCGTGGCGGTTCAAATTCAGCGTGACGCAAGAAAAGGGCCAGACAGTCGGCGGCCACACGGAGAGCGCGTTCAGACTGAGCTACAAGACGCCGGTGTCACCGACATTCAAGGCCTGCATCCGGAAGGCATGGGCTGCGGCCGCAAAGTTCAGACACAGCCGCATCCTCCGAATCTCGTTTCCACGCCAGGACTGGGACTCCACGACTCGGCTGATGCTCCTCGAGTCTTCCTTGAGCCATTCCTTCCTGCTCCCGCGGTCCATTCAAAACATTGAAGTCGACAGATGGGCCATGACCAAGGCGCCACAAGACCCTGCATCGACTGCTGCCCATGACCACACGCCCCAATGTACACCGGGGTGGGCCAAAAACCCCAAAAGCTGCAGACATATCCGAATCAGCAAGAAGCGCTTCTACGACAGCGGAATCCAACACCAGCATCGCAGCGACAAGGCTAGATGGCACAACTGCTCGGGATGCGGCAAGGACAAATGCGTCGCGGCCATGGGCGGACCGTGCAGATTTGGCAAGGACAACTCAGTCAAGCAACTCATCTACGAACTCAACGATGCACAGATAGCCGATGACAGAGTGCACAGCGCGGAGCGGCGGCGTATGTGGGAAAGTGCGTTTGTGGGTTCCTTCGCCATGTCACGCCAGCTGGGCCATTGGGACACCTACGACAACTCCGAGGCCTACAACACCAATCTTCCCTACGCAAGCTTTTATAGGAAGTGGTGCAAAGATCCATACTCATTGTGATCGGCTCAAAGACTGTAATTGTTTCCTTCATTGTCATTATGTATTTGTTTTTAAGGAAAGCCACTAGATTGTATAAGGCTACGCAAGTTAGAAATTTGATTTAATCACACAAATGTAACGATGACGTGATGATGTGTATGAGATTGCATGCTCCAACATACTAATAAGTGAATCACAAAGACGTAGAGATCTATTGATGATGATTTAGATCCAGCACAATCTTTTATCTTCCGATGCTAATGATGCCTCTAGTTTTTCCTTGCTCTGCTTGTTTTGTTTACTTGTTGAGGTTTATTATAAGCCTATCCTGTGCATATATGGTCAATAAAAAGCCATTACCATTGGGAGAGGACTACCAAATAATACTCGACTGCTAGTTTATAGGAATAGGCGACAACGCCATTTAATCATACTCTTCGTGACAAAAACACTGCATCCAACCCCCCGCCCTAGTCTCAATCGATTGGCAGACTGCGGTTGGTTGCCTTCCCCATAGCCGCGTAAGCGTCGAGTCGGTGTTTGGCAGACTTGGCCCGGGTGCCACCGACGGCAACACCCGCGACAAGGCTGCCGTGTCTGGCTGCCTCAGGAGCCGCGCCTCCTGCTGGGGCGCTGGGCTCGGCGTCACCCTCACCCGGCCCTGCAGTGGCCTCCTTGGCCGGCCCTGCCTCACCTGACTCGCCGCTTACGACGGGGTCATCCTCTGCCCCTGCACAACGCATTGCCTCGCGGGCTGCTGCCTCACGGGCGGCCAAGTTGGCACTGTATAGATTGGACATGGCCACCCACCGGGCGCAGCGGTCACTATTGGTGGCCGCCCTGCTCCACCACCTTTTGCGGTTGTCCCGCTCTGCCCGGCGGAGCGCGGAGGGGGGGATCAGCCCGCCTTCTTCCAAAACCGCCAACTCGTCGCGCTCTCTGTTTACTATGGATATCTGCCTTTGGCACCAGGCAAACTATGCCCCGGCTACTGCCGACAGAGACACGAATGCAACGAATGCCACTATGAGTGGACTGGTGACATGTTAGTTTCCCAGCCACGACATAAATCAATTGTCGATATTCTTACCGCTCTGTGAGTGTGAGCATATTGAATGCTTTCAGGGGAGAAATACGCGAGAAAGTAAAGAGAACGTAAAGAGAAAAGACAGACAGGGCTGTGTCGGAGTAGAGACAGAGACAGGAGCAAGTTGAAAGAAATTGGCGGACACTAGTTGAGAGAGACAGTGAAGTGTGTGAATAGAGACCAAAGCTTGCGAGAAAGTCAAAAGAAAGTCAGACGAAACTTTCTGGGCAATGTTCAGGAGGAAACACATGGTATTTATAGTTAAGAACTGATGTTGTTTCTTATCGACCATCGTGGCACGGCAACGAGGCACGGCAACGAGGCACGACAACGGGCCACGCTATCACAGCAACACGTTGGCTGTCCGTTTCCATCTCGGTCCAAGACTAAAGGCCAAATTGAAGGGCTTTATAAAAATAAACCTCGTTGTTATAGAAATGCAATGTGTCTTCAAGCTTCTTGACAGGCTTGGTTGTGCATCGTATGCCTTGCTCAAGGCGGCGCAGCATCTTGTCTTTCTTTTGAAACCTATTTTGAAACTTCTTTTCAAAGCCATGCTCAGCCCAAGCTGTGTCCGAAGTCTTTGAAAATGAATCCGACGTGTGCACAAACTTGATGTGCGCTGCTACATCATGGCACAGGCTACCAGCGGACTTGATGCCCTCCTGAGCCGTACCAAGGCACTTGAACACGCCACGGGTCTCCTCTAGAAGCAATTCCGCCATCGACTTGGGATGGAGGCGGGAACAGGAGGCAGCAGACGCTGGCATGCAAGGATACTGCAACCAGCCATCTGCGCTGCCGGCGATGCTGTATAACAATTCCAAGCGGCTGCGTGACTCCTTCATGTGCCTGTCTAGAGCGAGAACGTTTGCACGCAAGGAGCGCCTTGTCTTGGTGGCTTGGTTCAAGTAGTGCAGGGAAGGGGCCACCGGGGCTCGAAGTGTTTGCTGGGTAGCGTCGAGACCGAGGCTGACAGCGTTGTGCAGGTCAACGCCTGGCGAAAGCCACGCTTCTGCCATGGGTTCTTCTTGCCTTTCTAGTACCTCCCATGATGCCACGCCTGTGAAGAATGCTGACGTGATGCTCATTTCTATTGCTTGGTGGGCTTTCATAACAGCCAGATGCGTGCCTTGAATCAAAAGCCGCACTGCGCTGACTGCGTCTTCCACGAGCTGCGCCGCTTCTGTACTGCGAATGCATCCATGCTTGTCGCAGTGGCTTTTATATGCTTTATACCCGGAGCGAGGTGAAGATGAATGCCCCGTTGCTGCGTCGCTGTCTTTGGGGGCGGCTGCTTCTGCGGCAGCAGCAATTTCTTTGGCCAGCATGGAAAGCTCGCTCGCCGTCGTTTCCATTTCCTGCACAACGTCTTCCATACCAGCCACTGCAGCTCGTAGCTTAAGTCGGAGCCGGCACCGCTTGAGAGAGTGCCAAAAGTTCCAATATGACAGTGGGTCGCCCATAGTAGCTATTATTCAGTGTGACCAAGAGTCGTAGATGTGAAAAGATGATGAAAATAGATGATGTAAATAGATGATGGAAAGATAGATGATGGAAAGATAGATGATGGAAAGATAGATGATGGAAAGATAGATGATGGAAAGATAGATGATGGAAAGATAGATGATGGAAAGATAGATGATGGAAAGATAAAACGATGAAAGAGGAGAGATGGGAATTTAAAGCGCATTACTCGTGGCGTGGCTCAAATACCTGGTGGCTAGAATATGCTTGCAACTGACTCAGGAATAATGCTCATATGCTGAATAATTATGAGTCTGTTTGAAAATTCTGTGGCAAGCATCTGTGGTGATTGTAGGTATTTTCGAAGGCCTTAAAATCACCAATGTACTTACAAAGTCATTGCCTGCTGTAAGGACGTTGAAATAAAAGAGATGGAGTCCTTCATTTTGTAGAAATACAATCTGCCCTCACTCATTCGTTTGTTGGGGACTTTCTATCATTCTATACCTGGGTGGCTTATTTTTGTCTTGCCGGCGTCATTGCCTTCATATTCAGATATTCAGTCAGCTCACATCCGTTATGACAAACCCAGTGGCTAAACTTGGCTGGTCGATCGTAGTGTGCACGAAGACACAAGCTGCACGAGAAAGGAACAAAGATAGTTACTTCCAGGCAGATGTCAAGCATTTGCTGTCACTAATAATAAAATCGTCAATAAAGAAGCGCAGATTCATAATCATAAAATAGATCCATCCTATTGCTAAATATGCTAGATGCCATGCCCTATGCGCCAGATGCCCAATCCTTCATTTAAATATAATTCTAATTGCCCAACTCATCTCAACGTATTTTGATTTGGTTTCTTATCCAATCCAAAGCAACTTGTTTACAAAAGGCTCTCGCCCAGAGCGCAGCGCACAATCGAGCAGCCGGCACGGACAGTCTGGTCGGCGCCGTGCTCGATCTCGGGAGCCAGAGTGGGGTTGACCTCGACCAGGTCGACGGCAATCAGGTTGCCGGTCTCGTGAACCGACTCGCAGATAAAGTCACCCTCGCGCAGGGTCAGGCCGCCGCGCACGGGAGTGCCGGTGGAGGGGGCCCACATGGGGTCGAGGGCGTCGACGTCAAACGACAGGTGGATGGGGGTGTCGGTGCCAATGTGAGCCAGCGCCATCTCCATGACGCGGCCAATGCCGTACTTGTCGACATCGAACATGCTAAAGGCCTTGATGTTGTGCTCGCGCAGAATCTTCTTCTCGCCAATGTCAATGTCGCGCAGACCAATGTAGACCAGCTTGCTGACCGAGATCTGGTTCTCGGGCTTGAGCCAGCCAAAGTACTCCTCGCGCTCGTCCTTGGCAATGCCAGTCAGGAAAGCAACGGGCATGCCGTGCACGTTGCCAGAGTCGGACGACTCAGGGGTGTTGATGTCCGAGTGGGCATCGACCCAGATGACGGCAATGTCGCGGCCCAGACGCTCGCGCGTGGCCTTGGCAGTGCCGCCGATGGTGCCGATGGCAATGCTGTGGTCACCACCCAGGGTCAGGGTCATGCGGCCCTTGACGGACTGCTCGTAGACCTGGTCGGCGATGCGGCGGGTGACGGCAGACACAGCCAGGGGGTTCTTCATGCCGCGGTAGTCGGGGTCCTCCTTGGGGACAAGGTCGGTGTACAGGTGGACCTGGTCGTCACCGTGCAGCTTGTAGCCGAGGTCATCGCGCAGCTGGGTCAGCAGGCCGGACTCGATCAGAGCCGAGGGGGCAGCATCGACACCGGGCTTGCACTGGCCGCCAGAGAAACCGACGGCGACGACACCGAGCTCCTCCTGGTGGGACAGGAACTTGGCCTTGATGGGAGAGGTGGTCATATTGGCGGTGGTGCGTGTGGTAGTAGAGTGAAAAAAGCGAGGGGAAATGAGAGGTGAGTGACGGAGATGAGAAGAAAAGCGAGGTGAAAAACGAGGTTTAAGTTGCAAAGTGAGTTGAGAATTTAGACGATGTGCTGTGTAAGTGAGACTTCTCCTAGAAACGGAAGTTAGTGACGTCGCCCAGCTTTTTATCTTTTTTGGGAGGACTGCCCCAAAAGCCCCCAGCAAAATTCCCCGTAGACCACTGTAGGCTTCCAAAAAAGTTTCCAAAAGTCCGCAAAATCGCTGGAATAGGACAAAGGCTGGCGACCGATCGACGGCTAGTGGGGCGCGTGGGATGCTTACATTACCTGAGCAAGTCTGTAAGAGGAAGGATGGTGATGAACGAATTCAGAGACAAGATAGAGACAAGAGTTAAAAAGACAAAACAGGAAGGAGTGTCAACATCAACATCTGGGGGAAGGAGCGACCTTTATAATAAGATACGTTTACGGCCGACCGGCGACCGGCTTCTTCGCGTTCTACTTTGTACGAACTGCCTATTTCTCCCTTTTGCACATCTCGTCTACACGACCACGAAAACTCCCAGAAACCGAGAAGAAAAAACCCGTAACGTCGCCATAAACGCCCAAAAATACCAGAAAATGCCCAGATAGTCCCAGATAATAGCAAAATAAAAAGACAAAACAGCCGTTGTCGGCCTTGCCATTGGCCGCGGGCTCTGGCCCATTAGGTAAAAACAGACAGAAAACAGAAGAATCAACACTTATCAAGCGGCAGCCATCCTTGGATATCATCATGGCCTGCGCCCTGTGCTCCAGAAAGGCAGCCAAGTATCCATTGAGCTATACCCCTAAGTGAAGGTGAACCGCGCAGTGGTCCAGCAACGTCGTGCACGCTATACCCCTAAGTTATAAAGACCCGCGGCTGCCAGACAAGGCTATACCCCTAAGTGAAGGTCCTGCCGCTGATGCGCCTTTTTCCTCTTCTTGGTGTTTCTATGTGTTGATGTCCTTTGACATTAGTTCTCTTTGGTCATATTAACCCACTTGTCGACGTGGTCGCTTAACATCGGGCTTGCCGGGGTCTTCAAATAAGGTCACGTGGAATGGTTACGTAAATTCCCGACGGCAAGCCACAATATAGCCCAATCCGGAAGTATTGGCGACAGATATGGCAGCCCTTGACTGAATGCCACTGTATGCCAGTGCAGGCCAGTGCATGCCGCCGTGTGGCTAGGCGATTAGTCATCACATTCCGGAATGCATCGGGAATATTGGTTTGGCGATTCTCGAATCAAAATGAATGTCTTTGGAATTTCCAATATTATTGCTTCACACCATGTTTATGGCTGTCTCACTTCAAGTCACAAGTTGCAGTCACAAGTGCAAGCCATGACCATGTTATCGACGTGAGACGGCTAGCAATGGCACATCCACAACAAAACGACGGGATCTGATAAGACGACACACACAACGAGAAGACGGTGAAGACATCCCGCTGATACGACCGTATATCGCTGATACTCTCAGATATCTGATAACGTCCCGCAACAAAAAAGTAACCATCCCGCCGCGATAAGCCGCCGTATCTCTCGCCGTCTATTCACGCTGACCAGAATCACACTCTCGTCATGTCGTCGGCTTATTTCTGTAATACCGTCTGGGGTCCCACGGGGTACATACACCGACTGGCGGCACTTGATCCGGAATAATGGAAATAGCAAAAGACGGTTTATTAGTAAAGTATTGTGCAACGGAATCCAAAAAGTATATAAATTATGCAATCGATTTCGCTCTCGGAACGAGTCTTAGTCATTTATGATTAGTCATTCACGATGGCAGCGTAGCAGTCACGGGATCAAACACATGCCAACTGCATCGACTTACACGATGCTGCCGATGGACAGTGTAAGTAGTTGTTCTGACAATTGCGTTCTGTGACGCCTGCTTACAACATATTTCTTTGTTGTACCTGCTTTGAACTTGGTGTGATGTATTATCACTGCAATGTTCTAAATCACATTGTTTTGTTCAGACAATGTATTGTTCAAGATACAGCCTTTGACCGTTCATGACTCCATGCTGCATCGTTTGTTCATTTGAGAAACAAACAATTTGATATTCAGCTTTGTTCATGAATGTCAATAGATGTCCAAAATGTTCATTTCCTCTCATATAAAGTCGACAAGATGGCGATGTCAATTTGCCAATCTCGATTCTATCATCCACAGCATCATCAATCAACAGAACCATCAGCCAGCAGCAAACAGCATTTCTCGAACTCACAGGTTTGTCCTAGTAAGTTTACTTCCTTAGTTTATAACATCTTCACATTAGTAGCAATGGCTTCTATCCCGACACCAATCCCTCCCCGGCTTCAGAGAGCCAGCCACGCGTTCGACCAGATTTACACAACATTTGGATTGTGCTCCGTTCAGAACTTCTCGTTCCGGACAGCCCAGGGTGCTAAGATTGACTTTCACCCCAGCCAGTTCTTGGCGGAAGAGGACGACATGGCGCAGGCGGCAGAGTCGGTCCGCGATACCCGCCTCTACATCGAGATGTGCCGCGATGACATGACCATCCTGTGCGAGACGGCCCGTGATATCTGCCAGGCCATACGCGACGAACAGCGGCGCGACCTCCAGATTGCCCAAGCCAACGGCCTCACCCAGGACAAGGACAAGACCTTCCATCCCTTCCTCGAGCTCCCCGCCGAGATCCAGCTCAAGGTCTGGGAGCAGGCCGCTCAGCCTCCCCCGAGCCCCCTCTACTACCAAATCCACAAGCCCGGCCCCGGCTCCGCCATTAACGAACCGGCCGCGGCGGTCATGCAGGACGTCGGTCTCTGGACCGCCTGCATCGACTCGAGCAAGACCATGGTAAGCGAATATGCCAAGGAGAAGAAGCGCGTTGAGGCCGCTGACTATGACAAGGACAAGACCGAGGCCAACTCGGCCGCGAGACGGTACTTTGACCGCATCGCACAGTTCAAAATGCGATTCATTGAGATGAAGGGCATTGTGCAAGGCATCTACACTGACATGGTCGCCAGCCAGGCGAGAAAGGAGGCGCTGATGGAGCGCTCTATTCGCCAGTACGGGCCTACCATGAAGGAGGCTTTCCGTCAGCACTGGGGTGGCCATGCCAATCTGCCCGTTGATGCTCTCAAACGTCTCCTTGAGTCCCTGGAGATGGGCAATTCTTTCTACGTGAGAAACTACATGTAAGTCTATGACGTTCCTTATCTTTTCGTTTGTTCCTCTTGCGTTTTATTTCCTTGGATGTTTTGGTGTTTCTTCTCTTTGCCAGTTTTGCTCATCTCACTGGAGGGGTTTTCTTTTGTCTTTTTTTTTTCTTGTCTAAACGATTTGTTATGATTTGTTCGATTTTAATTGAATACAACCACAAAGCTTATTGCACCAATATTACTTGCCAAAATGTGAAAATGCCATAGACTGTGAATACCGAAGCCAAGTAGTCGCTTGGGATTAATTTGACACATGTGGTAGCTTGTACAAGAACCTGAATCCTACATATCCGTAGATATCCAACAAGAAAATATATTTCCAATTGTGTCGCCTGCGATGTTGAGGTTTACTACCGAACGGATGTCGGATACGGTCACGGCGAGACAAGTCAGTGTATTTACACTACCACAGACAAAGACGTGATATAGAGTGATGGGTCACCCTGCCGGAGATCTTTAGTACTCTGCCCAGTAGCTCCCAGCTCCCTAGATGTTAGCGCCCCAGCTGCTCCAACGTTTCCGGTGGCAAAGATATTGAGGCTGAGCATGACTACTCTACGAGAACAATGACATTAACTGACATCATAGCTTGTCTGGTTTACAGGGAGGACCTGAACTATGGGGTAGACGTCACGGAGATGGATGTACAGAACCATTCAGCCGAGTCAAATGAGAACGGTGTAGTCAACTTAGAGACCACACCGTCAAAGCATTAAACAGAGTTTGCTGTCGAGTGACATCGGACAGCACTGACGCAATCTACGTAATGGGAACGAAAAATGAGAGAAAACTCAAAGACAAGAAAAGCGTAATGGCAAATACAAGCTGCAAACCCAAAGGTAATGTCAATCAAGACACTGAGGGAAAATAGTTACTCCAAAATGCGTGATATTCAACTCAGGGTTCTGTTGTGCAAAAGTACATCCATAGGGGATGAAGGAGCTGATTACCGAGGAGCCAGCGCGCCAGCTTGCCGGGAACCTCCAGCAAGACTACGGACTATGGAAATCGCCGAGAAATGGGAGGCAAACTTAAGCCTAAACTTTAGTACGGCCTTAAGATCCGGGGGCCAATCATAAAGTGTTAAATTTAAAAATAGATTCGAAGGACTTGAATATTTGAGAGCGAGCATCAAAGACAGCGAGAACGAAACCTCAGCAGGAAGGCTGAGCTGAACAAACGTTGCATCTACAAAGTACCCCAGAGACGATATATGATGTATGATGCTGAGAGTCAAAGCTTGAAGAATTGAGGTGAATGACGGTGAGACATGAACACGAGAAAAACAACCTTAATCAAATTAAGCGTAGACAATCTCACATAATCAAGGAACGGACGAGATCACGAAGAACGAGACCAAACGTATACAACATCTTGGTGATGCAGATGAAGAATGAACAGTTGCATACGGTGTACAGAGGAGGTCATTCTCAATGGGTTTGCTAGAGGCGGGAGCGAAGGATCATAGCCGACGGCATTAAAGGTCTGTCAATAACAGCCGTGTAGAGTGGTATTCAAGGCTCAAGTTCTCCGACTCGAGCGGTCCATGCAATTGATTCGACTGGAAAGCATCTATTTCAGAATTGATTTCATCAAAGATCGGCAGAATACGAAGTCGGAGACTGTTGCCGTACTCCGTGCTCTCAGTTGCTAGTGCCAGCGACAGCAAGTGCAACCACCTGACCACAATAGACGGTGACAGTTGTCGGAAAGACGGTACAGAGGCTGTACGCGAGCTCATACGAGGTGTAAGCTCTTGGCGACCAGGATACCTAACCCTTACTGGAGTGGAGAAACAGATGACGTCGTGAACCGAGCTTTCTAATACGCAGCTTCTTTTTACATGTCGGATCCATTCTATTCTTATTCCTTTTTGGTACTCTGCAGATACTCAGTAATTTCAGCTACCGGCCTCCTACGGACCACATTCTTTGTGCGCTGGGATTTCTGCATTCCTTGCTTTTTACACTGCTGTCCCAGAGCTGATCGGCGTGCGACGAGCATCACGAGGTAGCACAGATACGAGCTGTGCACAGGGATATCTTTGGAATAGCCAGACAAAGTAAGAAACATGAGAACAAACAGATAGAGGTGAAGTAGCAGAAAGAAGCAACTCCAGAACCTCATGAACTGGTGTAGAAACAAAGTAGAGGCCCAACGTCAAGAACAAGAGACCAGGGCCATGGTGTGCTACAAATTTGTCTGAGACACTTGGAGGCAGATGCATGCGGCCAGCACCCAAACGTCTGTAATAAACTGCAGTAGGCGGGCCACATAGCAGTCACAGCTGGCGACCACCAACAGCCACCAGCATGGCTGGCAGTGGCAATCTGCTACTGAGTACATCTCGTTCCTGCTAAGCATAAAAACTTTAATACGGGGGTGATCGACAGCTTTAGCGGGTATCTGGAGAAACAAAGGATTTAAAGGGCAGAGCACTGTAAGAATACACCGCTGGAGGCGACCTCGGTTTCTTGTTAGTGCCTACTGAGACAAAAATAGACTTTAGCTGTGCGCTGCTAATAGGTATTTTCAACTTGTGCCTCCGTGTTGGTTACCTCGCTGTCGCGAGATCCGCGGACATCATGGAGTCAAGGTGAGTCCGAAGAACGTAGTAGTGGAACGTAAGAGCAAAAGTAGAGTAAAGCTGGTAGAAGAACGCCAAGAGGTATGTGAGAGGCGCAAAGAAGGGTCTCGTGTCTTGGTTCTTTCTTTGACAAACAACCTGTTTGGATCTACAGATCGCTTTGACTCTTGTGTCTCGCCATGTATATAAGACGACAGCTCCCATCCTTTGGAATGGATTTGATTCATCTCATCTCATCATCTCATCTTCACATCTACTTTACAGCTACTTCACAGCTACTCTTCACACCTTTACTCTGCATCAAACGGTTTTAGATCTGTGATCTCATCCATCTGATACACAAACACCCAAACCATCCCTCCACACTACCTTCAAAATGGTTCGCATTGCTCCCGTTGTTGGCCTTCTGGCCGCTGGCGTTGCCGCCGCCCCTACTGCCCGTGACAACACCTGCTCGTCGCTGTCCCAGTCCGACTTCAAGTGGACCGTCTCCGACCTGCAGTACAACGCCTCCATCGTCTTCAGCACACCCGCCCACCAGATCGACAACGGCGTCATCCAGTTCAACATCTCCAACCCTGCCTTCCCCGGCAAGCCCGCCTCGCTCTGCCGTGGCTTCTCGACCCGCCCCAGCGAGTTCTTTTATGGCGACCAGGTCTTCACCTGCGATGCCGGCACTCCTGAGGGCGGCCTGACCACCACCTTCACCTACAACTCGCCCTCCAAGACCCTGGCCCTGAACCAGAGCTGGTCGTGCACGAGCGAGCAGACCGCCTTCACCTACCAGGGCACCATCGACCTGAGCAGCGAGCTTGAGTGCCAGAACGAGGAGTACACCAACCCCGACTGGCAGGTCGGCGACATTCTGTCGTCCAACACCACCACCTGCACCGGCTGCACCTTTGAGTGGACGCCCACCAGCGGCACTGGCGTTGCCAAGTAGAGCGACGTCTGTTGTCTCGAGAGTTTTTAGTCTTCCGTTTTTATGTTCTTTGTTCATCATCTGCATTACAGCATAACGACATCATTCATTTTATAGCATACACGCATTAATATTACCGTTATATTTCATCAAAAATAAGTCTGAACATTGCTATAATCATACTGTACCTAGCTCCGAACTGCTAATGCCATGCAAGAGAGAAATAAAAATAAAATATAAATCAATTGACTCCGACCATGCTGACTAATACCAACCAATGACTACCTATCATACGATGACGCCAATGACCCTTCCCCCAGATCCCGCGCATACTCCTGCTTCAACTTGTTCTGACTTTCATTCACGTGAAAGTCGCGCATCGGATACGCGCCCGCAGTGTGCGCGTCGCTGTTGCTCTTGTAATGCCGCCCGCTGAGACGCGACGGGCCTTTACCTCGACTTGACGCGTGCGTATGTGTGCCGCTACCGACGGCATCGGCCCGGTTGCCCCCTGCCGACGCGCCCGCCGACGACCCTGGTGCGAATCGACGCACGAGCGGCCGTAGCGTTGCAATTGATGCGCACAAGATACCGCAATTGAGTTCGACCACGGTCCACCACGACGTTGGCGCGTTGTCCCACGGCCCGTCATCCGACTTGACCGCGGCACGCAATGTGAATAGCCGGACAATGGAGATGATGCAGGTACTGCCAATTAGCAGTGTCATCAAAAAAGAAGAGGAAAGACGACTTACAAGAAACCAAGACAGAACAGGCTCATGACAATCACTTTCTGTCGGAGCTCGAGGGCCAGATTGCGGATGGCGGGTATGGGCACCAAGAAGATGACAAAGTCGGTCACAATGTTCATAATCGACGTCAGGTACCACACCATGATGCTCGAGATGCACATTTTGGCCATGCTTGGGATGAAGATTGGCACGGGAATGCATGCAAACGCCACGAGGAACTCTTGCGTGATGCCCCAGAGCGTTAGGAACAAGATGAGCCAGAAGCAGGTGACGCGTGTCAGCTCGTCCTGAAAGATGCGGCGGTACTGCATCAAAAAAGATATTTTGATTAGGATCTGGCTGAGATTGTACAGCACTTCGCCCGCGAAGAGCGCCTTGAGCTGAATCTGCGTCTGCTCCGTCGTAACGAGAACCCAGGCGTGTTGGCCAAGTCCGTTCTGGGCCTGCAGGATGGTGACAATGGTGACGCCAATGGCGAGCACGGCGGCCACGACCATGACATAGTCGTCAATACCTAGCGAGTGGACGATAAAATGGCGCGTATAGATGCGCAGTAGCACGACGAGCGATGAGGCGATAGTGAAGGCGACAGAGGTTCCGACGAGAATAGGCACACGCGTCTCAGCATCCAGTGCCGGGTCGTCTCCTAGAGTCGGCATCGTGGCACGTTGGTGATTAGCAGTCAAAGTTGTTGTGCAACCAGTGCGAATGTGCCGATGTGTCGATGCAAAGTCGCTGTTGACAATGACGACGATGAAGATGACACGACTAGAAGACCATGATAGAGATATGTTGAAGGGACGAGGTTATCTTTATCGAGAAGGGAAAGGTAAGAAAGACCTGTATATCAAGAGCCCGAAAAGAAACGTATAAAACAAGAAGAAAATGAAAGAAGGAAAAGACAAAAAAGAAACGAAGGACACTAAAGACCCGGCAGTCCTTGTGAAAAGTGCAAACTGCTACCTAGAAACGAAGAAAATGGCATTCAACTGTTCGCCAGAGGCCATCAAGTACTTCATGGTCGTATTGACGGCACGCACAGACGCGGCGTCGAGCGTGTTTTTCATGTATCTACGGGTGGCGTTGCCAAAGCGTTCTGTGCTTGTGCAGAAGTAGGCCTCCTCTTTCTCCCTCTTGGATATCCTCCCCTCTTTTCTCTTCTATCATGTGAAGGCAGGGTGTCAAACCCTCGAGGGTAGCTGTATTTACATCTACATCGCACATGCACCTCTCCATCAGTGCACCAGTGCTCCACTGTGCATCTCTTGCACTCGTCAAACGTTGATCACCGCTCAGCCCTTTTTCTTCCCTGCCTCTCTGTTCAATCGGGCAAGATTTGCTCATCGCCTTGTCTTTTTCGTTTTGTGTCTTCGCTACTCTTACCGTTATCGTGATCGACGGCTTGCGTAGCACTCTTTGTTTCCTATTGTCCCTTTCTCTGCATTGCCTGCATTGCATATTTACAGACTATGATGAAGGCTAGTACAGAGTAAGATAAGAAGACCCTTACTTGGTACTTGCATCGTGGTTTCACTAGCCATGGCATCTGCTGGTGACAGGACCTTTGCGGGGAAGACGTGTCAGGCCATCACAGTGAGACCGATAAAGGATTTTGCCTCTAGCCTTGCAAGATACTTCGTACTTCGTACACTTTGACAAAAAAAAGCAAGCAGGATTCGAAAAACATTCAAGCGATGTCTTGAGCCGTCTTCAAGGGAGTCTTTAGAGGAGTCGTCAGGGCAGTTGCCGCGCTTTGACATCTTGGCGGTATGTGCACAGACCTTCCCATGTTATCTTGTCGAGATGTACATACGGACAGATGCCGACAGGTCATCTCTTCTATCAGTGTCTATCAGCGTTCATCCAGATTTCGTTAGTTGTATCGTCAGCGATGTTGATCTTGCTGTTTTGTTTGATCAGAGTTGCATCCGCCTTGTGAGTACACGGATTCCCACGATGCACGGTTGACGATGTGCAGCGAAGAGTCGCGAGAGGGGAAAGCACATGACAGACGACACTGAAAACGGCAGACGACCAACATGACAGATTGACAGACAATTATGCTGGTCGGGGCAAGGTCCTTGATAGATACAACTAGTCTAGATGTCAGCCTGACCGGCGTTACCAGGACAGGGGTTAAGAACGAAGCGACTGGGGTCAGACGAGCTAGTATCGCCAGATCAGACAGACTAGGACCCAACTAGAGACATTCTACATCAATAGTACAGATACTAAGTTAGTTGCATACTCAGTACGTCTTGCTACTGATATTCTGTACGAAGTAGCTGACGGGATGAAGGAGTAGGATGCCTTCCCATAGCAGGCACTTTTACCGACATGTTCGAGGTGGTGGAAAACGGGACAGAGCTGATTTCAAACAAGTATTTTCACAATGTACAAGCACAAAAAGGAGAACCGCAAAAGAGAAACACATCTACGAAGTATTAGGTTGCTTGACAAGTCTGGACGACCCATCTCCCAGAATTATGCGCTGCCTAAACTAATTAGAAGCAAGAAAGGAGTGCATTGAAATGTGCATTGATCTCGGCCCCCAATTGTTCTTGTTTTCATTTCGTTTGATGTCTTTTCTTTTTCCATTCGATTTGCCTTTCGTCCACTGCTCGCGTTTCTCTGAAGTATCTCTACCCCAGATAGGACGAACGCCTGTTCGTCCCCAATCACACCTTGTCTTCTTGTTCGTGTTTACCCTAGCCGCACAATGCATTGTCTGGGTGATTCCACTCCGATACGCTGGGATGCGATGCTACAGCCCCCCGGAATGATTCATTGGCCCCTAGACTGTGGTAATTACATAATTACATGAAAACTTTAATTGTTCAGGGTCCTGTTATTACTTGGTAATTAATAGCATAGCACCTTGCCTCGAATAGGGAACCTTTTCGTAGCCAAGATGAGCCGTGTATTCCAGGCACGGCTTGCTTGATGGGTTACTTGAGATGGTTTACTTTATGAATGTTTGTGATGTTTTCCCACAACAGATGAAGCATCAACACTCATTAAAAAGAATTTCAGTAGGAACGGGCCGCCATCCCGTAGAATTTTGTGAACACATCCGAACATATACAGTGCCTTGAAATTGATTGGGCGAAAACATTGGCTATGCTGTCAATCGGAGCGAGTACGAGTCTTCACGCAGGTACAAGTGTCGACATGAGAGACAGCTCTGAAAATGTCCTTGAGTACTTTGAATTGAAGTACACTGTACACTTTTCGAATATCTAAACATCGCCAAGCGATACAATGGAAGGAGATGGTGGTGAGATCCAGGCGCCTCCACAGGCGAAGTTTTCACATTTACAAGTAGTACGCGGACATTAGAAGATTAAATTTTCGCAGATGCGCACTTGGTACATTAACACACTCAAAACAAGCACACTCGCATACTGTTTAGGCACACGCGCCCGCTACCACTGACATGACCGCCCCATACGCAGCGGCACAGCATACGAGGTCGCGCGTGTTGTGCCTGCCTGTGGGATGCACGTGCTCGCTCGTCCGAACAGTTTCTGCCTGCACTTGTGCACCAAACACGGTAAATGCAACTAGTAGCACAACCGCGATGCGTCCCGAAAAGGTGGGAATCATGGAAAACGTCAACACAGGCACCACGACAGCAACGGCCAACGCGACGACGAGATGAAGAAAGTTGTCCTGCATCGGCTGGGTCTGGTGAGCCGTCTTGGCAATGCTAGACCTGAACCTTTTGTCTTTGATTTTCTTCTCGATAGTCTTCTCATCAGAGTACGACTTTGCAGACGCGTCTCTCTCGGAGAGCACTGATGAAGACAACATTGGGCCCGATGGTGCCGATGATGCGTCCGACAAGGACGACTCGGGCGATGGGCACCGCAGAAATAGAGGCTCCATTGGCTCTCTTAGTGTCTGCATGTACGGCGACAGCGACGACTCTGATGACGACTCATCCACCCGCCTTGGCCGCCGCTGTGCTGCATGTGCGGTATGAGAAGCGTGTGCTGCCGGCTTTGTCGCCAGCATCACAAGATCATCGCTCGCATCCAAAAACCGCGTCTCAATCTCGGCAATTGGCTGCTGTGTGTCCAGGTACGCGCGGTAGCAGCTTACATCGCTCATAGTCGGTGATGACAGCTGCTGTGTCTCGGTGAAGGACGACAAAACGTGGTTGTACTGGCCAAGCTTGTACCCAATCTTGCCCAAGATGTCTGTCTTGTGCCACTGCAGCTCGCCGCCCGACGATGCTTCCGCGCGACGCGACGCTGGCAGGATGTGGCTCTGCAAGCGGCGCGTCTGCGTGTCGGCCGTGTCCAGCCGGTGTAGTTGCTCCTCGAGCTCGCTCAGCTCGTCTTGCAGATGCAGAAGGATGCGGTGGTTGAGCGACTCGAACTTGCGGTAGAGTGGCTTGATGTTGGCATCTCGGCTCATTGAGTCGTCACTCCGTGTTGACGCGATACTACCTCGGCGCTTGCTGCTACCGCCGCCGCCACTTTTGCCGTGCGCTGATAGCTGTGATGCCAAAAGTTCATATCCCGACAAAGGCAGCTTCTCAGCGCGCGGCAGATGCTTGACGTGACCAGCCGTGCGCGGGTTAAGCACGCTCACTGGCCGGTGCGGCAGGTTTGCTTTGCCGCGTGGCATCTCGGGTGTGCCGTACCGATATTTCTTTGGCGGCTTGGTAGATTTGATGTGCAAATTGGGGTATAATTGGATGTTTGGTAAGGAAGATAGAAGTGTTGGCAGTGCTGGTGATGGTTGCTGCAATGGTGTAGACTCGGGCATGTGTAGGTTCGTGGTTGTTTCTGTCGTTGGTGCTGGTGTTGGCTTGGGTGTGGCGCCGTTTTCAAGGTCGCCCTCACTGTGCACGCTTGTTTCCGGGCTTGTTGCGTTACTCTCTGCCCGTGTGTGATCGGAGAGAACGCTGTCCGTTGTCTCCGTTGTCTTGTTCGTAGTTGTCGACTCAGCTGACTCAGTTGACTCGCTCGACTCATTTGAGTCCGAGTCGGGCGAGGCTCTCCATATGGGTGACTCCGTGCCTAGAAAGTTGAGCGCATCAGGCCGGTGTTTCCTCCTTGGCGATGCCGCCTTGGCCTCGGCCGATGCCTTCAGTCGCGCTTCTTCGCCGACTGTAGCGCCGTAGAAGGGCATCGAGCTCGCAACCTCGGCCTCAAATGGCTTGTTCTCAAAGTGCCGCTGCTCCTGTGCTGACCACGCGCCCTCGGCGTGACTAGTCAAGAAGGATATCTGTCGAGGAGACATGTCGCGTCTGTAACAATACTGATGTTGGAAGATCATAGAGCAGAGCACAGAAAGCAAAAGAGAGGCATGGGAAAGTATAAATCCAATCCAAATTCCAGATAAGAGTTCCCGATACAACAAGACCAGAGGTACGGAAAACAAGATATCAGATAGTGGATAACAGATAGGATTCTTAAATTCCCACTGCTACAATCCCACTGTGACCAAAAACCAAGATGAAGCACGGCCAAGGAATAGAGAACAAGATGAAACGCCAACGGGATACTCAGCGTCTCCTCCTTTGCCTGCTATGGGCGATGGATGACGGTCAGCCGACACTTTCTGTTGGACATTTGTTGGAATTCATTAAATCGCATATTGATCTCCAATGCATCTGTTTTGTATGGATTTGATTTTCGGCATCCGTTAAAGGCGGTTCCATCTTATCACATCTTGTCGTCAAGACAGCCAGGATTCTCCGTTGTACAACCAAATTATCCTTTTCCTTAGACAATACACCCGAGGCATTCTCATTCTAGTTTACTCTCCTATTCTACTACCTTACTGCAAACGTCACCTCTAACCACCCATCTAGACCTCGACGACGACGACTCTCTTGGCAGTTTTAGCATCGCGCGCGACACAACAACACAAAACAAGATATAATTCGAGATTACTCTCTGTTCTAGTCTCACATTCCGTTACTACACCTTAACCTCGGCCAACGTACGACTTTTGTTTGTCATTCTCCTCTTTCTAGCTTTGCCGCCGTTGTTTCTTCCAGGATGGTGACGATGCAGTCAAGGTGACAGGTCTCCCCTTGCGCTAGACACAAAATCTCACAAGAATACAACTCTCGGTTGCATTGCCCCGCAAGTTGAGTTGTGATTGATAATCTAGATTCCGAGAAAGCATCTTCTTGGTTTGTGCTTGCCTCTTCCTCAGCTCCCTGAGCGCGTCGCTCAACACTCCCGCCAGGGGTCGCGTGTCAGCCTTGTTCTGTGCACGTTTCAGAGTGTTGAAGAACTCTTTCTTGGGGTCTCTTGACTTCTTCAGCAGCTCCTACAACAGAACTTCATTACTAATTCAATTGCATTCAGATAGGGTCTTTTCCCCTTCGTCTATAATCACTCATCAGCTGCGATTGTCAAAGTTCAACGTCGCACTGATTCAAATCTTTCAAGACTGTCGGGCCCGCGTTGCCTACATAGTACTTGGTATCATCATGTTGACGGTGCCATTACCACCATAAGCATTCCAGACTTCCCGCTTCAAGCTCATACTATTATAGTTCAGTAGTCAAGTTGTACAAGACTCTTGTCCCGAAACTAGTATTCACAATTACGAAAATACTGACTACTATAAGATAGAACGCCACAATGCGTTTTGAATTATTTCATTGTTTAACGTGGCTGTCACCATCGCAACCACAACGGTATTGATAACAAAGTGTAGTTTTATAGTGCTCGTGACGTCTTCCTAATAAGAGCATTGTATACCAGGGCAGCACCGTAGCCGCATCATTCAAAAACGATCGCAAGAATCGTGGATATCAAAACAACAACAAGATGGGAAATAGAGTACAAACAAAAGTGGGAACCGATGGGCCCAAACGATAAAAACAGCAGAAGTAAAACAAAATGAGGATATCAAGATACCCATATACACCACAACGCTTTTAATACCCAGGAAATTACAAGTAGAAAGAACAGAAGTAGACATGCCATGCGCAGGGAGAGAACAAACAACAAAGGAAAACAGAGCAAAAGCGACGGAACTAGAGGGTGATTTGGCAACAGACAATTGACCTTTTTGCATGTGTGTTGTAGCTTTTGCAGCTGTGCCAAGTAGGCTACACCCGGATATAGCTGGTGGGTTTTGCTGGGAATCGCAAGGTGCAGTGTTACACAAACAACGTGTTGGTTTTGTCGTACAAAAGAGTCTTGCATGGGGTGGCTGGTCTCGGCAAATGGAAATGCAAGCAAACGCCAACGGTCGGGTTGCCGACTATATTTCGCCCTGCATTCAGCCGCGGACAAAGTGCGATAGAGAACGCCATTTTTCGAGGAAAATATGAGAAGTCTTTACTATTTCCGCTTCTTTTCTTTCTTCGCGTGGCCTTTGCCACGAGTGTCTTCGTCATTGTCATGTCCACGCCCGTGGCCGTGTCTGTGCTCATGATCGTCGTGTCCGTGGTGGCCATGGTGGTGGCCGTGCTGGCTTTCCTCGCCACCCCAAGGCTGGCCCGTACCATCGGGACCCCAGATGAGCTGCTTCCCGCCGCTCTCGGCAATAGTGTGTGCTGCAGAGTTCAAGTACTTCTTGATCAATGCGCTACCCTCACACGAGCTGTGGCACGAGCTATGTAGCAGAAGCTGTTCGCGCAGGTTCAGCATCTCGTCCACCAGCGCCGACTTTTGCGCGACAAGCGACTGCCGCTGGTCCGACATGATGCGCGACTCCTCCTCCAGCTTGGTCGTCGCCGCTTTTGATTTCGCGCGGCACTTGGTCGCAGCGACGCGATTGCGCTCGCGTTGCACGACTGGCTGTGGTTGTGCCGAGTTTGTGTCACGTTGGTCGCGGTTGCGGTGCTGATCGCGTTCGCCGTAGCTGCTGGCGTTCTCATCACCATCCTCGCCCTGGCCCTGTTCCCGATCCTGTTCGTAGTACCCGCTCTCGCCCTCACCCTCTACGTCGCCCTCGCTGCTGCCATAACCACCTGCGCCGACCGACACTAGACGGGGTGTCTGCTGGCCGGGGGTGTCCGGTGCCGAAAATGCAGGCGAGGAGACTCCGGCCGATGATGACGGCGCTGCTGCGTACAAGTGGCTGTTGTGATGCTGGTTCGGCGTCTTTTGACTTTTTAAGCCACGGTCACTCTTTTCGCTCTTGGGTTCCTTCCGACCTTTCGAGGACGCGCTTTTGGAGATCGGCGCCTTTTTCGCGTCGCTTCGTGATGACGATGGTGTTGGTCTCAGCGACGGCGGTTCCGATGTGTAGCTTGATGCAGCATTGTAATACCGGCTGCTTTTGCTGCTCCCACTGGCACGCCGGTCCGTTTCGGCGCCGTGACTCAATTCTGGGTACTGCTCGTGTTCATGTTCGTGATCCTGGTCGTGGGAGAGGGAGTGCGAATACGATTCGCTTTTGTTGCTGTTGTGCGCGTGATAGTAATTGTAGTCAAGATTCGCCTTGCCCTTCTGGAAATCCTCGGCGCTCGCATACATTGCCATTGGGTGTCTGTCATGCATTCGGTATCCTTGGGCTGGTGGTTGTGATTGCGAATGTGTGTGCATTGTATAGGTGACGTCGCTCGCCGACGTCACTGACCTCTGGTCGGACAAAACGACAGAGGCAAAAGAGTTGTCCGCCGGACCGGACATTGTCGTGCTTGGTGTGGTTGGCACTGTTGGCGAAAGCGCATTGTGCAGTGCCATTTTTGACGATGCCGAGGTGCTGGCCATACTGCCGCTACTGCCGAGGCGAGAATCGGGCGCCGATGTGCTTGCTGTTGGGTAGCTACTGGCGTGATGTGGATAGTCGTCGGACGGTTCCTCGTGGTTTAGAATAGCCGACAGTTTCGGACCTGACGATGCGCTGCTGGCCTGTGGCGCACTCCGACTATAATATGCATGTTGTTGCTGATATTGCTGTTGCTGCTGCGGGTGGTCATGCTGGTATTGGCCGTAATGAGCCGAGTAAGCTTGCTGCTGGTCGTACTGCTGACTTTGCTGATATGACTCCGTTGGTGGGTAGTAGCCCTCTTCGCCATAGTAGTCTCCATCTTCTGCGATTTCGTCGTGTCGTGGCTTACCGCGAGCATCCTTTCCTTTGGATCTCCTGGTGTCTCCCCCGCGACCACCCGAGGAGTGCTTCTCGTGCTTCATGGTGCGGGTGCGATGTGTAAGGCGCCTGGCGATTCTTCTGTTGTTGGTGCCGATTCGAATGCCTGGTCTTACGCCACCGCTGCCGTGGTCGTCGTCGTCTTCAGTCTTCGTGGATGCTGCAAAGCTGTGTGTTCCATATCAAAGCAAATTGTTAACTGTATTTCGCAAAGCAAAGTATGGTGCAGTTGAAGGCGTTTCTATATGCCAGGCCAACAAACTCCAACTTCCGAGTTGTGGTGAAGTATAGTCTAAGAAAGTAGTGCCAAAATTTTGGAGGATGGGCAAGCTGATATATTCTGCAGGTGCTGTGAGTGACAAAGACGATTTTGCAGGAGTAAGACCCAAGGCTGAATGATACGTGTATGTTTTGTGTGTGTTGTTGTTTTGAGTAACGAGCAAGCTAGCCTGTGGAAGGGAGAGATGAGACGAGGAGCATGTCAAGCGATGTGACCGGCTGTCTGGGAGGATCAAGAATGACTTAAAATGATGTGATTGACAAGGCTAGCTTATGGTGTGGGATGCCGCAGAAGGGAATTAGAGTGTACAAGTTTTAAAATAGATAATAGAAAGTAGAAAACAGAAAAGCAAGAAAGACTGACAGACGCCAAATAAGGTTGCAGAGGGCAAGGTAACAAACAGTACAAGCTCTTAACTCTCGAGATGTCACCTGTGAACAGTAGCAAGTATAATAAAGAGACTGCCGAAAGAAAAAGGTGCAGCATACATAACCGCTCAATATGGATACATAGAGCACAAGTTCTTACATAAATCAAGTAAATAAACATTAAACGGATGCAGCTAGGAAAGTGCATACAGAATTACAGAGCCAGGAGGCATCTGGTAGCGGCGGGCCGTTATTGACATAATGGGCTAGAGTTGATGAGCAAAAGACTCGGAAGGGGGGCAAGTCTAGCTACTTCGTAGGTGCCGCTCTCTTCGGCTGTCTAGAATGCTACTTCCTTTCTCATATTTACACATGTATGATGTATTTTTGTACAAATGTACATTTGTATTTTTTTCTGCAGAGTAACTTTGTACATTTTACAGTTCGAACAACAACGTCGCCACAGCTAAACATATCAGAACGACATGCAAGTGGCCAGATTCCGGCTTCTCGCTTGCTGAGACTTGGGAAATTCTGGATCCGTTCTGCAAGGACCTCACTATCATAATTTGTTGAGTTGAACTGCGCTGAGTTCTATCTGTCCTGCTTTTTCTTCCTCTTATTTTTGGTTCGGTCTTCAATACATTCCTAATTTGCCCAGCAAAGTCAACGTTCACTGTAGACCCAAAGCCCCCCTTTTTTGCCCATCTCCCCTTCGCTTTCCATTTCTTTATCCCCTATCCCCTTTTGAAGGAGATATGATACATAACTTGTAAAAGAGGGAGATCAAAATGGGCAGATAGATGCAGTAACTGAACAAAAGAAAAGTGATAAACTCATCAACGAGGTGTGATCAGCAGCTAGTCAAAGGCGTCGGCTATGATTTGCTACCAGGGTGGCCTTCACTAAAAGCAAGCCTCCAAACCCCAAAAGAAAAACCACAAGTGAAAATAAATAAGGGAGAAGGACTGCGCGGCGGTGATCTCGTCTATGCACACACTGTTCTCGTTGATGCCGGCACTTCTTAGATAGCCCCAGGAACATAATGTACATTATTTGCATAAAGATGGTCACGCGCATCGACAAGAAAGGGATACCCCCGGCCCTCCCATCAGACGACGTGTCTTGCTTTTCAGCCGTATATTCAGCTCCCTCACCGAACCCGATTCCTGTCCGCTCTTTTGGACGTATGCATATGTGTGCATTTGGGTGGCATTCAATTTGTCTCGATTCAGTCATATGTTTGTCCCGGGTATCAGTCTGTGTTGTTTGATAGAATCGCCAACAATTACCAAGCGACAAGCGCGCGGAACAAGGCGTCTCAAGTTCGGCGAAGAGGGCGTGCTATTAGGATGTATTACAATAGTAGGGCATATATACGTGGGCCTCCCGGAACCCTGTGGCGCATGCTTTATGATAGTGTTTGCATGTAAGTGAGTCTCCCTGGGATGAGTTGAATAGGGTGGATATTCGGGGCCGATACTGCATTGACCACCATTTTTGTCTTGGGCTGTGTCTATCATGTCGTAGGATTCCTAATGACGCCTGGCGATAGATATGCGCGGCGACATAGGGGATGCCAATATACGAACGCATTCAGTTATATTTCTGAAATAAGTTTCACAATTTTCGGAGCAGGTGACAAGAATGGCAGGAGCTATGAATAAGTTGTCAACTGGTTGTATTGTAAACCAGTTGTTAATTCAATGTTAATAACAAGAGGCTGAACAGGATATTTACGAAATAGGAAAGAGGGGCATAAGGCGATAAATAGTAAAGTAAAGGCACAACTTATCTATTCTCGTAGAGGGAAGGCACGACCGAGTTGGTGATCACTACAAGCACGCAACTTCAAGACTGTCGAATAAGGAAAGAGCACGGGACTTCGATAGTATTGTTAGGAAAGAGCGAAACGGCGGCCCCAAGGCGACGATCTCAATGTGATTTGTGTTCATTGCATGCACATGTAGAATTTCATCCTACCGGCACAGCTGCTCCGGGACTGATGACAAACAATGCAAATAATGAACAAGCTTCTGATGGGCAAAACTGCACAAATTTTGGATCAACCGCAGGCCAATAAAGTATATTCCGTAGCATTAAGTATTATGGCTTAAATGCTGTTACACTTTAAATGATCAAATGAAGAAAATAATTAAATAAAGCTAAGAACGCGCGATACGACCCTACGTTGACCGCATCAACTGCGGAAGGAGCTCAGGGGCCTTGGGCTCAAAAGAAATAAGGGACGGCTCGTCTAAACAATCACAGGGAAGGCCCGGCCGACACATCACATCATCACACAGCCATGTCAAGCACAAAGGAAGGGACAACACTGCCGATTCAGTGCTCCTTCTTTAAAGGTTTAATCTAGGAAATTCATGTCGTAGTGATATCATCCAGCTGTATCCTGCCGTGCCCCTCCACTCGAAATTTGGCCCCATCTCCATCTTGCAAAAATCAAAGGGCTTGCGGCATCGCGCTTGATCCCTGCAAATTACGAAGCGAGCAACGAACCAAGACATCAGAACAATAGAACTGATGCTCACGCTTCTCACAATGTAACTTATTACAAAGCCGGGCGAATTCCCGACAGAGAAAGGCCCAGAGACGCAACTATCGAACCATGATCATCGCCGTACTTACACCACTTCAGACCGGTGCAATTGCCACGCATGCCGGCCAGCGCTATTGAGACACTGTTCACCCTTCATCACCAAAGGGGCCTTGCAGAGGGGGGAATCGGGCAGATCGGCATTGCAAGATACGAATGAGTAGTGTGGACATGCCAGAAGAGCAGTAGGGTGATTTGTGATCTCAAGAGGCCTGGGGGATGTGAAGAAAAGGGAGAATAGAAGAAGTCGGCCGCGCGAGTCAAAACGCAGACAACAGGATGAATATGCAGACGATCGGGGAAGAGGGCCCCAGAATGGTCGCCGAACTCAACATGGTGTGATGGACAAAGATCCGATAGTAGACAAGTATGGAGAAAGCAGCTTGTGTCTCATGCTTCTATGGGGTACCTCCCGTTGGCACAGACTACCATCGTATCTTGACCAACGTTGTCACAGAGTCTGTTGTTTATGAATATTTTCTCTTTTCTTTCAAAATATTTGGCTTGCACGGAGGACAGAAGAAGCCTTTTCTCTTCGGCTAATTCAGATTTCATATTCCAATCTTTTTCTTTGCCTATGCATAATCCCTGCACATCGATTTAGCTCATGCCAAGATAGTGCTTCCTGACCTCATCAACATCCCCCCATAGCAGGAGTCCAATATTGCAATTTCAGCATCCTGAAGAGCTTGATGGCGGACAGTTGTTCGACTTGTCTGCTCTGGGATCCCTGGTTAGTTCCCGAATTAAGGTCCACTTAAGAGCCTGTTGGCGGTGCTAGCTGGCTGTTAGGTTCTTTCGTGCTGCTGGTTTTTGCCCTCGTTTCTCTAGTGTCCGGCTCTGTGTCCGGTCCCAAGTTCACAGGTTGAGACGTCAATCTGGTCTCTGTGCGCTTGGTCTGGCCCACAAGTTTTGTCTAAGAAGTAATGTTGGTGGAGAGAGATGGGGAGGATGGAGCACACATCCTCACCGTCTACTGGTACAAATACGTTACTGCAAAAATGGGAAAATTGGGGTATATCAATCAGTCTTGATAGGGACGAAGATGGGAGATACGTATCGTATTTGCTGAAGTGCTTGTCGGACTCGCATCCCAACAATGAGGACCAATTTAAAAATCCCGATGAGCACAGCACAGTCAAATGAGTGTCAAGAGACTCTGTCTCAAACCCACCGGCCACGAATCAAAGCGGCAGTGGCTGCGATATTTCGGATGTTGCCGGCATAGCAGCTCGGCAACAGTGACGCCTACATGTACTATTCTGTTACCAGATCACCATGCCATAAAGCTTCAGGCGTCAGCCATCAACAAACGAATATCCATCTCAGATCACTGTTGGTCGTCTTGAGACATCGCTGGCCTTTCGCACAGCGTGGCCAGTCTGTCTCCTATGTCCCATGCTCAAGTCCGCAGGCCATTCCACCAAGACAGGCCCTTCCAGAATCAAGGATCGACGCCCACCTGCAAGTGAAATGCCTCTTGATATACGAAGTATTGTCACCACATTCACAACCCTTCCACCAGAACCAGAGCTAGCCTGTCGCTCCTTCTCTCCGCTCACACGTCATTCATGTATGGCGCTGTTGAACTTTGATATTAGGCGTCTTTGTTTGTTTGATTTATTTTTGGCACACGGACCAGTGCCAGCGGCAAGGCCGCGTGTTTTTGCTGACCTGTTTTGCTCTCCGCAGATTCTTGCTATAAGGCCGGATTGCTTTCAGCGTACTAACCAATTTCTCGATGAGCTACTGGCTCTGCAAACCTTGGTTTCTGCGGGAGCTCTTGGTGGCTGCCTTTGTTAAATTCATGGGATGGACTGCAAACCGTCCAAACGTACTGGGTTCAACGGTGTGTACTTTCGATAAACGCCCAAAGAAAACTACAGCTACATGCGGACAAATATTTACTACTCCGTATATCGACATACCACAAAGTCCATACGAAAGCCGTTTTGCATCTAAACTACATCTACCGAGCAAATCCTCATCTACACAAATGTTTACTAACCACATCCGAGTCAGTACATTTACCAAGTTACTCGAATAACACAGCTAACAACCAATATGGAGTATCATTCTCCATAAGTGACAGGGTTCAGGCGTCTGTCGGAACAGGAGCGGCGCCAATTATTCTACTTGTTCCTACTTGGGCTTGTAGGATGTGCGACATAGCACACTTTCTGTACTCTGTTTCTTCGTACCATAGTACTTTGTACTTGTTACGCACTGTCTTCACAAAGATAAATTACCGCGCGGAGTATCCTGCACAGGAATTGCGCATGTGTACGAAGTAATATTAAAGACCTGTGGTGATGATGTGAGTCTTGTTTTGTGATATATTACCAAAGTTTTCCAGCTGGCCTTTTTGGCGGCCGACCAGCCCGTCTATCTGCCCATCTATCTTGCTGTGTCTTGCCTGTCTCGCCCGTCCCGTCCTGCTGTTCATCCCTCATCCCTCCCGTCTGACAAATTACTTGAGTCTGCGGCTGGACTTTCATAGCCTGGGCTGGACGCATATGGTGCGTGTTGTGGACTCGAATGGGATATAATTAGCGCCCAGCCCGCCGGCGGCACTTTTGCCTAAGTTCCGCTGTAATAGTTCTGCAAGACTATCCAGCCCAGGTCCGTAAACCTGGTCAGGCGGAAATGTAAAGAGAGACACGGGAGGCCTGGTAAGGCCAAACAATTGAGCATGAGTACTTTAAAAATGTCCAGCGAAACTATCAAAGGAGTATGTCACTCCCCTCGCCTTACAAAAACTCCAACTGGTGTGGCCTGCTCCGCTCCTTCCCCACCAGCGCCTCTCTTTGCTTTTTCTGTTCCCTTTTATACTTCGTATATATATATTTTCGCTGATCATCTTTACGGCTCCTCCTGGAGCTCTTGATAGTTACTGCCTAATAATCCTACGAGCTTGAGAAATCGACCCATAATGTCTCTTCCGACTCCCTGGTATTGATTGAGAATGCAAATCCATCTGATGATGTGTATTAAGGCTCTCTACGAAGTACCCGGTCGTCGCCCCTCACCAGATGAGAGTTCACGGCTGGCACTCCGGCTTCGTCTGAGAGTAACCCATCGGAATAGTCTGGTGTTAACCTTGGTCTGTGCATCAGTGCGTCGATCATTTGCTACTTGGTCCACTGTGAGGCTGGCATGTGGATCAAGGATTTGCAGCAGGCGAGCAAGAGTATTACCAGGTATGGACAGGGTGTTTCTGTCCTCAATAGTCTACAGGCGTTGTCTTGCCGGTTTTGTATCTTATGTGACTTGTATCATGGCAAGGAATCAAAATGATACAAAATATCGCAGCAGGGTTCAAATTAACGTCATGTTCTATCCTATGAGAGGCAAGGCCAGCCGAGTCGACCAAGGACCAAGAGGCATCCGAAAGTGCATTACAATGCACAGGACTGCCCGCTATCGAGGCCACACATATGTAATGGCACGTCAAGTGCATAATCTCTGTTCACGCCGGGTGAAAATGTAGCGGACAAGCACCCCCAATACTACCTTCCACCAACACACAAAACAAACATTGGCAAAGTTTGGTCCGGTCAAGACATTGGAAGCGAAGGCGCGTGAATGGTTGGCTTGGGTTGGCAATGTTCAGCTTTGCTCCAGTTCCACTGACACCCTGTGATGTGTTTGCTATTAACGCTTGAATATCAAAGTCAAAGGCAAAGAAAGACACATCAGAATGGGCTCAATTGTCATGTTGTCCTATGTTCTTGCTGTCGTGTTGTCAATTGTCAGCGACGTTGATTGAGCGGTAAGACATGTCTTGACCGCCCACTGTCTATTTCTTTGGGTCTGTCCTTCTGTTTTCTTTTCCTCCTTAACTTCGCCTCATTTTGTCCCTTTGTCTCTGATTCTTGCGCTCTATTAATTGCCCGCATCAAACATCAAATTCTCCTATCCCCCTGGCCCCCTCGACACCCCTAGCGTCCAGAAGTTGGTTGAGAAGTCGGTGAAGGCCTGCAGATTCACTACACCATTGCGACTTTGGTTCTTCACTGTGTTAATAATAACGCAAGAAAATTATCCTTTTATTGCGATTGTACCTGTGACATCTACAACAATTTTTGACCAATGTTTCAGTTTCAGTGGTCGCAGTCCCTGATGTGCAATTGCTCGCTGCTCTTTGCTCTCTACAGTGATACAAGTACAGGACCCATCTAGAGCATTTGTCGACGCAACACTAAAACAAGTAAATTCCGGAAATAGGTCCGCGTAAAACTATTGGCTGGCAAAGTGGCAGGGAAGGTCAGTATCGTCTGTGCACAGATAAGACAGAGCAATATACATTCACATACCCTGTATCCTGTACATGTTTGAACATTTAGTCATAAAATATTCAGTTGGAAAAATCTAGTATTTTGACATGATCTAAAACGCGCAGTGCATAAATGACAGCATGCTGATGAAATTTTATTCGGCATGCTGGGGGTGCCTGTAGTGTTCGGGGTATTTACTTTGATGGATGGCTCGCGGCGCAAGTGCGAACAAAAGTTTAATTTTTAGCCCAACTATAACTGCAACTATCTATATGACAATTACGACAATATGAGGTCAATGCAAGGAGGAGCTAGCCGCTAGGAAGAAGGAAGAAGGAGGAGGAGGAGGCGGGAAGGGAAAAGTGCGGAAGTGAGCAGCCAAGTGTGCTTATGCACGACAGTATTACGACTACGTTAAGCCCAAGTCGATGCACAACTAAATAAACATATGGGCTGCAAATAGAAAAATACAAATCCGCTTGCCCGGGACGATGACCAAAGGGAAAGAGGACACCCGATGCCGAATTATGAGTGTAGGTTCTACGTCGTCAAGTGCTATTAGCCCCATGTGCACATCGTATGGGCTTGATTTACGTGTATAAGGGACTACATCTCTTCGTGCGAAACTCCGTATGTTGTGGACAGCCGGTGCATCTATATTCGCCAAGAACATATTTTGTCGACTTTGACGTAAAGACGTTGTAGCCATTCCAGACGAATATCAGGGATACACAAAGATGGACAACGATGGGTATCGATGGCATCGATAGACAGTGCAAGTGCATTAAGTAGCGGCGTGGATCTCGGTCGGCCAGTCCGCCGCCCGTCGTAACAGGTCGATACAGGACAGACGGACGATAGAAAACCAAACAAGCTGGGAAAGCTAAAGAAATGAACAATCAACAGACAGCCAGCGCGAAGATCATCGAAATCTAACCCGTAAGAGCAAGTGACCATTGCACCGGGGCCTACAGTACAAGTAGTTAGAAGGTGAGGGACGGTGCCACGGAGTACGGAGTACAGGGTACTTGCAAATAGATGAGACGGGTTGGAGAATAATAGAGCGGAATAAAATGGGGGGATACTAATACTAATCGTGAATAGTGCCAGACACCGCGAGACTGGTTGACTGATAGTAGTTTAGCTGGCGGCTGGCTTGATGCGTGTGAGAGAAACGAGCAACGGGAAAAGAGACTACTCAGTACGCGCGAGGGCTAGTGGAGATGTGCAGCTCATCAACGCAAGTATTTGAAATTATCTCAAAGCGTAGCCGTACGAGGTGCATCATGCAGCCAGTGACGGGGATGGTGTCTGTTTGAAACGGGCCCTTTTTGCTGTGATGTGTTGTTTTTGGCATTGTTGTCGTTGTCTTTGCTCTTGATGTTTCGGGCCTATATCTCGCAAATGTGGCTGACTCCTACTGGCAGTTTCCGGTATTTTCGTAAATTCTTTCAGGCTGCTCCGTGGCCTGCATCTACGACATAATTCCCTCTGTGGGGTTAGCCGTTTCTACGTTGTTCGTCACGTTTCGCATTTTAGCTTTTGATGTTAACTTTTGGGTTCTATGGTTTTTGTAGTGAGTCCCAAGATCTTTTGCATTCCGCGGATTTGCTACGTCTGTCAAGACTCTCGATCATAGTCTTTCCCGTTTGGATCTGTTATGTCTGTTTTGAGAGATGGAGCGAAAAGGGTCAAAAGACCGTATGGAATAAACTAAGAGTAAGAGCTAGCAATGAATCGGAATTATTAGAAGTAACTACATAGTAGAAAATAAACCCATATTTTCTAATCATCGTCTTCTCCACCTGCGCGGACGATCAACTTGACGCAACTCGACGCGGCTTGACAATAGTCTGTTGCGCTCAACTTTCTCGATTTTCCTTTTCTCTAGTGTTGCGGATCATGCAGGCTAGTGTGTTGGCGGTGCCCATCGCTCCTCTGAGTTTTCTTAATATGAAAATCGCGATATGATCTCCCACTCTGCATCGTAGGTTCTGAGCTTTACCTTTCACTTTTCTCATTTCTTCCACTTGACCCTACGGAATCCCAGAAACCACCGGTCCCGAGTTTGAGTGTGGAATTTGGAATCTAGAAATGGGTACTTGGGACCTGCAAACTAAGACGGTGAACGGGGTTAACTGGATTAAATAGCAAGAGAAAAATAAAATACTGGAGAAATCAAGAAAGGGAAAAAGGCCAAGATGCATCTCGAACTAGGTAAAGAAAAGAAATAGAAGCGAGACAGCCAACTAGAAATACGGATCTAGCAAGATAAAATTAACCAAGGTATTTGCACAAGTAGCCAATGAGATATATCCGGAACGATTCGTATATGAGATGGATTAGACGACTAGCAATTATGCAATAAAAAACAACGTCGAGAACGGCTAGACAATGGCTCACGGCATCTAGAATCAAAAGACGTACAGTTACGATGCAGAAACATCAAAAGCAGCTTGCTAGGGGGACAATTACTCAAGAGTTCCGTCATAGCTGCTACTTATCCCGTGGAAACCGTTACTTGTATCCCGCCTCCTCACGGTATTCCGAACAATAACGGCCAAGACTGGGGCTTGAAATAGCCTGGCTTGTTTTTCTATACACGTATTCTTCGTGTTCGTCGCCTCTAGCCATGCTGACTAAGGATCACACATGCAAAGCACCTTCTGTTCAAGGCATAGTGATGCCGAGTGACTATACGAGTGTCGCATAAAGTAGACGTCGTTCACAAGGCTGGCCTTGCCAAACATGACAATGGATACGAATCGACGGGATTAACAAGATGCCGTTTGCCGATGATACCCTGGTAAACTTCTCACTCTTCCCCACAAACAGGAAGCGAAATGCGTACCAAGGGGGCATGCAACTACATCTTGATGATTGTACCTTTCGGCACAAGGCACAAAGTCTTGTTTGGGAACTTTGCAATCTCATGACAGTTTGGTTTTTAAATTTATTGCAAAAGAAACAAATGTCTTACATAATTACTCGTTGAACGGCAAAGCTACATCGGCTACTGTGGGCGCTGCCGGCCGAGATCCTTTTACGAGGGGACCGAGATCCTCGGACCATCTCCAATGTGTGGCATATAGAAGGTGCACTTGATGATCAAGAAGCTGCACGAGCATCAGGGTTTTGGCAAACATCAGTCTAACTGCCATGCAGTCGGATATCGCTGTGGAAACGCAAAATGCAAGCCGGGAGGTATTGAAACGTCCAGCATGAGCCTTGCCATAATAAACTGCTCACTCTCTTAAAACCCGGCAATTAAAATATCGGTAGTCACATCTAACGGGAACAACTTATATATATCAAATATATTGTAGCTAACTAATATTTTTCTCCCATCCAAAATCCAAGGACTATATAATATGTAATTCCAGTAACCAGCGGTATTAAGCAGTGCGTTTTGGTAAAACAAAAACAGTAAACAAAAGAAACAAGATGTAAATAAATAAAAAGGGTGAAGAAGTGAAAAGTAAAACTAAATGGGTAAAATGCGTTTGTCAAAATAAATACAAGACAAGAAAAGAAGTGAAATTCGTTAAACATTAAAGCTGATAAGACATGTCAGTGAAGACGTCTAGATCAGGAGGACGGCGACTGCGGCAAAGACAGCTGCCACGACACTGCCGACAGCACGGTTGGCACCTGCAGTGACAACAGGCGTAGTCGACGGGACAGAAGAGCCCGAAGTGCCAGCAGCCGGGGCGGTAGTAGTGGCCAGGGTGGTCGAGCCAGCAGGAGGAGCCGAGATAGGCACCGAGACGGAGCTGGCAGGAGCAACAGGGGTGGTGCTGGGCTTGGCGCCGTACGAGGTGGTCTCGCCAGGGACGTACGGAGTAGTGCTCTTGACAGGGACAACAGGGGTTGAGGACTCGCCGGGGCCAGCAGGGTAGGTAGTAGTGCCAGAAGCAACGGGAGTAGTAGACTCGCCGGGGCCAGCAGGGTAGGTAGTAGTGCCAGGAGCAACGGGAGTAGTAGATTCGCCGGGGCCAGCAGGGTAGGTAGTAGTGCTAGGAGCAACGGGAGTAGAGCTCTCGACAGGAACAACAGGAGTCGAAGACTCGCCGGGACCAGCGGGGTAAGTGGTAGTGCCAGGGACGGCAGGGGTGGTGGTCTCACCAGGACCGACGGGGTAGGTAGTAGTGCCGGGGACAGCGGGGGTAGTAGTGCCGGGGACGACAGGAGTGGTAGGATAAGGAGTAGTGTAGGTCTCGGTGACAGGGCAGATGGTGGTGCTCACGCTGATAATCTCAGTCGTAGTCTGGCCAGGTGTGCAGCCAGCAGTGCCGGGGCAGGTGGTGATGGTATACGACGTGGTCTTGAAGACGGTCGAGGTTGTAAGGTAAGTGGTGGTGCCAGTCGAACAGGGGGCAGTGGTGGTATCAGTCTCGACCTCAGTGGTGGTGGTACCGCTAGGGGTAGACACGGGAACGGAGCTGACGGGCACCGAAGGGTAGGTGACCGGGACAGAAGGAGAGCTGACAGGAACCGAGGGGTAGGTAACCGGGACAGAAGGGGAGCTGACGGGAACCGAGGGAACCGAGCTGACAGGGACAGAAGAGACAGGCACCGAGGGGTAAGTAACGGGGACCGAGGGAGAAGAAACGGGAACCGAGGGAACGGACGACACAGGGGCGGTCGAGCTGATCACATCGGTAGAGCAAGGAGTCGAGGTCGACGGAACCGAGGAGACGGGCACCGACGGGACGGAGCTGACAGGGACAGAAGAGACAGGCACCGAGGGGTAAGTAACGGGGACCGAGGGAGAAGAAACGGGAACCGAGGGAACGGACGACACAGGGGCGGTCGAGCTGATCACATCGGTAGAGCAAGGAGTCGAGGTCGACGGAACCGAGGAGACGGGCACCGACGGGACAGAGCTCACAGGGACGGAGCTGACAGGAGAGCTCGAGCTGATGTCGGTAGAGCAAGGAGTGCTGGAAGGCACCGACGAGACAGGAATTGAAGGAACCGAGCTGACCGGGACGGAGGTCACGGGGACTGACGAAACGGGAACCGACGAGACCGGGGCGCTTGAGCTAATGTCGGTCGAGCAGGGAGTCGAGCTTGAAGGAATCGACGAGACAGGAACAGAGGGGACCGAGCTGACAGGGATCGACGAGACAGGAACAGAGGGGACCGAGCTAACAGGGACCGACGACACTGGGGTGGAGCTGACGGGGACCGAGGAAACGGGGCCAGTCGAGCTAATGACATCGGTCGAGCAAGGAGTCGAGCTAGAAGGCACCGAGGAGACCGGCACCGACGGAACTGAGCTCACCGGGACCGAAGAAACGGGAACCGAGGAGACAGGCACAGACGGGACGGAGCTAACAGGAGAGCTAGAGGTGATATCGGTGGAGCAAGGGGTAGAGCTCGAGGGGACCGAAGAGACAGGCACCGACGGGACGGAGCTCACAGGGACGGAGCTGACAGGAGAGCTCGAACTGATATCAGTGGAGCAGGGAGTCGAGCTAGACGGCACCGACGAGACAGGCACCGAGGGAACAGAGCTCACGGGAGTAGAGCTGACAGGAATAGAAGAAATGGGACCGGTCGAGCTGATAACGTCAGTCGAGCAAGGAGTAGAGCTCGAAGGGACAGATGAAACAGGCACTGAAGGCACCGAAGAAGCGGGCACCGAAGAGACCGGGGCGCTTGAGCTGATATCAGTAGAGCAGGGGGTCGAGGTGGAAGGCACCGAGGAGACCGGCACCGAGGGAACAGAGCTCACGGGCACCGACGAAACAGGCACGGAGCTGGCCGGGACAGAAGAGACCGGGGCGGTCGAGCTGATCACATCGGTAGAGCAGGGAGTTGAGCTTGAGGGAACCGACGAGGCAGGAGTAGAAGAGCTGATGTCGGTAGAGCAAGGGGTCGAGCTGGACTCGGGCACAGACGAGACAGGCACCGAGGTCACAGGAGTAGAGCTGACGGGCACCGAGCTGATGGGAGCGCTCGAGCTGATATCAGTGGAGCAGGGAGTCGAGCTCGGGGTCGACTCAGGAACAGAGCTGACAGAGACCGACGAAATAGGAGCAGTCGAGCTGATGACGTCGCTGGAGCAGGGTGAGCTCGAAGGCGAGCTGACCGAGACGGAAGAGACAGGAACTGAGGTGACAGGAACTGAAGTGACAGGAACTGAAGAAACGGGGCCAGTCGAGCTAATCACATCACTCGAGCAGGGCGTCGAGCTGGACGGTGTCGAGACAGGCGCCGACGAGCTTACTGCAGAAGACGTGGGCGGTGTGTAGACAGGCGAGGAGTAGACGGACGAGGAGGACGACTCGGTCGACGTGGTGCAAGGCGACGAGGAAGACGATGGGGGGTATGAAGGCGTGGCGGAGGTGGTGGGCTGGGTGAGGGCGGTAGTAGAGGGGAAGAGCACGCAGTGGCAGGCGTAGCTGATGGCCGAGACATCACTGGGGCAGTTGTTGTTGCGAGCCCAGTCGGTGGGCAGCGACACGGCAGTCTTGGTCGGGCCGGCCATGAAGGAGCTGCACCACGGGGTCGGGTCCGGCACATGGCGGGTGTCAATCATTGCACGGATGCAGTTGTTTCCTTCCTGTTTTGTTAGTGCTGCTTGAAAATGTCTATCATAAAAAAAAACATACGCAGTTTGCGTTGGCACCGGCCGCGAGGGCGGCAATGGCGAGGATCTTCCACATTGTGACGGTGTTCTTGTTCTTCGTTCTTCAAAAGTCTTCGAAAGGGTCCTATTAGCAAATGGAGGACAGGCGAATAGAAGATGAAGCTGGAGAGAAGAATGAATGAAGGCTGACTTGGAAGCCAAACCGATCTGAGGATGGGAACGCACGACGATATATATGTAGATGTTCTGAATACAACTGACCTTGATATAGGTATAAGCATATAAATGACAAAGCTATAAATAATAAATCATAGATCAAATCAATAATCGAAAAGTACCATTCTTGTCAGTGGGGTTGGGATGCAGCTGGCAGGCTGGTCCTAGTCTAGTCGGCTGGCCTGGTCGGCTGGATGGGCTTCCTTTTCTTTTTTGTAATGTATTCATTGGTATTTTATCTTGAATTTATCTCGTTTCCATCTTATTATTGTCCCATTGCCATTCTATTTAGACTTTGTTTCCTGATGCAGCGAGACACCTCGAAGACATTGCCAGTATTTGATATTGCATCGACGATAGGAGGAGACAGTATCGAGGATCCTGCGCTCAAGAGATTAATGAAATATTTTTGATCAAGCTACGCGGTTGAGTCATGTTATTTCAGCAAATTGTTTTCATTTCACAATCACAGCATAGTCACTCGGGGACAATCATGAAAAAGTACAATGAAGCCGCAAGGGACGAGAATAGAAAGAGTAGATACTCTGTGCAGAGCAAAGAGATGTGACAGACACCCTTGGCACCGGAGAGGAGATGCCGGGCCAACAGGTACAAAGTAGAGAGGTAGTTGGGCGGACGAATAGGAATCAGAGAGGCAAAGTGACGACAAGGAACAAGCGAAAATTCGTATATGCAGCTACGTGGTAGCCTTCAGGAGGAGGAGGAGGAAACTCAGGAGCAGGAACTGCAGCTGGCACATACATCTTGACTCTCACAGCCTCCACATTTCTACCAAGATCTGTACGATGACGAGGTAGCTTTATTATGACTGTCTATTCATGATATTTCATCGTTAATGCTCGTCTTATTTTGTCTAGTTTTTCATTAGTTTTTCGTTTTCGTCGAGATGTCAGGTTGCAACAGCCAACGTCCAAATATCCATAGCTACGCGCTCGTTAATTCTGGCTATGAGAATAAAGACACATATTTTACAAGAATTTATCGAGTAAAAATAGAAAAGCCAGCTGAAGACGTTGCTCATCGACACGAGAACCCCACACACCCCTGTCAAGGCGAGCACAGCCAAACATAAGCCTAACCAGGGTGGGATAAAAGTGTAAATACGTCGTTGGGCAGAATATACATGGCTGGAAGTCAATGCACAACCAAGGCCAACGACTAGTTTTGGTTTAGTACAGGGTAAACAGCAGCGAGGGAAGCTGGAAGCAAGAAAGTAAACAGAGGGGCTGGAATACGACGTCGCAATGGCAGCCAGTGGGCGGCCAGCAAGCAAATGGCCAGACCATGGCCATGGCAGCTATTTACGTATGCAGTTGGCAAATCCGGTTGTTTTTTTCTTTACCAATTTTTCACTTTAATTCTCCCCGGGCCACGACGTTATTCTACATGGAATGCTAGAGATCGGAATGCTGGAGCAGGGGTCAACTCTAAATCGACGGGATCTTGGAAACAGTGAGAGCGGAATAATACTCAATACGGCGTAATTGCAAATGATACGGGCGAGACATTACTCTGTACAGAGGTAGCAAATGAAAGACATACAGAGACATACAGAGTAGCGAGACAACGAGGCAGCGAGACATGGCAGATAAGTGCAGGCATAAATGGCTAAACAGAGCTTAAAACAGCTGACAAGAGGTTGAATAGGATTCATAAAAGGCCTGTTCAGAGCACAAAATAACGGCGACCATATGGTCGGCGAGTACTGACAGACTGATTCACTTCATAATTAAAGAGGCCGAGGCTGTCAAGGGATGAATAGTGATTTAGGATATCAAGTTATCAGGGTATCACCATGGCAGACAAAACACAAAGGATGTCGAGAGGCTGAATACGAGTATCAAGGGATACCTACTGGCTGTAGACGTCGAAATTGGAGGGGTTGTACAGAGCTGCAGGAGTAGGGGAGTTGGAAGAAGCGGACGATGACATGGCAGATCAATGACGAAAGAGGCAGAGCGGCGGTTGGACGAGGGATAACTGTGATGGAAAGGAAGCACACCGGAAGAAGAAAGCAAGAAAGTAGGAAAGCAAGGATAGAAGAAAAGAAGAAGAGAAGAAGCAAGTAGAACAAGGATTAGGAGGGATTAAAGTGATCTCCACACCAGATGCACAGGAGGATCGGGCATCGTGAGAGGACGAGGCCGTCTCCGCAGTGATTATGATACTACTGATAGATTAAAGTGTGACTGCGCGAAGCAATTAGAAGAAGTACCAAACGTGGTCGGGGTCGAAATAAGCAAAGACAAATCGCAAATAGCAGATGAAAAAGAGAAAAGAAAGAAAAGAAGGAAAGAAAAGAGTTGCCACATCGAGGCTGAATATGGCGGGGCAGGGACAGGGGATGTAAGACGGATACGATACGGATAGACGGAAAAGACTGGGAAGAGGGAGGATATCAGAGAAGAGAAAGTCGAAAGAAAAGAAAAGCAAAACAGATCGCCAGGAGACAAAGTTGAGGCGACAGGAGACAAAAGACAGACCGCCAGAATAGGCAACATGCTGCGTCGGCTGCCGAAAAAGGAAGCTGCGGCAAGAGAAGGACTGTACCGCAGCCCAAAAGAGAAGACAGAAAAGACTCGTGGACGCATTCGTTGTGTTTCTTTCAGAGTGTCAACGTGTTTCTTTCAGCTCGCTTGCTTTCAACATCAACACCAACAGGCTGCTGATGTCGATGGTTGTGCTGTGTAGATACAAGTGACAAGCAACGATGCTGTGAGTTGTACAAGTACAGAGTAAACACGCGCAACTAGTAGGGTCCACTTTTGCAGGGGCAGCCAATCATTTTATTCCATTTTGTTCTCCTGTCAATGAATGCCTAATCTGGTTAGCGCAGTTCTCTGGGCGTCTGGTTGGTTTCGTTCTCTTGTTTTTCTCCTCTCTTTTTCAAGTGAAGACGGTTCTTTTCATCGTGATTACTTTGACAAAACTGTCCAGTTGACCTCTCATCCAGAACAGCCAAAGTAGAGCAGTCACACCTTAAACACAGAGAGCATGCCAATGTCATGGCTGACGCCGTCAAAAGTCCTCCAACCAAACGTAAAAGTCCTCGAGGCCACCAAACTACTGAATACAATTCTCTGTACAAACTATCAGCCAGCAATCAGAGGACGTCACATCTTCTAACACGCTATCAGGCCCTTTACCTGTACTTGTTCTAGTCCCGGCATTCTGTGAGACCTGTTTCGGAAACGATAGTTGTTGGCCCTAGTGACGAACCAACTAGAAGCGTTTGGGAGCATAAAGATTTCAAAGGATAAGATACATTTAATTGTGTGTGGTTTGTGTGATGCCCAAAGTACTCTCTACATACTATGAACGAAAACGTTTGAAATTGTTCAAATGCAGTCATAAGATGGAATAAACGCGGAGTATCGATTATCGATAGAATGGGCGAGAGAAGCCAGAGCAAAGAAAGAAGTCTAGAGCAGGCGCAGCTATCGGCATTATTAGTGAACAATAAAAAACGATTGAAAAAGGGCAGGAAGACCAGATGGTATTGCTGTTCATAGAATAGAAAGGTCAAGCGAAATGCAAATTAGGAACATAAATGAGTCAAGAAATCAAGAAACCAAGAAATGAAGAAATCAAAACAAGTCAAGACGAAAAGACCTCTTCCAAAAAACCAATATTGACGTGTAGCTCTCACCTTGGCGGCGTGGCCTTTGCAAAAGGACGCAGGCCTGCATGGCCAGATGCACCGGCGAGGAGGCTATGATGTACAATGTATCCATTTCTGCCGTCTACAAGCTAATCCATTAAAAGTAAGCAATATCAGGGGACATAGGAGAGACTCCAAGACTCCCAGGAAGGATTCACGAAAAGTAGCGACGGCAACAAACGAAAGGGTCCTTTTAGGGTCTTTTCTCATTTTTCGCCGTCTTTCCTTTCTTTCTTTCTCTGACAGTAATCCTCTGCATCCTGATTGTGGCTGGAACTTGTATTGGCTGAGCCATGCTTTCTTTTGTTCTCGTTCTTGTGTTCTTTTGTTCGTCTTTCAATTTGTGGCTTCTTTCTTTTCTTTTTCTTCTCTTGTATTTCCTTGTTCGCTCTAGCTTTGGTCTATTTTTTGGTGTCGTCCTCTGTACTCTACTCTGTATTACAGACTACGCCCATGTGACTCGGGGATGGCGGCGTGTCTCACTTTAGCACTTGTGCCCTGTTTCATATGCAGATTGAGAAGCAGTACACCAAATTTTGAGGGCGGAGGCTGCGAGGGACTGAGTACAGAATACGCATGCAAAAGTAAAATTGCATGCACTGCAGATGCACCTAAAATGAGCTTAAGATCAGACGAAGGCAAGACATGAACAGACTCAAGACTGCAGAGAGACATAATCAGGAGATGCAGTAAAACTCGTGGCTGAGATGATAGATCTTTAATTTTATCGCAGTCTAAACTTAATCTCCAATCTGAAGAATAGATGATGAATCTGTAATCAGCGAAGCAATGTTGAACTTACTTCTAGCATGATATCCATGACTCGTGCGACACTAATGATGTAATTGTGCTGGAAATGTAACATTGATTTTTTATGTAGAAATAATGCAGTAACCTGTAGAGGGGGTTGTCGGCATCTACGGTATCACTATTAAATGTTACAGCATAATGAAAAGAATCAAGATCACCACAGACAGTACCACCCAATTAAGGTTTGCGTCGTGGTGGTCAGTATCCATGGCTGGCCAAACGTCAGTGGCCGGCCAGCCATGCTTGTCTGTTGGCGGTGACCACAGGGTCTACAGGGTCTGCAAATGGCCAAGTCAAGGTCGCATCGGGCAGTGGCAGCCGCAATGGTCGCTCGTCATAGTGGTCGCTTTTCTTTTGATTCTTTCATCGTGTGATCCTTCAATCCTTTTAAGCAGGTTTGCCTTTCTCTCCCCACCTTGATTGTATTTTGTAATGATAATGGTCTTGCTATTTTCTCCTCTTTGTATCTTTCTCTCATGCATGTCTTGCTCGAGGCCTCTCCTGTCTTGTGTCTCTAGTCTTGCGGTGAAAGCAGAAGGAATAAATGAACAGTAATAGAATGCTCTGCAATACGAGTGTGGGAGTGTGGCTGCTGTGCAAATCCTGGTAAACTGGAGTGCAGCTGGCTGCAGCCGCGGCTGCATCTGCAGCTGTGAGGTGACTTGTAAAGTACTGTGCAGCATACGAGGTGGCGGGCTTGAATCCTCTCTACAAGTACTCTACTAAAGCTTTTGCAAAAGTCCAAGCATGTTGTGAGAATATTGATGCAGGCGCAACCGAGCTGCATGTGGAAGCAAGGGTGATGCAGGTGGTTTTCGGCGTGATAGGGTGTAGAGGGCGAATCTGCTGAGGAGAGAGGGAGGTTGGCAAAGAGAATACGAACCCGTGCAGTAGCTTGCCAACAGCTGTCCAATCCCGGCTCCAGTTCAGCTGCTCTATTTTTGTTCCTATTTTTATTCCTGACTTATTCCCTGCCACCTCGTAATAGTGCATAGAGTGCATGCAATGGTTGCTGAGCTGTCTGCTACCAATTTACTCTCTCTGTACATTGTACTCTCACAAAAAGAAGTGTACCTGACAACTGGAATGGAGGGGGATCGCCACAGCAGTTATGCATGCCTCTCTCATTCCATCATTGAGCGTTTCGTGCGATGTGTTCCTTCCGACAGCATTCCGATCGTATGCATTTAACAGTCCGGCAGTTTCTTGGGATTTTTAAGGAATGCCTAAAGGAATAACGTTGGCTGTAACCGCTGAGTGGCGTTTTAACCGCCCACAGAACCATAGAACCTTTCAAAATAAGCTCGCATCACAGCGATGATCTGGATGGTCTTGACGATCTCTGTTCAGCCGTACTCTGTACTCGGAAACCATCAAGATAGTCACTGCACATTCACGTCAACCAGGTGGCACCTGTCGCTGTCATCGCACTCAGCATCTGTCTGTCAGAAAATGCACCGTGGCGTCGTGAAACTTGTGACATGTCTGTGCTTGTGTTTGCAAACTCTATTTCGTGCGACTTGGAAATATTCCGACTGTCCTACCAAACTCTTTTTGTTATGTCTCTTTGTGTATCGTAGCACCTGGTTTTATTTATTTGGAAACTAGTTTTTTTTTTAAAAAATATAGATAATATACAAGATGAATATTTCGGAAAACTTCTCGCGATAGCCAACAGACAATAAAAACTACAAATTCGAAGAAACACGGTAACCTACTTCAAAAAATCCGATTTATTCATCATTGAAAACCTCGTTATTCAATGGCATCACCGGTAGCAACATAAGCGCCAGGATGTTGGTTCGTTGCCCACAGCCTCTAATCTTCCTATCTGCCTCATTTTTACTTGTGCATCGTAGAATTTACACGCCGTGCATGATCGACGGCGGCGTACAACATGCGATGGTTCATGGGATCATTGACCGAACTGGATGGAAAAGGTTGCGGGTTTTTGAATCAAGAAAAGATCATCACCTTGCCGCCTCTTTTGGCGCCGTCGTCGTCTTTTGACGTTGTTGGCATCTGTGATCTTTGACGCTTTTGTTGCCGCCGTGCCGCCTCGTCCTAATGCAGCTGCCCTCTTTCCAAATGTGGAAGCCAAGTCCTATCGCATCTATTCTGGTTGACGTTTTTGGTTAACAAACTTCTCTTGTTGTAATATCTTGTGATATTTCCGGCCGCTCCGTTTTTTTTTCGGACATCCGTTTGTTGTTTTTGGTCTGTTGTCTGTTGTCTGTTGTTTCTCGTCTGTTGTTCTTCAATGCCAATAACATATTGGGTCTGTGCACACCACCAAGCACACCAACACGAACACTCCGAGCAGCCAGTACGGCCGTTGAGCTTTCAAAAGTCAGCCAAGGCTCTGTTGGCCTCTTCAGTCGCTTAACACTCTCATTCTCGTGAACAATGCTTGGCTAGCTGCCGTCTTTCTGGAGTCTTTCCGTGTACCTTTGTCGCTCAGCCGAGCTGTCTGGCTCGCTTTGTCGTTCTTTGTCGACACTTGGTTTGCAAGCTGGTATCGATTGCTTGGATATTCTTTCATATTCCAAATAATATTGATAACGCTCGTTTGCCTAAATCTAATGTACGAATGCAATCACCAAGTGTTCTCGTGTGACCTAATTGCATCCGTTGGGCTTGGGGTCTTACATCGGTATCACTTCACCCGGAGCGAAGATACCATGAACGACGAGTGAACTTTATGAAAACTTGATGGTGTCATGAAGGTCTTTCGCGTTTAGAAAAGAAATTCAGTGCTGAGAGCTGGTGGTTGCAGCCCTTCAGTTTGCAACTTGACTCCCGATTTGGGCATATACGGCAGACCAATACACAACCATCCGGTATTAGTTGTAAACTGTGAGCTGTGCCACGCCGGACGTGTCAAGTGGAATGAACCATGTGCCACGCATATGTATTAGATGCATCTAGAGATTAGGTGTGGCGTCCAACCCGTGGCCGCGATACATGAGATCAGCGCGCAATCAAACAGCCAGAAGAAATAAGAAGAAGAAATGCAAAGTAAAGACGATTGAACAAGCCAAGCGCCATGGGTTCACAAAAAACCACGGCAATTCAGCAACAATCACAAGTTTCACCTACACCTTCCGGCATCTTTGCTGATGAATTGAGGTGGGCTCAGGTGAACCCTTAACGGTATCCTGAAGAGACCGCAAAGTACAACCGTACATTGATGAGTCACTAAATATTTGGCCGCTGGCTGTCATACAATAGTGGTGTGTTGGAGGTCTGGGGCTGTGTTGAACTGAACGTGGGTTATCTGTGTACGGGACATCGTGAGATGTTCATCATGACATCGCGGTGACATGATTAGTCATTATATTGGACAAACGCTACGTGTCTCATACCGATTATCTGCTCATACCGATTATCTGCAAAGTGCGAGCATGCACTGTATGTAATGCGTTTGTATGTGTCCATGGTCGTCTGAAATGGAAGGAGCGACGCGTGAAGACATTTGGAAGGTTCGAAGACGTCTCGGCAAACGCCAAACATGGAAGGAGCGATGGCCATGCAAACAACTGTGTGCAGTGACTTCCATCCTGAGTAGCAAACTAAATCACTCCTACCTCACTATTGAATTGCCCGGACCTCGTCTGACGTGGGGAGATATCGTGACTTTTAGGTATTCGGCGTCTCTGCGTCACCCTTTTTCACAACTCTTGCCGTCTGCTCTTGATTATTTGACAGCCACCGATACCCAATATCTTCACTTTGAACCAACACGGATACTGAAGTCTCCGCCGCCATGGATATGCTCGGCACCACTGACTACTATGCTCTTCTCGAGGTGCCTCGGACCGCCACAGCCGCCGAGATCTCGTCCTCGTACAGGCGCCTTGCGCGCATCAAGCACCCTGACAAAAACCGTGACAACCCAAATGCCACCGTCCTGTTCCAGGAGCTGCACTCGGCATACTCTGTTCTCAAGGACGCCACGGCACGTCGCGACTACGATGTCAAGTTCAATGCCGCCCACGTCCAGCAGGAGCAGATACGCCTGTTTCGCCAGCACAGGCAAAAGGCTGCCTATGCGGGTGTCAAGGCCTTCAATGTCAAGACCTGGCACCAGACCAGCGGCTTCTACAATGCCAAGACGTCCAAGGATCCGTGGATGGCCGATAATGTCTCGTCCACAAAGTACCCGCCGTCGCCGCCCGACAAGGGCACCTGGCCTGACCGCCCGCCGCCGACCGACGAGAAGCTCGAGAAGGACATCCAGGCCGCGCGCAACGATATCGTCCAGAAAGACAAACGCGTGGCATTGCTCGACAAGCAGCTCAAAGAAAAGCAGAACCTGGTCGCGGCTCTTTGGCAGATCTCGGGCGAGGTCGAGCAAATGAAGGTCCGGGCCCAGCGTAAGCAATCGCAAATCAATGCCGCGCACCAGGAAAAGGCGTGGGAAGCCGCCCTCAGCAAGGGCTATACCGGGTGGAACTTTCCAACGATGCAGTCCGTCGCCATTGTCAAGCCCGACGGCAGCACAGTGTTTGAGGAGATGCCGGTTGTGCCTGACTCGGCTCCCATCGAGCCCCTACCCATGGACGCCGCTAATGCCGAGACCCTCCGCGGCCTAGACGCCGCGCTCGAGAAGCTCGCCGTGAAAGCAGCTCAGGCTACGGCCGACATTGAAAAGACCACAGTCGAGATGAGAGATATTGCAGCCGAGACGATAAAGATCAACGAGGAAAAGGCCAAGGCAGAAGCCACGCTGCGCGAGCTGTCGCGCCGCTGGCGGATCCAGCACTTTGGTGTCGGCGCTGGCACCGACCGTGGCTGTTCTGGTAGGGACAAAGATGCAAGCAGCCACGACGAAGCCGCGGGTAACGAAACTGGCTTCGACATGTGGGCTGCATGGGGCGACAACGAGTGCGGTAGTGACGGTGCCCCCGAGTGGCCCGAAAACGATGTCGACCCAGACTGGGACCACCACCAGCCGTACTATGACGAATTTTATGACGTTAAAGGAGAAGGCGACGACGATGAGGCTGGAGAGACTATACGGCCGTCGTGGTCTGCCAAAGAGCCTGTGCAGGAAGCCACCTGGGAAAAGACGGTCTCCAACGATGCCAATACTGTGGAGAATCTTGTTGTCACTGACAAGGAGCGCGTCGACTCCAGTGGTTTCAGCACTTCCAGCGATGCCGACAAGACTCGGCCAGCCAACTCTCAATTCTCCGAGGACGACCGGGCACCACCGCTCACGACTAAGGAGAGTGTTTGGAATGCCTACAAGGAGCTGTCCATCAAGTCACCCAAGTCGACGGCCACTCCGCAGGATATGCCTGTCACCGACACCCCGAAGCCAAAGCCAAAGTCGAAGCCAATGTCGCGGCGGATAGATAATGTCTGGGCCGCCAAAGACGGCGATCTCATTGACCTTGGCTGGGGATCTGACGAGGATTATGAAGAGCCGATTGCTAGTACAACAAAGAGCGGCCAAGTCCTTGGCGAGCTGCCGCGGCGGTGGTATGGAAACGGACAGGCTGCACACGATGAGCTGCGTCAAGATAGATGGAACAACGACACCTGGCAACGGGAGACCTGCTACGAGTGGTGAGGGCGTATAATTTGGTCTGTTTCCTAAACACTGGTGTAAACAGTTTTAGACTAGCCAGATGAAGAATAAATGCAAAAGTATGGAGCTGCTATTTGGCGTACTTTGGTGATGTGAGGTGCTTTGATGATATCATGAGATAGACTTTGGGAAGATGGGTGGGATCGCAACAACTTCATTAGGACATACTGAGTGTCGGATCGTAGTAGGCTAGGTCCGAGAACAATATTCGTTGGTTTGGACAAGCAGTATTATTGATACTTCTTGAGCAAAGACAATAGGCTTATGCACTGTTTATGTTTACATGGCACTGACTTATCACCTGCCATCGATCTTATAGACGACTAGGGACGATGACATAATCACGGGAAAAGAAGACGTTGACTGGTTTCAATAATTTTACTTTTTTGACGACACCTATTCTTCTCAATAATTTCTCATTCAAGAAGCGCGCCCTTCTTTCAAGGATCGTGCTTTCCGGGTTCATATGGAAGGGATAAGATCAATCATTAAAAGAAACACACAAAGAATTTGGAATATCATCTCATAATAACGCCTTTTCAGGTCCAACTTTTAAATCCCTCCTGCAGCGTTTCGCCACTGCCAACCCATAAAAGAGACATAAAAGTGAGAGAAAAAGAAAAAGAAAAAAGGTGCCGGGGGGCTGGAGACTCAAAGATCAGTCATCCCACTTAAGCCTTGGCCTGGGTGGGAACGACCTTCTTGCCGTCCTTGTTGTACCGGACACGCGGGGGGGGAGCGCGGTTGCGGCGGCCAACACGGGAGCGGACACTAGATAGTTAGCATTGACAGTTTTATTACCTGGGGATAGGGGGAGGTCTGTTTCTGGTTTGAGCAGAAAACAAGACCCTCCTGGGAGCGTCTAGCCAAGGTTCTTCTTTAGCTCACGGAGGGTGGTGCAAAGATAGGTGCTGTATTGAAGGCAACGCTTCGACAGCTCCCGTCCTTGACCACTCCCCGTGTTGTCTCTCCCAAGACAATACAACGTACCGAACGATCTTGCCGTGGATGGCGCAAGAAACGCAGTACTGCAGCTTAAGGTACATCTTGGGGACGGTGTAGTCAGCGAAGACCGAAGCGTCCGAGATATCACCTGGACTGTTAGTGTTTGTTCTTCGTGAGACTCTGGAGAGATCGTGGGATCAGAACGTACGAATAGCGGCAGACTCGACCATGTTGCGGATGGTGAATCTCTTGATGGCCTTGTCCTTGGGCGTGCAGCGCGAGCAGTTGGAGCAACGGATCGGCTTGACGTGGCCGCGACCCTTCTTGTTGCGGCCGTTGTTCTTTCTCTTCTTGACCATTTTGGCGGATTTGTTGTCGACTTGGTGGTTGTAGGTTGAAGGAGAAGGAAGGAGGGGAAAGAGAAGACAAGCCCAGACTAAGTAAGAGGTCGAGCAGATGGAGATGGCAAGCGAAAGAATTGGCCCCACCGAATTGAAAAAATTCACAAGGGCTAGTGCGAGCCCTAGCACGTGACTCCAATTTTGGCAAATGCTGGTAATGTGAAACGCGGAAATACTAGCTCTGCACTAGACGCCACGCTACTGCCTGCGCCACACCAATCAATCAAAGCCCTCGAGACCTGTGCAGCGCGGCGAAATCAAATTCTGCTGGGTGGGATTTTTCTTTTTTGAGACCCGCCCACATAATTTGTGGGGCGGACATTTTTCGTTCCAGAGAGCACAATGTATTTCTCGCTCGATCAGGTAGGCTACTTCTCTTCTCTTTTCCCTTCTCACCACCATCTTCAAATTTCTGAAAGTTTGCCTAGGACGCAATCCTTATTGCCAGGTGAGCATAACCAGGAGTCTTGTGGATGGTCGTCGAGTTGTCGCCGTTTTTGCTTTCATTTGCTTTTCTTTTCTTTTGCGTCGTCCGGCGTCTGATCTGATGGTCCGTTGTGTCCGCCAGAGAAGAAGATTCTGGGTCGACTTCATCTGCAGCGTTGCCTCAGTTTGAAACTTCATCATTGCGTTTGCTTTGCCCCGCGACGATACCCAACGACGACTCGACGGCCTCCCAAGCACTGGCTGCTATTTTGCAAGCATTTCCATTTGTTCCAAGTCTAACTCCCCTAGAGGCAAGATGCAGATTTTCGTCAAGACCCTGACGGGCAAGACTATCACCCTTGAGGTGGAGTCGTCCGATACCATCGACAATGTCAAGTCCAAGATCCAGGACAAGGAGGGCATTCCCCCAGACCAGCAGCGCCTGATCTTCGCTGGCAAGCAGCTGGAGGACGGCCGCACTCTTTCGGACTACAACATCCAGAAGGAGTCGACCCTTCACCTGGTGCTCCGCCTGCGTGGTGGTGCCAAGAAGCGCAAGAAGAAGGTGTACACCACCCCCAAGAAGATCAAGCACAAGCGCAAGAAGACCAAGCTGGCTGTCCTCAAGTACTACAAGGTCGACGGTGATGGCAAGATCGAGCGCCTCCGCCGCGAGTGCCCCAACGAGACTGTAAGCTTCATCACGCACTCGTCTCTTTCTCATAACATGGATACTAACAAATCAGTGCGGCGCCGGTGTCTTCATGGCTGCCATGAACGACCGCCAGTACTGCGGCCGTTGCCACCTGACCTACGTCTTTGGCGAGAACTAAGTGCTGTGCACACCAACAAAATAAACAACCAAAATGAAAAGTTAATGGGATTTGGGTTATATTCTCCGGGGGCCTTGAGGAATTGCTTTTTGTCGTTTTGTCTCGTACATTTCATCTGAGTGCAAGGAGAGGTCCTTCCACTCATCCCCGTTGAATGGCGTTTTTAAGGGTATGATATCAATCAAATATAAATGATGCCTCCTTATGAATCTATTCTTTTCATTCAGTGAGCTTGTCCGCGCCGTGTTTATAATTGATGCTGTATTCAATGAGTGTCATGCTGCTATGCTATGCTTGCTATCTGGTCATACTATGGTCGTAATGTTCATAAGATCTACTGTGTACTCGCCACCCGCCACTACCCCTGGGCAAAGAAGTGGTTGCGCAGGTTGTCATACTGCGTCTCCGGGTACATCACACTGTTGGGCCGCTGCTGCAGCACGCCTATGCCGCCCAGAGTGTCCGCCACAATACGGATCAGGCTCTCCGGGCCCAGCCGGTCGCTGCTGCTCTCCCACCACATCGCACCGCCCAGACGGCGATCCCGGATGTAGTTGGCTTTGGCCACTGCAACGTCGCGGTTGTCGTACGTCACCAACACCTTGCGCCTGTTCGGCGGCTCGCCCGTCATGCCGTAGCACGTCGCAGCCACAATCTCGGGGTCATACGTCACTTCCGTCTCCGACAGCGGCAGCGCCTTGAAGTCGTACACGCCCTTCTCCCACGATCCCTCACCGGTGCCGTCGTACGGCCGACCCAGGCCTTCTGTGTTCTCAAAAGCGCGCCCGTACAGCGGCATGCCCAGCACCAACTTGTTCGAGTTGATACCCTTGCCCAGGTACATGTTGATGGCATCCGTTGTGTTGAACGGCGTCGTGTGCGGCATCAGCCGGCTCGCATGCAGATTCGCCTGGTGGCCTGCAAGCATGTCCCAGGAACCGGCATAGTCGTAGGCCATCAGGTTCCAGAAATCCAAGTACTGGTCCATGGCAACAACGTCGAGATTGTTAAAGTTCTTGGCACTTGCCGGGCAGGCCACTGTCAGCTCAAAGTGGATGTTGGGCGTGAACGCGTTGCCATACTCGTTGAGCGCACGACGGCACTCGTAGAGCAGGGCCACATAGTTGTTGGCCTCCTCGGTGGACTGCGGGTACTCCCAGTCAATGTCGAGGCCGTCGAAGCCGAGCTGCTTGACAAGCTGGACGGCTGACTGCGCAAAGTTAGCGCGGCCCTGGGGCGTCGATGCCGGGCCCGAGAAGTTGTTGGAGTATGTCCAGCCGCCGATGCTGAGGAGCACCTTTAGGTTGCGGTTCTTCAACTTCAGCATATTGAGCTGCTTCATGCAACCGTACAGGTTGTTGCCGGTGTCATTCCATGAGTCTGTTTCCCAGTGGATCTCGACATCGGCATAGCTGTCCGTAAGGACAACCTCGCCAGTGTTGCGGATGTTGGCAAAGGCATAGAGGATGTGAGTGAGATACTGTACGGGGAGGTACTGTGGGCGGTACTGGCGGGCATAGATGGACCAGTTGGCAAAGTACGCAACTGAGCGGTAAGTTGGTGAGGCCATGTCGGCTTGTGAGACCAGACAAACAATAATAATTGAGAATAGATGAACTAGAAGGTGTTGTACGCCCACAACGAGAACGATGAGTGGTTTGAGTAGCGTGGAGATGCAAGGGGAACAATGTAGATTAAAGGCCGTTATATAGTACAGAATCAGCAAACGAAAGTTCTGCGAGGACTATGCAGGTTGGGCTGATCACCGCTGTCACTGCGTGGAGTATCACTGGCGTTAGATAACTCAAGGCTCAAGGGGGGTGTAACGGTGTAGAGGATGCGGTTGGTCAGATGAGAGTAGTAGACTGTCGACTCGAGAAGAAAGTGAGCGTAATGGCCTCTCTTATACGAAACCACTGCACAGCTTGTGGATATGCCCAGCTTAGTAGGCCTCGGTGCTGTCTAACTCGTCACTGTTGACGTCGATGTTGGCCAATGGCTGATGCCTCGCTGAGCGAACAAAGCTGAAGGCGGGACGTGCATATAGAGGATGCTAGAAATAGGGAGTCCTCAGTAGCTGCAGATGCAGGCAGCAGAGATAAAGTAACAAGACCGCAGCAATATAAAAACAAAAACTTAAAATAGAGAGGCGCCCAGCACACCCCTCATCACCACTGCCTCACTGTGGGGGGATGAGGTTCACTGCCGCTGGCCTTAGCTGCAGGGGTCTTAAAGCCGACTGCGTTAGCAAAGCTGAGTCAGCTTGATCGACAAGACATCGGCTAGCTGGAACGGAATTATATCAGGCCGCCGAAATGCTCCACTTAATCACTCTTATCTTCACGTGTGGCTTATCGTCTCTCCATACTCTACAGCCCAAAAGCGCGCTAAGAAAAAAAAGTTCGTTTCCCTTTGGTCTCGCAAGAAAAAATCAGTAAAAAGCTTCCTCCTCTCTTTCTGTAGTCTTTTCCCCTTGATTTACACTCCCTCGATCTCTTGATTCCAACGCATCACGAATCACTGCGACCTCTTTTTCTTTTCCAGACCCAACACCCTTCTGGATTGTCTTTTCCGTCTGCCAAAATGGCAAACAGCGTCAACTACCTCCTGCACGACTCGGCCGTCGGCTACGGCATTTTCGAGGTCGTGCACCAGGCCGACAGCGTCGGCATCCGTCTGAATGAGGTCCAGGATGCCATGGGCGACCTGGCCAAGTTTGGCAAGATGGTCAAGCTGGTCAACTTTTCTCCCTGGAGGTTAGTCTAGAGCATGTCGGCAGAATCGCAGAATGCATTGCGATGCAGGCTGTAGATTCAATCTGCCTTGAAGTAGCACAAATAAAATGGCTGGGCCAAGAACTCAACTAACAACATAGAAACCACACCGAGGGTCTTGAGAACCTGAACGAGCTGTCCGAGGGTATCCTGTCCGACTACCTTGCCTCGGTCCTGGAGCTGAGCCTGCCCAAGGCCAGCAAGAAGAACAAGGTTGTGCTGGGTGTCTACGACAAGAACCTGGCTGGTGAGATCACCTCGCGCTTCCCCGGCGTCGAGTGCGAGACCATTGAGACCTCCGAGGTCGTCGCCGCGCTGCTCCGTGGCACGCGCCAGTACGGCGAGAAGCTGCTCAAGGGTCTGCACGACGGCGACATGTCGCGCGCGCACCTGGGTATGGGCCACGCCTTTTCGCGGTCCGGCGTCAAGTTCAACATCCACAAGAACGACAACCACATCATCCAGCAGATTGCCACCCTGGATGCGCTCGACAAGACGATCAACAGCGGCGCTATGCGCGTGCGCGAGTGGTACGGCTGGCACTTCCCCGAGCTGGTCAAGATTGCACCGGACAACATCACCTACGCCAACCTTGTGCTGGTCATTGGCAACAAGAAGAACCTGACCGACGAGAACCTGCACGACCTGGCTGCCCTTCTGTCTGAGGACGGCGACCGCGCCCAGGCCATCATCGATGCCGCCCGCGTGTCCATGGGCCAGGACATCAACGACGACGATCTCGCCATGGTCAAGTCGTTTGCCACCACCGTGTCCAAGCTGGCTGCCTACCGCAGCATCCTGGCCTCGTCGCTGGAGAAGAAGATGGGCGTTGTCGCCCCCAACCTGCAGGTTATTCTGGGCACCCCTGTTGCTGCCCGTCTGATCTCGCACGCCGGCTCGCTGACCAACCTGGCCAAGTACCCCGCCTCGACCCTGCAGATCCTGGGTGCCGAGAAGGCGCTGTTCCGCGCGCTCAAGACCAAGGGCAACACCCCCAAGTACGGCCTGATCTACCAGAGCTCCTTCATTGGCCGCTCGGGCCCCAAGCACAAGGGCCGCATCTCGCGCTACCTGGCCAACAAGTGCTCGATTGCTGCGCGTGTCGACAGCTTTAGCGAGACCCCCACTGCGCGGTACGGTGAGGTGATGCGCGACCAGCTCGAGGACCGCCTGGCGTTCTTCACCACCGGCAAGAAGCCCAAGACCAACGAGGACGCGATGCAGGAGGCCATGGCCAAGGTTCTGGCTGACGGCGGCGTCGAGGACGTTGACATGGACGACATCAACGACGAGGCCAAGGCCGAGAAGAAGGAGAAGAAGGACAAGAAGGACAAGAAGGAAAAGAAGGACAAGAGCGAGAAGAAGGACAAGAAGGACAAGAAGGAGAAGCGCAAGTCTCTGGATGCCAGCGCAATGGAGGTCGACGAGCCGATCAAGAAGAAGAAGAAGTCCAAGTCTGAGTAGGTTTGCCGCCGCTCACACGTGTTTGGTCTTTTCTGATCGTTGTCTTGTTTCTCTGTTTTGAAATCTGCATGGCATCTTGGGTTTGTCTTCATCTCGTCTCTTTTCTTTCTCTCTTCAGATATCACTGATATCCTACGTGTTCTTGCTTGATCACTCTTGTTCTTCATTATCATCTCTTCTGTATTGTAGCGGAGTTTTGGATGGGTTTACTCTATTTTATTTCCTTTTGATTTATATCGATTTCTTGTTACATCTGCTCTTGATCTTTCTTGGTTTTGCTCGCCTTGCATTCTAGTTCTCTGGTTCTCGTGCTCGCTCCTGAAGTACTCACATTAATCTGTCATCTATCACAAAAGTACTTAGGCCAGTATATTAAAGAAGCATTCTAAAATCAATTTAAAAGCAAAAATATGCCAGTGACATGTAGATTGAACGACTATCGCTAAAGCTAGAAACAAACCCTGCTATGCCAACCAAACGCCAGAAAAAAGAAATCAGACACTAGATATACAACATCACCTAGGCGCCCTCGGAACCAAACTCCTGTGTCCATTCCGAGTTGCGATTAAGATCCTCTTTGGACACAGTCGGCCGCGACGCCTTGATGGCCTTGACGAAGTCCTTGAGCTCGACCAGCGGCTCCAACAGTTCCTCCGCCTGAATATCGTCCCACGTCATCTCAATGGCGTCTGACTCGCCGGGCGAGCACGGTGTCAGCTTGCGCTCGCCGTCGACCATGACCGGGTGAAAGTGCGTGGCCTGCTGGATCTTGCGCACGGGCTGCATCAGAGCGTCTTGGACAACGATGCTGATATCCGAGCCGGAGTAGCCCTCGGACTGTAGGGCCAGCTCGCGGTAGTCGTTGCTCTGCAGTGTCGTCGGCGTTTCGCCAATGGCAAGCTTGAACATGGTCGTGCGAGCGGCGACGTCGGGCAAGCTGATGTGCACACGGCGTTGGAAACGACGGCGGATGGCGGCATCGAGCTGCCAAGGAATGTTGGTGGCGCCCAGCACGAGCACGCCGGTAGAGTCCTTACCGACACCGTCCATCTGCACCAGCATCTCGGTCTTGATGCGCCGCGATGCCTCGGACTCGCCCTCGCCACGCGGACCGCACAGCGCGTCAACTTCATCGATGAAGATGATGGACGGCTTGTTCTCGCGGGCGAGCGCAAACAGCTGCTTTACGAGACGCTCCGACTCACCCATCCACTTGCTCACTAGATCCGACGAGGACACGGAGAAGAAGGTCGAATTGGCCTCGGTGGCGACAGCCTTGGCCAGATACGATTTACCGGTACCGGGAGGGCCGTACAGCAAGATGCCCTTCCACGGCTGGCGCTTGCCTTGGAACAGGTGCGGAAACTTGATGGGCAACAGCACAGCCTCCTTGAGCGACTCCTTGGCGTAGTCGAGGCCGGCGACGTCGTCCCACTTGACGTTGGGGCGCTCCTGCAGAATGGCGCCGGCGAGGGCGTTGCGCAGCTTCTTGGAGTCCTCGTCAACACCGTCCTCGCCGCCCTCGCCCTTGCCTTTGGCCGTGCCGCCGGTGGACGAGCCGTTAGCCCCGACCATGCCCGGCTTCTTCTTCTTGGCCTCGGAATCAGACAGGTGGGCCTTGAGCTTTTCGGCACGGTCCATGTACTCTGTTGTCTTTTGGCGGATCATCTCCTTGGACTTTGGGTTCTTTTCCCACTTGAGGGCGAGCATGAACATTTCAAGCGAGGCATAGTAGAGCTGGTAAGCCTTGTCGTACTGGGCGGCGTTGTCGGCCTCAATGGCCTTGCGGACCTGCTCGATAGCACGGCCGAGGAAGTCCGTATTCGACATGGCGTTGAAGCGGAGGGGGGGGGATAGATAGAAGTAGTCGAAATGACGATGAAGAGGTCGTGTGTCGATCGTCGTGGGTTGTCGAGGCGGATGGATGCCGGAAGTCGCTCAGAAATATTCGAGATAGAGTGGAGGAGTGCCCGTAGTCGCAGCCGAATGCAGAGCGCTGGGGATAGCGGAATGGGGAATGGCAGAAAGGTAGAAAGATACCAGAAATGGGCGTGGCGATGTCAGGATGACGATGCTTGCTGCTTGCTGTTTTGGCGCTGATGTCGTGGATTGGCTGCTGCGTAGAGCGCACTTTGGCGGGGTAACCAGGGAAGGAAACAGATGGGCGCTCGCTGTTAAAATCTACAGGCAGCAGAGCACGAGGCAATTAGCGCTCTGATTGGGGCAGTGAGAGTCCGCCACTATATTCTAGCGCTATATTGCTAGCATTTACTAGCATTTGCTACAATTTGCCTATTTGCTAGAGCTTATCGACGCCACCTAGGCAGGAGCAGTTTGCTAGAGTGGAGCCTTGAGGATTCGGATTCATGAGGCGACAGGGGCAGACGACAGAGCATCTAAGGCGGCGATACTCACGACAGTTGGACATTTATTCTCATTCTCACTCATTTTGACGGGCCAAGACAAGTAACTCGTCTCATTACATCCATACCTCACACTCATATCACCGCCCATCACACATCGCAATGGCCGACGCCCAGGCTCAAGCGCAGGAGAAGATGCGCGTCCTGTCCGAGGACTACACAAAGCTGCAGCAGGGTAGGTTTCTTTATTCTCTACGGGAGACGGGACTAACGTATAGAACAACAAACACTCATTGCCAACCAGCAGCGTCTGAACGCACAAAAGACGGAGAACGAGGGCGTCAAGAAGCAGTTTGAGCAGCTCAAGGAGGGCGAGGTCATCTACAAGATGGTCGGCCCCGTGCTGATGAAGCAGGAGAAGTTTGAGGCCGACAGCACGGTCAAGGGCCGGCTGGACTTTATCGACAAGGAGATGGTACGGCTCGAGGATGAGATTAAGGAGAGCAACGGCAAGATGGACAAGATCAAGGACCAGATCATGGCCATGCAGGCACCACCAAAGGCGGCGGCGGCAGCGCAATAAGCTTATGTGCTAATAAAAAGAATACCAAGTCATTTCGTCAATTCATCATATAAATAACGCTGCACGATCTTTCTATTACCTAGTTCAACACCATAAAGGTCAACCCCCAGGGCAGCCCCATGCTGCGCGCAACAGACCGCTCGCGCTCCGAGCAAAACATATCCCGGCTATAGTCGTCAAACGACAGCTCGCGTGTGGTGTGTGGCCGTGCATCAGTGTGGGCGAGGTCCATAATCAGGTCTAGGATCTGGCTCGTCATGAGGCACTCGCTGAACAGATGCGCGTGCTCGACGGCATCGCGGATCCGCCGGCGGTGCTCGGACACGGCAAAACTACCGAGTCCTTTTGCAAAACACCGTTCTGTGACGGCCTTGTTCTGCGGCAGCTTGGCCACAATTGCTATAGCACCAGCAATACCTTCGACGAGCAGCCGAGCCTTGAGCTGGGGGTCAAGCGGCAGGTCAGACTGAGTGGCCTCGACTAGGGGCAGGGCATCCTCATCGTAGACAGCCTTTATGAGTGCAGACTGTGCCTCGGGCGAATTGAGAATTGCCAGACGGTCTGTGTTGTCGACAGTGGATAGCTGGTGAAAGACGTGGCTCAAGATGGAGTGTAGGGGGGCATCGCTCTGGGTGAAGACCTGGCAGGACACAATGCTGAAGTAGGTTGGCACCAGAGAGATGGCGCCTGCCGGTTAGCATATGCGGTGAGCTGTAGACTAGGAGAATTTACCTCGACACTGGTTCTCGAACTCCATGATTTACTGAATGATGGGAGACCCTCGTCGTCTTCTGGTGATGATGACGATATAGGGTGATGCTACGGATGTTGAAGATGTAGAGCAAACATGGAAGAAATCAGAAACAAAATAAAGAACGCAAAATACGAGGCAAGACCTCTTATATACAGATACACAACTATAGATGGGGGAGTTAAAGCAGGGATATCACGGACACGCAGAAACCATACGAGGCGGTAGACGCAGCTGTTGCCAGATGTGCCAGATATAAGACGGTAACTGCCTGTTTGGGTAGTACGATGGGCATTGCCAGCATCCTGGGATAATCGACCGTGGCCATGTCAGCTTAGGCTTCAAAGTCGGTCAACATGTGTGTTGTAAGATATGTCGTTCGACAAGGTAGCAGTCGCTGTAATTGTGTCAAATCATGTCAAGCCTCGCTGTACGGCATCAAACCAGGTCATCCTGGCTGGTCCTGGATACTGCCGACGCGGGATGGCGGAAACAGGAGATCAAAACGCGGGATGCGTTTTTTTTGTATTTATAGATAAAAAAAATGGTCCTGACCGGTTGATAGCAATTCGAATTGTATTTTATTTAGAAAATGGAGCAATCACTTTTTTAAAAAATCTTTTAAAAAAGGGGCAACAAGAATACTTTTTTTCATTAGAAAAAAAAGTTCTACAAAATCGACAAAAATAGAAGACTAAACAAAAAGGGGCAAGAAATTAAGCTATAAATACGGGAATATAGCTAAACCATCTCCAGAAAATAAATATTAAACACGATTCAGATATGAGATGTGGCATGTTTATAAGTCGATGAACATCAGGAGATATAACAATGACGATGCATCCAGCCGCGACACCGCCACGTGACACCGCCAACGACCTAACGGCGGACCCACACAAGCAAAAAGCTCAATTCAGCGACGACGTCAGGCATGGCGATGAACCTGATAAATCGAGTAAATTCCAAGAAAAATAGAAAATGCCACCAAACCTAAGGCCTCTTGGCCGGATCGCTAGACAAGCTTCTCGTACAAGAGCGGTGCCGAACCCAAGAACACCCGTCTGCCCGCAATGCTCTTTTGCCCGGCAATTCTCGGCCGCGACGACGACAGCTGCCCCAGCACCACCACAAGCCAAAGCCGTGCCTCTACGGAAACAGTACAAGGATGAGGCCAAGGCGCGCAAGTCAAAAAAGGGCCGCGGTTCTCTGCCATCACGAAGCGAGATCCAGACCGTCGACGGCTGGGACCTGACCGTCGGCATCGAGATCCACGCCCAGCTCAACACCCAGCGCAAGCTCTTCTCGCCTGCATCGCTGCGCGAGGGCGAGGCCACCGACAGTCCAAACAAGCACGTTGCTTTCTTTGACCTCGCGCTGCCCGGTGCACAGCCCCTGTTCCAGCCGGCCACGCTCGTGCCCGCCATCCGCGCCGCCATCGCACTCAACTGTGACATCCAGCCTGTCAGCCGCTTCGACCGCAAGCACTACTTTCACTGGGACCAGCCCAACGGCTACCAGATCACACAGTACTACGAGCCGTTTGCACGCCATGGTCACATAACGCTCACCCAAAACGATTTCCCCGACGACGTGCGCGCCGTGCTGCCGCGCGAGATCAAAGTGTCTATCCAGCAGGTCCAGATGGAACAGGACACCGCCAAGACCGTCGCTCAGCCCGGCGGCGTGCACTGGCTCGACTTTAACCGCGTCGGCGTGCCCCTCATCGAGATTATTACGGGCCCGGAGCTGCATCACCCGGCTACTGCCGCCGCGTTCGTGCGCAAGGTGCAGGCCCTGCTGTACGCCGTCGACGCCTGCACGCTCGGCATGGAGCAGGGTGGCCTGCGTGCAGACATCAACGTCAGTGTGTGCCGCTCCAACGAGGACGGCTCGCGGTCCAAGAACCTCGGCGTGCGCACCGAAATAAAAAATCTCTACAGTTTCCGCGCCGTCGAGGACGCCATTATTGCCGAGCGCGACCGCCAGATCTTGCTGATTTTGAACGCCGAGAAGAACGGGCACGCGCCCGAAGACGCTGCGCGCGTCATCAAGAGCGAGACGCGTGGGTACACGCCGCAGCCCGGCCACGTCGGTACGACGCACCGCCTGCGCGGCAAGGAGGGTGAGGTGGACTACCGCTATATGCCGGACCCGGACCTGGCGCCCGTCGTGATTGACGGCGCGCTTGTCACGCATTTGCGGAAAACGCTCGGCGTGCTGCCCGACGCCGAGCTGGCGGCGCTGACACGGGACTACGGCGTCAGCGTGCCCGACGCGGCGGCGCTCATGCAGGGCGGCGGCGAGCGTGCCGAGTACTACTACCAGATCGTGGATGCCGTGGAGGAGCGGTTGAAAGTGAGCGACGGAAGAGTGCGCCCATTCGTGGCCAACTGGGTGCTGCACCAGCTGGGGCGCTTTGCCGAAGAAACAGAAAACGAATCGTTTGTCGACATCAACAGCATTGCCGACATTCTTGCGTACCGCTACGAGACCCGAATCACGGCGAACGTGGCCAAGGAGCTGCTGTACGCGCTGTACCGTAACGAGATGGACGACGTCGCGGCGTACATTGACCGCGAAGGCCTGTGGTTTGACGAGATTGCGCCCGACGAGTACGCCGAGCTGGCAGTGCAGGCGCTGGACGGCGAGGCGAGCACGCTCAAGGCGTTCAATGCCTACGATCTCAAGGGCGGCAAGTACCCCGAGGGCAAGCTGCAGTACCTGATGGGTAAGGTGATGCGGAGCGGACCGGAGGGACGGATGGATCCGCGGGGCGCGGAGACGGCGGTGCGACAGGCGATTGCGGACTACCTTACGCAGCAGCGAGTCCGGCGTCTTAACCGTTAGGGCAAACGATCGCGACCGATTACGATACATAGTAGATTAAAGGCCCACGCTACTATCAACGATCAATGATAATGAGATGTGAGGCTCGACATGTAATCTTTCTTCTACTTGACGATCATTTGATGACGTGCAACGTTTTAAGCGACATCCGTTGTTATCTCCGTTGATGAGTTCTGCAAAACTACGGAGTTTCCGCTGAAAAAAAGAAACACTTGTCATCTTCACCATCATGTGCGTTTTTGTGGTTGATTCTTATCACTATCACACCTATCCCTGCTGCATATACCTTGTACTAACCTACATCGAGAAATGCACGTCTTTAGTTTGCTATCTCAGCTTGTATCAATATTGATGCGTTGGTCTTTGTTTGCCCCCCGGAAATAACCACAAACCAACAATAGTACTCTGCAACAGCAAGACAGTGCTATCGATATTCCGATAAACGACCAAGGATCAAACGGGTCTTCCTGTTGTGGTATCACTCCGGTGTTGATGCTCCTTTGGTTTGGTTTCTGCATGTTCTATGCATGCTCTTTGCATGCTCTTTTGCATGTTTTCTGATGTATTGCCTGACCAATCCAAGCGACGTCGCATCCTACATTACGAATAGGATGCAGCTGCAGTCGCCCAGTCACACACCTGAATCCGTCAATACGACATCATAGGTCAACTAAATAAGCATGCCTGCAACCTCCAAATAGTTGCCCGCAACCCGTACATGTCTCCGAAAGATCTCGGCCCGTAATATTTGTGCTCTTCTTGTGTCTGGTTGCAGAGAATGAGGTATTTGTAGTAGCCGCCCCCAACCAACATACATTCGAAGACAACAGACAATACGTTTCTTGGAAAGCGATAAAATGGCAACAGACGAGACACCAGAAGTAAAGGACGTGGCTGAGCCTGTCAAGGTGGCCGAGGTGGTTGCAACAGAAACCAAGCCGGAAGAGGTGGAAGAAAAGACTAAAAAGACCGAACAGATTGAGAAGATTGAGAAGACTGAGAAGGCTCAGATTGAGCCCGAGTCAAAAGCCAAACCAGAAGACACAGATGCAGAGCAGGCCGAGTCGACAGAGTCAAAAGTCAAACAGCCAAAAGAGTCAAGCGGCGATGAAGTAAACGACAAAGAGTCAAAAGACCCAACAGAGACAAAAGAAGCAAAAAAGCCAGCTAAAACTGCACCTCCGGCCGCACAAGTCACCCCTGACAATGCCTCCAGCCATTCCATCATGAGCGGATACTCGGTCGGCCTGAGCATCGACAACAGCGACAGCGACGGAGACGGTTCCTACCCTACTACCGATGACGACCAGGCGTCCATCTACGAGCTTATGAGCAACCAGTCGTCGTCGCGCTCGGCAAACACCAGTGTCTATAACTTTGTCGAGGAGTTTGGCCGCACCTTTCATCGCTACAAGGAGGGCAAATACTATATGCCCAACGACGAGCAGGAACAAGCCCGCCTCGACCTCCAGCATGCTATTGCAAAGCGCCTGCTCGACGGCCGCTTTGGTATTGCACCCCTGGATCCTGTAACCACTCACCGTGCCCTCGATATCGGCACAGGCACCGGCATTTGGGCCATTGACTTTGCCGACGAGCACCCGGCCGCCGACGTCTTGGGCGTCGACCTCAGCCCCATCCAGCCCGACTACTTGCCGGCCAACTGCCGCTTTGAGATTGACGACATCGACGACGAATGGACGTGGCGGCCTGATTTCGACTATATCCATGGCCGGTATGTTGTTGCGTTCCTCAAAAACGTGCCGAACATGGTCGAGCAGGCCTACGCCCACCTCAAGCCCGGCGGCTGGTTCGAGTTGTTTGAAGGGCCCATGGTACTGCAGTCGGTCGACGGCACGATCGAGACGACCTCGCTGCGGCAGTGGAACAACTACATCGATCAAGGTGTGCGGCGCATGGGCCGTGATCCGCTGGCTCCCCTAAAGTTGAACGGCTGGTTCAAGGATGCTGGATTTGTCAACATTACGGAGCGGCGGCTGGCACTGCCGCTCAACTCGTGGCCACGTGGACGCGAGAACAAGCTGCTGGGTGCGATGGAGATGACGAATCTGCTGGAGGCGGCGCAGGGCATGACGGTGACGGTGCTGACCAAGGCTTTGGGCTGGTCTATCGAGGAGGTCGAGATCTTCCTGGCGAGCGTGCGCCGTGATCTGAAGGACCGTAATATCCACGCATACCGTCCAGTGTGAGTATTCTTTTTTGCCCCTCACGTTCCTCTTGGCTTTGGATAATACTGACAAAATAGTGTGGTCATCTGTGGCCAGAAGCCGTTGTAGATTCGGTCAGCAGCCGGTTTCACCATGCTACTTTTACAATATAGAATCTTGTTAAATATGGCTATTCTTCATCTACTTTTGCTTGTAAATGCCGACAGCTTTCTTTTCCATATTGTTTGACTCGAAAGAAGTCCTGCCTAATAACTCTGGTTACTGTGGGTACTATGATGGCAATTCAGGACTTTTTAAGTCATTTTTATCATAAAATAGGTTTCTAGATCCAACATAAAACCAATACCAATACATACTTCAACTCTTCCCTTTGGTATCACCAACTTCGATGTTGGTAAAAGTTGCCGAATCGGGCAATACAAGCAATTAAACACCCACGTGATCGACCACGAGTCCCTTGCATGCTTGTGTTGTCAGGTATCCACATATAAACAATTCTGGCCAATAGAAGTCCTAGATTCCGCCAAGCTCAATACATTCTTATTCTGGATTTAATAGGAGAAACAACCCAATTTGGAGCTAGTAATGAGTCGCTAAATTACGTCGCTCCATCGCTTGTTTTGGAAACAAGAATTGAGGAGAATTGCGAGAACAACAAACGACAACACATCAGTTGATTCTGACAGACTCGGACCGTCACGATACCCGCGGCCCTATCCAACACACTGTCTTGTTCCCGGCATACTTGTCTTCACTTAATTGTGCGAGATCTCACTCAGTATCGCCCCGTGCCCTACCAACCCAAAGCGGCAGCATCCAGCGCATCGCTCCTTCCCGCCACTGCCGACGCGCATCGCCAGCCTCTCCTAGTATCTTGTACTTGGTACCTCGACCTCTGTTCGATCCCAACTGCATCGTACACCGCATCGCATGCTGTTACACTTGTGCCATACACCGTCTCAATCTACGCCAATCACCCATCGTGTGTGTTGTACACTCTCATACGCTAGCAGCCTGTTTGCCTCCACACGTCACGATCGGGGCGCAGTTCAAACGACAAAAAGCAGAAACGAAAGCAAAACTGCACTTTCATCGGATCTCTGACAGAACTCGATCTGCACATTCATCTATCATCACAATGCAGTATTCACTATTCTCCGCGGTCGCGCTCGCGGCCGTCGTTGTCGCCGAGTCTGCGACGCCCACCACCTCGTCCTCCTCCGCCACCAGCGTCGGCACCATCCTCGCGACCGGCACCACCCTGCCCACCCTCGTCACAGAGACCGAGTCGTGCGCACTGCTCTGCTATCAGGCCGCTTGTGTCGACTCGGGCTGCTCGCCCTACGACTTTTCATGTGTCTGCCAGAACCCGCACTCGCTCGTCGTCAAGATGGGTCTCTGTGTTGGCAAGGACTGCGATGACGAGGCTCAGTTTGGTAAGTTTTTTATACTTCTTTTTCCTCGCTGCGCTCGCTTTTTCTTTCTTCGCTCAATCAATGCTAACCTACAGACTCTGGCGAGTGGATGGCATCCGTTTGCAGCGTCTACAACGACAGCCCCGGCTCGTCCGCCATTGCCGAGGCCAGCTCCCTCCTTGCCGCAGAAATATCCGACGCCGCCGCAACGGCCACCGACAACCCGGTCCCCTCGGAGACGATCGACAACGCCAGCGGCACCGCCGCCGACACCGCATCATCAACAGCGACGTCCACAACCACGTCGGCCGCCGATGCCTCGCGCCCATACGGCCGCTGGGCTGCCATTGTCGGCGGCGGTGCCGTGGCTGTAGCAGCCATTATCTGATTTGATCTTGATTGGTCTTGATCGATCTTGCTCGATCTTGGTTCCCTATTGTTTCCGTTTCTCATTGTCATACTGCATAGACTTGTACATACCCCCGTTGATTGCTTCGCCTTTTATTTATTACCATTCTCGTCACTCGTTCATCCTCTTTACCTAGTACTCTTTTCTTTTTTTATTGCTCTTGTCTGTCATCTACCCATCATTTACTATCTTCCTGCATACACGGCGTTGGATAGTCGAAATTGATCTTAATCACAACTACATCTTGCAACTTTGATTTGCTCGAAGTGGAATACCAACTAGGCAGCGCATATTATATTGAAATAATGACTCAAACACAAGTACTAATAGCAAGACAGTGGCACGAAATCATCGTTGAAATGCCCCAGTGAGATCAAGTGGCCCCTGTATCTGGCTCTTGGTCACGACGACCGACACCGAGCTGTACGCATACCCAAACTGTGCCGGCGGTTCCCATGACAATTCAACAGACTCAACATCCCTCTTGTTCGCCTCGGCATTTTCGCTGCCGTCGTCGGCCTCAAAGGCGGCCCGCCGCTGGGCAATATCGGGCTTGATATAGTCTCGGTAATAGATGATGGCATCTAGCCGCGGCCGGTCAGACGGCGGTCGTGTCCACTTCTCAAACGCATCAATGGCTTTGGAGTTGGCCTCTAGCAGTGTTGTGTACGAGCCTTGCAGCAGGTGCTCAAAATGCGAGCCCAAGCTGGGCTGCAAATGTTTTAGTTGTTCTGTCTGTGCTGATTGTTCCGATCGAGCACTTGTCGACCCAGCCTCTTGCTCACCACATCCCGTCTCTTCCTTTTCCTCACCTTCTTCCTCATCACTGTCAGCATCGTCAACATCTTCCCTTGTATGAACCGCGGGCTCCGACTCGTCGTACTCGTACACCACGACCCGCCCATCGTCCGGTTTAACTGCCTTTCTCAACACCACAAACACGTCATACCGTGACGCCAAAAATGTGTCGACATATTTGGGCGACAGGCCCCGGCGGCTCACCTCCTCCAGGTCGGCAACACTCATCTTGCCCAGCTGCTGCATCTCGCGGTCCACATACACAAACTTGATCTCCTCCTTGTTTTCGTCTTTGTCCTTGCCCCGGCGGTAGTACACACGACCCAGGAACATGCCGTCACGCTCGGCATCGTCCTTACCGTAGTCCGCCTCGATGCGCAGGATTTCCGCCGACGGCCGCACATACTCGGCCTTGGGCATTAGGCGTGCGGCGTACACATTTGCCTTGTGCTTGTCGACAAATGACTCGCGCCGCAGCACCTTGTCGCGCAGCTGGCCATCAAACGGCAGCGGCAGGCGCTGCGTCTCAAAGACTGTGTACTGCACGATTGTGCGGTTGCTGTCGATTGGCAGTTTCTTTTTTGTGTTTGCACTCTCTACAGCCGGGAGAGCAGATTTCTTGGGCGGTGGTGGTGCATCGGCCTCGCCAAACCTGACTCGCTTATTAGGTCGGACCTCGGCCTTGGCCCGGCTCTGTTCTAACTGGCGCTTTGCATTCTTTTTTTGCAGGAGCTGCAGGGACTGGCAGGTAGCCTCTTGGATGGTCTTTTGCGAGGGCAGCGGTGGTCTTGCGGATCTGGGCTTTGATGAAGGAGAGTTGGGAGCCAACTGTGGCGTGTTAGCCCCTGCCTCAGACCACAGCTTAGTTGTTGGTTTTGCTGGTGATGTTTTTGAGCATGGGTTTTCTGGTACGGATGATGATGCAGATATGACGGAAGATACAAGGTCGCTGCCAAGCCCGTTCAGGTGCCGCGACTCGATCTTTTTGAAAAAGGCGGCTTCATTGTCAAGGTTTGGACGAGCCGCCATCTTTGAGCGGGCCAGTTTGGACGGGACGTATTGGCTCTGAATGTCGGGCGTCTCTGACATGATGTGCTTGTGCTCCTTGACTTTTCCGGAACCGGATCTAGGAGGCGCTTCGAGTCTTTTGGGTTCGGAAGGCTTGAGCGGCACTTGAGGTCGCTTGGGTTCATCAAACTGTTTGGGTCCAGGCTTTGGAAGCGCTTCGATTTTCTTGGGCCTGACTGGCTTCTCTTCAGCGGGTGTTGGCAGTGCAGCCGGCTTTGGCTTGGCTAGCCAAGGGAGCTCAGTATGTTTATAAGCCGGGACGGGATCGGCCTTGGGCGCCTCGGTTGCCCTATGAGGTGTCGGTTGCGGCTTGGGAGGCAGCGGCCGCGGCAGAGTGAGAGTCTTGAGAGACTGGATGGCAGTGCTGCTCTTCCACAGCAGAAGCAAGGGCTGCTTGCTCGGGGGCAACGCTGGTCTATCGAGGAAGCTGAAGTCGATGCCCTGGCTCTGGCGGTTGTTTTGCTGCGTTTGTTTTTCGCCGACTTCATCTTCATCCTCTTCATCCTCTTCATCCTCTTCACCCCTATTCTCTGTTCCGCTTTCGTCTTCACTTTCACTTCCACCTTCACTGCTATTGCTGCCTCCGCTATCACTGTCACTACTTTCACTCTCGCTCTCACTGTTACTGCCCACACTGCCGCCGTCACTTTCAGGTGATGGAATTTTGACCAGTGCGTTAGATGCTGGCTTCTTAGAGAGACTATCAAAGAACGATAAAAGCTGAGTGCTTTCGCTTTTATTAGGCTCCATGGGTGCAGAGCCGGATGTGTGGTTTATGAGCCACGGCTTAGAGAGGGATGAGCTGTTAGACGAGGATGACGGTGGTGGAGATGTACTGGTTCTGGATGCTCTATCCGCTCTCTGTTTTTGTTTTTGCAGAGACTGTGATCGATATGTATCCCATGGAGAGGTGGTGGTCTGGTGAACTGTATGTGACAGTGTTTTCGAGGTCATCCGGTCCGGAGCCATCTCTCCTGAGCATGTGAACGTTAATGAGATGTAGGAGGGAGAGTTTTGGGTGGTAAGATCAGAGGTGGCTCAAGTTATGGCCGTCAAATGAATGCGTCCATCACGGATCATGTCAGTCTGAGCGCAGTGTACGTGAAGAGTATGAGCGTTGGAGTCGTCCATTATTCCAGAAGTATCTGTCAGAGACTATTAAACTATTATATCATTCAAAGCTGTCTTGGTGAAGAGATAAAACTGCTTTCATTATCGGCTTACATGAGAAATCCTCAATCAAATGTTTACATTATTCATATAGACCGTGGCAAAACGCTTCTGCCAGATTTGAAGCTCTTTGATTTCGTTTCAATGGCCAGTGTAGTTTATTTTCGACCAGAAGAAAACATAATGTCAGATGTTACATCCCGCAACAAATTGGTATAAGAGGAGTTACAGCTAGTCTACATTCTTACACATGCTATTATTACGAGTCTTACGGTTGAATACGACTTTCTCTAGATTAACATTTTGTCCTGTACTTGTTATAGTCAAAAAGTACTGAATTAGAAATGGCCTGTTCAGTTAAGAGGAGAAAACGCAAACAATAACGCGAATTGTTGCACGGGCAACATTGACACCATCTTCCAGCTTAAACTGCCTCATCCTCCTCCTCCTCGAGCAAAGTGCATGTGAGAGGGCAGCTTCCGGGCGCGGCAAACATTGAGAAATACTCCTTCTGTTCCGGAGTATCCTCCCCCCAAGAGCGCAAAAGCTTCTTCACCCCAACGGCCAAAAGGTTGTCGACTCCTTCAACAGTACTGCCGTCATCCTCCATGGCGAACCTGACCAGCAACAGATTGTAGTGGCCCATTTTGAATGAGCTTGCCACTTGGTCAGAGATGACCATTGGTGGACTATTTTGGGCCATTTTCTTTGAAATCCAAAGAATATCAAACAGGTCGGTCTCGCGCTTATTCTTGCCGTTGTCATCTTCCGCCCGTCGGTTGATGCAATGGAGTTTGATCGCAAGGGCGACATCGGGCTGCAGAAGCCTGACTCCATTGCTGGTGAAGGTGTGCTCTCTGAGATCCTCAAAGGTTTTGTCCAAGACAGTGGTCGTCAAAAAATCGATGGTCATCGTTGTTGCTCCACGGAAAGTGAGGACACCGCCGGGTGCTGTAAAGCCATCAACTTTGAGCAGGTCATCCCTGAGCCTGTCCAGGTCTACGCCTGTCATCAACAGAAAGTCCAGATCCCGCGTTGTCCGACTGCTTCCCGCCAGAATGCTGCCCGCTCCCCCGACTAATATAAAGTCGAGCCTGTCGTGGCTGCTCCTCTGCACCTCCCGCACACAGCTTGCAATGGTGTCACGCAGCGCATCAATGGTCGCCATCTTGAAATGTGTGAATGTGTGAATAGTAAAGGGAGAAGAGAGAATGATAGAATAAGAGATGATGAAAAAAGTGACTGAAGAAGAGAGGATGATAGAAGAGAGGATGATAGAAGAGAGGGAGATAGAAGAGAGGAAGGAAGGACTTTATATAGTCTGAAAAAGTGGGTCCACAAACAGTGTAAACGGCAACCGCTTTCGTGGTGGTGATATTTTGATTATGTTGTGAGTATGATTGTGATTTTGTTGTGAGTATATTTTGATTTAGTTGTGAGTATATTTTGATTTTGTTGGCTGTATAGATGTGTTCTTGCTTGGCTGCTCGTAATTGTTTGGTAATACGAGACAACGATGTAAGAGCGACAGAAACCAAGTTGATTAAGCTTAAATTCAAGAAGAAAAGGAGTGAAGAAAGAGAATGAAGAACAACAGAATGAAGAGAAAAGGAAGAAACTTTGAGAAGTACTCTCCTACACTCTAGTGAGATGATACTGTTTCTTCAGTAAACTAGTATTTTGGCTACAGACGTTACAATTCGTAGCAGAAGTGGCAAACGTGAGAGTGCGTATAGCTTAAATAAATCAGTCATTAACAATACATTCTTTGCAGCCCTCTCATGAGGTTGTTTTTTCTATAGCTCTAGGCTCTGTTAACTGCTTTCTAATTGTCTGTATTTTTAAAGCCTTTTTCAGCATTTTCAGCATTTTCAGCATTTTCAGCATTTTCAGCATTTTCAGCATTTTCAGCATTTTCAGCATTTTCAGCATTTTCAGCATTTTCAGCATCATTTAGTCTCTCCTCTAATATCTTTTTCAGTCCCTCCTCTAGTCCCTCCTCCAACAACCTCTTTTGGTTTTTTCAGTCTCTCCTCCAGTCTTTGTACTATGGTACAATGGTGCTGGGCGTGTAGACTGGTCTGTCGCCTATTCAATATAGTATCTTAGACTGACGAGTAGTCTACTACAGCTAGTGTGATGTGTCACGTGCTTATCAAAAGTGTATGTATAGTCCCAATGATTCACCATTCACGTTGTCAGTTTGTTCTCGCTTTATTTCCTCATCACAAAAACATCACAACGCAAAACCACAACGCAACAGTTTAACACCATTATATCATGGAATACAACACACAAGCTGGGGATTTGAAAATCCAGCAAAATGTGTACAGTGAGAATGAGCTGGCCACCGAGTATCCCTTGTTTGCGAGTCTGAACAAAACGGTCATGTCTTTTGGACTGTATATCTCAAACCTCCTCGAGGCAGAATCGATCCGCCATTGCATCGTCGGCGATATCGTCTTGGAGATAATAGGCGCCGATACAGCGCTGGGGCACACTATTTTGACTGTCGCCGACGACCAGGTGGCAGCCGCTGGTGCCCTCATATTCAGCACCGACTTGGTTGACGAAGCGCCCTGTACATTCTTTCACAACGGAGCCAGCGGGGATGCGTTGCCGGGCTTATCGTATGTGATAAAAGGAACTGACACGGAGGAATCGTCCATTCGTTTCATTGTTCTTCCTGCGAGCTACTTGCATTTCAATATGGAGCCGACCAACTACACCCATAATACAGTTTTGATGACTGGACCGCGCTGCCGTCTTCCTAACAAAGCTCACTATGCCGACGGTAAGTACCTCTGAATAGTAGAATGCACCTCGTCGTGAAATGAAAAGTATATTAACAAAAACAAACAGCACTCATCCACACCATCGTGGATCAAACCATTGAACTGAGAATACCAGCTCTAATGTTTGCATACCTGAAATCCATCTTGACCACGTTCATTCTATATTCGCCCAAGAGCTTTGTTGGACTGCTGCCACCGGAAGACCAGATGTTTCTGGATCTGATCCATAAAGTCATGATTCCCTCAGCACGGCGCAAAGTGTGCCTCGAATGGTGCAAGATTCGCCGTGGCGAGACGACTGTCGAAGAGGCGAGAACTAGGATACCTCGCAAAGACCTGGCCGTTGCCAAGCTCAAGGCTAAGCACGAGGCACATGCCAAGGCCGCTGAAGCTGAAAAGGCCGCAAACGCTGCCAAGAGCGAGAGCGAGAAGGGGTACTCACCGGTCAAAGGCAAGGAGAACGAGGTTCTGGGTGTGGTTCAGCCTGGCGAGATGGAGAACCAAATGGAGAACCAAATGGAGACCTCGGCACTTGCAGGAAAAAAGAACGAGGCGCTGTTCACTGCCAGAGGTGGACAGATGGAGAATCACATCTCGACTGCGGATCCCATCTCAAGGAATGGTACTCCAGAGTAGAATGGAAAACGTGCCGGCCTCTAAGTAGAACGAGTGTCGGGAGAGTAGCGAATGGTCGAGACAATCGACTGTCGCCAGGTGGGGGTGGGCATTGACTTGCAGCGTCTTTTTTTTGTTCTCATGTTTCAATGATACCATTTGCTTTCCTTCATTTACGAAATCTAGATTTCATGCCATCATCTAAATCAAGTAACTTTCTTTGACATGTTTTGCTCACGTTAGCCATTATCTACCAGTGTTACGACATCAATCAATGTTTGTTCGACGGATCTTCACTATTCTAATTTTGATGGTCCGTCTTTTTTCTTCGTATTTTGGCATTGCCGAGAGCCATAAAGAATTGCAATGTTTGCGATGTTCACGATGAGGTGATTACATAAGCACGACAAATTGAGGCATGATCTTTGGGACTTGTAAATGGAATATCGCCCGCGACTTTTGACTCAAAATACTCAGATAAGCATGAAACTTACGGTTATCAACTTGGTAGCCTGAAATCGGCGAAAGAGCGCTTTTTTTTTGTTTGTCAGCCAGTTTACGACGCTGACTCATCGCTCCTCTAACGACCAACTGGATGCTTACCTCTTACTCTTGGCCATTCCTTCCATCGGGCTGTGAGATACAATGGTACCCAATGTGCAGAAATAGCTGACATTTGGCTGACCTGCAGCTGGTCTGTTGCTTTGTTCTTGATCGGTTCTTGATCGCATCGACGGCCGTTGGTAGCCACGATTGCGGGGAAGACGGAACAAGCTCTTAAAGTGGACCCAATTTAGATGACATAAGCCGCGTTTCTCCACATTATGACGGTGTAAGTGGGCTGAGCCGGTGCAAACCGAGTCCGGCGCATTTCCGCTCATCCCGCCGGTGAGATCTGTGCCGGAGTGTGGTATTTGGAGGTGAGGTAGATGTATCGCAATGTACTCCATATATTCTTCAGAAATACCCAAAATCGACTGCTTTTCAACAACTTTTGATGCCAGTTTGATAGAAATAAAGGTGGTTGACCTCGATGGAAAAAGTCGAGATGTACAGTAGCGGATCGTATTTGCGAAGGATTCAGCCCCTAAACAAAATCCATAAAAATCGGTAATGAGATAGCGATAAAGCTGCATGAACTCACACAATTTTACATGAGAAGAGCGAAAATACATCTACCGGTACATGGTAGCTAATGCATGGCACCTCATTCGTGCCTGCCGGACCACATGCGCCTTCCTTTACGAGCACCGTCGCCGTCATCAGGAGGACCCGTGACTGCCCCTCCTCATCCCTGGTAGCCCCCTTTAAAGAGTGCGACATCTCCTCTTTGTTTTCATTCTGGTTTTCTTCTTCTTCTTTTCAAGCTAGTTGCGCACCGCAAAGATGCAAATCCAATTCCACACCGCTCATCTGCTGGCCTGGGCCGGCGTCCTGCTCTCGGCCGGTGCATTCTACATTGTTGCCGGCATTGTCTACCGCCTCTTCTTTCACCCTCTGTCCAAGTATCCCGGCCCCGTTCTGGGCAGGCTCACTGGCCTCGTTACTCTGTACCATGCGTGGAAGGGTGACCGTCATCTCGAGTTTTACCGCCTGCATGAAAAGTATGGCCCTGTTGTCCGCTATGCCCCCAATGCACTGTCGTTCAACTCGGCTGCTGCCCTAAAAGACATTTACGGCTTCCGGGCGAACGTTGGCAAGGCCGAATTCTACGATGCGTTTGCCCACCCGGCACACAACACGCACAACACTCGTGACAAGAAGGAGCACGCCCGCAAGAGACGTGTGCTGTCGCATGCCTTTTCCGATGGTGCTGTCAAGGAGGCCGAGCGCTTCATCCTGCAGAATGTGCGTACCTTTTGCGATGTGCTCGGTACAGATGCATCCACAGACTCAGCCCCTACCGAAAAGTCTGCGTGGAAACTGCGCAACATGACCGACCTGTGCAACTACCTGGCCATGGACATCCTGGGCGACCTCTGCTTTGGCAAGGCCTTCCACATGCTGGAGCGTACCGACAATCGGTTCGTCGTCGACCTCGTCAGCGTGGCTGCCAAGCGCCATCTGATCTGCGGCACAATGCCCGCAATCGATCGTCTCGGCCTTGACAAGTACCTTTTCAGCAAAATTGCCGCCGGCCGCGCGCGCTATGTAAAGTACAGCGGCGCCCAGCTGACCGAGCGCATGAAGCTAAGTGAAAAGGACGCCGACCGCCGCGACTTTTTCCATTACCTGCTGCAAGCCCGCGACCCGGAGACGGGCCAAGGCTTTGCCAAGGCCGAGCTGTGGGGAGAGGCCAACCTGTTGATCATTGCCGGCTCTGACACGACATCGACGGCCATGGCAGCTACGCTTTTCTACCTGGTGCGCAGTCCTGCCTGTCTGGCACGTGCTACTGCTGAGGTTCGCAGCGTGTTCAAGGATGCTGAAGAAATCAAGCAAGGTGCGGCACTCGCATTGTGCTCGTACCTGCGCGCGTCTATCGACGAGGCTATGCGTCTGTCGCCGTCTGTCGGTGGCCTCTTGCCCCGTGAGGTGCTGAGCGGTGGTGCCGTTATTGCTGGCTATGCCATTCCTGCTGGTACCGAAGTAGGCACACCACATTATACCATTCACCACAACGAAGAGTACTACCCCCAGGCCTTCTCATTTGTCCCGGAGCGATGGATCGAGGGTGAGCAGGTGCCGTTTGGTAAGGCCACGGTCACTGAATCTGATGTGAGCCGTGTCCAGTCTGCCTTTTGTCCATTCAGTATCGGCCCGCGTGGGTGCATTGGCAAGGGTCTGGCATACACGGAGATGATGACAACGCTGGCGCGGATGCTGTTTCTGTACGACGTGCGCAAGGCCGAGGGTGTTGTCGATCCGGGCGAGGGTGGCACAGCCAGCGGTCTTTTTACAGAAAACGACTACGGACGGCATCGCATCGACGAGTTCCAGCTCACGGACACATTTACGAGCACAAAAGAGGGTTCACTGGTGGAAGTGCGGGCGAGAGCGTTGTAGATGGTAAGCTTGTTATTGAATGAGACAAATGTCATCCGGTACTATGTATTAGGTAAAAATAAGTAAAATTGTTGCAAAGTAAAGAATTCAAGACCATTGAAAGTAAGTATCCGCCGAGCGAGTTTGAATAAAGAGAAGGTCAGTATCTAGTAGTGGCCAGCGTGCGAGACGATGGGAACGGGCATGCGCGTGTGGTTCGTGGCCCAGGTGGTCGTTATGTTGCCGTAGCCGTGAACCGGGGCGGTGGGAGCAGACGTGGGAACATGCGATATTGTGCCAACGCCTGTGCTGACACCGGTGCCAATGCTGGTGCTAGTTGGCAGCGGGAGACGTGTGCTGATGGGAGTCGAACGCGCGGGCGGGAAGCCGGGCGTCAGCGAGGCGGTTGTGTTGGTCGAGTTGCTGGGCGGGATGACCGTGTGGCTTGAACAATTGAGCGTGGGCATAAAGTTGGTCAGCTCGTTGCCGTTGCATCCCCAGCAGCGGCAGAACTGGTTGTTAGAACATGAACGAGCGAGTTTGATGATAAGAATACAGAGCGAGCGAAGCAAGGACTGAAACGTACAATATCAATAGCGACGCTGGGCGTGGGATCGACACACTCGAGGACGCGCGTGACGTTGTTGGTGTTGAGGAAGCAGCCGCTGTTGTCGGAGATGAGGTAGCAGCCGGTGTCTTCGCTGGACATGTCGCACGGGCCGGACGAGCCGTGGCTGCTACTGTTACCGCCGTAACCACCGAGTCCAGAGTGACCATTATTTTCATGCTTTCCATTGTTGTCGCCATGGGTTCCGTGGCCACCATTGCCATGGCTGCTAACACTGCCTCCTTGAGAGTGGGCAGAGCTTTGGCCGTCGCGGCGGTGGGCCGGCGATGCAACAGCGAGGGTAGCCAGAGCGAGGATGGTAGTTGTAGTAAACTTCATGATGGTGATAGAGACAAGATGAGGATGATAAAGTTTACATATTCCAAGAAACAAAAGACACGGGACGACTTTTATACTTTTCTTCTTCATTTACGGCTGCTGACCATGGCTCGGCCTCTCAGATTAGCCAGAGCGCCACGGGCCAGGATATTGGCAGAGACATCGCAAGTCCAAGACTATTGATTGATTGAAATTAAGGTTGTCTACTGCTGTCTCGCGATCTGTGCCAATGCCCGCCGAGTCGGTACCTGCATCCAGTTCGAGACATCTCCATGGCATCTGCGCAGCATCTGCACATTTACGTATCTCGATCTGTCATCGAGTCTCATCTCGCATATTTGCGCCACTGGGTCATTTTGTCTCTTTTGCCCAAACGTCAGATCTTGATTTCCCCCCTGCTTGGTCGAGACTGTTTGTTTTGTCTATATTGTACTGTTGTATTATTGCTTTTGTACTCGTTAATCCCATGTTGTGCCCCTGTCGTTTTGAACCATATGTATCATTGCTCATCTACGTCGTTCATTTAATTAATTGCAAAGCCGAGACAGTAGTTTTTAGTTTTTTCACACTCGATAGACAAATCTGCACACCATTTACCCGCCGTGTCTCGGCAATATATCATTTATTTTTCTTATTTTGCTTGTACATTCACACTTCTAACCATACCGCACAGCGGCGCTGCCGTCGTTGAACCAGTCCTCCGCCTGCAGGTCCTCCGCCGCCGTATAGTTGATCACAGTGCTCTTCGCCATCGTGTAGTAGTGCAGCGCTTCGCGCCCATTCTCACTACCCACACCGCTCGACGATGTCACGCCGCCCCATGGACTGCTCGGGTCGTTGCGGTGGTGCGTATTCACCCACACAATGCCCGCCCGGATCTGCTGCGACACCCGGAACGCGCGCGACAGGTCCTTGGTCCACACGGCACCGCCGAGGCCAAATTCAGAGTCGTTGGCCAGCGCAACCGCCTCGGCCTCGGTCTCAAAGGGCACGACGACAATCACAGGCCCAAATGCCTCCTCCTTCCAGATGCGGCTCTGCAGAATGCTTTTGTTCTTATCGGCGCTGACGAGCACGGTCGGCGGGTAGTAGTAGCCCTTGGCAAAATCGTAGTCTGCCGCCGACGCCATGCGCGCCCCGCCAACAACCGCTGTCGCAAGCTTTGTTGTGGTCAAGGCATCGTCAACAAGACCCTCAACGTGCCGCAGCTGTTTGGCTGACACAATCGGGCCCATGGTGCATTTGACGTCGGCCGGTGGGCGGTTCATGTTGGCCTCGATGAAGCGTGCCTTGCGCTCCAGGCCAGCCACCACCTGCGGGTACACGCTCTTCTCAACGAGAATCCGCGTGGCAGCGACACAAGTCTGGCCGCTCGCGACAAATGCACCAAATGCCACACCGTTGACGGCTGCGTCAACATCCGCATCGCCAAACACCACCACCGGTGCCTTGCCGCCCAGCTCCGCATTGAACTTGGCTAGGTTACGTCCAGCCATCGCACCCACGGCCCGGCCGGCTACTGTGCCGCCAGTAATATCGACTGATCTCACAAGCGGATGCGTTGCCAATGCTGCTGCCGTCACAATGCCCGGGCCCGGTAAGACTGAAAACACACCCGCTGGCAGACCCGCGTCCTGGAGAATCTCACCCAGCCGCAGCGACGACAGCGGCGTCATTTCGGACGGCTTGAGAATCACGCTGTTGCCGGCAGCCAGAGCAGGCGCCAGCTTCTTGACGGCAATCAGCAACGGGTGGTTAAAAGGCGTGATGAGCACGACGACACCGAGCGGCTCGCGCTCGCTCCAGTTGTGCAGCTTGCCCATGGTGGGAAACACGGGCTTCTCGTCGGTGCGCAGGAGTGCGGCGTAGTAGCGGAACCAGCGCACAAGCGACGGCACCTGGGCCTGCATTTCGCGGATGGCGCGGCCGGTCTGTTGGACCTCGAGGCGGATCAGCTCGGGCAGTGCCTCTGTGAGTTTAGCGGCGGCGGCCTCGAGCACATCAGCACGGTGGGCACGGTTGGCGGCACTGGACCACTTTCCCGACGCAAACACCGCGTGGGCGGCCTGGACGGCGTCGTCGACATCCTGGGCGGACGCGGACTGGCACGTGGCAAAGACCTCACCAGTCGCGGGGTTCTCGACGGGGATGGCCTCTTCAGAGCCTTCCTTTTGCTGGCCGCCCGACCACAGACGGTACACTGGTAGTGACATTTTATAATTTGCTAATTATGTATGAGTTTTGCTGATTTAAATGAGATTTAATGATCGCCCATTGAAAGTGATGAGATAAAATGAGTTGAGGCGGACTCGCCGACGGCGGTGTTAAGTGTACTAATTTGCTGTAGCTGCGGGTGAGATAACACGCCTAATCGCGATAAGCCAGCATCATGATAGTCGCATCTGACGTTAGTTGGCCTTCGCAACAGTAGCATCTGAACCCCCTTGAAGCCTTCAAGACGGTTAAATGTGATTTATTTGAAAATATGCGCCAACATGCCCAGTAAAGTTGTAACGGAATCATGCTGTTTTTTTGTAATTAACGATGCAGAGAAAAAATGCAGAGTAAATCTATCGGATTAATTGTGATGATTGTCATGGAAAAGCAAAAACACATCGCAGAGACTGATGAATGAATAGTATACACATATAGTACATTGCTTGAAAACCAGTAGAAAGCATGAAGAATAAAAATCATCGACGGAAATAGAAGATGCAGGCGATGTAGAGATGCAAGCACGATGCCACGATGTATTATTAAGCAGCATCGACAGAAAATCAGACCGAATCATGGTAGGAAAGGAAACGCGAGAAAAGCAACAAAGTTTATGATGAAAAGAAAGCATAAGCCAGTAAACAATAAAAACCATAAAATGAAATCATAAAATTAACGCCCCTGCCCTCTGCACCGCTCCGGGATATCGTAGTTTGGCGTATGCCGCCGTGATGATGTAAAGCCTTTGTAAAGTGTTGCTGTCGTTGTGTCGTCGGGCATTGCTGCTCAGTAAATATTGCGGCCCTACCGCCTCTTCTTCTTGTTCTTGCCCTTGGGCCGCGGCCGCAGGTACTCGTCGTCAAACTCCTTGAGTTTTGCTAGGAGACGACTGACGACCGCCTCGCCGCCCATGGCCTCTATTCGGCTCACCTCCCTCTGTGTCTGTGAGCTTTTGTTGTCCTCCTTCTCGTCATGCTTGCCCTGTTGCAGCCGCATCGCCACCAGCCGCGCGACAACGCGCACATACTTGGGCGCGCTCCACTCCATGTCCTCGTTCGTAATGTGCGGGTTCTTCATCTGCGCGCTCACAATCGAAAGCCACCGCTCAATGCCAGACCACTGCAGAATGTGTCCGCCAAGCGCTAGCGTCGCCTGACCGTGCTGCCGGAACACAAAGTGCACTGTGCCCGAGTTGAAGAACACAGTCTGGCCGGGCTCTAGAATCATAAAGCACCACCGCCCGCCTTTGAAGCCCTGCGGATCGTCCATCCACTGTTGGCGCTCTTGTGGTGTTGGCTGCGACATCCAGCCGAAGCCAAACAGACCTTCCTGCACTGTAATCCACGTCGCAAGGCCGTGCGAGTCCGTGTGTGGCGACGTGTTGTGCCCGCCCTCGGACAGAAGCACCCACTCCAGCACGTCGCGCCACTCGTTCCACTGCTCGCGCGACGCCGAGTCGCGCTCGGCACGGCTGGGATTGAGCACCTCGTCGCGCAGGCGCGGCAGCAGCTGGCAGTTCTCGCTCGTCAGAAACTGCGGCAGGACCGCAGCCGGCAGAGGACTGCGAAGGTCCAGAATATTCCAGGGGTCCTCGTTGATCTTGGTTTGGTCTAAAAACCGGCCGCGCACTTCGGTGAGGTCGCGCGACTCAAACGAGTCATCCGTGCACCGCCGCGACGGGACCTGAACGGACACCTTCCTGTCCAGATTCTCCATGCGCCGGAACAGCTCTTCGATGGGCCGCATACGTGGCCGCCAGCGAAACGTCTGTTCATTCTGTGTCACCACAGGCTCAGTCGGCGAGCACCTATCCAGCAGCTCGTACGCCTCGTCGCCCGACAAAAAGTGGACATCGCCCTGGCCGTTGACAACCGGCTGTGGGTGGACGGCCACATTAAGCAGGTCGTACACAACACGGTCACTGACGTCACCGTGTGTGTACTCATTTGTTGATTCGATGACCGAGAAGCGATCGGTAATCTCCCGCAGCATATCGTGCCGGTAGATATTGTCACGGAAAATGTTGGGATATGGGCGAGCTGAAGCTGCTGGTTGTCCGAATTCCATGGGAGCTGTGGGGGCTGAAGGTGCGCAAGGTATTGCAGGTGAAGGGGCCGTGGGATAGACTGACGTGTTATGCGGAGCTGGTTGGGGCCGAGAAGACGATGACGGGCGCGGCAGAACTGATGATGTAGTGGCGGCGAAGGGGCGAGCTGGGAAGGTAGCGGTGCCGGAAGCCGATACTGCCTCCATGCGCTCGTACTTTTCGCGGTGTTTTGGACATAGAAGAGACAAGATGCCGCTGAACTGCTGCTTGAGCATACCCAAAGTGGACTTGATCTTCTTGGGGTCGCTGATGTTGCTGTCGATGTACATGTGCACCGTAGACGGCACCTGAGGATTGCAGCGGCACACTGTCGCCGGCGCTGGCACCGGTGTCTTCTTTGCTGGCTGGGCCTTCTTCGCAGTGGCTTTAACCGGCCGTGCTATTGGAAGATCCTGGAAGTCGTTGGAGAGCCCCGGCTTGATTGCTTCGACTGGGCCTGAGTTGGCTGGCAATGCCGGCACGGTGTTTGCCAGTACAAAGCGGTAGCTAGTCGTCTTTCCCTCTTTCGTATCTTTCTCGGCGTGCCTCTGCGTCTTGAACATGTTGACGATATCCGATGCCAGTCCATGATTGGCCATTTCATTCTCATTTGGACGGCTTATGCTGGACTCTGCGGCCTCTTGCGGCTGGTAAAACTGCAGTTCCAGACGTGGTGGCAGTCCTGGAGGTGGTGATGGTGATGAGTGCGGAGAGGCAGAGTCTGATGTTGAGGCATCGCTGGTGGAGAACTGGAGCGCCGGGACGGCAGTGTTGCCCGCCCATGGCGAGCAAGGATCGTATTTAATGCCCTTGACACCCCACGGCGAGCCGGGATCATACAGCTCCGCATACGGGAAGGTGCTTGGCGGGAATGCCATGTAACTTGTCGTCGGCGCTATTGGCGCTATTGTTGCAAAAGTTGGCGATTCTGACGAGTGTGAGGACTGCGACGACGAGAAACTGAAGCGTGGCCGTCTCTTGGTCTTGTCCAGTACTGGATGGAATGCGCGCATAGACAGCTTGAGGCGAGGGTCGTTGGGGTGCAGTCTGTGCCTGCGCTGGTCTTTACTTTGGTGCGGCTGAGGAGCCTGGCTGTTTGCCTTGGTTGGCTGTTTCGTTGGCACCCGCTTTGTTGCTGCTGCAGCGTGCGACCGCCGCCGCCGTGATGCTGTCGCCATTGCTTGTCGATGTGGTGGGGGTACCAGATGAATTGATGAGAGGTCGATACGATGATAGGCTACAAATGGAAGCACCAGCCAGGCGTGGTCGTGGGCATGCTTGTGTTTGCGCTTTGTAGTGACTTGCAGTGACGTGCCGTGGCCTGCTTACTCGTCTTGCACTAGAGATCAAACGTCACGAGTGAGGCCGGTGTTGTTGGCCGCAAACGGTCATCCCCGGCCCCGGCCGCGAGGCAGAAAGACAGAGAGGGATGCCGAGGTTGACGCAGAGTTGAGTCAAAGAGGATCCCAGCTGGGGTCCTGAGTGAGGTAGTATTGAGACTAAGTTGAGGCGAGGGTGAGGCTGAGGCTGGCGGAGGCTGGAGAGAAATCAAGAAACAGGCGCAGCTCAGGTGAAGGCCGAGGTGAGGCTGCAGGAAACAATAGGCAGTGTCACAGAGAGTAGAGAGCGAAGGCCGCGGTCGGAGATGATACGACTGGCAGACGCAGGCCAGCGTGATGAGACGTCGAATTGGCCAAGCGTCAAGAGCCTGGCTGAACCAGGCCGGGCCCCATTGAGACGCAAGCGGCAGGAGTCCCACATTAAGATCAGATGATCAGATAGGAAGGCGGTCTGAGGCTCATGTGCTATATCACGTGTGTCAACAACAGTCGAATTCGAGCGCTATCAAAAAGAAATGCAAGGTGAGGACAAAATGAAACAACCATTCTACCACAGATATGCAAAGGTTGGGGCAGCAAAAAGAACAAAAATTGATCGATCACGGGATCGAACCGCGGACCTGCGCCGTGTTAAGGCGCCGTCATAACCAACTAGACCAATCGACCAGTGTTGCTTGCTGCTTGATGACTAAGTGGAGATCTGTAGAAATTATAAGTGGCACTCCGGTCCTGATTCACTGGGAAAAGCAGAGAGACAGACTCACAAGAGACAGACTGCCGGTAAATTAGAGGACAGAAAAGAATTGATAAATTGGAAGCCGAGTCAGAAGAGATTACCTGAGACAATGATAAGGACAGCACAAGTACGCCAGAGAGACACAAAAAGCTGTCGGTATTGTTTGTTTTGAGCCTCCAAAAGAAAGACCAGAAAAAGAACCAACGAAATGAAAGTTTGCCTTCTCAGAATATGAATGATTCCTTATTATGCCGCTCAGTACTTTTGTTGGTGGTTGGATGCCTCGTCACGATGGCCGCACCAAGGCCGTGTAAGTAGTCACGTGCAAGACATTTGTAAGCAAGCCGAATGCGTCCAGTCATTCATTTCCAAACACGTCACAATCACGCAATCACAAGCAGTCACAAGCATCAAAAGAGTAGTTTGAACATTCATTCGGAGGTATATAACATGAGACATGTAGTAAAAGATATAGGTATAAAAAAGATACAGAAAGAAGAGAAAGGCGATGCTCGCAGAGCCAGTTCGAGCTCGACAGGCAAATCGCCCGGATCCGTCAAATCTCCGTTCCAATTGACAGGCACCATAGATAGAATTCAAGGCAACACAATCAATAGGAGCATGAGATAATAGGGACAAGTGGTATATTATTGGAAAGCAGGCTGTCCTTGAACTAAAACAAACGAAAAACATATTTTCAAGGATATCAGATATCCTTCACCATTAGATTGAATGCAGAAATAAATCGAATTCAAATCAGATTAGACCACCGCAAGACGTCGTAAGCAACCGCTTAGACGGTCTCGGTCTTGGGGCCGCCGTGAGCGTAGCCCGAGGCGAAGGTGGTGGAAGGCTTCCACTTGGCCGAGGTGCGGGGAGAGGTCTCCTCCATCATCTTGTCGACCTGCTCCAGGGTGAGGCCCTTGGTCTCGGGGACCAGGAAGTAGGCGTAGACGAAGCAGGCAGTGCACAGACCACCCCAGATGAAGAACACGCTCGACTTCAGGTCGCCCTTGTCGCTGTTGGTCATGTAGGGGGTGATGACGGAGATGATGGTGTTCCACAGCCAGTTGGAGGCGGTGGACAGACCGACACCACGCGAGCGGACGGGCAGGGGGAAGATCTCGCCGATGACGACCCAGGCAGCGGGGCCCCAGGTGGAGGCAAAGCCGAAGATGTAGATGCAGATGAAGGCAATCTGGGCGTTGACGGCGGGAATGTTGTTGGCAATGGTGGCGGTGGAGTCGTTGGGGTCGACGTGGGTCTTGTTGAAGCCGACGGTGACACCGATGATACCGACAAGGAACTCGCAGACCAGCATCAGCAGAGCACCGTAGATCAGGATGGTGCGGCGACCGAAGCGCTCAATGGTCCAGAAAGAGACAGGGGTGGAAATGCAGTTGATGACGTTGAAGATCAGCGAGATCAGGAAAGTGTTGGCAATGGCACCGGTGGACTTGAGGAAGGGGGTGGAGTAGTAGAAGATGAAGTTGATACCAGTCCACTGCTGCATCATCTGGAGCGAAGTACCGAGGATGGTCAGGCGCAGGTTGGAGTTGCCCTTCCAGAGCGAGCCGCTGAAGCAGTTGGCCCACGAGCCGAACCAGGTGGTCGAGGGGATCAGAGCGCGCTCGTACTCCTCGTTGGCGACAATCTCAGCGAGCTCCATCTGGATGTACTCGGAGTCCTTGGGCTGGCCACGGAGGCGGCACAGCGAGTCGGTGGCAGCATCCAGGTTGCCCTTCTTGACGAAGTAACGGGGCGAGTCGGGCAGGAACATGAGACCACCACCGAGGATAATGGCCCACAGGAACTGAATAGCAATGGGGATACGGTAGGCGCCGCTGTCCTTGCGGTCCTGCTCGCAGTAGACGACGACGGAGGCAAGCAGCAGACCAATGGTAATGCAGAACTGGTAGCCAGAGACGAGGGCACCGCGAACCTTGCGGGGGCAGATCTCAGACATGTACAGAATGACGACAGCAGACTCGAAACCGACACCGACACCGGCAATCAGACGACCGGCAACGAAAACACCAAGAGTATCAATACCGCCAACACCGGGGATCATCTGCAGAACACAGCCAATCATGTAGACAAAGCAGCCGAGAACGACAATCCACTTGCGACCGTACCAGTCAGACAGATCACCGGACAGGAGAGCACCGAAGAAGGTACCGCAGGACAGAATAGAGACGATAAGAGACTGGTGGGGAGTAGACAGGACGGTGCCAGTTGGGCCCTCGATGAGCTGGATGAACTCGGCGGAGCCAGTGACACCGTTGATGTAACCGGAATCATAACCGAAGAAGATACCACCAAACGACGCGAAGGCGCAGATGAGGTAGGCCTTCCAGGTGACGGGGGCCTCGACGAACTCGACGTCGCTGGTAGTGTGCAGGCCAGCGACGGTGTCGTGGTGCTCGTTGGCCGGAGCCGTGTCCTTCTCAATGGCGGACATTGTGAGATGTGAGTTTGAGGATGTGAGAGATGTGAAGATGATCTGAATGTGTTTGAGAGGGAGATCAGAGTGAGAACACCAGCTGGGGGATATATCTTTGAGATATCGGGAAGTGATCGACTGGGGATGAAGAGAAGGGAGCAGACAAATGTCTTGAGGGGGTGGCACGTCAGATATTTAAACTTTTTGGAAAGGGGAGACAAGGTGCAAACGGGGTGTGAGTAAGTGTGGGAGGTAGATTGCGGGCAGAATGTAAGAGAGGTATGGCTCGTTGGTATGGACAGGGCCTGGGTAAGCATGGAGAATAGAAAATAGACAATGGGGCCTGGAGCATGGGGCATGGGGCAAGATGGAGAGACTAAGCTGGGGAGCCGGGGGAGGTGTGCAGCTTACAGTAGGGTAAGTTAGTGCCAGAGGGTGTAAGTTTTACTGTGGGGACACAAGCGCGTGTTTTCTTCCTGTATTTTTATTATTATATTTAATGGGGTTTCTTTTTGTTATTCATGTTTACTGCTTTGGTATCATTTGGTAATTGCCGTCAGTCGGTCATTTGACGGTTGCGCCTTCCCTACGGAGCATCTGCTCTTTCCTTTTCGGTGGTGCTCTGGCCTGTGCGACTCGTGAAAGTCCCAATCCCCCTCTGCCCTCAAGCGCCTTTAGCCGTGCCGACTTCACTATGAAGGCATGGACAAACCCTCTTGTAACATGAAATAAATGAGTCCTGGTCTGGACGCCAGATAGGTGCATTGCATTTTGCATTTTGCATTTGGCCGTTTGCCCGTTTGGCCGCCAGGATGAGAGGTGAGTGAGTAGGGCCGAGCAGGAAGGTGCAGGCAGAGCGAAGCGAGCATGGGGAAGGAGCGACCGGTAGTAGCCAGCAATCAAGAGAGTTTTTGTTTTTTTAACTCACAAAAAAAAATCAAAATTACAGGGGGTCCCCCACAATCCTCTCTCTTTGTTCCCCAGCATCCCTTTGCGTCGCAGTCTGTTTTTTCTCCCTCTTTTTCTCTCTATTCTCTCTCACTCTCTCTCTTCCACACTTTTTCCTCTTTTTTCCCCGAGGAAGCACCATGACGGCGTATTTGGAGAGACCAGACGCTGTTCCTCTTTCGTCTTCTCTCCATTCGCCTCCACACTGCACTCCGTGTTAGAGTATGGAGAAGAGGAAGGCGCACCCCCTGGCGTGTGATTTCCTTTTTAGAGAAAGTGAAGGATTGAAATCACACGCCGTCCCGCTCTCGTCCCGTCTGCAAGAGCGCATGTCTCCTTAATCAGAGGAATTACCATTTTGGCATCGACTGAAAGAAAGAAGAAAAATACGAATTAAATTCAAATTAGAAAGTTGGTTCAATTGAAATGAAATACGGTATCTTACGAGATTTCAGTACCAGTGCAAGTACGATGTTTAACAATGAAAAGCAATCGTAGAGGTGATACGAAATGAGGTGAGAAGAAAGAAGGAAGACGAAAAGAAAACACAAAGAAACCGAAAAGACGATACGATGGAGGCGACAAGAGCTGCGAGAACCTGACTGCAAAGCAACTGACAGCTGAGCGGCTGTTTGCGGCGCTAAACGGCCCAAGTCAAGGCCGAGACTTTTTACTGCCTCCAAGGCTCGCGCAAAGAGGCAAAATAATGGCCAATTTTGAGAATGCGAACAGTGAATACTAGTCCTGCTGACCAGCGACTATTGGCCCACAGTCTGGAGTCACGAGGAATGCACAACTATTGACTCACAATGAAGAAATATCGTGATCGTGGTGTTCTATTTTCAGCATTCCGGGGCAGTAGAATATTGATGACTGTTGGATTGGTTATTAGGGCAGAGCCTGCGAGTCTGGGAGAGTCTAGAGCCTGGAGTCTGGGCCTGGAGTCGCCGTGGTGAAGTGTGAATTGTAAAATGTAAAATGTAAAATGTGTGGGTGGTGTAAATATGGTGTGGTGGACTGCGGTGGAGGTATGGCCGCAACAGACCTGGGGATAGAGGGACTCGGCATCACAGCGGCTCACGGCGACACTGAGTCGGAGCAATATCAACGGAGAGGTGAGAATAGAGTGTGAATGGGGGCCGGATCTATTTTCATCTCAGCAGAAGCAAGCAAATCCGAAAGAAGTCTTAATTAAATAAAAATAAAGTGACACAGTGTGCTACGGTGGACTTGATCAGAGACATGAGTGACAGAGAGAGAGACAAAAACATACAGATTACAGACAGAGATACCGAATGAGAGGAAGAGATACCAAACAGACAAGGTACCGAAGAGAGACAGACTCCGAAGAGACAGCACCGGAAGAGACACTGAGCGACCCAACAAGACACTGAGAGACACAGGGAGAGACACTTGCACAGACGGTACAGAGTGTCTCAGTAGCATGTGCCGATTGACGAGTCCTGAACACGGAAGTGAGCAGCGCCTGTAATACGGAAGCAGACAATTGGATTCTGTAGAGAGCAGAGATTGGAATTTGACTGAACATCATTGAAATCACCAATCAATGCATTTGGCCAAGAAAAGGGCACAAGACACACGACACAGACAACACACCACAAAAGCTACGAAGTAAGACCGACTGGACGGACAGCTACCGCAGGATAAAGAACATTATTGGTGGTAGGGAATTACTTAAAGCACCAATACCACAAAATACTGAAAAAGAAAGCAACTGTGCACACTCATGCAAATATCTGGTCATGCGGGGAAACAAACTTTCTGGAAAGGAGCCAACCAGCAGTCCAAACCCAGCTGTACTTTTGCAGTGCTAAATTCTGGCCTCGAATATGAATCTAGAATCTAGAATACAAAATGGGGGTGTGCTTGAGGGGAGAGAAACCTGGAGGATGGGGAGGCGAACAGCGAATGGTGAACGAGGGCGCACAGAGGGTGTGAAGGCGACAGGGCGATTGTGGCATGGAACATTAACCTGGGGTTGCATAGCAGTTATGCGACGTGTGTCGACAGAGTACGGGGCATGCATGAAATGTTGTGTCCTATGTTGAATGCGATCTTCTATTTCTCCAGGCCTATATTTTGACATTTACTCCAGAATTCAGAACTCCAGACTCTAGACTCTGTGACGCCAGAAAAGATGCACTCCAGGTTCTGACTTGGCATCACGTTCAGCCAAGCATCACCAACGGCTGTGTCGATTGTCTCATCCATACCGTACAACTTTGTCCGCGACTATTCTCCTTGCATCGTAGCCTTAGCGAGTCACTCTATCTTGGTGCAATACACCCCCCAAGCCAACCCACCCTCCACAGATCTCATCGCTGACCTGGTGGCGCTCGGCCATACACCCCAATGGGCCAACGCTCGGCGGTACTCGTGCACTAGCAGGGGCATGCAAGAACTCAGGTCCTGAATGGGGGAGTTCACCAGTACTTTGTACCGCGAAAAGGAGTCGAAGGAACAAAAAGCGCCCCAGAAGAGTATGGCTCGATTCTTATTCGACCAGAGTTGCCAGGATCATGGTCACTTGCCGGCCCCTAGCCTGCAAAGCTGCTCTCACCCCCGAATGCCCAAGCTCTGCTCTTACTTCTACTGGCTAGTGTGCATCTCACTTTTATTTCGTAGGACCAGGAGTAGGATTGGGACCGTCTGGGGATCGACTTGCGGAGCTTTGTCACGTAACGTTGTCGACACGGTTGACTTGACGCGGTTGACATGGTTGACACGGTTGGAAACACGGTTTTACGGATATTACTCTCTGTTTTAACATTGCGCTGTCGTATGTGGTAGTGGTAGAAATTGCTTTTTCTTTGTCTTGTTTGGTGATGCTACGACAAACACGCGGATCCTTTGTACTCTGTAGATGTCTTTAGTAAAAGGATTCAAGGTGAAACTTTTTACGTGAAGCAGACATCGAGCTGCTTGTTTTGCATTTCAATACTCGTATCATACTACACATGACCGACATTGCGCCGACGGTATTTTGATGCAGAGTGCATACATCTTACAGAATACATCAGACAGACAGCTGCAGCTAGTCAGCATCAACCTGTTACTGCAGGCGAGACATGCGGTTGGAGTCGAAGTCGAAGATGGCGAATGGTCCGACCAAGGACTGTGCGAAACACATGACCGTCATCGGTCATCCTCAACCAAGTTCGGCCACTGCATCGGATAAGGGTCGAGTCAAGAGAGTCTCGGAAGACGGTTGTCGTCGGTCATTGTCCGGGCATATGTTCTTCAACCCCATATTCTCCATTCTCCAGAAAATAATTCGTACTCAAAGTACGCGTATTGTACGATCTGTAATGCTTACAACATCTCCCCATTATAAAGTGAAAACTCTACCAGTCACTCATCACCATAACATCCTCCCATAATACCAGATGGTCAGGTGTCACCTTCACCCAATGCCACTGTAATCTCCACGGGTCAGGCAATACGATACATTTTTTGTTGTATTCTTATTTATTGCTTTTATTTTGGATTTATATTAATTCAAATCGGCCCGGCCTGCAGGGTGGACCAGCATAGTCCGGGGTGGGAGTAGCATAAATTCATAAAATCGTGATAAAATGGTAATAAACCAGAAAAGGGAACAGAATTTGGGGTACAGGACTGTAGTGAGAATGGCCAGCGGAATACTGTGCCGCCGCAGCCAATCACATGCTAGTATGCCGTATTACTCAGGCTCGGCTTGGCACCTCGTGACCATGCCACGCTACCATAGGAGCATAGTACGCATGTGCTGTCGAGTCTTGTTTTGTCCCTTGCTCTTTCCTCATCAAGTATTATCGTTTCAAGCCGTCAAGAATTTGGAGTAGTCAGCAGTTGCTTCTTTCTGATCCATTCTTCAATTATTTCAGCCTTCTCAGTGCTCATGTGACTGCTTCCATCGTTCCTTTTCTGTCTCTCATCTTTGGTGCCCTCTCGCGCTCGCCGTGTCTCATTCTAAGCCTCTACTACGTCTCCTTTGACCTCGCTCCTTTCTCCTTTTGCAACACATGACATTTGACCATTGTCTGTTGTCTTTCAGTTTCCCCACAACGTTACCAACAAGTCTCTTCCTACTTCTTCCTCTTTTTTTTCTCTGCCTTTTCTTTGCACCAGTTAGCCTCGGCCTGTAGTCTAGACCAGATCGAGAAACTGGCCCGATTTTAGCAATACCTTTACACACACCAGTTTATCACGTAAACATAAGTACCCAATATTCCCCAGGCCAACCCCGTAAAAAGGGCCGTTTTTGCCCACTCCCACACTCCCACACTCCATACTTTTGCTCCCACTTACTGAGTACACCCGCTCGTTTCATTGTGCTCTATTTCTACTTCGCGCTCGACTTTCTTTCTAGAAAGGGTTCACGTGGAAGTGTGTAGAAAATGTGAATATCTGCCACGCATCCCTGCGCTTGCGTTATGTACTGGATCATTCAGGGATCTGTTTTGTCTAGAAAACAAATGGGTAGTGTTCGATGCTCGGGTTTACTCTGTTTTCGAGTATTGCTCCGTTACACTATTCCAGCATGTTCGGCATACGAAGTGCCTGTGCCATCTTGTAAAAAGATGTGAAAAGTATGTGGCACCTGACGCATTGACACGAGCTTTGACTCAGCCGTCAGGCGAGGATAGTAATTAGCTGTGTGAAAGTCCGCATAGAGACAGAATCACGATGCGAGTCACTCACAGTCACTGCCTCGTGTCTTTCAGCTAGCAATGAAAAGGCCTTGCCACCACAGAATCCGTAAACATTCTTTCAAGAGAATGCCTGCCACATGCAAGCATGACCTCATGCCTCGTGACACTTTCTACTCCTTGCCATGCCTCGACTCTTAGCTTCAAATCTTCTTGGCCACCCGCTCACCGTTACTTTGGCCTGCTGATTTGCATACTTGCGTGCTGCGCCCTTGCGTAGAGTACTTTGCAGGGCGCTGAGCTCATGTTGCTCAAGGGTGCAGGCTGCAGTAGATGCCCGCTCGGCCGCCGCGGCTCGGGTCTATGGTCCAAGATCATCATGATCATCAGTGAGTATGCAATCTTTTATTTAGTAATACATTATCACATATAGCCGTGATCCAGTGCAGTGGTAATGCCCAGTCTTCACTCTGTCATCTCGGTCTCTCACCTTTCCTCAGAGCTCAGTCCGCGGCTGGCTCGGTGATTTCTCGAGCGGACCGATTGCTGCCAACAGCTCGTGTGATATTGGACCATGACAACAGCTCGCGTCTCGATTCAGATTAGATTCAGGTTAAGACTCCCAGGAAACAGAGAGCATTGGCTAGACTCTCTATGCCGGCATCATGTCGGAATATTTGTCCGCCCTGTTTTCAGCATGGGTCTCAGACGGAAGGGTGCATGAGGATGAGATACTGTAACAAATAACGAGTAAGAACAATAAGAGCCATCAGCTCTTCACATCGAGGTCGCCCTCGCTTGCTAGTCTGCGACATACTGAGTAAATTCATGGCACGGCAAGACGGCGGCAGAATAGACGCCGGTGCAACTCTTCGTCCTCTATTTACAGAGTGCATCTACTCCGATTCCTACATCCGACATCCTTCGCTGTACACCTAGCCATCTCCAAATTCCAAGTCCATGCGCCCTGGCATGCATCCATGCATCGCATCGCATCGCGTTGCATCTCGACCTCGTCGTTTTGATGCGCCCTTGTACGCCAGTATCTCCAGAATATCTCCAGAACATCTCCAGAGTATCGCCTGATGTTGAGAGTTGGCTTCTCCAACTTCTCCAACCTCCCCACATCTCTCCAACTTCTCCTCGTTTTAGTCTTTTCATTTTGCTTTCTTGGGCTCCCAATGTTAAATTATTGCCCTCTTTTCTCTCTCAACGCGCCTTGGCTTTTTCTATTTTCTCGTGCATATGGTAGCACTAGGACTGTATCTGCACCCCCCTCCCCTGGCTGCACCGAGAAACCGCCGTAGTGTATTGGCACCCAGGCCACTAATCTAACAAGATGGGACTACCACTGGTCACTCGAATTTATCGATGTAATATTAGAGAATACTCACAATGCTGAAAACTCTACTGAGTACAGAGTGCCACTACCACTAAAGTTTTACTGCCACCGGTAACTCCTCCGCTTCCACTCCACTACCCATGCACTCCGAGTTTACTCGTACTGTCTCTCCGGGCGTGCTCCGTGGAGCGGCGTCTCCAAGTTTCCATGCAGTCTCTCCACGCGGAGGTGGAGAGATTCTTTTCTCTACAGCTTTCCTACCACTCTACCCTCTTCCTACTTGAGAAACGGCCCGTTGTTGTGGTCATGCCTGGGGAAAACAACGCAAGGGATGGGGTCCGGTCTTGTGTTGTCGTCCCACGGGGTTTCTGGGCCCTCCTATTTCCTACTCTGTCTTGCCTATTCTCGAGGTCCTCGGGGTATCTCCATGATCTTTGCTTGTTGCGATCAAGTTGTGCTTTGTCTACTTGCCCACATTCGGGGTAATGAGGGCATGGTGGCAGGGATGGCCTCAAGGACTGACACGGCTCTATGCAGCGTACCGTCTGTCTGTCTGTGTTGATGTGACTCTTGTGTTATGCCCTACATCGTATGTGCTACGTTCTACGTCCTACATACTGATGTGATACATGCGTACATGACTAATACATAAGCATAAACTAGAATACGATGCTGGTAAGAGCGTAACATGCACCCGTGTCTACTAGGCATAAAGTAGATGTGCAGTGTAGACAGCTCCGCGCCAGCCTTGCCGACAAAGCGCAGAATAGCACCGTGCCTATGCGAGATAATCTTTATACAATTTGGATATAACGAGGCTGCGAGATGACGATACTTTCTCTTAGGCTGCGGTAATGTCTTTGTAAATCTGATTATACTGATATACAAAAATATTTTATCTTGACTGGCTTTTTCCTTTTCTTTTATTTGGTGCTATTTCTAGTTCTGAGATAATGCTAATGTGATAAACAACCATCTCGTGTTTTTTTTTTATTAAGTTTGTTTTTCAACTCTCGTAAACTTTTCTCGCGCATATTGTTTTTAATCCAGTACGCAAATAGCCAAAATCAATCATCAAGTACAACAAAACAGACAAAATAAAAAGCCCTAGCATATACGAGGAAGAAAAAATACCGTGTTGAAGTTCAACAAATTGGGTTACTAATTTAGTAATTCAGTAGTTTCGTCGTGATATCGTGATGTAGGAGAGGCTCTGTTAAGATTATACAGAGTGCCTAGCCACATTCTACGCCACATCGTGCTGTCGATGCCAAATCATGCATGCCCGTCGCTCCTTCCCAATATCTTTTCCTCGTCTCTTTCCTATTTCGACTATTTTGTTCGGCTGTTTTCATCCAACAATGAAGGAGCGACCGTGCATGCAGGTTTGCTTAATAATCTATATTTTAGCTTTCGGAATTCCGATTCGTGACCAGAAATCACTAGATATAGTTTGACTTCAAATACACGCTCAACTGCCTATGATGGCCAAAGACTTATGCCCGATTTTCCCCTCTCTTGCCATCTCCTCCACAGAGTCATTGCATCTCGCTTAGAAACTTTCACCGTCGCCTACATAATACATATATCCCCATCACACGCAGGCAGACTAGTCCCACGCTCATTTCCTTTCCCACAAATATACGGATATAGCAAGCTCAGACTCGGCCCTGATCCGAATAGGACCGAATACTGGTTTATTGGCTCTCATGCCTGAGCCAAGATGCCTGTCTGGCGGTAGCACCAAGGGAGACTGCTATAAGGGCTGTGAGTCCCCTAAGGCATATTCGAGGCTGACCAGGCCACTAAAGATGATTAAACATGTTTCTAGGCCGGCCGGAATCTTCTGCATTGAACGGTAGATTCGGGTCGATGGTGCCCGTATTGTGTGGAACAAGCGAGTCGCTATGCAGTTCGAATAACCGCCGGCAGTGCTGTAGGCGTTGGTAGAAAGCCCAGGCATGGTCACTTCATATCATTATGATTGGCAACAAAATGCTGCTTCTGTGCAGATGGTCATTGAAGACCAATGCCTGATGTTATACTAATCAATGTAGGCGGATCTGGGTTTTCGATTTATTAAGAAACTAACTACATCGAAGCACCGTCCACAAGCAGCAAGAAATAAACACAACGAGCTCACCAGAAAACGCGAGGTGGTATGATTCGCAACAGTATGAGCATACACCAGCTCATGAGCATCGTTAGTAAGGACACTTGCCGCAGTAACCGCAGTCCAAAGCTGAGCACGCAGTGAAGTCTTTCTCGCTACCGTCGTCATAATCATCATCATACTCGCCATAGTATGTGTCACCCTCCTCGAAGTCTTCACTCTCTTCTCCGAATCCACCGTCCTCAAAGCCTTCACTTTCATTCCCGAATTCACTCTTCTTCTCGTCTTCCTCGACGTTCCGGCCTGTCCACATGCGTTGTCCTTCTTTGGAAAGGGCATCCATGGCGCCGGGTCCAGGCTCCCGAAACTCTAGACATCTGTTATGAACATCTTCTTCGGTATAGCAGATTTCCATCTTCGATCCTTGCCCCAGGCTTTTGGCTTGGTCCACAATAATCCGGAGGAGGTTGTGAAGCATCTGCAGCGACGTTTGGTGGTCTTGCTCCCACTTCTTGAGTGCGCCTTGTGCGTCAAGGACCTCGATGTCATCCCGGGAAAAGACACCCCGGTGATGAAACCCAAGAATCAACGTGGGAGTCTGACGGAGCCACAGACGCGGCATCTCTTGCTGGAGAATTTCCAAGCGCTGATCCCTTTTCCAGGCAGAGCGCGTCTTGATGTCGAAGATGGCTTGCTGCGGCAAGAGTTTGCCACCGAAGCGGACTTGCAGCCCTCCCATACTGCTAGCCGTTTCTTCTCCCATGTTGCCTTTGCCATCTTTGGCAGTAGGACTTACGTGAGAACGTTTGGCAGCTCCTGAGTCCATATTGAGATTGGAAAGTAAGGCATCAATTTCGTCGATGTCTGCTTCTTTGGCTGCCGGCTTCATATCGCCTGTCGTCGCTGACGGCAACTTGTCTTTCATGTAACCATCGGCTTCGGAGCGAAGTAGGATGGTGAGACCGCCAAAGTTGTACTTGAGGATGCGCTGGTGCGATGCAGACTTCTCGGTATCCCACTTGGTATACGAGTCGCAGAATGTGTGTCCGTAGCCGTGTACGCCCGGGATACATTCGTTGGGAGAGTTCTCGCGCCGCACAAGGAATAGTGTAGCTTTTCTGTCGTCCTTTTCGTTGTCTTTGCCCACAAGGTGAGCCACCATCTGGAACGACCCCAACGTATAGTCTCCTTTCTGCAGTTCATCGAGACGAATGAAACGCAAGAGATTACCCAAAGTAGAGCCGCAGGCTACAATATCAACATTTAGATCGTTTCCTGTTTTGTATACCCCCTCGCCATTCCGGCTCGTGCAAACAGCATGAGCAACGGGGTCCATGGGATGCAGCGGCAGCCGCGCCGAATTGATATCGCGGACGAAGGGTCCGACATCGTTTGTGAGCGCAGGGGAATGGGTAAGTGGTGCCCATCGGGGCGGGCCGCCTGTAGTTGCATTGGTTAGCGCTCGGCACTTACACAGCCACACAGCCACACAGCCTGTCGCCTTTTCTCTCTCTTTGTTACTTCTGGCGTGATGTAAAACAATTATTTCAATCCAATCAAAAACTCACCGGGAATGAGAATGGAGGGCTTATCGTCACCAAGCCAGTTGTACGACCCAACGAGCCCACAATCGGTAATGACGGCCGGCGTATCTCCTTCGATATCAATGTGGGACATAGTGATGGTCCGGGTGAGAGGACCAAAGGCCGGCCGAGGAGTAGCCGTCACTTCCGGTGGCTTCTCGTGATAGCGCGGGGTGCTTCTCTGCCATGGATTCGCATAGCTCCCACCTCGTCTTCCTACCTGGGAGCCATCTTGATGCCCTCCACGATAGCCACTGTTTTCTTCTCTGCGAAGAGCATTGTATTTTGCGCGATGGTCCATTTTTTCCGAGATGGTTACTTTTTCTTGTGTAAATGAGAAAACCAAGCATATGGCCATCATTAATATATATTATGCGCTCGTTGGGCCTGTTTGGCAAAACTACGGTCCCAAACAGACTGCAACTGACACGAATGGGTGTGGAAGGTTGGCCTCAATCCGAGCCTCCAATCAAAGGCGCGCCACACAACAGCTGATAATGGGGGGTCATGCATGCTTCTCTCTGAAGCAGCCTGTACCAGAGAATAAAATGGCAGCGCATGACGAAGAGATGCATGCTTGAGTGAGTGAAGTTTGGTTCAGGCAATAGAAATGAGAGACAACAGATGGAGGGGCTAGATGCTGACTGAGGCCAGCCAAAAGTTGATTGCGTGGTCTCTTTGTGTGGCCGCTCTGCCTGCTCCCACGGAGACACAAGCAAGGAGGGTAGGCGAGGGGCATTGTTGATATCTGTTCGTCAGGCATACAGCGAGATGCGTAATATGTGTCTATCATTCATCTAGAGAGAGTGTGCACTTCTTGAGTTTTTCTGTTCTACAGTGTTGTTGAACTCTGCAAAATAACGCATCATCACAAAATAACTTCACAACAAACACAAACAATTACGTTACGATCACAACTACGACTACGCCGACAAGATGCTTCTAGACAGACGGGCTGCAAATCTGTCCAAGGTCTTTCGCGAGATCATTTACGGCAGACGCAAGGTCTCGTCGTCGGGCGACGCAAAGCTCTTTCTTGAGGCAGTGACATCCTACCCCGGCTACCCCAACCCAAGTGCTTGCCTCCAGGTGGTCTTTGCCAGCCCGGCTAAAGGAGCCGGTGGCGATGCTGTCCAGGCAAGCTTGAGTGCAGACCTTAGCCATGGCTTCATTAAAGGGTACACGCTGCCCTTCATTGGCATGCTGGCCAACTCTGCTGCTGAGCTTCAGGTCATTGCTGATGGCCAGCTGCTGAAGCAGTATGTACAGTGGATCGTCGACCAGCCCATGCTGTGGCAGCGCCTTGTGCCCATGTTCCTAGAGGGCGAGCTCGACGATCTTGACGATGGGAATGACGACGGCACGGGCGAGTACTTCCCCTTTGCCTGGCTCGTTTTTGAGCGCCTTGCCCTTGGCGGCGCTAACGAGGATGACGAGATGCTCCTTATGGATAATATCAGTGCTATCATGGATAGTGGCAAGTTTGCCCAGTCGAAGAACGTCGAGACGCGCACTCTGGGCTACAAGATTGAGAAGCTTTTCAAAGCCAAGACGTCCTCCCGGGACGGCACGGGGCCCGAAAGCGTTACTATCGGGGACTACTCGCCCGGCGGCCGTCACGACAACGACTTTGCCAACATCTCCGAGATCAGTATCTATCCGACCAACGAAGAGCTTATGTCGCGCGAGCGCCCGTTTTATCGGCGCACCGACGAAATTTTCAACAGCACGACGTTCGAGGACCCAGCTGTGCGGGCATACTCCCACATTGACAACCAGTTTCGCCTCCTCCGCGAGGACATGCTGGCAGAGATCCGCGAAGACCTTGAGGGCCTAGCTGTAGGAAACTCGAGACGCGTGCAGGCAGGCAAAGTCAAGAAGAGATCAAAAATGGTCCTAGGCGACCTCACACCACTGGACCTCGATATTGGCGACGACCGCCGGGGCAAAGAGGTCACCCTGACTTTGGCCTGTGCCAGTGGCTTTACCGAGCTTCGACGTCAGCCGAGTTCCAATGCACGCGTCAAGTTTCTGGAGCAGCATAAGAACTACTTCAAGCATCAGGCTGTTGGCATTTTTGTGCGGCAGGTTCAAACTGGCAGTAGCACCACTACAGCCACCGACGAGATCATCGCCTTCGCTTGCATTGACCGTGACGTCAAGGCGCTCGCTAACGGGTATTCGGCGCAGAACACCGACAGTCCGAACTCTACTCAGAATAGTCTCAAGAATCCTGTCATAGGAGTGCGCTTCCCAGACAGCAAAGCCCTTGCGCGCGTACTTCTATATCTACAGGACGATACCATTCAGTTTCCCACAGTCACTAGCCCGCAAAGACAGGAATCGAGTGGGCGCAAGAAGCAGAAGAGCAACCCAGTTGTTGCGAAGCCCACGAAGAAGCACGACGTCCGATTCATAGTGATGGGCACAGCCGTGTTTTCCTACGAGCATATCCTTGGTCAGCTACAGGGTATGAACGAGCTTGCTCTTGACCGTCACATCGTCTGCCCAGGTCTGATCTCGGCAAAGGACGATCAACTGGATGAATATGACGGCACACCCAGCTTGGTATCAGATGACTCTGGCGTCAGTTTCCCTGCATTCCACCCCCTGCAGAGACTTCAGGACGTGGTGGATGACATGCTGTATCGGTCAAAGAATGGGAATTTCAGAATCAACGGCCACGTCATGGAACAGCCCCAGATTGAGTCTCTTGCTTCCGGTCTCACACAGCCCCTAACGGTCATCCAAGGTCCGCCAGGAACAGGCAAGTCGTTCATCGGAGCCCAGATTGCCAAGGCCATGGTCATGAATACGACCACACTTAAAATCCTCGTCATCACCTACACAAACCATGCACTTGACCAGTTTTTGGAGGACTTGAAAGAGGCGGGCATCGACAGTAACCGTATGGTGCGCTTGGGTGGCAAGTTCACGGCGGGCACCAAGGGTATGCTTCTCTCCAGCCAACAGAAGGGGTATAAGATAACGCCTCAAATTTATGAGGCCTTGGACAAGCTCAAGGTAGAGCGTGCTAAAGTTAGCGAAGCCATGCATTCTTCTTTTGACAAATTCCAGAGTTTATGGTCTTCTGGGTCGGGCCGGACTAACTTTGCTGATGTCATGGAATTGCTCGAGTTCTCGGCGGAAGACAGCATCTTCTTTGAGGCGTTCCAGCTTCCAGAAGCGCCCGAGAGGGGCAAAGGATGGATGCAGGCAGGGCACAATAATAGTGTACTCCGGCCAGATCATTTCTTCAACAATTGGCGCATTGGACGGGCGCCCGGCTTGGCCGGTTACAAGATCCCACCAGAGTTTGAGCCGGTGTGGAATATGGACCCAGCACAGCGTCGCGCACGACTAGCAAAGTGGGCTACCGAGCTTGCCCAAATACAAATAGCTGAACTCGAGAGCTTGGTCGGCAAGTACGATATGTACCAGCAGGGAATTGAGCGTCTATTTAAGGAGGGTGACACGGCTACAATCAAATCCAAGCGCATCATTGCCTGCACGACCACGGCTGCAGCCAAGTACCACCGCATGATCAAGGCGGCCCAGCCCGATGTCGTGCTTGTGGAGGAAGCAGGCGAAATTCTCGAGAGCCACGTTCTGACATCTCTGGCATCGCCGTCGGTCAAGCAACTGATTCTCATTGGCGACCACAAGCAGCTGCGCCCTCGGTACAACAACTATGCGCTCACAGTCGAGAAGGGTGAAGGCTACAACTTCAACATGTCTATGTTCGAGCGGCTGATCACGCAAGGAAGTCCCTTCATCACACTCCAGAGGCAGCACCGCATGCACATGGATATCTCCATCATTCCGCGTGCCTTGACGTACCCAATGCTGCTAGACGGCCCGGGTACAGGCGATGACAAGCGAGAGCCTTTGCGAGGCATTCAGGACCGCCTCATTTTCATGAACCATGAGCACGCCGAGAAGTCCAATGAGAATGGTGCTGCAGATCGGTTCGACCCCGATGCTAAAACGACAAAGAGCAACTCGTTCGAGGCCCACATGTGCCTTAAAACGGTGCGCTACCTTGCGCAACAGGGCTATGGCACGTCCGATATGGTCATTCTGACACCATATGTTGGCCAGGTCCGGCTCCTTATGGATCTAATGATCAAAGAAGGCGAGACAGACCCGGTGCTCAACGACCTCGACACTGCCGCCATGACCCAGGCAGGTCTCATGACCGATGCTGCGGCCAAGGCTAGTAGTGGCGAGCTGCGGATTTCGACTGTCGATAACTACCAGGGAGAGGAGAGCGATATTGTTATTGGGTGCCTAACGCGCAGCAACGATAGGGGCGACATTGGCTTCATGGCCGCGCCCGAGCGTCTCAACGTCTTGTGCACGCGTGCACGCAACTGCCTCATCCTGATCGGCAACATGATGACCTTCAAGGACAGCTACACGGAAAAGGGCAGATCTACATGGACGCCCTTCTTTGAGCTCCTGAAGAAAACCGGGCATTTGTATGACGGCATCCCAGTCCGGTGCGAACGGCATCCTGAAATTCCTGATATGCTCCTGAAGCAACCCGAAGACTTTGATATTCACTGTCGGGACGGCGGGTGTGCCCAGGCGTGTGGAGTGAAGTTGAGCTGCGGCGCACACATTTGCCAGCGTCGCTGCCACCCTATTTCCGACCATTCCAAGGTAGGATGCAGGGAGTTGGTATCGGTGACCTGCGACCGGGGGCACAAACGCAAGGTGTCCTGCTCAAGCACAAGTACGAACACGCAGACAAAGAATGCCTGTCCCAAATGCGCAAACGAGGACCGTGAGCACGAGCGCCAGATCCAGCGCAACTTAAAACTGGAGGAGGAGCGCCTGGAGCGTCAAGCGGCTTACTCGAAAGAGCTGCAGGCCATTGACGACGAGATGGCACATGAGCGGCGCCTGGCCAAGTACCACCAAGACGATATGGCTGAGAAGCAGGCGCTTGCTCAAAAGAAGCAAGATCTCAAGGCTTTGAGAGAGCACACGGACCGCCTCAACGAGAAGAAGAATGCCGAGATAGTCAAAGAGAAGAAAAAGAAGGAGAACAAGAAGGCCGGTGATAACAGTTGCCCCCCGGGAAGTGCAAGCGAGGATTGGGAGTACTCCAAGCGCTACGAGGGCGCTAGCAGCGATGCCCTAGACAAGCTTATGCAGATGACCGGTCTCGAAGAGGTCAAAAGCAAGTTTCTCAGCATCAAGAACACGGTCGACACGGCCATCCGTCAGGGTCAGCCTGTGGACAACAAGTATCAGCGCTACGGCTGCGCGCTTCTCGGCAACCCGGGCACTGGCAAGACCACTGTCGCGCGCCTGCTTTCCGAGTTCCTTGCCAGCATGGGCGTCATACCCGGGAACAAGTTCGTGGAAACGACGGGCGCTAAGCTGGCCAACGAGGGCGTGTCAAACTGCAAGGCCATGGTGGACGACATGCTTAACGAGGGCGGTGGTGTCATTTTCATCGACGAAGCATACCAGCTCACGAGCGGCAACAACCACGGCGGTGGCGCTGTCTTAGACTATCTGCTGGCTGAAGTCGAGAACTTGACGGGCAAGATTGTCTTTTTGCTCGCAGGCTACGACAAGGAGATGGAGTCCTTTTTCGCGCACAACCCTGGCCTGCAGAGCCGCTTCCCCGAGGAGCTGCGCTTCGCCGACTACAGCGATGAGGAGTTGCTGCATATTCTCAAGTCCATCATCGAAACCCGATTTGATGGAGCTATGAAGTGGGAGGTCGGGCCTGACGATGAGGCAAAAAAGACTGACGCAGACGGAGGACTATACATGCGGGTAGTGGCACGTCGCATTGGCCGGGGCCGTGGCAAACCTGGTTTCGGAAACGCTCGGGCGGTCCAGAACGTCGTGTCCCAAATTCTCAAGCGACAGTCTAATAGGCTGCGCAAAGATCGTCGTTCAAAGAAGACTGCCGGCAAAGAGCCCGACGTCTTCTTCCTAACCAAGGAGGATCTCATTGGCCCCGAGCCAACGGAGGCCCTTGAGCGGTCGACTGGCTGGACCAAGCTCAACAAGCTCATCGGCGCTGCATCCGTCAAGCAGTCTGTGCATGCTCTCGTCGATAGCATCTCGCAAAATTATCACCGCGAGCTGGCTGAAGAGGCCCCCATCGAGTACTCTGTCAACAAGGTTTTCCTAGGCAACCCGGGCACAGGCAAGACAACCGTAGCCAAGCTCTATGGCCGGATCCTCGGCGACCTTGGCCTTCTCAGCAATGGAGAGGTCATCGTGCGCAATCCATCCGACTTTGTAGGTGCCGCTCTCGGCGAGTCGGAGAAGAAGACCAAGGGCATTCTGGCATCCTCGGTCGGCAAGATTCTCGTCATCGATGAGGCCTATGGTCTCTACGGAGGTGATGCGAGTGGCATAGGAGGTGGAGCAGATATCTACAAGACAGCGGTCATTGACACAATCGTAGCTGAGGTGCAAAGCGTCCCTGGCGATGATCGCTGTGTGTTGCTACTCGGCTACACAGACCAGATGGAGGCCATGTTCCAAAATGTCAACCCTGGCCTTGCACGCCGCTTCCCGATTGCCTCTGGGTTCGTGTTTGACGACTTTTCCGAAACTGAACTGGGCCTTATCCTGGATATGAAGCTAGCTCAGCAGAACTACAAGGCGACCGACGCAGCCAGAAAGGTGGCTCTCGAGGTGCTCAGTCGCGCGCGCAATCGGCCCAACTTTGGCAATGCAGGCGAGGTTGACATTCTGCTAGACGCCGCGAAAATGCGCCATCAGATGCGGTTGCGCAAAGAGCGAGCTTCAAGCAGCCCTGCTACCAAAAACAAGCCTGCAAAGATGGACAGCGTGCTGCGGCCTGAAGACATTGACAAGGACTTTGCCCGCGCGGATGCGGGTGGTGACACTAATGTCGGCAAGCTGTTTGAAGGCACAGTGGGCACCGAGGAGATCGTTTCACAGCTCGAGGGATACCAGAAGACTGTGCAGAGAATGCGATCGCTCGGGTTGGATGCAGAGGAAATCAAGGATTCGGTGCCGTTCAACTTTGTCTTCCGCGGCCCGCCTGGAACCGGCAAGACAACGACAGCGCGTCGCATGGGCAAAGTGTTTTATGACATGGGCTTCCTGGCGACGGCACAGGTGACAGAATGCTCGGCGTCTGAGCTTGTGGGACAGTACGTTGGGCAGACAGCCAAGAAAGTCGTGCAGATGATGGACAAGGCTCTGGGCCAGGTGCTATTCATTGATGAGGCGTACCGGCTCAATGATGGGGCATATGGAAAGGAGGCGATTGACGAGATTGTCGACTGCGCGACCAAGGAAAAGTACCAGCGCAAGATGATCGTTATCATGGCCGGTTACGAAGGCGACATGAACCGGCTACTCTCAGCCAACGAGGGCCTGACGTCGCGATTTACCGAGTCCGTAAACTTCCGGCATCTGCCGCCGTCCGACTGCGCTCTTCTGATGAGAAAGACTCTCGAAGGGCGCAAGAAGTCGTTGGAGGAGCGCGGAGTGTGCGTCGATCTGTCTGTGCTCGATGAGACGGCATTTTCTGCAGAGGTCATCGGCATCTTCAAGCTGCTCATGGCACAATCTAGCTGGGCCAACTCGCGCGACGTCAAGACACTGGCTACGAGCATGAGCACTAAGATGCTCAAGGACGAGCAGGGCCACAGCGCAAAGAAGCTTGTTCTTACAGCTGTGACTGTTCGCGAGGTGCTCGGAGGCATGCTGCAAGAGCGAAGCGGCCGCCAGAATAACAAGGGCACCATGCCGTCGCCTCAGCCCAGAGAAATACAGATGGCACACTGCGAAAAGCAGCAGGCACCACCGGCCCCTTCTGTCAGCACGACCACAACCACCGAGTTGGCTGCAGATACGATCACCGAGGCACCAGAAGAGGAAAAGCTAGAAGCACTGGATGAGCAGTCCAAGAAGACAGTAGTCAAGGCAGACCAGCGAAGCCTGCGCGACGCCGGCGTGAGCGACGAGGTCTGGGAACAGCTCCAGAAGGACCGTGAAGCAGAAATTGAGCGCGAACGCGAGTACCGACAGCTTCTCAAGGAGCGCGATGAGGCCAGTGAGGCCGCGCGCGACGCGATCGTACGTCGCCTCATTGAAGAAGAGCGCCGCCGCAAAGAGGAGGCGGAGATGAAGGCCAAACTGATGAAGATGGGAGTTTGCTGCATGGGCTTTGAGTGGGTTAAGCAAGACGGGGGATACCGCTGCGCTGGTGGCTCGCACTACATGTCCGACGCGCAGCTGGCTTGATCGGTGCAGGTAAAGACTGATGAAGTTGGACGAGAGGATGATGGGGGAGGGCTGGATCTCGCGATGTTGCACAACACGCGTTGGGTGTAGGTCACGTGCTCTTGTGGTTTGAGCGACGAGCGCAATCCAGGAAATTGCTCTATCTATTGCAGCCATCACACAGCAGTTTTCTTGTTATTTTGTTATTTGTTCCTATAAAGTTGCTTTCATTACTTAGTACGAACCATTTGCGTCATTATCAATTTTGTTCAAGTTTTAACGAGTAATGATGGATGACAGCACCCTCTTGGAGGCGGTCATCTCCGTTGACGAGGACATGCCCGCTTTCACGGTGAGCAGATGCCAGTGAAGTAATGAATAGACTCAAAGTTATCCAGAAGTAGAGGACATGGCCGTAAGTTTGTTTACTTTCACGGCCAAAGCCGTCGATGTCACGACTCCTTTAAGGCCGTGCCTGGTCGTGATTAGTCATCTTTGAAATCGCACGGCGACAAGCTTTTAGGAAGTACAAAGTAGATGCGGGCATTTGACGGCATTGGCAGTACTGCCAAGTCTCTGTATACGCTTGTTGCAGAATAAACAGCAGACGTCGCAAAAGTCGAATCTGATCCTATACGTTGTCTGCAGGTTGCGTTGAAAGAATGCGAAACATGTAAATATACGTGGCGCACATGTCGACTTATTAGCGAGTAAGGCGAGCATGACCAATCTGCTGGCCATACTAATTAGTTTCTCCTGCTGGCCGGTGCCACACGTGCGAGGGGCTGCGGAGAGAGAAGAGGAGAAGGCAGATGCCGTGTTCCGGTATCCCGGGGTTTGAGATGATCTCTTTTCTTTTTGCTGCTTGGATTTGAGTTGGCAATTGGCCGTTGGGACCGCTCGACCAAGCAGAAGACGGTCTGAAAGCGCGAAGAGCGAGGAGATACAGTTGTTCCGCCGCTGAATAATAGATGATACGATTACTTTTCTCCGATCTGTGTGTTAGATGTTTGTCACTGATATTGGCATTTTCGGAAGATCACCAGATGTTTCTTTTCTTTTATCTCTCTCGTACTTTGCTTTGATTATCTATCATTGCCCATTCATAAAGCTCAAGATCCAGTATCACTTTATAAATGTCGGCCGGGTTCCCAGTCCAGGGTGTCTTTGCTACGGCCATCTGCCATTGACTCATTGCTATTACTACATTATTTACAAATTACAGAATAGAGTTCTCCAAAAAACTAGCGCGACAGGCATCATACTACATCGGCAGTCGTTGCCACCGCAGTTGGACACTTGCACGCGCTGGGACAAGGCCGTTTAGTTCCCGTGCCCGCAAGCTTTTTCCATTTACTGCACTTTTTTTGTTCTCTTTTTCCGTTTATTCGACTAGTCTCGCCTTCGGCCTGTGTATATTTCTAATCGATTGCAGTCGCCTCCTATTTGAAAGGTTGACGTCAACAACGGTAAAAGCCGTTGAGATTTTCTTCCTCCTTTTCTTTGTACAGAATTCTTCTTCGATTATTGCATCGCAGACCGCATCGGACACAAGATGGACGAGAAATCACCACACGCCGTGGATGCGGAGGACGCCACCGTTTATGAACAGCCAAGGCCGATCGACGACGTTGAAATCGACAATGCCAAGAGCGAGCACAGCGCCGACAATGGATCCGAGACTGTCTCTGTCGACGACAACGATGACTCCACTGTATCAATACAAACCGAGACACTTCCGCCCGCCCGGATACGCAGCGCATCTCGTCGCCGCAGCGAGGCCGACCTCGAATCCAATACGGGTGTCGTTGACGAGGTCGTGCTCGGCCCCGACTCCGAAGACAGAGACCCCTACGAGGTCGCCTGGGACGGCGGCGATGCAGACCCCATGTGCCCGCGCAGCATGGCCACATGGCGCAAATGGCTGATTGTTTTCATTACCTGCTTCGGCTCGTCCGCCGTCACTTGCGCGAGCTCCATCTACACTTCGTCATACACGGGCATGAACGCCGAGTTCGACGGCACGTCGACACTTGTCGCGACCATTGGCCTGTCCACGTTTGTGCTGGGCATCGCCCTCGGCCCGGCCTGGAGCCCTCTCAGCGAGTTCTACGGCCGCCGGCCTATCTACCTGGGCTCTTTCTTCCTCTTTACTATCTGGATCATACCGTCAGCCGTTGCCCGGAATATTGAGACCATGATCATTGCGCGCTTCTTCCAGGGCTTTACCGGCAGCGCATTCTTGTCGGTGGCCGGCGGCACGGTCGGCGACTTGTTTTCGAAAGAGACTATGCAGGCACCCATGGCGGTATTTTCGACGGCGCCGTTCCTGGGTCCGTCCCTTGGCCCGCTCATTGGCGGCTTTATCAACGCCGACCCCAAAAACTGGCGTTGGACGCACTACACGCTGATCATCTGGGCCTTTTGCCTGTTCATGGCACTGCTCCTGTTCGTCCCCGAGACCTACCACCCGGTGCTCCTCCAAAAGAAAGCCCAGCGCCTGCGCAAGGAGACGGGCGACGACCGCTGGCAAGCGCCACTGGAGAAGGCCAATGCGGGCAAGAGCATGGCCGGCGCCATTGGCAATGCGCTGCTGCGGCCCTTCCAGCTGCTGCGCTACGAGCCCATGTGCCTAGCGCTGGACATGTACTCGGCCATTCTTCTCGGTATCATCTATCTGTTCTTTGGCGCGTTCCCAATTGTCTTTGAGGGCAACCACAACTTCACGCTGTCCCAGACGGGCCTGTCGTTCCTCGGCATGTTCATCGGCATGGCTTCGGCGGGCGCGTCGTTCCCGATCTGGGCGCGCGTGCGCGCGCGGCTGATCGCCAAGCGGCCCGGCCACCAGAGCGAACCCGAGGACCGGCTGCCGTCGGTGATGGTCGGCGCGATTGTGGCGCCGATTGGGCTGTTCTGGTTTGGGTGGACGTCGTACTCGTCGATCCACTGGATCCTGCCGATTCTGGGGTCTGGGGTGTTTGGGCTGGGCGCGCTGTTCGCTTTTAGCGGCATCTTTACCTTTCTGGTGGACGCCTACCCGCTGTATGCGGCGAGTGCGCTGGCAGGCAATGCGTTTGTGCGGTGCACGCTGTCTGCGGCGTTCCCGCTGTTTGGTGTGCAAATGTACAAGGGCATCGGCGATCAGTGGGCGACGTCGGTGTTGGCGTTTATGGCGGTGGCCATGATGCCGTTTCCCTTCTTGTTCTTCAAATACGGCAAGCGGCTGCGCGGCCGCAGCCGGTTCGCCGTCAACTAGGCCTCGGTGTTTTTCATAAAAATTTTGTATAATATCTGTCTTTTTGTACATACATATGCATACCCGGCGTTGTCATTTTACGAATACTAATTATCTGTTAACGATGAAGCATCAATCAACAACACAGTCTAAATAAAGATCCCCCGCGATGCAATCTTAATTGTTCATTGTGACGTCTGATTATTGACTCTGATATTGGCACTGGTATTGTGGTGATGGAGCAATATACGCATACAACATGATGTAACGGAAAAGAAGGTGCTCTGCAGATGCTGTGTAAGGCTGAAGATTGTGTTATGAATGGCTTGATTGTCTGAGCGTGTGGACGCCTGAGCGCATGCAGTGTAGCTTTGTACGCTGCAGAGGGGCGTATGCATATCATGGTGCAACAGACCGTCGCTCTCTTGTGTGTTTCCTTTTTTCAAAGTAAAAATGTAAAGAAAACTGCGCAATGGGATAGGGGAGTATACGAGGCCAAGGCCAGAGGTGCTTGTACGAGTGTGATGAATGCTATCAGGAGGGGTGGGTGTACGAGTAGGATCAAGGTCATCAGTCTCAACTATCGGCATATGAATAGGATCAAGAGAAGATGAGAGTGAGAGTGAGGATGACTTGATAGAAGAGATGGGAGTAAAAGGTAAAAGATGGGAATAAGTGGGATGGTGAGAGGGCAGGCTACTCGGAGCGCTCCCTTCACGCTCGCCCACTCGCCTGCCAAGTTATATACAGCCTTAACGGCTTGAATGCATGTATTGCTACCTTGGAACTTTGTTCGCTGTTTTGCTTCGTCGAGTGTGGTGTGAAGATCATGGTCAAGTGTGGTTAAGTGAGATATTATGAATAGTAAGCAGGAGGTAAACATATATCTGAACAAAAGTAGTCTGAGACCATTCCCAGCCCGCGGGCGTGGTCTTCTCGAGACATCGGAGAGAATGAGAGACATACATGTCGAGTGCCCTGTGCGACAAAAGTACGCACAACTGGCGTTATGCAGTGTGCATTGTGTTATGATTGTGCAGCCATCTTGTGCAGGTATAACAGTATGCATATTTTCTTTCTTCTACTCCTTGTTTCCCGTATCATAAAATCCATTAATACTAAGCTCTCAGTAAGAAAAGATGTAACAAATCTACAAAGGCTTGTGCATGTTACTCCTCATCCATGCTGACGCCTAGATCGGTCACATATCTTGTCATATTTGATATTCTTTTGTGATCACACTGCGGCATCGTCGAATAATTACTCCGTCTCTGCATTTGGATTCCCAGATATCGGATTTATCTATACATTTATCGGATTTATAGCCAGAATACTGGATATGATTCTCAAACACGACGCTTACTGCTTCCTATTCCGGTCAGGTTGGGCTCAACATGCACTTCTGCTCTCACGCTCACGCTCCTCGTTTTTGCTCCTCGTCTTTCACTCGTCGCCACTCGCCTCGCTGCCTGTCCTTTTTCTGTCCCTTTTGCCTCCTGCTCTTCTGCTCGCATCCTACTTGCCATGTCTCTCGTCTGCATCTGCAGCGCCAAGCAGTGTGATGGTGTGTTTGGGCAGCCATGAGGCTTGCAGATTAGATATTAACAATGATTGTAGATAATCAAAGGCACACCAAAAATAAGAGGGCGCTGTTACACGGGAAGGATGCCATTAGCCAGGTAATCATACATATACAAGTGCATGCACGCACGCACTCGAATCACACACATATCACACAATTGTACTTTGAGTACTTGTAGTAAACACAGATATACGCAATTACACAATCACAATCACAATCACATACACACACACTCGAGGCACATTCACATGGCATGGGAAGTATCCAAACACAAGATCAAAACAGGCATATCACCGCGACTAACGCGGGAGAGGTCAGCAGGTTTCAAGGACTGAAAGACAGTTCTTCCTGCCAATGACCGTGCAGACGTGCAGACGGCTGAAGCTCAGCTTGGGCGGCCCACGTCGAACAGACCAAAAGTACAAGGCATCACGATGTTGTGCATAATGCTGATGGACGAGTTGTCAAGAGACGTCGTTGTGTATAAGTCGTGATTATGTCAGCAATGCCAATAGCCGCTTTTTGAACTTCCTCTTTTTACAAGTAATAAGTGACAGCTCAAAATAGAAGGAACGGTTTCGACATTTGACAACAAATGTCAACCTGCAAGAGCACTCGACCTACGGAAGCTACACGGCTGAACGGCCAACACAGAATACATGGTATAGTCTACATGCTTCAGTACACGTGGGAAGTGCGTCGGCTGGTACCAGGGACATTGTTTGGGAAGATCTCTGGACTGGGAGACTGCAAGACGGTTAGCGAGCCCCGCAGCACCAGCGAAAGCGACGGCCAAGAAGGAAGCCTGCCAATAGTAGAAAGTAGAAAGCAGAAAGAACGACGAATGGGGAAAGGGAAAGGGTAGGGGAAGGGGAAGGCGCGAGGGAGCCGTGAGGGGGGTGAGGAGAGACGTGAGGAGAAGGAGCGATGGGAAAGGCGACGCAAAACAAAAAAGAGCGAGGGAGGAGCCGCTCCAATGGCAAAGTCGGTGAAGCTGAGCTTGTAAGTCGAATAGCACGCAAGCCTTGGTTTTGTTCGTAGTCAAATGTAATCGGTTCGTATATTGAATGGTATCAAATTAATAGTCGAGGCTCGGTTTTGTCAACGCTCTTCATATGCATACTACGTAATGATGAGAATCAAACTCTAATGCAAAAGAAGAAGGAGCGACCGTTATGGATTATTCCATGGAAAGAGCAAAGAAACAATGCGGAAGAGAGACAAGAGGAAAGACCGACCATCAGCAATCCCATCTCCCACTTTTGACGAGCCCACTCACAGTACCCACCCAAGCCAAGCCCACGCGACCATTTTTGCTGACAAGATCCTCTTTCCTCCTCGGCGCTTTCCCGCATCGCTCTGCCTCGTAGGACAAAGGTGACATGCTCTGCCTTGTTCATCGCTCTTTCCCTGCCTTGATCATGAACTTGCTCTTGCCTCTTTGAAAACAGTAGCTGTATCGTGGCAAAGCTTCCCCGCGAAATCTTCTCCGCATATTAGTCATCTTGATAACGTACTCAGTAGTCTCGTCGATGGCATTATTTGTGTTTTCAGTTCACTTTTCGTTTTCGTTTTCTCTTCATCATCTGTTCTCTGCTCTCTACTTCGTACTCGTAGCATCCTATGTACCCCGGCTTCGGCAATTATGCACCAGACTGGGCAGCCAATCATCCGGAATCAGCCCGACTCTCGGCGACTAGGACCGAAATATGAACGGGACTTTCCAGCATACAGGGCCTGAGAGCACAGATACCAGTAAGAGCGTGTTCTTCACAAGATCGACTATGCATATCTCCTGTAGATTCACATCTTTCCCATTCCACCTGCACCGTATTCTCCAGCATGAGAACCTTAATAGCCGAGGGTACTCGAGCAAAGCATAGCAAGTCTATGCCGTACACATACACATACGACAATGGAAACACAAGGGCACAGGCCGACAATACAAAAAGTAAAAAGAAAGAAAAGGAAGAAAAGCAGACATCCATCATTGGCCTGCGCCGCCGTTATTGCGCACCTTCCTCCGCTGGCGACTCCACCCCAGGGCGACATCAGCGATCGTGAATTATATAAAATGACAAGTTTAAATATTTTAATGGGTTCTGAAATAAAGAAGGCTGGCTCCATTTTTTCGCAGTGGATTTTTTGCGATTTTACTTACTCGAATTAAATTCTTTTAATTCCCGCCCCACCTCGCGCGACCGACGACCATTGCGCTTTGAGTGGCCGATTCTGACGGCATCGCAGTGCATTGGCTGAACTTTGCTTTTTGAACATTGAATATCTTTGCATATTTACAGCTTACAATATTGTCTGGAAACGGCCAGTCAGCTGCATCGACTACCGCTCGACTATAGCGCGTCCATTGACCGTCCCAAGGGCGGCCACCCCAACACCGAACTCGACCTCGTCGGCGACAAGCCCGTGACCCGTTGGCCCGTGACGACGACGACCTCTTCGCTTCAGACTTCAGACTCGACAGACTTTCTCTCTGCTCTCTGCTGACCCAATCGCTCTTCTCAGCTCGACACTCTCCACTCTACTGTCTACCTCGGGCACTTTAACCTGCACTCAAGTCGGCGACCTCTGTCTCCCTCCTCGGCCTCGATTTCGGTTTTGACTGCAGTCTCCCTCTCGCTGTCTTTTTGCCTCTACAGTCTACCACTATATGCTTATCCCCTGCGTCAGATACTCTGCCGCTCACGACGCTCATCTCGCAGCATCCCTGCCGCCTCGTCTTGCGCAACCATACCCCAGCTCCAGCTTCGACTCGACGTTGGCCTCGACTCTCTTTTGTGCAAAACAGACTTACACTCTACACATACACCTCCCACATATACGGCCGCCGTGTAGCACGCCCAGATCCTTCCTGTGCAAGGGCAGTCGATTCTCAAGTAGACGGCACCCTGTACACTGTACTCGTGTACCTGTACTCTGTGCGCCAACGCCACACGCGCACGCCCGGAGGTTTTCACTCTGGAGTGTATGTTTCTGGCTTTTGGCTGTCTGCTGTCTGCTGTCTGTATCGGCTGTTGACAGTCGTCGGATATCGTCCTGGCCCTTATCCGCCGACACTTTGGTCTGACCTCTGCCTCTACCTCTGCCCACAGCCGATCACGCAACGACGTACTCACCGCACTCCAATCGCACTCTCATCTGCTACTCTGCATACAAGGCAGCCACCAGTCTACATCGACATCTGCAATATTAGTTCCTTCTCTTATCTTGCATCAATTCTCGGAAGCTGAGAACTGACAACGAACAAGTCAACGGACTCTGGCCATTTTCAACGGAGGACAACGAACAGTAAACACACACCGAAGAGCAACGTCGACACTGCTGCACACCACCTCCGGAAAGCCGCTTCCGCTTCCGCTGTATCAATTATCATCCATAAATAAAAAAGCATAAAGCATAACGCATTGTCAAGCTCCAGCAGACACCCGTCCTCGACTCAAAACTCAAAACGCAACACGCAATAGGATAGCGGAACCCAAGAAAGCTGGCCTGCTGTGTGACCGTCTCCGTCGCACTGCATTACCTTATTCAAAGGTATCATTGTATCCGGCTTTGACTATACTTTTGACTTGACTGAGGTCCATCCAAAGTAGACAGGTCTTATACAGTCTATTAAGCTGTAGATCTGCCGTCAGCACAGGGACTTCCCCCACACACCCCCTGCCAGCTTGCTGTCACTCCCCCTCAGAGCATCTCCTCCTGTTCGCCCCGGGGGTCCCTTGGGACCGCCCAATATAAATACCTACTCTCTGCTCGGCACTTACGCCCAGAGAGCCCGTCGCGATGTTGGGTGATATGGATACCAACGAAGGCGACGTCTCGGATGCCATGTCAGAAAACGACTACGAAGACGTCACACAACTTCACGACCACCTTGAGCAAGATTTGGACCAAGACAACGACAACGATCACGACCAAAGCCACGACGACACCGACACCGACAAAATGAACGACGGCCGGAACATAAAGTCTGAAGCCGGTGCCGGCAGCCAAGGTATGACTGCCGCGGCCCCGGCCGAGCCCAAGAAAAAGTACGATCCAAAAGATCCGCTGCGGCCACGTCGTAAAAAGGCCCGTCGGGCGTGCTTTGCGTGCCAGCGTGCGCACTTGACATGTGGCGATGAGCGGCCGTGCCAGCGCTGCATCAAGCGAGGCCTGGCCGACGGCTGCCAGGACGGCGTGCGCAAAAAGGCAAAGTACTTGCACGACGCACCGGCCGAGGCGCTGCGGCCCGTGCTGGGTCCCAACTACAACGTGCCTGCGTCCAGCACGTCCGGCCGCTCGACGGCCAACAACGGCCACCGGCATCCGTCGAATGCCGGCAGCGACGTGTCCGCATCCAATGTGACGTCTTTCTTTTCGCAGTCAACAGCACCGTCTTTCCCCGTCTTTACCAATGCACAGCAGACGCCGACAGGCACATTACCCGAAGCGTTGGCGTTCCCCGGGCCGCAGTCACCCGTATCGCCTGACTTCCCGTCCAGCAGCAACGACAACCCATTATCAGGGATTAGCGGGCTGTCGTCGGCATCGGCGGGCATGACGAGCTTCTCGCCGGCGCTGTTTGACCCCAGCAACCCGGCGCTGTTCAATTTCAACCTTGAGGGCATCAACTTTGGCAGCCAGTACGCCGCCATGGAGTTTGGCATGCTCGGCCACATGTCAGGTGCCGGCACCGACGACCCGCACGACCCGTCGTCATTATCGCAGCAGGGCGGTCGCAACGGGTCCGGCGTGGGCAGTTTCAGCTCGGCCGCTGACGTGTTTGGCGGTGGTGTCAACCAGACATTATACGACGGCGGCGCAGCCAGCACGAGCGGGTTGATGAACGACTTTATGAACTTGGACTCCTCGTCCAATAGTTTCTATACGCAGGGCAACCTGCAGCACGGCTTGCCGCACGCATACGCCATTGCCGCAGCGCCCGCGAGCCTGCAGAGCCCCAGCACGGACAACAACAGCCCGCAGCCGACGAGCTACGGCTTTGAAGGGTCGCCGACGACGGCGCCCTTTGGTCTGCCCAACCTGGGCGCCGGCAACGGCACCAACCCCAACGCCAGCAATGGCGGCGGCCCGCCATCTGTGCTGGGCAACGGCCGGACGTCGCTGACACAAGCGCAGCTGCAGCACGCGCTGCACCACCAGCAGCAGCTCCAGCAGCAGCAGCAGCAGGCGCAGCAGGCGCAACAGCAAAAGGCCAAGTCGGCCGTGTCCAAGATGCTGCCGCAGTCAATACTGGGCAAGCGGCACCGCGACCCGTCGTCCATTTACGAGACCGTCAAGGAGCCGTACATGTACGTCAACGGTTTCCATCGGCTGATCGCGCTGCTGCAGCGGCGGTTCCCCGCCGGCAAGATCCACCGCATCGCCAAGGCACTGTCCAGCATCCGCCCATCGTTTATCTCGTGCACGCGCACGCTCAACCGCCAGGACCTGGTGTTTATGGAAAAGTGCTTCCAGCGCACGCTCTTCGAGTACGAGGAGTTTATGAGCCAGGTGTCGAGCCCTACGATTGTGCTGCGCCGCACCGGCGAGGTCGCTGCCGTCAACAAGGAGTTTACCGCCTTGACGGGCTGGACCAAGGATGTTTTGCTAGGCAAGGAACCAAACCTCAATACCAACACCGGGGTGTCGCCGAATGCCGTCGCGCCGCTCGTGCCGCCCGATGAGTCGCCTTCCAACGGCCGCGCCGGGGCGACGCCCAGAATGCGCGCACTGAATGCCGAGATCGCCAAGACGGCCGACGGCAAGCTGCAGCCGCTGTTCCTCGCCGAGCTCATGGACGACGACAACGTCATCGAGTTCTACGAGGACTTTGCGCACCTCGCGTTTGGCGACAGCCGCGGGTCCGTGAACCGCAAGTGCCGGCTGCTCAAGTACCGGACGCGCGAGCAAATGGATGCGTCCACGGCGTCGGCAGACGAGCCGCAGACGACGCCATCCAAACTGTCCAGTGGACTAGTGAGTCTCGGGGCATCCGGCCCAGGGCGGCCGGCGAGCAGCATCCTCAGCAGCCGCGTCGCGCGTATCGATGGCGAGCATGGCATTGCCAAGATTGCCAAGGGGGGCAAGCTCGAGTGTTCGTACTGCTGGCACATCCGGCGCGACACGTTTGATATACCCATGATGATTGTGATGAACGTGAGTTTCTCTTTTCTTTTATTTGCTCACACTAAAAGTTTCTGTGCTGACCATCCAGTTTTTGCCATGCTACTATCCCAACCAAGAGCCGCACCAGCTGGCCGTATAGAGCTCTCATCAGTCTTTGCATTGTTTTATGTTTACGCGAATGTTATGCTTTATGTTTTCTTTGAAGTTTTTGTTTCCTTTTGTTTTCCACCTTTCATTTCTCGTTCGTTATCATTGAGTGGGCAGGCATTGGCGGAGTTCTCTCCTTTCTTCATACATTTCTTTTCATTATCACTTCGTCTACTCTACGTTCCATCTTCCAGTATGGAACATCTTGGATACTTTTCGCAGTAACCAACTTTTGGTCGCCTCGACTGTGGTCATACAGACCGGGCTGTCCTTGTCGCCGCCCAATCGGCAGCGGCGCATCATTCTTGTTTATTCTTCTGCTCTTTATATATTGCTGGGTATATTACTGGATCCATTCCACCTGCTCACGGGGAATACATTTATAATTATCATATCATTGTTATTACGAATTGAAGTCGGCTTCTCGTGAAGGTGATGAGGTTTATGATGGTGCTGCCTCGGCTGTGGTCGACGGATGCAACCCATTTTGCGACAGAGAAAAGAACAAGACCTGAGATACCGGATATACTTCAATATTAACAAGAAAATAAACCCTAAAAAGTGAACCCACGACACGCTTTTCTGTGTTCGCTATGTGAGGTTCGCTGCGGGCCGCAAGTTGACCACGCTAGTCCTATTCGGGAAATGTAAACAAACGACATCGACACTCTCATCCACGCATCTCCACCGCCAGTCAGACACGAGCCCCGGCAGCCTCTCATTCTTGTCAAGCAGCCACCCTTAAAACCCCAGGTCCAAGTGGCAAAACGGTGCCAAAGAACCAATCGACAATGCCAATCTTTAATGGAAGCCCACAAAACGCGGTCGCACAAAGTGGCTTCACCTTTTGGACCTCCTCGAGCTCCTCTTCGTGTTGCATGATGAACGCGTCTTCGAATCGAGGGGCTTTGTTTACTTCTCCATAGCATCTAGGGTTCATGTAGGGCTATCAATTGCCACTTTTCTCTGCTTTGCTTTGATATTGTTGTTTTGATTCTTCACTTTGAGGTGTCTATTTAAACTTCGTCCTTGTTTTTGGCTTTTGGTTTCTTCAAACCTCCGCAACTCGTATTTATTCATTGGCCTTGCATTGCATCTAGAATAGATCTAAGCATCTGCTCATCTAGCCACTACAGCGACATGGACCTGCCTATTGCCCTCCGGCGGACGCGTCGTCGTGCGTCGATGCCCGTGGCCGACCACGCCGCGCCGCCTACGCCCCCATTGACGCCGGCAACACCATCCCGCCGCCGCTCTCAGACATCTGTCTTTACAAAATCCACAAAGACAAAGCGTCGAGTCCGCTTCTCAGACCCAGGCCCGGCCACCCCTTCGTCCTCGTCTTCGCGGTCCTCAAACTTGTCAACCGGCATCACGCCCATGATCCGGAGGACTTCCCTGGCTTTTGGTCTGGACAACCCCAACTCTCCCGTCACAGAGGCTACATTTCTACCGCTTCGCCAAGTCATTGATGGCCGCATCAAGCGCCGTCTGCGCCGCAATGGTCTCAGTGAGGAGATGAATCTCATCTACGATGAGCAGCGTGCGGCCAAGCGCGAGAAAAAGACAAGTGCGGCTGCGGCTCAGCTCGAGCTCGAGCAGCTGCGCAACGACATGGCCGACAAGGACCGCGAAATCGAGCGGCTTGTGGCTCTGCAGAACAGCGACAACGACATTACGATTATGCAGGACAATGGGCGCATTGTAGCACTGGAGCGTGAGCTGCGCATCCTCCGGAACCAGCTTGAGGGCTCCAGCGGTGTCACTGAGCACCACGACCGCACCAGCAACTGGACCATGGCCGCACGCGACCCGTTTGCTTCCAGCGAGACAACCGAATTGGCTATGAACGAAGACATTGAAACAATGACAGAAGTCATGACCGACATGGGTGACGACGTGTTTGGCGACACAACCATGGCCGAGCTGCAGTGCAGCACCCCCAGCCGGCGGAGACTGCCTCCTCCACGACGTCTCGGCGACAGCCAGGCCACCATCTCGTTTGGTGACTGCAATGACGGCTATGATGCCCAGAGCTCGTTCCCGACGCCGCCAGCGACGAGCCCGGCCGCCTTTGTGCCCGACCCCATCTCGCCCGTGTCGGACGCCGCACCAGTCACGCCAACAATGCACTTTTTCTCTACCCGGAGGTCCGTCCCAAAGCCAGGCACGCTTTCGAGCGTTCCTTCACCTCTCTTCTCGCCTGTGCCGACGCCTTCGTCGGTCTCGACTGCCGAAGTGGACGTCCAGACTTGCCTGCCAGACCCGGAGACAGATGCGCTCCGCGACGAAGTAGCCTCTCTCCACCGCGAGACAGCCAAGCTCAACGCTGCTCTCGAGTCGTATCAGCGTCTTGTTAAGATTGTTGGAGAAAAGATTGCGTCTGCCGGGGTGCCTCCTTCTTCCTCTGCAACCCTCGACGAGCAGGTCACCCTTGTACTGCGCGCCCTTTCCGACAAGACTGTCGCTCTCGCAGACCTTTCCAAGAGTCTTGCTGCTCTTGGCTTCACTTCCAAGGAAGACAAGCAGAGTGGCAGACAGAGCGATGCCAGTGACGTAGTCGCCAACCTCGCCGCGGCCTTCCGCACTGCTCGCCTTGAGCTCGAGTACCTAACGCCTGGCGAGATTGAGCTGCCCCTGACAGCACCCGCCGCCCAGATTCTGGACCTGCTGCTCGGCCGCCTGCGTACACTCAGCACCAACGCGCGCGAGGCCGAGGCCCGTGTCGACGAGTACCGCGAGATGGAGGCCAGTCTTAAAGAACAGCTGGCCGCGCGCGTGTCCGCCATGGACGAGCTTAAGAACGAGGTTGTTGAGCGCGACTCGCTCATTGAACAAAAGAACACGATGCTGGCCGAGAAGAATGCCATGCTCTCGGAGAAGGAGTCTCTTTTAGCAACACAGGGCGAGGCCGTCGTCGAGCTCGAGGTCGGCCTCGACCGTCTCAAGGGTGCCGTCACCAGCTATGCGCGCGACATGGCCGAGCTGGAGGCGCTGGTGCAGCGACTCGAGAAGGAGCTAGCCGCAACCAAGGACGACGCTGAGAAGAAGAAAGAGCTGCTAGATCGCCGGGCCGCGGCCACCCTAGCCCTTAACCAGAACCACGGCCGTGCTCTTGCACTCCGCGATGCGCGCGTGCACGAATTGCGCGGCGAGATCGAGCAGGTCAACGACGCGCTGCGTGCCGCCCATGACACATCGCGGCAGCTGCGCGTCGACAATGCGGGCATGGCTGCGGCGCTGGATGCGGAGAAGCAGCGCGCACAGAGCGCAGTTGCTACACTACAGGCAGAGCTTACGCGTGTCAGCCAGCTGGGCAACGATCTGCTTGGTCCTGTCGAGGCCAAGGCCGCTCCCAGCTCACGTAAGCGGATGACGCCGGGACGCCGCGTCTCTCTGGGCAGGAGCACGACCGTTGCCGAGGCTGAGAAGGATAGCCGGAAGCGCCGGCGGTACGACAGCGGTCTCGGCTTTCTAGATGAAGACGAGGAGGACATGTTTTGATGTATTAATGTTTGTATTTTTGTATTTTTGTATTCATCTTTGTTTCTATTTCAAAGCTCACACTTGTCACTCTAGACTACATTTCCTTTGTTACACTTTGCATATTACGGCGTCACGATCGTTATCAATTTTTACATTCATATTTTGAATTTATTGTACATATACAGCGCTATCAAATCTTACAAGACAGAAAGGCAAAACTAGTAGACAAACATGAACTCGTCGTTCTCGAGATCAGTCAGGTTGTCAAAGGCGTGCTCACCCGTGGCAGCGCCGCCGCCCTCGACACCGTTGGCAGTCATCTCGGCCATCATGCGGTCGGCGTCGGCTGCACTGTACAGCGAGAAGTCGACAATGTTGGCACTCTTGCCGGCCGCGACACGGCGAGCCTCGTGGCTCTTGTTGAGGCGGAACAGCCAGCCCATGACAAGCATGGTCATGAAAAAGATGATGCAGTACAGCGCCAGGTTGCTGCGCAGGCCGCGGTGGTACATGGGCGCCTCAGCGGTGGTGTACAGCTGGGGGCCGATGACGTTGCCAGCGCACTGGCCAATGGTCAGGATGGCAGTGACGACCTTGCGCTTGGTGTCACCGGCGGTGTTCTGGGCCGACCACGAGTAAATGAGGGGGGTGATGCCGGGGTACACCGAGATCAGGTAGTAGCCGACGAGCAGGGCGGCACGGTGGTTCTGGTCGTGGGGCACGAGCATGAGCACGACACAGCCGGCAATGGGGGGCAGGCACAGGGCGGCCAAGACGGGGCCCTTCATGCGGATGGCAGTGGCGACGAAAGCACCACCGACAGTGGCGACCAGCTGCACAAAGCCAAAGGGGATGTTGAACAGGATGGTCTGGAAGGAGCTGAAGCCAAAGGACTCAACGATCAGAGGGCCGAAGGTGGAGATACCACCCGAGGGAATGCTGATGGAGAACACCAGTGCGAACCAGCACCAGGTCTTGACATCAAGAACAGCCTCCTTGACGTGGTCCCAGCGCCACTCGCGCGACATGACACCCATCTGGTTCATGCGCAGACGCTCAACGGCAATGACCTTGTCATGGTCGGTCTTGAGGAACTTGGCCTCGACGGGCGAGTCAGGCATGAACAGGTACATGACACCCGAGAAGGCGACGGTGATAACACCAAAGAACAGGAAAATAATCTGGTACGACTTGAGGCTCGAGTCGATGTGGCCCAGGCCGTAGGTGATGAGGCTGCCGAACATGTTGGTCAGGCCGTTCATGGCGTACCAGTAGCTGACACGGGTGGTCTGCTCGCGGCGACGCCACCACATCTGGGTGACGGCAATGAAGCAGGGCGCGACCGACGACTCGAAGAGACCAAGGAAGAAACGCGCAGTCAGCAAGCCGCCAAAGTTGTGGGCAGCAGTCATGCAGGCCAGAGTGGCGCCCCAGAGCAGGACGGCAGTCGAGATGAACTTGCCGACGGGCACGGTAACCAGCAGCCAGGCGACCAGGGGCTGGGCGGCCAGCTGGGCCAGGTAGACAATAGAGCCGAGCCATGAGTACTGCTTGCCGACGAGGTGTGTGTCCTTGATAAGGCCAAAGACGGAGGCGTAAGACAGAGTGGCCTTGTCGATGCCCTGGAGGAAGTAGACGAACAGGATCATGGGCAGGATGACCAGGTCGATCTTGCGCAGGATGCGGGCGTTGTCCTCGGGGGTGACGACAAACTGACCCTCGGTGCCGTCGCCAGCACCAACCCTGCGCAGCAGCTCGGCAGCGGCATCGAGACGGTGGCCGTTCTTCTCCTTACCGGGCGACATGAGGGACTCGGGGATGTTGGCGCCAACGGGCTGGATGCCGTGGGCCTCCTTCACCTGGGGGGCGGTGGCATTCTCGACGTTCTCGACGTCGACGCCGGGCTTCTGGATCTCGGACATGTTGTTGGTATCTTATATCGGGGTCTTGGGGTATCTTGGGGTGAGATGGAAAGATAAGATATGAAAGATAAGAACAACAAAGAAGGCAAGGAAGAGATGAAGAAGACTAGAATCTGCGTCGATGTCGATGAGAACAAGACAATACAACAGACAGTCGAGGACGAGTGACAAGTAGAAAGGAAAACAAAACACAAGTCGAGATGTGCAGATCCGGTACTATATAGTCAAGTCGGGGCACTGACTATATCGATGTACTAAGCGCTATCTCCCCCATTTTCCCATTTCCCATTTCCAATGCCCTGCTCCCTATTCCGCTGTCACTTGTGCCACTGTCTCAACCTTGGCACTGCCGACTCCAGTTCTACTCCAGCCTACTCCAGACTCTCCTCCTGTTTCTCCACGAGCTTCCCCAATCTGGTCATTGGAGCGTCAACGTCGCACCGTCCACACCCACACCCCGGATTATTTGTTGCCTCTACGATTAGTGCGTTGTTTTATTTGTTTTTTATTTTCTTATTTTATCTATTTACCTGCCATCTACATTGGATTGTCTCTTGGTCCCGGTCTGTTACTGGCAACTTTATTTGCTGGCTTGTCTTTGTCTGCGTCTGTCCTGGTTATTGCCATTCTATTGCCCTTCTTCACTGTGATTGATGTCTTATTTCTCCTTGATGCCGTGGCGGGGAATGTAATAATCCTTCGCTCAATTCACCATACAAATTACAGATAATCAAGCATGCTTACGAGGACCCGTATTCCACTCAAACAACGACTCCGTCGAAACAGGAACACGGAATAAAAGACGTCGTAGATCGCCACGACTCCAACCATGCCATGCCCATTTTCAAGGATGGGATCCTCTTCGACTTGGAGACGACAAGACGGAAAAACGCGAAAGAGAAAAAGGAACCGAGATGGAACCAAGGGTCGATTGACTCCGAGAACAATTAGGACAGCCACAAGAAAGGGGATACACAAAGGCCGACGCGAGTGACAGCCAACGACGATAATTGTAATTTCTGATATTTCTCTTACGATGTACTATTGCCATTATTGGAGTTCACGGCCGTGCAGGCGAGACACGCGCAGGAATAATAATAAAAGAGGAACCAAGAAAGAGAACTCCAAGTCAATAATCAATCACGGATTGGCCGACAATATCCGGGGAAACCAGGGAGCCCAGTTCGGAGTGCATGGTGTGATTTCGCTTCCTTCGTCTCGTACTCTGTAGAGTCTTTTTTATTTTCTTCTTATTGGGGTCAACTCTCCATGTTCCATCACCAACATCAGTGCCGGCATCTGCAGCGGAGAATTGACTGCAGTTGGAGTCGTCAGGGTCGAGGTGCTTACATCTCACAGACATCGAGGGGTCATTATAACGCTGCTCAGAATATCGAGTAGATGAAGGGGCTAAATGAGGAGGTCACGATAAGCTGTGATGGGGATGATCAGCGCGTATATACGACGCTTCGGGCGGCTTTGGCTCTCTCATCTTAGCATGTGAGAGATGCAGTAGATTCCTACTGAGTAGCGTGGCCACATGCGCTCAGATACGGCAGATACGCTTAGATACAGGCAGATAGAGAGCGTGCCAGTCATGAGACCCCAAGATTAGAGAAGATTAAGGGAGATAGCGCGCGTACCAACGAGGCCGTAAAAGTGGAAAAACGTCCAAGCAGGTGGAGGTATGGGGAAAGCTGTGGAGAGCCTGGAGAGACGAGAGTGGGCAGATGCAGCAGTCTGGGGAAGAACCGAAAAAGGGCAGTCGGCCGGAGCAAAGGACGGTAGTTGGTCGAGGTGGTCACTGGTCGGTAGGCAGAGGTCAGATGACGGATGACGGATGAGCATGTCAAAGCGAGAGCGAGGCGAGTCAGCATACGAAAAAAGACAATAGGCTTATGTAAACGTCAGAAATCGCCCTACTGCATCAGGCACGCCTATGATTTCGGGCTTTCCGAGCAATTAAGCGGCGCACAGTAGTTAGACAGACACGGACAACACGGACGGCAAATACAGTTGCAGTAGCAGTTGACATCAATACTTGGTAATTAATGAGTGAGTGCGGCCTATTCAGTGGCACGGTACTCGTCGCCCAGGCAAATTCGGAGAGAAAAGTAAGAAAAAAGAAAAACTAATCAAGTAAAAAGTAACGAATCCAGACGGAAGAACAGCTTGACCTTGAACACAAGAGATACGGGTATTTCTCGGTTCATCAGGTCAACAGTCAACTTCAACCGCCCGACATACGGACACGCAGACGGAGAATATACTGCACAAGACGTCAGATCTGCAAATGGAGAGGCTACCTGAGACTAGCAGGGCCCATGAGGAAGAATGCAAGTCCACCAATCATGACACCGGGATTGAAACGGCCAGTGTCCGGAAATTACCAGATCAGGCAATTTCACGAGCAGCCAAGCCCGGGGAGAGTTGCGAAATTCAGAATAATTCACAAGGGAAAATCAAAAGGATGGGGATGAATGAGGGGAGATGGGGAGTATGGGGATGATGGGGAAGACTTGGGGTCGGCTTCACTGCATCTGTCCAGCCCAGACGAACCGGCAGGCATGGATGGAGAAAACTCCGTGCCGTCTTGACCTAGTTGTCCTTGTCTGCTATAATCTGCCGCGCTCGAAATTGAAAACTTGCTGCTTCGAGCATGGTCGCGCATGGTCACAACGCATGGCATAATGTTCCGCGCATAAGAACGCGTCAATATTCACGTAGCCCAGTCTAGAGCTCGATGCTAGATGCTAGATAGCTCACTGCCAATGGATGCAGCCTGGCCTGATGCAGCAATGAATCAGTCGATATCTCGGTCGCCAACCGCGAGACCACCGACTCGGACACCGAGACCGAGCAGCATACACTATTGCTGGCCTAGTAAGACACTACATTGGAATGCCATGAGCCTCCTCGTAGCCTTTCTTGACTTTACATCTCTGAATTTCATGATGCTTCTCTCAGACGTGGCCTCGATGCTATTCGTGCGATGTTTGTGGAGTATTTTGAATTAAACTTGACTGTAAATTAAATTGCTAAAATGCACCTGCTGTATTCCTCCGTCTGGCTGCCCCTTTCCCCAGCACAGGCTATTGTTAGCACAGTCACAGCGCCCCACGTGGTGCAGTCAATTGTGGCCTCTGATTGGCCAGGATGTACTACACTCGGCCATTCTCCGTCGTCTGCGTACAAAGTATTCCTCTCTCCTTGCTCCCTCACACTCTCTCGATTATTCATTGCTTGTCCAGTCGTGTCATTCAGCTTGTCCATTGTTCTTTTGACTAATTTACTTCTTTTTCTATTTGCTCTTCCCCAATTTTCATGACTAACAGCAATAGCTCTCCAACTAAGCTCCCCCTCTCCTCCTTTCCATCCTCCTCTCCCTGAACTCCATACTATGTCTTGTGAGTCTTGGGGTACGGTTCCATACTCGTCTTGATTTGATTCTTCTAGTGTTTCTTAAATTTTCATGACTTTGATGCTCTATCGTTCTCTGTGTAATCTGCAGAGCTCCCGTACCCCGTTGCTCCCGGCTTCGTATCTTGAATCCGCCGTATCATCTACCTCTACTTTGTACATCTACCCGTATCTATCGTCACTGCCATCCGAGCTTCACCCCTCTTCACCCCGCGGGATGCAATTCCGAGTCCGGGTCATGCCCTCTCTTATCCTACACAACGCACTCCTCCTCCACCCATTCCTCGTCTTGTGGACGGCGCCGGTCTAAACCCACCTCCGTTTACGGACCCCGTAGTGACCGCCTGACTGCCTCCTCGCTCGTCACTACCACGTATCCGTACTCCTTGTACCTAGCTCCAGCTTCATTGTGTTTGTACTTCGTAGTCTGGTCTGTACCTGTCCACCTCTCCCTCTAACACGTTTATCCTTTTGTCTACATCGTCCTCCTAGTTCCAAGCTCTACATGCTCGCTGGGTCTTACCCCGTCCCCGTGATTCACTACCCCGTCATCGGGCAGCTCCAACTGCTTGAAGTAAAATAATAGAAAAAAATAGGCTGGCCAAAGAAGAACAATAAAAACTAAGCATAGAATCTCGTGGCTTGGCTTCCTCTTCCACTGCTTCTTTTCTTAAATATCTTTCATTCCCCGGCACTTCTCCTCCTTCGACATTCCCTTCTTCTTCCCTCTACCCTCTTTATCCCCCCTCCATCCCCATACACACAACCACAATGTTGCATCAGTCAGAAACAACCCCCAGCAAGTACGCTGTCCAGGCCAGCGCTGCTTCGCTCTCCCCACAATCTGTCAGTCTGCAGTCAACAGAGGCCGTCAACGGCTCCAAATTTGACTTTACCTTTGAGGCCCTGCGCCCGGGCATCTTCCGCACAACCTTCTCCTCGCCCAGCCACCCGCTGCCTCCCTTCCCCAGCGCCCGTAAGCCGTCCGTTGCCAGCGACCTGGGCGCCCCCGGCGTTGTCGATGCCGCCGCCAGCACCTACACTATCGAGAATGCCGGCGTCAAGGCCGTCGTCAACTGGACCCATGCTCCCGTTGTCTCGCTGTTTGGCGCATCACAAGAGAAGCCGCTGTACAAGGACATGAGCTACCGCTCGTACGTCGTTGACGGCACCGGCATTGCGCACTACTCGTCGTATGCCAAGGAGGAGCTGTACGTCGGTCTCGGCGAGAAGGCCGCGCCCATGAACCTGGCCGGCCGCAGCTTCCAGATCACGGCCAGCGACACGTTTGGCTACGACGCATACCGCACCGATCCGCTGTACAAGCACATCCCGCTGCTGGTGCACGTGTCGCCGCCCAACGAGACCAACGGCAACAAGGGCGCGTGCGTGGCCATGTTCTCGACGACGCACAGCCGTGGCGGCTGGAACATTGGCTCCGAGATCGACGGCATGTGGGGCCACTTCAAGGTGTACCGCCAGGCGCACGGCGGTCTGGAGCAGTACCTGCTGGTCGGCAACACGCTGGCCGAGGTTGTCAAGCTGTATGCCGACCTCGTCGGCTACCCGCTGCTGGCGCCGCGCTACTACATGGGCTACGTCAGTGGCGGCATGAAGTACAGCATGGAGGACGGCCCGCCCAAAGCGCACGACGTGATCATGGGCTTTATCGACAAGTGCAAGGAGGAGGACATTCCCGTGTCGGCGTTCCAGATGAGCTCGGGCTACACGATCGCCATGACGGAGCCCAAGACGCGGAACGTGTTCACGTGGAACCTGACACGCTTCCCCGACCCGCGCGAGTTCACGCGGCAGTGCCACGCGCGCGGTGTGCGCATCCTGGCCAACATTAAGCCGTACATCCTGGACAACCACCCGGCGTACCAGCAGCTCAAGACCAACAACGCCTTCTTCCACGACCCGTCGTCGTCGGACCAGTACAAGACCGGCATGGCGCGGCTGTGGAGTGCCGGCGGCGGCGAGAGCGGCGAGGGCAGCCACATTGACTTTACCAGTGAGTTTGGCTACCAGTGGTGGCGCCAGGGCTGCCTGGACCTGGCCAAGGTCGGCATCGACTCGATGTGGAACGACAACAACGAGTACAACATTTTCAGTGACAACTGGGAGTGCGCGCTGGACGGCAAGGACGTGCGCGAGTTCTCCACCGAGATCACCGACAAGACGGACCGCAAGGTCGGCCTGTGGGGCCGCGCGCTCAACACGGAGCTGATGGCCAAGAGCTCGGCGTCGGCGTGCGAGGAGGTGTTCCCCAACGACCGGCCGCTGGTGCTGACGCGCAGTGCGACGGCGGGCACGATGCGCTACTCGTGCTCGTCGTGGAGCGGCGACAACGTGACGAGCTGGGAGGGCATGCAGGGTGCCAATGCGATTTCGATCAACGCAGGTGTGTCGCTGCTGCACTGCTACGGCCACGACATTGGCGGCTTCGAGGGCCCGCAGCCGGACCCCGAGCTGCTCGTGCGCTGGATCCAGATCGGCGTGCACCAGCCGCGCTTTGCCATCAACTGCTACAAGACATCGCCCAAGGACAACCTCGTCGGCGACGTCATCGAGCCGTGGATGCACCCCGTGGCGACGCCGTACGTGCGCGAGGCCATCAAGCGCCGCTACGAGCTGATCCCCTACGTCTACTCGGCGGCCATCGAGTCGCACCTGTCGGCACTGCCGCCCATGCGCTGGATCGGCTGGGGCTACGAGTTCGACCCCGCCGTCTGGTCCAAGCGCCTGCTCGAGGGCGACACGCAGTACTGGTTCGGCAGCGACCTTGTCATCGGCGGCGTCTACGAGCCCGGTGTTGATGTTGCCGACGTCTACCTGCCCAAGGGCGAGGCGTCGGCCGCCGGCTTCCTCAACGTCAACGCACCGTACGAGTGGCTGGCCGCCGGCCAGTGGCACAAGGTGTCGTCGCCGTGGTACGCGTCGATCCCCGTGCTGGCCCGCTGCGGCAGTGCCATTCCCGTCGGCGCGCGCGAGGACACGACGTCGCGCAACACGGACGAGTACGAGAACAGCGAGTTCCCCAACACGCCGCTGGACAGCTACCGCGGCGTCGAGCTGTACCCCGTTCCTGTCGGCCAAGCCGAGTCGGTCGAGGCCGCCAGCAAGACGTTTACCAACACGTGGCTCGAGGACGACGGTATGAGCGCGCAGGGCCGGTCGCCCATCTACGCGATCAAGGTGGTGTACACTGCCACTGCCAGCGAGATCAAGGTCGAGGCGTCGATCAGCGTGCACAAGGCCAGCACGGTCGAGGGCGCGCCGGCGTGGAAGCCGCTGTGGCTCAAGAACGGCCTGGATGTTATCCTGCCGGTCAGCGATGAGCGCACTGTTGTCGGGGCCAACGTAACCAAGAAGGAGCGCGATTTCAGAAACCGCGACGTGTACAACATTGTCATCAAGGAGTAGGATGAGCGTCAGATTGCATCAACTTGCATGCATTGCATAAAAATTGCCAGGAGTAGCCACAAAGCATGATAGAATATGATTTTACTTTTATTTACAGTAAACTTTACATTGAGAATCTCCAAAACTATAAGGCGTAGACTGCCAGGACGGCAATACCGCCAATGGCCATCAGGGCCCATGTCGCCCGTGCCCCGGCGGGCGGTATCGGCCCCGAGCCTGTAGAGGAAGTAGTAGAATTTGACGACGACGACGACGCTGTCCCTGTCGCCAGCTCGGCCGCAATCTCTGTGGACACCGCCGCCAGCACGGACGACGCCGCGGTCGACACCTGTGCGCAGATCTGCGGTGCCAGCGACTCAATGGTCGTCAGAGCATCGCTCTCGCACGAGCCCAGCAGCAGGCAGGCGCCGAGCGAAGTGACGAGGGACGAGCTGGCATTGCTATACGAGGCGCAGACACAAGACAGGTCTGTGGCTGCGCAGCCGAGGTCTGTGGAAGCTGTGGCGAGGCACGAGATGGCGCAGGAGGGGATTTCTGCGACGAGACTTGGGAGTGACAGCGAGGTTGTTGTTGTGTCTGCTGACGTAGATGTGGATGTAGACGATGTGGTAGTGGCTGCAGCGGCCAGGGCTGATGGCAGCGCAAAGAGAAGTGCTGCGAGCTTCATTGTGGCGTGTGTGGTTTGGAGAAGAATTGGAGATGGGGATTCGGGGTAGTCGTGATGCAAGTCGACAATGACTGAGGTGGTGAGGTATCGGGTGATGGGTATCGAGTAAGAAATATGAAAGATGCTGACAGAATGAATGCTGAAAATACAAAAATCAACGAGGCTTGGTCTATGTATAGCTGTGATGCCGTCTATGTCGAGATATCTATGAAGCAATGCAATGGGATGAATAGAAGCAAAAGACGAAAATAGATTCAAGGAGAAGATGAGGAGATAAAAAGGGCTGAAGCAAAGCAAAATCAAACAGCCTTGTAGATTCGTAATAAGGAAATGCAAACATGCAACAGATCTGAGTAGATCGATGGAGGAGTCTGGAAATGATGTGGAAATAAGTAGAGGGGTCTTTTGTGAGTAGATAGAGTAGACAGGCAGATGACGGACACAGATAGACAGAAGATGGACAGAGACACATGTATACGTCACCCAGAGATGTTACACAGGGGTGTGCAAGTGTAAGTGAGAGTAGCACAGTAGCATTGAAGGAGGCGTGCGGCGTGGATGTGGTTAGTTTCTGGAGAGTGGAACAGCGACGCCATGACGCATGAATGGAGGCAGGCTGATACTGGTCACAGGAGGCCTATGGCGATGGCGATGAGGTACGTTAGATAGCCCGAGAAGTAGAGAAAAGAGTAGAGGTGAAGAAAAAGCCATAGGACCCAGATCAAAAGAGTGAAAATCAAAAGAAGAGGGCGATGGAGGAAAAGTGCCCCCCCGGTGAGAGGCTGAAGATGACTTTCAAAAATAGAACAGCCGCTCAGCCTCACGTTCTCCAATATGCAGCAAATATGCAGTGCAGACGTAAGCTGTATCTCCATCTGTAGGCTGTTAACCATAAAGTCTATTGATTAGTTTATTGGATGGAGTGTTGAGAAAATCGGAGTCGATCTGGATCATGGCTCAACTGTCGCCTCAAGACAGACGCCAGGCAACTCAATCAACCGCCAACTATTCATATTCAACCCGGCTCTGTTGACTTCACCGACACTCTCAAACGACTGTCAAAGCTCTAACAGAGTTAAGGACTCGAAAACATAAACATCCCACCAAGCTCGACTTGCAGCTCTGCAGGTTTCGGCCAAATCTTGATTCTGTCGGTAAGTGCAGAGAGAAACGCAGAGAGGACAGATCCTCTAACAAGTGTATAAAGTCAGGCAACCGTATTTCAACCTGAAACAGCCCTCTGGTTTCGCCTAATTGATCTATGACGCGGCGTCTATAGATGGGAAGAAAACGCGAATATATTCAATTTGAAATCAATAAAAGAGAAATTTAAGAACTGCTGGTAAAGTAGCTGATGGCGACAACCTCGCCCAGGCCAAGCGCCTCGACGACAACATTCACATCAAAGCGCACGCGCCCAAAAAGCCCGATCGGCTTGTCGTCCCAGCCCAGCGTTGCCTTGATTTTCGACGATACTGCAGTGACATTGTCGGCCTGCCGCCAGAGCACAGACACGTACCGATGCGGTGCACTCGCGCGCGGTGGTCCCGGCTTGGCATGAACCACCAGGGGGGGTGTTTCGGATGACAGGCGATGCCATTCAGACGTCTCTTCAGAGTTGTCAACAACAAGATCCGTCTGCATGCCGTGCAAGATGGGCCCGAGAAAGGCAAACGACGGAAACGGCGCGTCGGGGTCGAGCGCGAGGCAGATGTAGCTGGCATCCTTCTCTACAAGGCCGGCCTTGACATAAAGAGAAGGCTCGCCCGTGGCTTCGGCCGGCGTGAGATGCTTGCCGGCGATGTCGACAACGGCCTTGGATGGAAACTCGAGCTTGAGAGTGGGCGGTGCGCCCTTTTCGAGGGCCTCGAGGGCGTCTTTGACGGGCTGAAAGCGGTCCATTTTTGTCGTTCGTCTGATTTGGCTATTGCTCAAGATTAATCTCGAAGATCAAAGTTGAAATGGATGACCACGTAAACCGGACGATATCACGACCGGCGTAATTCGAGTAAACTCCGGGCGGCGTTCGCTGTGCAGCTCCCATATAAACCTTAGTAGCCCTGTATTTCTTCAACAAAAGGTCTAGTGGCCAAATGGCAAGGCGCTTGGCTACGAACCAAGAGATTGCAGGTTCGATCCCTGCCTAGATCATTCTTTTGTCTTTTTTTTTGTCTTTCTTTTTTTTTATATGACATCGCGGTGATATCATCACATACACATTCGTCTTCTTTTTTTTAAAAAAAAAATGTATTTCTAAATACAACCAAACGCCCGTCCTCGCTCGTATATTTTCCTTCATTTAAGCAAAGATAATGCAAAAGCAACTCGAATCAAATCAGCCCAAACAACCAACACAGACCTCTACTGCTCTATCGCCTTGACTTGCCGCAGCTCAGAGACAAAACTCTGTCCCCACCACTGGCTCGTGTACTGGTACACATACCGCCGCAGCTTCTGGAAGCTGCTGTCGCGCTGTGCCGACGGCATCGTCACCGCCGTGTAGATCGCCTTGGCCACGTCCTCTGTGTTCCACGGGTTGATAATCAACGCCCCGTTCAGGCTCTGTGCCGCGCCCGCAAACTCGGACAGGATCAGCACGCCGTGCCGGTCGTTTTGCGTCGCCACGTACTCGTACGACACAAGGTTCATGCCGTCGCGCGTCGACGTCACCAGGCACACGTCCGACACCGCATACAGCGCCGTCATCTCCTCAAAGCTCACCGAGTGGTACAGCCAGTGGATCGGCATGTACTCGACCGTGCCAAACTTGCCGTTGATCCGGCCCACCAGCTCGTTTGTCTCCTTCCACAGGTCGCGGTACTCGTCCACGTCCTGCCGCGACGGCACTGCCACCTGCACCAGCACAATCTTGCCCACCCACTCGGGGTGCTCCGTCAGAAACAGCTCAAACGAGTGCAGCTTCTGCGGCATGCCCTTGATGTAGTCGAGGCGGTCGACGCCGACGACCACACTGACGCCCGCAAACTTCTTCTCGAGGGACTTGATGCGGTCCAGCACCGTCGGGTTCTGGAACGCCTCCTCAAACTTGGTGACGTCGATGCCGATCGGGAACGCGCCGACAGTCACAAAGCGGCCGTTGAGCTCGGCGCCGTTGGGCATGGTGTTGACGCCGAGGATGCGCGAGCAGCTGCTCAAAAAGTGGCGCGCATAGTCGTACGTGTGGAAGCCGACGAGGTCGCACGCCAGCAGACTCTTGAGGATGCCCTCGCGCACGGGCACGGGCAGGATGCGGAACATCTCGGAGGATGGAAACGGCGTGTGCAAAAAGAAGCCAATGCGCACGTTCTTGCGCTCGGGGCCGAGCTCCTCGCGCAGCATCTGCGGCAGGACAAAGTGGTGGTAGTCGTGCACCCACACAATGTCGCCGTCCTGGACGTTCTGGGCCATGGTCTTGGCAAACTCGCGGTTGACGCGGTTGTAGGCGATCCACGACAGCTCGTCAAAGGTGACGTCGGACGGATGGTAGTGCAGCAGCGGCCACAGAATAGAGTTGGAGAAGCCGTTGTAGTGGCGGTCCATCTCGTCCTTGCTAAGGAAGACGGGCACGGCGGCAAAATCTTTGCTCAGCGTATCAATCATGGGCTGGCGCTCGTACTCGGGCACCTCGAGGCCGGGCCAGCCGTACCAGGTAAAGTTGACCTGCTTGGCCATGCCCATGATGCCGGTGACGAGGCCGCCCGAGCTCATACTAAAGCTGTACTTGCCATCGTCCTGGCGCTTGACTGTGAGCGGCAAGCGGTTGGACACGAGGATGAGGTTGGCCTTGGAGTCGTCGGCGGGGGGTTTTGTCGAGGGGTCCATGGTGTGTGTGCGTAGAGTGTGTAGATGGTGTAGATGCTTTCGATATCGATTAAGGTCGGCCTCGAAATGTCAAGGACGACAATGTCGATGCTGTCGATGCTGCTGTCTGTTAATCTGCAATCGCAGTCAGTGCCTGTCGTCAAACAACAGATGGCAAGAGTCGATAAAGGTCGAGTACAAAGGTCAATATCGAAGCAACAGATATACAAAGTCACGATAAAAGCCGGTCGTCAATGATGTCAATTCGCTCCAAATTTCAGAAGATGGGGGCAGTTCTAAGGCTCTTTATAATTAAACCCGCCCAGACAGGAGCGGGACAGTGCCTGCAGCCACTGGATTAAACCAAAAGTACAGAGCATTACAGGCCGGTCGAGTGACTGAAAAGAATACTGCTAGCTCCTCCACTGCGTCCACCTTTAGCCAAAGCTTTGCTCAACAAGCTCTACGATTGGCGGGCGGGTGTCTCTCCTCCTCTTGCCTTGTCTTGTCTCCTTGTCTTCTGTTCCTCGTTCCCGTCAGTGGGGCCCTGGTGTAAGACACTCTACATGGCAGTGACCAGGACAAAGACGAATACAGAAAGAACGAGTCCGGAACTATGCATGGCCTGCAGGTGATGACGGCAACGAATGGAACGCTAGATTACTGTGTGGAATCGTGATGAGGAAAGAGCAATGGGTAAATACAGGCACACGGACATAATCCATAAGATCAGACAGAAAAAAGAGAAGAAGAAAGAACGATGGACGTCGGACATGCTGGGCGGGGCAAAGGGCCGAACAGAAAATGCTGCGGAGGAAAGAGCAGACAGAGAGAGAGAGGCCTGGGAGTGAGCGGCTGCTGCCCCACCATCGACGTAATAGTCCTTCTGCAGAGTAAATAGACGAGAAATGGCGTTCAGTGTGTGTTACGAACTCGGGGAGGGCTCTCCGTGGTTTAATTGATTTATTGTTAATGTTGCTGTGTAGAATGCATCTGATATCATAGAGAATACGTCAATTGCTCCTTCTCTTGATTCGCGAGTAGTTGGGAAGCGCGTTCTGGAAAGTGCTCCATCGCTCCTTCTTTCCTTCGTCTTCCCTTTCCTTCCCTCCACGGCGCACCGTCGGCATGTCTCCTCAGCTCCACACCCTCTCGCAGCCGAGCACCAAATGTCGTGAATCGCTCCTTCCCTCGTTGAGTATTGAATATCCTCTCACGTCAGTTTTGTAATTTCCTATTTCCTATTGTATGCTTGATCACTATCATCCGCTCTTCCCTCTTGCTTCCTCTCTGTGCCTTTCATGGGTTTCCTGCCGTGTCCGTGTCGCGCCACGATAAATTCTCGGGCGGCCTTACTGCCTCTGTTCCATTGTGCCTTCTCTATTTATCCTCTACTCAGTATTGTCGCGCGGTCTTGTGTAGTCTGGCCCTTCATGGCTGTATCGTACTTGCCATTCTGGGTCCCTGCCGCCTCCTGCCGCCTTTTTTTGTCTCTTTCCCAAAATGTCTCTTCTTACTTTCTTGTAAATGTACAATGTACATGCAAGGTGCCTTCCTTGCTAGGCTCGGGCCTTTGGTCGCGATCGGTGACGGGTTGCTGACTGGACGCGAAATGTTGAATGCAACCAAAAACTGGCATCACAACGCGTTGATTGTAATTCACTCATGGGGTTGGAGACAGTCTTGTATCCTGATTTGAATGTTTCGGTTTATTTTCCTGCAATTTTTTCTGTTGTTCTTTTAGTTGGGCGAATTTATTGGATTTTTTGGTATTTTGTAATGGTTTAATTCAACAGAAATTAATAATAATATTGAAAAAATCGAGAGAAAATGTGCAATTACTTTCCCAGAGTTTAAACCAATCCGTTAATGAAACAATAATCATGACGTATTGAATCACAAAGTGAAGAAAATCATAGCGGCACATATCTCGGCCGCTTCTGATAGCCCGGACATCTTTGCACCTGCCGCTCGGCTTGATCCAACAACTATCGACCAATCCGTCTCGCACATGGCCCACGCAACGGTCCAGCAGTAATGTACTGTGATGTAACTGATGTAGAAGGAGCTGGGAACGATTGTCTACTCGACACACGTGACTTGCCACTAGATATACCACGTGATCCGTCGCGCTCCTGCCAAAAAATACTAGCTGCATCTGATGCGTATCGGGGTCAAGCTCTGAGCTTTCAGCTTCAAACGCAACAGCTCGTCTTTCGTCAGCAATGTCAACATAGCGTTGCCCGTCGGCATCAATACCCTACACACCCTCTTCGAGATACCATAGACTCTATATATCCATTAATTACTACATCAGACGATACTTAGCATTGCTTTAGCCCGCAAGGTGCCACTACCACCCTGCGACGGGTTTGTTTACTGTCGACGACGACCACCCAACGGCACCAATACACCTCACACATACACAAAACAACATGTCTGTCTTTGGCCAGCGTGTGCGTCAGACGCAGCACAATCTGCAGTGCCTGTAAGTCTTTTAAAAGACCCACCACCAACTTTACTAACCTCACAGGTATGACCTCAACCGACGCGTACACTGCGTCAAGACATACCCCGTCCTCTCGCCTCAGGGTGCAAACATTGTTATCTACGGCCACGAGAATGGCGTCACAATAGTCTGGCGCGGCGGTCGCCGGCTAAAGGAGACCAAGGCCGCTGCCAACCCCAAGCCAGCCTCATCCAGCGACTCGGTCATGATCCTCGACTCAGACGACGACGACACCAATGCCGCCCCCTCGACAACTGGCACCTTTAGCGACAAGCCCGTCTTTGAAGACTTTGTCGCAGATACAAATGCTGGCGGCTTCTCCGAGGTCGTCCAGACCCTGGACCTTGCCCTCAACCAGTCCGTCCTCAGCGTTGCTGTGCTGCCCATTGCACCCTGCGCCGCCAAGGACGCAGAGCCCAGCCTACTCCAGGAGCACATGGTCTTTGCCATTACCTGCCGCGCCACAACCGATGTCTACGTTGCTACTGTTCCCCTTACACCCCCATCGCATGAGGCCAAGTCGCGTGCCCAGCTGCGCACCGATCTGGTTGCTGGCAACCTGGGCAAGGGCGCCTTTGGCGACACCATTGTCTCTCTCGGCGGCTGCAACCGCCGCTGTGAGGGCGTCGCTATTGCTCTTGCCAAACAGGGCGCCCCTTCTGCTGCTGCCGGCCCGCGCTCGGTAGCACCACCCACCCACCTGATCGTGGCGGCACACTCGCGCGAGGCTTCGGGCACGCTGCGCCTGTGGGACATTACCGTTACTGGCAAGCGCGCGGCGTCGGACCGTGCCATCGACCCTTTCCAAACCGAGTACCTGCCGAGCCCGCTGACGGGCCTGGCTTTCAACCCTACACACCCTACACAGCTGCTTGCTGTTGACCCGCAACGTGCTGTCCGCATCTACGACTACACCCTGTCTGCCATTCCCTCTGAAGAGGCCAACGAAGGCCCACACCCGCCACAGGGCTCATGGCTGCTCTCTCTCTACCCCCCCTTTGCCCGCGGTGGCCCTACTGTGGCTGCGCGCAAGCCGATTGTGGCTGCCGCCTGGATTGCTCGTGGCCACGCCATCCTGGCGCTCATGGCCGACGGCCAGTGGGGCGTGTGGGATATCGACAGATCAAGTACAACAGCTAGCAACGGAACCAGAAACGGCGGTCTGTTTGGCGCGGCATCAGCCACATCTGGTGTGCGCGGTGCCGCACTGACTTCGTTTACCATTTCCGGCCAGATCGAGGGCACCACACCACTGCGGAACCCCGTGGCCGCATCGCGCAAGTCTACAGAGGGAGATTTTGTTCCAATGACGCCCCACACACGCCGCGACGCACTCGCTGTCTCGTTTGGTGCCAGCGGCGGTGCCGAGCGGCTCGTTGCGACACCTGGTGGTGTCGAGGTTGTGCAGCAGCGGTCCCTGCGCGGCTCTTCTGTCGGCAAAGAGACTGCTGTCCTCTGGCTGGGCGGTGCCGACTACATTGTGGCTGTTATTCCCGATGTCGATCGTTTTTGGGACACACAGTCGAGACGTGCATCTGGCGGCGGCAACGGCGGTAACCTGTTCTCGGGTGCACGGCCAACACGGATGATCCGGCTGCAGGACCTTAACTCGAGCCTGCAGGGCGAGCGGTGCTGTGGCGCGGCTATTGTTTCGTGGCTCCCTAAGCAGTCGAAGCCGCTTGCCCAGCGTGATGACGAGCAGGATGACGAGGACGAGGACGGGGACGACGAGTCGCCCAAGGACCAGCTGCTGGAGGTCATTGTGCAGGGTGAGAGCCGGCTGGTTGCTGTTCACGAGAGCAACGAGGACTCTGGTGTTGGCGGCCTTACAACACGCCTGCTTGCAGCGTCGGCCGCACGCAAGCGCACGGCCGATACGGTGTCGAGCGCGATTGTTGTGGAGCCCCGGACGCGCAAGCCTGGCACTGTCAAGTTCGATCTGGACTCGCTGCCGCCGAGCAGCAACACTGGTCTGCGTAAGCCGCTGATCCCCGGCAATGCAGGCAGCACACCACGCCGGCCGGCGCTGACACAGTCTCTGTTTGACGCGCCTGGCGGCTCATCATCGGCCCAGACGCCGCAGAAGCCTCTGTCGCAGCGGTCGCTATTTGACGAGAACGAGGTGACGCTGACGATGAGCATGATGCGGCCGCCGGCGCAGAAGCGGGCTGCCATTCCCGATTTTGCGTTTGCAGCGGAGCTGGAGAATGCGGCCAAGGCGTCGGACGACGACGAGGCAGTGCAGGAGCGCAATATTGAAGAGGAGATGCTCGATATCATGGAGATTGACCGGGAACTGGAGGCGATGGAGGGGCGGCGAGATGTTGTGGGAGGCCACAACATATTCTTTGAGAGCGCCTAGGGAGCGTCGGAGGGCGACAGCGAGGAGGGGTCTGAGCCGCGAGCCGCCGAGACGGAGGCAGCAGAGTCGGGCGACGGTGAAGAAAGTTCACGTTCCCAGGGCGCAGTGTGCTAGGGGACATGGGGCGGCCCGTCGCTGCGTGGCGGTTTTTTGCCAGAACCCAACTCGGACTCGGGGTATGAGTCGGGGCAAAAGGAGGACGAAGAGGGCAGGCAGACGGAAGGGGAATGGGTGCTTGTGTCAGAACCAGAGAATCAGAATCAGGAAGACACCGTCATTGAAAGTGTGGAGGAGGAGGACAATGGCCACTCGACGGCGTCGACAGCAAGGCCCCGTGTCATTCAGCGCAGCGAGGTTTTGTTTCTTGAAAATTTTGCGAGACAGTTTGACTTTGTCAAGGAGGTCCGCCTTCTGTGCAAGACGCGGCAGCGTGATGCGAGGATACAAAAACTGCATCCTGGCCCGAAACAGCACGTGGGACGGATACGCGAGTCGCATGGACAGTACCGGTACTTACGACACGTGTTGCTCAAGGAGAAGGCGCGGGTACGCATGCTTGTGTGTGAGATGATTAGGCTGTCGTGCAGAACGGGAGGGAGGCAGCCGAGTCTGAAGGCGCTGAATGTGTGTATGACGGACACGGCGGGGGAAGACATTGAGTCGCTAGAGCGCGGGCCGCGGGTGACGACGGAGGACTTTGGGCGCAAGCGGCAACACCCACCGGACAATGCGTATATCAAACTTTGGGAAGAGTTTATCCGAACGCAGAACCGGCAGGCGCTGGCGAACTTGTTGGACTCGCGGGTGCGGCAGGGCAGCCGTGCGCTGGTCAAGTTGGCGACGGCCAATGTGTTCTGGAAGCACGTGCACGGCATGGGCGGTGCTGCGTTGGATAAGGCACAGTATCAGCTGGGCCACGGGACGGCTGCGTGGTGGTACACGACAGCTGTTCTCAAACGATCGAGCAAGAAGCACGTGCATGGTGTCGTTGACCCGATGCGCCCGCAGGCACTCGTTCGACACCTGGGCACGCCGCGGCTGATGCCGCGACTGTCACTGATAGGCGACGAGGCAGAGATGCCGCTGGCACAGCTGGGGCCGGGTTGGGCGCCGCCGTACTCGAGCGCCGAGGCGCCGTCGTGGGCTGTGGTGGACTCGTACGTGATGGCGACGAGCATCTACGAGCGGATCAAGCGGCAGCCACGGCTACGTGATGACGAAGAAGAGCTGTACCGGCTGCTGGAGATGTCGTCGCCGGGTGCGCGGGAGGATGATTCCGGTCTGATGCGGCTGGCCAAACGACCGCGGCTGTGTGAATTGCAGAAGCAGACGGAGACGAGAAAAATCAAGACGTCGTACATGGACGCGCCGATTGGCGCTGAGGATGATGATCTTGGAGAACCGTACGAGATTATCGAACTTGACGAGGCCACGGAGACGGACGACGTGTGTGCCGACACGCCGATGCCTCGGGATGACGACGGCGAGTATTTCAAGTGTTGATTTGACCTCTGTTTTCTGTTCTCTGTTCTCTGTCCTGTCTACCCATCTAATCATCCATAGCGAATCCATTCTTTCATGTAGTTGTGTGATTTCTTTTACAAATTTCTAAACCCAAGAGCCGCACGGCATGGTGGAGCACAAGGCAGTTCAATCCTTGTTCCAGGCTCTGTATTCCGAGCGGCAGAGCAACACGGCAGCGAGCGGCATGCGTCTTTGATTCTCGCTGAGAACACGGAGAACGGCGGACCCGCGACCTGGCGGCGGCCGAGCAGGGTCTCGTATCCTCCGGTCGGTACATTCTCTTTTTTTCTTTTCTCTTTTTTTCTTTTTTTCGTTTTCTCTTTTCGTATCAACAGTGACAGAATGACACAGCCAAGAGCCAAGCGTTTGAGTCAAAGTGGTGAGATAGTTACAGTGTACAAAGTGCTCTAGACCGGAGCCGTCGGATGCTGGTTGCAAGTACTTTGTATCTACTCGAGATTACTCGAAAAGGAGGCTGACCGCTCTACTCTCTACTCTGCTCTACGTGGTCAGGTACAAAGGGTTGACGTGGCTGTGTGCGCTGTATCTGTTGACGAGCCCGTCCTGGGTCCACTGGCGGTTGGGGTGGCGGGTGAGATGCAGAGACTATTGGCGGCGCAGTGGCATTCGGGTAGAGTCGTTTGATGTCGGATATGGCGGTTGATCAGAAGATGTTTTTGATGATGAGATGTTGATGTTAATGTTGATGTTGATGTTGATGTTGATGAGATGTTGATGATGATGACGATGAAGACGATGATATGCTGTGCCATTGCCAAACTCCAGCTCGAGTGCCAACACTACCATCATCAATATACATCGCGCACCCGCGTCGTTGAATTGCAATTGATTTTCACCAGATCCACGATGCAGCATTCCTCAATGAATCCACGTGAGGAATGCAGTTTCTCAAGTCACGTGTCTTGGCAATAATAGTATCTTGTGCGCCCCCTTCACAGCTCGTATCCTGCAGACTAATATCTTGGGGTGCATTGCAGAGGCCTTGATTTTCGCTGCAACGGTTTAAATATAGTATGAGTATGCATTGGCCAAGAAGAAGGCTTGTCGGTTTAGTAGTGAATAAGCACTCTTGAAAAAGAAGAGAAGAAGAAGAAGAAGAAGAAAAGAAAAAGAAAAAGAAAAAAAAGAAGAAAAAAAGAAGAAAAATCGCTCTCGCTTCGCCTCGCTTGCAAGGTTAATCGCATCTGATATTAAGCAGTTAACCTTGACTGTTCAATAGCCAGCAATAGTCCACAGCACGTTATTGTGCGGGATATTAAATCGAGATTTACAACGTAGTTTGATGAATAGAGGCGAGTTGATGGGTTGACATTGGATAACAGCACAAAAGGTATATCTTGTATTCAACTGTCAACAGATGAAGAGGCATATGACTGTGATATGACTGATATGACTGATATGACTGTGATGACTGTGATATAAGATATGATCTGGTGATCTTTGATCTTCTCTTGATCTTCTTTCATGATCTTTTTCATCTCTCACCCGTTGCACACCCGACGATCGTTTCAGATGCAAGACGAGAATACTAGACAACTGCAAGTACAAAGTCTGCCTTACCCTGAATTCTCAATACTCAGTACAAGTACTTCGTATGTGATTGTTCGTTGACAGACTGCTCATCTTTGATCAACTCAACCCTGTCAACCCTGTCACACGCGATACACCATGATACACAATACAACCTCACACAGATACAACACGCAATTCTTGTTTCTTGTTTGGGGCGCATGAGAGGCTGGCTAGAATATGCGTCTATTATCCATTCTATTATATTCTATATTATCACCTCTATTTCTATCAAGTATTCTCTATATCTGGGCTGTCGTTCCCCTGATCCAGACTGTACAGACACTGTAGTAATGCACTGTGTATAAGATACGCTGTATCCTACTATTGTCGCCAAGGTTTTGCCATTTTGTCGACAGATTTCTTGATTTTTGCCGTTCCAAAACGTCTACAAGTATTCCTCCCTGGATGCCAGTCACAGAATAGACAAAGGTCAAAGAGTCAAAGAGTCAAATGGTAAAGATGAATCAAAACATCACCAATTCTAAGAATAACACGCCCACTATTCATTTCGGCTCAAAACTGCTTCCGCTGCCATACGAGTGCTCGTCAAATATTGGATATCTAAAATAAGATACCATAACAGTCAACCGCTGTACTTTGTGAGAATACAACAGCAAATATGGGTGTAAATATAAATAGGCCTGTAATTTCAATGTACCGTCCACTGTAACCACTATGCACCGTACATGCCTCACCAGCGACGCGCGTGCAATTTGAGCAATTTCCTGTAATTACTCAGTATGGAAGTCACCGTTTCGTTTCTTCCGTTTTGGTCCATCTATTGTCAGTCTGTCCGTTTATATTGTCCGTTTGCCCGTTTCTCCTTCGCATCCCTTGCGCTTGGCTGTTGACTCCTGTTTCAAAGTTTCGGCGATACGAGTTGTTATGGATGTTGACGGTTGTCATGGACTCGTCGATGCTCCTTCTTCACACAGTCATCGTAACCGCTCATTGGCATCGCTAAATCAATTGGCGCTGTCCGTGATACAGAACACAAACAGACATCCGTCAGATACAGAGTACCCCTGAGCTCTTTCCTCTTTAAAACAAAAATAATAAGATAAATCATCAGCACGCGTCGGCCAATCACACCAGCTGATCAGCAGGGGAGACCCTCTTCTGGACGGCACATACCGCCAACTGATTGGCTGCACAGCCCCGCCCGGCTAGCTAGATTAGGCCGACCCAAACGGTCCGTCGAATAAGAATACGGACTCGTTTTCAACAGTACTTTGCCGTCAGTACCTGCGTCTAGCGCCACACCTAATTCAGGGCCCAGTTTGTAGAGATATCAGACGAAACCACATCTTTATTGACAATGGTTTTCTTCGAATTTCTTCGAATTTCCTCTCTCCTGGTATCATGGATTGTTGCTGTTCGCGGGACGAGTCAACACTCGCAGAGCACCGTTTCTACATTGTCTCCCTGTCAGTGAACGAGGTACTTCGTAATGTCCTTTAGGAATGAACGGCGAGACCCACTAACACTCCGTGCAGCCAGGGCCAGAGTCGCACCTTGACCCCAGTCTAGTCTGTACAGAGTGTACAAAGTAGTAGTCACCCACCATTATTTGTAGTGCTGTACAGTGTATTTTCTAAAGACTGTCTCGTGTTTCTCTATTTCCATTTATTCTTGCATTAAATTTAATCCAGGTTTTCAAGCATAAGTCTTATTTCGCTGCACTGCTCAGTACTGTGGGCCGTACAGTAGACGCACAGTGACAGTCACAGGCTCCTTCTCGTCTTGTCTGCACAGTGTCCCTCCTTCCCTGTCTGCCCCTGTCTGTCTTGCTTTGTCTCTTTTGTCTCTTGTCTCTTTGGTCACTTGTACCCTTTGTCGGTTCTTTGTACCCTGCCCTGGATTCATGCACAAAGATACCTTTTGCAAAGGGTGTCTACTTTCTTGGCTTCCCCTTTTCTTGTCACCTGTCCCTCCTTCCTCTCTTCCTTCTCGTCTTCCTTTTCTGGGCTCGCCTCCAGGCCCCACCTCCACCCTCGTCCACTGTACCCACTCCTCTTTCCATTTCCACTTTCCCTCCGTTTCCTTTTCCTTCCTCTGTCTCCTCTGTCTCCTCTGTCTCCTGTCTCCTCTCTGTCTGTCTCTGTCTGTCTCTTCTGTCTGTTCCTCGTCGTCTGCCTCCTCTGCCTACCACTCTCCTTTCTTCTCTTCACGAGATCTTGCACTCCTTTCAACAAAACCACTCCGACGCCCATCCACACTGTCCTAGGACACTACACTCGTTTCTGTCTTTTCTGTCGACCAGTTCTGTTTATTGTCGTCTTGTCATCACACGACATTGATTATCGAATCGACATCACATTGATATACGCGGCATCCCATCGTCGTCAATCGTCTCGACATCGACCCGACACCGACACCGTCATCGTCAATCATCACTGACGATACCGCGTCGGCATCGCGACTGATACTCGATCGACGACTTCAATGTATCAGTAGATACAAACGACACAGCAACTCGATTGCATCCACTCGCTACTGATCCGACTCGTGGCAGGACCAACGACCTTTAACAAGATAACAAAACAACAAAATCAAAATCAACAAAACACGAAAATGAAGTCGACACTATTTGTTGCCGCCTTTGCGGCTGCCGCGTCGGCCGCCACAACCACCTCCATGGGCGTCGAGCAGCCATCATCAGCACCCATCTACAAGCAACCCGTCGTCCAGGGCTGCTTCTCGTCCGCCGGCGACCTCGTCTACAACTCAACCCAGACCTACAACTCGCGCGGCGAGTGCGGCCAGACCATTTGCCAGGCCATGGGCTACTACGTCGCCGCTTCCACCGAGGGCGACAAGTGCTACTGCGGAAACACCTACCCCTCAAACAGCACCCTCGTCGACGACAGCAAATGCGACACCCCCTGCACCGGCTACGGCCAGGACGCCTGCGGCGGTGACGGCTACTTTACCGTCTACAACACCGGCCTCAAGCTCACCGGCATCGACTACGCCGACGACGACTCGTCGACCTCGTCGTCTGCCTCGTCCACAGCCACATCGTCGACAAAGTCCACCGCTGTCGCCACCACCGTCGTGGGCGGCCAGACCGTCTTTGTCACGCAGACGAGCGATTCCGACTCGACGTCCAAGAAGTCGAGCGGCAGCAACACTGCGGGCATTGCCGGCGGCGTCGTCGCTGGTGTCGTTGTCGTCGCGGCCGTCGTTGGCGGTGTCTTTTTCATGCTGCGCCGCCGCCGCAACCGCGAGATCGAGGAGGAGCACCGCCGCAACGCTGCCGTCAACGCCTTCTTCAACGGCTCAAGCAAGCCGTCAAGCACCAACGGCGATTTCTCGTCGTCGGACGCGCGGCTGGACCCGGTCATGGCGCAGCGCCGCATGAGCGACGGCAGCATTGCCGACAACGAGGACTATTCCAGAAGGATCCTGCGGGTAAGCATTCCGCCTTTTTTTGTCTCGGCCAGTCTGTTGTCAAAGTAACTAACAAAATAGGTCACCAACGCATGAACCTACGACGCACGACCTTTGTAACCTGCCTTTCGACTTTCTTTCTATTCGATATACTCTCATTACCGATCTTGTTTTTCTACTCTTTTCTACTCTTTCTACTCTTCCTCTATTCTATTCTCTATTTACTACTTCCACCTTATCTCACCTGCCCCTGTCCATCGGCATACTCGGCGTTTTGGGGAGTCTTCGAACTCGTTCCTTTGTGTTGTCTTGTTTTGAGTTTTGAGTTTTTGAGTTCAGGTCGACTTTTACAGTTGATGTGTTGTATTTCCTAGCTTTCATTTGTCGTTTGTCTGCCTCTTGGTATCTGCCGATGGTCAATGCTATTTGATTTTTCTATTCCGACTTGTCCGTTGACTGTTTGACTGTTTGACTGCTTGACTGCTTGACTGCTTGATGTGTGCCTGAACTGCGACTGCTTGGCGGCAAACACGACTTGGCCCAGGTCTGACTGCCCTTGCCGTGATGACCTTGTGTAGTCTATTTGGACGGACTGCTCGTGGGACACCTGGCCGGGCTGTCCAGTCTACCGTAACACTGGCCGCCTCGAGGCCGTTGGCGCAGTCTGCAACGGCAGCCGGCCGGGTGTTATACTATACGATATGCTTATATATGCCATGGTTGGGCTGCCGACCCAAACGCCTGGAAGCGACTGCGTGCCATTGCATAGCTGCCGGACTTGCTCATCTGCTGCATGTGGGCAGTACTCTGGCGCTACCACAGCACACCTTGATCGTTTGCAGTCAAGGCTTGCCGTGCTCTTCCACGCCGTCGTCGCTCATTCTGGACATGGACGGGAGATGCAGATGTGTGCAGTGTTGGCCAGCCGTGAACAGACCGAGCAGGCTTTTCTCTGACAAATGAAAGTATAGGCATTGGACAGTGTATTGTCTTTGTGTTTGTCTTGTTACAATGCGTCCACAGTGCTTTGTGGTCTCAATGAACATTACAGATATGCTGAACACGATAGAGAACATGGCATGGACAGCCACACCAACGCAATGAACAAGATGGCGATGAAGACTACCACAAGAGATAACAGAGTCGGCGTCAGAGATGTATAAATGTCGTGATGACATCTGTAGTGTTGTATCATCGTATAGCCTCACACAACTTCATTACCACGACATACAATGTGCAAGTACTCCTTCCACACCTGCGGCCTCTGTGGCCAGGCCTTTGGCCACCGCTTCAACTACTTTTGCGAGACGGGCGCGCGCCGCGGCCAGCAGTGCGGCTTCGGGCACGCGCGCAGCGTGCAGGAGAACCGGGCGGCGTACTGCAACGGGTGCATCCAGCAGTTTCCGCTTCCGGAGCCGTCGCCGGGCGAGTGGTTCGGCAGCAAGATGAACAAGTTTTCGTGAGCAAAGGGGCAGACATGGCTGCTGGCCAGCCATGGACACAATGCAAATACAAAGTTGCCAGCAGAACCAAGCAAGCATGCCCTGTGATACAATAAAACGTGATAATAGACAGCCGCTCTAGAGCCTGATAGAGCATGTTCAGCTGGCAGATCTGACGATGAAGCCGCCACAAGAGTCTACACCAGCCGATAGAGACCACGCAGCCGTGCCGCTGGAGCCGAGTGGCCGCGTACACATCTCAAGGCTGGATGCCGTTGCTGCATGCCGAACGAGTCACGCGCGTCTTTGCGTGCACACTCGTCTGCTGGACTAAAGCAAAAGCTTACTTGTGATCATTGATGCGACCACCGATATGATCTCCGCGTTTGTACGCGTTGGCCACTCAGAGCCACGACCGAGACCGACCCAAAGCCAACACATTGCCTCGTCACTGCCAATGCTCGGCGGCGTATGGGCATCGAGGCATGCGCGGCCGCCACGCCCAAGTCGAACGGCACATGATGTTGTTGGTCTTTAGCCGTCGCAATGAGCTGGCCAGGCAGAGGAAGTACAAGTCGATGGTCTTCTCGGGAGACAGCCCAAGATAAGGCAAGACAACAAAATCCAGTCACACACATCTACTTGTACATGATTGCCTAGCCTCGCTTGGCACTGCAGAGTAGCCGCCTAGCATTTCGATGATTCTGCAAACAGCGCCCTTTGGATAGTGCCAAGTGTCTATAAGCGTCGTTTATTCAGATTCACATAGACAGCGTGACAGCCTTTCGGGCCAGTCTGTCTGTCATTGTGGCCAACACCAAGGCCAGATGATTGCCGTGATGCATGCCGACGATCCCGATCGGCCGGAGAATATGATATCTAGTATCTAGTATCTAGTATCTAGTCTGCAAATCTGCACATCTGCAGACAGAATAATTGCCATTCGCGTGCATAGAGAATGCCGCCCGGAAGGCTTCCATTGTTCTGTTACCGACGCAATGGATCGAATCAGGGTCCGTTCTTTGAACAAAGGTGGCAAAGGTAGTGCAGAGGAGTACGAGACACGCGTTGATTATGTAATCAGTATTTATGGTCTTCGTAGCGACACCCCGGCCAAGACAGGTCAAGCCAAGCGGCCCGGACTGTGGACGGTGCCACTGACGGAAAACCAGCCAATACAGCTATTGTACTTGTGAAATACAAATACAAACAAATACAAATACAAATAAATCAAATACAAAACAAATGAAATAATAATACAAAAGTACACCAGAGCAACTCCTCGGACAGTTGCCTTGTTGGACTAGCGACATATGGGTGCAGTAGGGTCAAACAGGGCAAATTGTGTCTGTAGAGTAGAATAAGTTGCTACTTAACCGAGCTGCAATGCAGGTGATTGTGAGTCTGGTGTTCTTGCGTCTTTGTATCCTTCTGGAAAGTATTTGAGCTGACTTTGCCGTCTCATTTGGACGATTACATAAGCAACGATGAACGCCAACTCTGTATCTGCACAGAACCAAATCACAGACAAAAGACAAGAACGTCGCAATAACCGACCCGCTGCCTCGGTTCCGGTAGCCGCAGCGTGCCGTCGATTGAGACGGTTTACTTTGCAGTGCCTACTGTATTGTACTGAAAACGTGGCGATGCTTACATTAGTAGCACTGATCCACTAAAGTGCTAAAGTGCTAAAGCACTAAAACAGAGTAAGGCTAATAAAACACATGCCCGATGATATTGACACACGTGGAGACAAATAGTGATCTCTAATTGGCTGTAAAGCATCGACCCGACGGTCCTTCAGCACCAAGTCAGGTAGGTTCACATTAGTAGATTTCCAAGCATACGAAGTATAAAATTTAGATCAAAAATTACAGCATGAATAACACGACAGAATCAAAATCGCAACAAAGCAAGTAGGATCTTTATGTCCTCTATATTACCCCCGGTAGAGGTGTAGGGTTTGTCGTGCAAATATCCTCGAAATCGGCACGCGTAACGAGCATCGCGTCGGGCTGAAAAGCGACAGTAACTAGTCCGGCACTTTCATCGCTAACCATCATAAAAATATATGCGTTAAGAAGGGATTTGATCAGAGAGTATAATGAAGTTGAAATAAAGCTAAAAAGTAGTAATTCGAGGTGGTGGTGATGCGTGGAAGAGGGAGCACTTACGTGTATGTGTAGTATGTAATGTGGTGATGTGTATGTTTTGGTGCAGCTGCACAGAGATGTATATAAAGGGATGGGCTTGGCACGTGACCTAGATATTAAACCAATCAGAGGCCGTTATTTGTCTCCATGTGTGTCAATATCATCGGGCATGTGTTTTATTAGCCTTACTCCTAAATTCGTTCGCTGGCTGGACCACGTAGGAGCCCATGTACGAAGTAGGATACATGGGGACGTGGGATGGGTCAGGAGACGGGCTCCTTCCGGTTTGGTCTGCAGTGGGTATCTCCACCGGAGGAGTGACAATACGACTGAGGAGACGACGCCTACTCCGTGACAAAGGACGGCCAGGCGAGACGGCACAGGGCAGCTGAGGTGAAGCAGGAGGCAGCAGGAGGCAGGCAGGAGACAAAGAGGTGATGTGCAGAGTTAGTGGATGCAATCTCGATATTTGATTTAGAAGACGACCCGTGATGGCATCTCCTGTGATTATGTCAGTGCCTGCCGCGTTGGGTCTCGCACTACTGTACACCGTACACTGTACTACACTGTACACAGATCCTTCTTGGCGTCACGTACGACGGCGTGCAACGTAAGACTATTGTTGTACGATGCATCTTATGATCTATTGATTCTATTCTATTGTTTCTGTTGTCTATTATTGTTTCTATTGTCTATTATTGTATTGTTATGAACCCCTGCTTGTGCCGTGTCTACTTTGGCAGTCCATCCTAATTTCATCATTAATTGCTCTCCAGTAGAGATTGGGTCGCTATATTCGGAAGGCACTGTACTGAGTATACCGGTTATGCACCTTCTGTAAGTTGCTCTGTATTTATGTATTTCTGCTGTTTCTTCTCTTTTCTTTTCTCTTTTGCTCATCTTTGTCTTCACATCGTCTCCTATTCTCTCACCTTTCTCTCCATCTTCATCTACTTACAGCCCTACTACGGACCACTGCGCGCCATACTTCCTTTCTCGTCGCATCAGATCGCAGGGATGCACTGTAGCATCGAGTATCGCAATTACTCACTCTCTCCATCAACTTGTCTCTCTCCTCTCCTTTTCTGCCCGCCTGTCTTGCCTATTTCCACTTCTAGCTACTCCGTAATCCGCCTCTTCCCAATCCGTCATTATTCCGTCTTGCTACTATTTAGTATTTTATTTTGTTTTTGAATTCTATTTTTCCTCTTCGTTTGCACGTCTTGTTGCTACTCTCTGCCTTCAATATTCTACTACCATTCTCCTCTTTTACCTTTATTGCTGTCGCCGACTATTGTCTGTCAGTACCTCGTATCTCAATGACTCAATCTGCAGTCGTCTCGTCTTTACGTCCATCCTTTTGTCCATCCTTTGTCTACTATCTACTATCTCTCTATTTCATATGTATCCTCCATACACTCCTCTACCCCTCTTTGTTCCTTGTTTTACTCTGCATTCCTCGTCAACCCAATCATCTCTGTCTGTCACCTAAATCCCGTCTTTATCTTTTATCTACTCTCTATTCCTCCAAATCATACTTTATCGATACCTGCATTTTCCTTTCCGCTTCAGGAATCTCGCCGCTGCAGCAATAACACGCCTGCATTAGTTGTGCCGTAAAGTGTGCACCCTACTGATGCACTCTGCTGAGGAGAATATGCAGTGAGGTGGACACTACTTTTACCGTCTGTACTGACTGTACAGAGTACAATGTACTTGCCACCGATATCCGCTGTGTTCGACTATGTTGATATGTCTGTATTTCCATTTACATAGTATCTTATTATCCGTGAATTGGTCACAGTCAGCATAGTGGCCTGCCATTTTCGACTCCTACCTGCAAGACACCTCCTTCCCGACCCGACAAAACTACCAACAGCTCGAGTCTCAAAACAGAAGTCGACCGGACCCGTTTTTCTAATTGTTCTTTTAATTTGCTTTAATTTTATTTCTTTAAATAATTGCAAACTTTATTCAATAAATAGCAAATCTTTTCGTGTGTTTGTGTTGTGTTCTGTGTTCTGTGTTTTCTCTGATTCTCTATCTCTGATTCTCTATTCTCTATTCTCTGTCTGTTCTCTCTTATTCTCCGTTTATCATGTCTGTACTCTAATCTACAATATCTGTTCTTGCCTATTTCGTACTCTCCATCTACAGCTCCTGCCTGGCCAACTGCTTGCGCCCCCAAACACCACCTGTATCCGCACCCGCATCGTACCAAAGCAAAAGTACCACTCCATTCCCGCTCCTTCTCGGCGGCACCTTCCTCACCTACACTCTACATACTCTGTACACGGAAACTACCCCCAGCTACCACTCTCCGTACCAGGCAAGACCCAGACCTCCACTCGGACCCATCCTGTCATCCGCCTCCATTCCACCTGTTACCTCTTTTGCCTCACCTCTTCTTCGACCTCTCACCTCGACTCTCCTGCCTCTCGTCTCTCTACTCAGTAATACTCACTACCTATGTACCTCCCTCCACCTCTCTGCTCTCTAGATCGGCGGTCTCTTCCTCTTTCCGTCAGCAGCTAATTGACTGCTTCCTTTTTCCTTTTTTTCTCTATTTTTTCCTTTTTCTTTTTCTTTTTCTTTTTCTTTTTCTTTCTTTTTCCTCTTTCTCTTTCTTGCCTCTGATCTACTTTCTTTTGTATACCTCTGTCTTTCGTCTTTCGTCTCTCACCACTCGACCATCGTTGTTTCGCTACTCTACTCTCTACTCTTCACTACTACACCTCATCTCCGTCAACACCACCTCGCCTCGCTCGCCTCACTCCTCACTCCTCCCCCCCCCTCCTCACCAACCCCACGCGCTGCCCTCGTGCTCGACTTGCTTCTGACTCTTCACCCAGACTCGGACAGACATCTACACCAATCTCGGCATTCACCCATCCCAGCTCCAACTCAACTCCAGCTCCGGCTATCCCGTCCCTGCCGTTCAGCTGTCCGGTCCGCCCCAACACTCGCCCACCTCAGTCGCCTCACCGTCTCGTCTCCCCGGCTCATGGTTTTCGACACTCGCCTGGCCGCCGGTCGGCGCGTCTAATCTTGTCTTGGCCTCTTCATCTCTTCTTCTCTTTCTACTAAAATCAACACAATGGACTCGGTCAAGTTCGTCCCGCCAGGCGGCCACCGTGCCTGTCTCAGCTGCTCTGCTGCAAAGGCAAAGTGCGTCTTTGCCGACGATGCCGACGTCGACGCCAGCTTTGCCGACGACTTTATCAACACCTCCGCCGCCGACATGTCTTCGGCACATGCCTCTGCTGCAACTCCCGGAAACAACACCGACGGCACGCCCGCCATCCCCCGCTGCCAGCGCTGCGAGCGCCTCAACCGCGACTGCCTGCTGCCCACGCGGCCGCGCAAGAAGCGCCGTGTCGGTGCGCTGAAACCGGGCATGCGTGCCGGCAGCACTTTTTCTGTCGTGCCCCAGCAGCAGCAGCAACAACAACAACAACAACAACAACAAATGCACACGCTCACGCAGAAAACGTCTCTCTCAAACATGTCAAATATATCAGGGTCCAGTCTCGACCCTGGCTTCTCGCCCGCCAAGCCGGCACGCATGCCGTCCATGCCAAACATGCGGTCGTCTATGCCGCCACAGCAGCAGCAGCAGCAGCAGCAGCAACAACATCAGACAGCACAGAGCGCACACAACACGCCAAAACGGTCGCCCGTGACGCCCATTACCTTTCCGTATCAGTCTATACCGCCGCAGCATCAGCAGCAGCAGCAGCAGCAGCAACCTCAACAACCTCAGTTCCAACAATTCCAGCAACAGCAAATACCGTCCATTGCGAGCATTCAGCAGCAACCACCACACATCCCACCACACAACCTCCAGCACATGTCCTCCGGCATGTCCACCTTTTCCACAATGTCCACCAAGACGACCACCATGCAGTCCTTTGGCCCGGCATCCCCGGGCGCTTTTTTGCCCAACATGACAGCGCCGGCCACGATTGACCCCAGCAGACTAAGGCCATTTGGATCGCCGCCTATCTCGCAGATATCACATATTTCGAACCAGTGGCAGCCTCCGAACCAGCAGCCTCCGAATCAGCAGCAGCAGCAGCAGCAGCAGCAGCCGCCGCCGCTGCCGACGCCACAGCAGTCGCATGGATCACAGGCCGGGCAGGCGTCTGTACCTGCAGTAGCAGCAGCAGCAGCACCAGCAGCAGCAGCAGCAGCAGCAGCACCTGGAATGACACCTGGTCCGACGCCCGGCCCGACGCCGGCTGCACAGACGCCCGGCCAGACGCCGGCACCGACTGTTCCCGGGCAGGGCACCGGTGTGTCGCCACCACAATTGAGTGCTTTGTCACAGCCCGGCCCGCAGAACCCCCACCAGATCACAATCGACTCCGTGTTCCAGATGGACGAGCGCGAGGCCGAAGAGCTGCTGCGCTTCTACCGCGATGCCTACAGCAGTTTTAATCCGTACATGGAGCCGCCACCCGTCGGCATGCGCGTCGTCGAGCTGCAGGCCCAGAAACCGCTCGTCTGGATCGGCATTGTCTTTGTCACGAGCTTCCACGACTTTGAGCGCCAGAACAAGCTGGGCCGCGCCATGGTGTTTTATTTGACAGACCGCATCTACCAGAACAATGTCAAGTCGCTCGAGCTCCTGCAGGGGCTGTTGGTGTTCCTCAACTGGTTCATTGCGCAAAATTTTGTGCTGCCGCAGTTTACCAACCTCATCCACATGGCCATGGCGCTGGTGACCGACCTCGGCCTCAACAAGCTCGAGTTCACAAAAACGAGCGCGCGCTCGCCGCTCGACCAGTACGTCGCCAAGACCATCCACGGCACGGACCTGCGCGCGCCCGACGAGGGACACACCCTGGAGGAGCGCCGCGCGCTCGCCGGCGGGTTTTGTTTGTCCCATGCCATGTCTGACAGCATCATCATGGTCACGCCGCTGCAGTACTCGCTGCAGCTCGAGGACACCTGCCGCCTGTTCGAGGCCAACTACCTGCGCAAAAAATCGGCGTCCCCGGGCGGGCCTTACACTCTAGGCGCGGCCGCAGCGCCCATTTCCGCTTCCACCATTGCCGACTACCACCTCGCCATCACCGTGCGCTTGTATTATTTGATTGCCCGCGTCCTGCAGGTGCAGCGCGACGCCGATCTCTGCGGCGGCCACTTTGCCGTGCCCGTGCGCCAGCACATGGACAATTTTACCGCCGAGCTCCAGCGCCTCTGGAGCGGTCTGCCCCAGGAGACGCAGTCCGACTTTAAGATCAAGCTGCTGTACTACACGGCCGAGGTGTATATTTACGAGCTGAGTTTGTCGACCCAGACGACACCGTTCAAGGCCAACAGCACACCCAGTCGCGAGTCCGACGACGGCTCGTCGTCTGTGTCGGTCTCGACGCATCATCTATACCCCGACGCCGACATTCCCGGGCCCATCCGCTGCTACCTTGCACTGAAGCAGTTCTTTGACATCTTTCTGACGCTGCCCGTCAATTTGTACCACCAGTTTCCCGTGACTCTCTTCACACAGCTGGTGCACGCCGATCTGACCCTTGCCAAGCTGACGGCCTACTTCCGCGGCAACGCGCGGCCGCCGGGCGTCCCCGATGGTGTCACGCTGCCGCTCTTCACCGAGACCATTGAAGCCGTCGCCAGCCGGTTCGCGCGCGTGCGCACTGTGCCGCACCCGCTCGGGTATACTGTGCGGAACATCATCTACGACGCCTTTGCCGCGCGTCTGCGGTCATTCAAGATGCTGGATCTGGCGGGCCGGCGCAAGAACGCCAAAGCTGCAAAGAAGGCTGCCAAGGCGGCGGCTGCCGCAAACGCCAGCAGCCATTCCCACTCCAATCCTCATTCCCATTCCCAGGCCAACCTGCCCCTGCCCGCCAAACGCCTGACGCCACCGACGACCGAGGTCCTCTCCATTAGCAACCTGATTGGCAACGTCCCGCGCGTCCCCGAAGGCATGCAGGTCGACGTCCCGGCGACGACCTATCCGTCTGTGGAAATGGACGTTGAGCGCGACTACCGCGACCCGCGGTACATGCGCGAGATCAAGGAGGAGGTCGAAGACGAGGAAAATATTGTGTCGGACACCATGGCCGACATGGACCTCGACCTGATGGAGCACTCGGGCGGGTCGGACGAAATGGACGAGATGGAGGAGCAGGCCGAGTGGTGGAACTGGTACCGGCATCTGCAGACGTCGCTGATGGGGCCGCCGGCGGCGAGTACTGCGCCGCCTGGTGGAGGACCGACAGGCCCGCCCGGTGCAGGAGGCCCAGGAGGCCCACCAGGGCCTGCACAACCCCCGGCTGCGCCCCCGGCACAGCCTGCGCCCGTCCAGCCCGGCACCGCGTCGGCCTCCTACTCCCTCGCCGTGCCCACGTTCAACACTACAGAGCGCCGCCGCGGGCCCGGCAGCGTCACGAGCATCGACAGTCTGCTGAACAACCGGGACCAAGAGCCAAATCTAGACACGTACATGATGGGGCGGTAATGTATTTGATGTACAAGTGTAAATAGACATGCATATAGATTATGAATTATGGTTATGATGGACGATTGGCGGTTGAGTGAGATGATTGAATGACTGAATTACAAGAAAAGCGACAGAGGGATAACGACCAGGAGAACAGAGAGGCAAATAGTGTAAACCAACACGATCTTGTACAAGATGGTACTGCCCGGAAAGAATAAACTACTGGGTGAAAGACGGTGTTTGTCTTATCCATCGATCCTGTTTGCAAGGTAGTCAATACAGCCTGATGGACACCTGATAGTGACACTGGTACAAGACTACATTGTACATAGACCACACTAGCCAACGCCTGCCAAATGCGGGCTATGAATGGCCGCCCCACTTGACTATGACCCCCTGGGCGACCACATGGCGCACCTGCCATTCGCTAGCCCCTCGTGTCTTGTGTCTTTCGCAGGTGAAGCAGGTGATCCATGTCGGGCTCGCCCTCGTCAACTCTGCAACAACCTCTACAAACAATGTCTTCAATCATGTCGTCGCCCGCAAAGCGCAAGCGCGAGGTGGCCTCCGTCAACTCGGAACCGAACAGACCGCTGGATGCAGACGATGGCGGGAGCAGTCCGCGGACGCGCGTAGCGTCGCGGTTTGGGAGTCTGGTGATTGAAGAGCGGGGGGCGAAGCGGGTGCGGTCCGAGCCTGAGCCATTCGAGCGGAGCGAGAAGGGCGAGAACGAGAAGGGCGAGAACGAGAATAACGAAACGGACGGCGAGGAGCAGGACACATTCAAGCGGAGCGGAAACGGCGCCAGCAAAGACGAGAGCGGCGAGGGTGCAGGCACACAAAACGACAACACACCTTCCGACGACGACAACTACACCCCCGTCGACCCCCTGCGCGCATCGCTCACCTGGCAGGACGACGAAATCACCGTCTACGACCCCAACGACAAGGACGACGACGGCACCGGCGTCAACGGCATCGGCTTCAAACCAACACCCGCCATCGCCCACGCGCGCGCCCTCAAGCGCCGCCAGCAGCTTGCAGAGTACCGCAAGCGCGAAGAGCGCGAGGCGCGCGCACGGCGCAGCCGGCGGCGGCCGCGGGTGTACGGGCGGGCACGGAGCCGTGGCAGAGGCGGCGGTTCTGGCGGTTCTGGCGGCAATACTGGTGGCGGACCCGGCAACGGCAGCGACGGCTCCGTCTCGGCCAATGCAGACACCGATGTCGACGACAGAGAGACTGCACATGAAAAACAAGAGTCGACCCGACGAGTGCGTTTCCTGGAGACGGGGCCAGTGACAATCCGGTTCCTCGAGCCGGAGGTTGCCGTCTGACTTTTGTTTCTTTGACTTGGTCTTTTGTCTTTTCGATTTGGTCTTCTCTTTCTCTTCTTCTTTCTCTTTCTCTTTTCTCGTTTCTCTTTTTGCCGCATGATCATGATTGGATACCCTAGTTTCTTACGAATATATTTTGCTTATTTTTTGATGCGTTCTCTCGATGCTTGCTACCAAAACTTGTACCAACGCTGGGCTGCTTTCCGATCGGCCTCCTCCTTGAGCCGCGCCGCCTCGGCTGCCTTTTTCTTCTCGGCCTCCTTGGCCTTGATCTCGGCCTGTTTCCGGTCAAACACCTCGACAACGCGCTGCATCTTGGCCCGCTCGGCACGGCGCGCGGCCTGGCACACCTCGTACGACACGATGCTGCCGGCCGCAAAGGCACCCACGGCCCAGTTTGCCGCTTTGGGAATAGGGGCTAGACTGTCAGCTTTGTCTTGTCGTTACTACAAAAATGCTCAAACGTACCCCCCATAATGTACCGCAACATGCCGATGACAGCGCCGCCGCCAATGCCGCTCAGGAGCCCCGTTCGCGCACACGGTGTCGTGTACACCCCCAGAAAGTCGGCCGGCTTGATCATCTTGACGGCCTCCGTCACCGACACCTCGCCCCCTTGCCGCGCCTCGGCCTGCGCCTGTGCCTGCTTGATGGCCTGCGCCTTGATTTCTTCGACAGTCGGCGCGCGGTCGAGGTGGTCAGCACCCCACGTGGCCGTCGGGCCCGTCGTCTGGGGCTGTGAGGGCGGTGGTGGTGACGGTTGTGACGGTTGTGACTGTTGTGAAGACATTGCTGTGTGTGCTCGTGTGTCTCGTCGCTGCAGATGTCGTCGTCGATGCTCGAAAAATGTGGTGATATGGACCCACTTAAAACCGACGTCAGTGGCCCAGCTACTGCAGTACAGAATTACAGATGCAAAAGTACACGGCTGGGCCCCGCTGTATTACCCTGTGGGGTCTAGACTGGAGACCTGTAGCACCTGACAACCAAAGATACAGTTACCCTTACAGCGGCCGACGCGTTCCAGGGGTCAATTCATAGGAAAGAGCCCGCCCTTGGCTGGCTGACATAATACACACGTCCCGACGCGTCCCACTCACCACTTAAACTCTGCGGCGAGACCCTTGACGCGTCGTAAATTGTCTTTACGCGCCAAAGTGGGAAGGGGCCACCCGCAGGGGGCTCGACTGCCAATTGCACGCTGCTCTTTGGTGTTTTCTTCTGGCCTCTGGGTGGCTCTTTCTGTTTTGAGCATTGATCCTTGAGCCCTTGATCTGGACTTGTGTTCCGTCCCTCAATCTCTCCCTCACGACATTCCAAGCATCACCACTTTGGCTTTGCCTTTTGACTATCTCAGTCTCCTCGTCACCACGATTCCCAACATCTCAACATCTTAATACGATACCCACACTCCACGACGACTACGATTCACGACACCCAACGATTGCACATGACACTCGACATTTGATCACTGAGCAGGAGACACCTCGTTTCTTCTCTTCTTTCTCCCCTCCCCTTTCTCTTGTTCTTCTCTTATCTCACACTCACACACAATGCCCAACACAACATTACGGAGGCAGCCCCAAAAGGGCTTCCGCCAGGGTGGCGCAAAGAAAGCATACCATGGCGGCACCCGCCCGCAACGCACATTCACCGCAGCAGGCGGCGGCCGCACCGAAGGCACTTCTGCCGATGAAAAGTGGGAGCGCACTCGCCTCGCACACGCCATTGACGAAAAGATGGGCTTCCCGCGCTACGAGGCCGGCCGTCGTCGCGAGGGCTGGCTGGTCAACGTTGAAGCAACCTCCATCGAAGACGACCGCATCGACGGCGGCGGCGGCCGCGCCGCTATCGACCTCTACTTTATCGACCTCAACGCCGACGAAGCCACCGGCGACGCATCCACATTCAAGGCCACCATCGAGTACGAGCCATATTTCCTCGTGGCCGTCCGCAAGGGCCACGAGACAGAGGTCGAGGAGTGGTGCAAGCGCGTGCCCGGCGGCGGCGGCCTTGTGCGCACTGTGCGCCGTGTCGAAAAGGAGGACCTGCAGATGCCCAACCACCTGCTTGGCTACCGGCGAACGTTTCTCGAGCTGCGCTTTGCCAACGTCCAGGACCTCATGGCCGTGCGCCGCGACATCATGCCCATTGCCGAGGCCAACAAGAAGGGCATGGATGCCATGGACACCTATGCCGAGGTCGCGTCCGGCGGCAACACCTTGAACGGCCGCGGCATCGACGACGACGGCTTTGGCTACGATTTGTTCGACGAGGCCGAGCGTGACGACGAGCGCGTGTCCACCTCCGTCTCCGAAGCCAGCGCCTTTATTGTCGACATCCGCGAGTACGACGTGCCTTACCACGTGCGTGTCCTCATCGACCTCGACATCCGCGTCGCCAAGTGGTACTACGTCGACGTCAAGCACGGCGTCACCACCGTTACATGCAACGAAGACCGCCTCGCCATGGCCGACCCCGTCGTCATGGCCTACGATATCGAGACCACAAAATCGCCGCTCAAGTTCCCCGACTCCTCCATCGACCAGGTCATGATGATCTCCTACATGATCGACGGCCAGGGCTTCCTCATCACAAACCGCGAGATCGTCTCCGAAGACATTGCCGACTTTGAGTACACCCCGCGGCCCGAGTACCCCGGCCCGTTTATGATTTTCAACGAGCCCGATGAAAAGTCCACCATTGAGCGCTTCTTTTTGCACATCAAAGAGGCCCGCCCGACCGTCATTGCTACATACAACGGTGACTTTTTCGATTGGCCTTTTGTCGAGGCGCGTGCCAGCGCCAACGGCATCGACATGTACCACGAGATCGGCTGGCGCCGCGACAGCGAGGACCAGTACAAGTGCAACTACTCCGTGCACATGGACTGTTTCCACTGGGTCAACCGTGACAGTTACCTGCCCCAGGGCAGTCGTGGTCTCAAGGCCGTCACCGTCGCCAAGCTCGGCTACGACCCCGATGAGCTCGATCCCGAGCTGATGCTGCCCTACGCCTCGGAACGCCCACAGACGCTCGCCGAGTACTCCGTGTCCGATGCCGTCGCAACCTACTACCTCTACATGAAATACGTCCACCCCTTCATCTTCTCGCTCTGCACAATTCTGCCGCTGAGCCCCGACGAGGTCCTGCGCAAGGGCACGGGCACGCTGTGCGAGATGCTGCTGATGGTCCAGGCCTACCAGAAGGAGATCGTGCTGCCCAACAAGCACGTGTCGCCCAAGGAGTCTTTCTGGGAGGGCCATCTACTCGACGCCGAGACCTATGTCGGTGGTCACGTCGAGAGTATTGAGGCCGGTGTGTTCCGCGCAGACATTCCCGTCAACTTTGCCGTCGACCCGACTGCCTGCGACGAGCTGCTGCGCGATCTCGATGCCGCGCTTGAGTTTAGTATCACGGTCGAAGAGAAAAAGTCCATGGACGACATCACCAACTACGACGAGGTCAAGGCCCAGATTGCCGCCAAGCTGCAGTCCCTGAAGGAAACACCCAACCGTCTCGAGCGCCCGCTCATCTACCACTTGGACGTCGCCTCCATGTACCCCAACATCATGACCACCAACCGTCTGCAGCCCGACTCCATGATCCAGGAGTCCGACTGCGCCACGTGCGACTTCAACCGGCCGGGCAAGACATGCGATCGCCGCATGCCCTGGGCCTGGCGTGGCGAGTACATTCCCGCCAAGCGCGACGAGTACAACATGATCCGGCACGCCCTTGAAAACGAGCGCTTCCCCGGCAAGTACCCCAACTCGCCCACGCGCTCGTTCCAGGAGCTCACGCCCGACGAGCAGGCCGCGCTCGTGCGCAAGCGCCTGCAGCTCTACTCGCAAAAGGTCTACCACAAGATTCACGACTCCACCACCATTGTGCGCGAGGCCATTATCTGCCAGCGCGAGAACCCCTTCTACATCAACACCGTGCGCGACTTCCGTGACCGTCGCTACGACTACAAGGGAAAGGCCAAGGTGTGGAAGGGCAAGACCGACTCGCTCAAGACGGCCGGTGCCCCGGCAAACGAGGTCGACCAGGCCAAGAAGATGATTGTGCTGTTCGACTCGCTGCAGCTCGCCCACAAGGTCATTCTCAACTCCTTCTACGGTTACGTCATGCGCAAGGGTTCGCGCTGGTATTCCATGGAGATGGCCGGTGTGACGTGTCTGACTGGTGCCACCATTATCCAGCTGGCGCGTGAGCTTGTCGAGCGTCTCGGCCGGCCCCTGGAGCTCGACACCGACGGTATCTGGTGCATGCTGCCGGCGACGTTCCCCGAGAACTTTTCCTTCAAGCTCAAGAACGGCAAGAAGATGACCATCTCGTACCCCTGTGTCATGCTGAACCACCTCGTGCACGCGCGCTTCACCAACCACCAGTACCAGACCCTCAAGGACCCCAAGACCTTCAAGTACGAGACCCACAGCGACAACTCCATCTTCTTCGAGGTCGACGGCCCCTACAAAGCCATGGTGCTGCCGACGTCCAAGGAGGAGGACAAGAATTTGAAGAAGCGCTATGCTGTCTTCAACGACGACGGCAGTCTCGCCGAGCTCAAGGGTTTCGAGGTCAAGCGCCGTGGTGAGCTCAAGCTTATCAAGATCTTCCAGCAGCAAATCTTCAAGTTCTTCCTCGAGGGCACCACGCTCGCCGAGTGCTACGCCGCCGTTGCCAAGGTTGCCAACCGCTGGCTTGACGTGCTGCACAGCAAGGGCGCCACGCTCGCCGACGAGGAGCTCATGGAGCTTATTTCCGAGAACCGCAGCATGTCCAAGACGCTCGAGGAGTACGGCAGCCAAAAATCCACGTCCATCACGACCGCGCGCCGTCTCGCCGACTTTTTGGGCGAGGGCATGGTCAAGGACAAGGGTCTCAACTGCAAGTTTATTATCTGCTCGCGCCCACGCAACGCGCCCGTCACCGAGCGCGCCGTTCCCGTCGCCATCTTCTCGGCCGACGAGCCCACCAAGCGCATGTACCTCAAGAAGTGGCTCAAGGAGGAGCCCGCCGACACGGACCCGCGCGCCCTGCTCGACTGGGATTACTACCTGGAGCGTCTGGGCTCGGTCATCCAGAAGCTGGTCACGATTCCTGCCGCACTGCAAAAAGTGCGCAACCCCGTGCCGCGTGTGCCCCATCCCGAGTGGCTGCAGCGCCGCATCAACATCAAGGATGACAAGATGAAGCAGAAGAAGCTGACTGATCTGTTTGGGCCCAAGAAGCCTGGTTTCTCGGCGTCCACGGGCGGCCCACTCGAGGACATTACCAACTCGACTGCCAACAACCGGGACCTCGTCGTGCGCGCTACCACCGCGGCGGCAGGCACTGATCTCGGCGATATGGAGGACTACGGCTCGCTCGCAGCTGCCAGCCAGAAACTGATCAAGGCTGCTACAGCATCCTCACCACCCGCTCAAAAACGCAAGTCGCCGCCGGAGACAGACGAGGCGGCGGCTGCGTCGCTCGACCCCTTTGCGGCGCTGCCCAAGGTGATGCCAGATCCGAGTGAGGACTACGTGGGCTTCCTGGAGTACCAGAAGAAGAAGTGGGCGATCCAGAAGCAGGCGCGGCTCCGGCGCCGGCACCTGTTTGGCGACCGCAGCAATCTGCAGCACAAGGCCAACAACATCCAGCAGTCGTTTCAGCAGCGCGCAGAGATCACGTTCCGCAACACGTGGCAGATTCTGCAGCTCAAGACGACGGAGACGCCTGGCATCGTGGCGGCGCACGTGCTGATCGACTCGCGCGTGCACAGCCTCAAGATCAAGGTGCCGCGGCAGGTGTTCCTCAACCTCAAGAGCCGCGTGCTGCCAGACATTGAGATTGCGGGCTGTGAGGTCGAACAGGTCAACCACACGCTGCCCAACGGGCATTCGTCTGTGCACCTGTTCAAGATGACGGTGCCCGAGGAGGTGTACTTTGCCGAGGCCGAAAAGTTTAACCTGTTGTTCAACCACCCCAGTGTCGAGGGCGTCTACGAGCGCCAGGTGCCGCTCAACATCCGCGCGCTGCTGCAGCTCGGCAACGTGTGCACGATCGACGAGAAGCAGCAGGGTGTGCTGGGCAAGGGCCTCGACACGGGCTTTGATCTGTCGGGCCTGATCCGGCCGCCCAAGAACCTTAAGCCGTACCTAGACCCGACGTCGATGGCGTACATTTATGTGTCGCACATCAGCTCGGGCGAGCGCCAGATCTACGGTCTGTTCTCGACCACCAGCCGCCAGGCGCACATTGTGATCCTGCACCGCAACCGTGACAGTGCGCAAGACATGCCCAATGTCGGCAAGCTGTACAGTGACATGCTGGGCCGGCGGCGCGACACTGAGGCCGAGGCACGCGCCGCAGCGACGCCCGATGCGATGGCTGGTCTGTCGGATGCCGACAAGGACGCCGCACAGCAGGCGGCTGCCGCCGCGACCAACTGGCGCGACTGCTTCCCGTACCAGGAGGCGCTGGACGTCAAAGTGACGCAGGTGACGACGCGGCGCAAGGCGTTCCTAGAGATTGGCGACATTGTCAAGAAGATGCGCAAGGAGGAGATTGGACGGCCGCAGATGCTGGTGATCCAGTCGTCGCAGCGCAACATGCTGGTGCACGACGTGCCGGTGCTGGCCGAGTTCCCTGTGCTGCCGCTCAAGTACGACCCGCTGGACAGCTCGCTGCCGCCGCTCGGCTGGCAGTCGGTGGTGGCGCGGCGGTTGGTCAGCCACTACCTGGCCCTTGGCTCGTGGGTGCTGCACCTCGTGGGCCTCGCGCGGTACGGCGACGTGCCGGTGTGCAACCTGGAGCGCGACGACCCGCGGTTCCTAATCGACATTGCTTACGCCCGGCGGCTGCAGGCGAACAATGTGGTGCTGTGGTGGTCGGGCAGCCCTCGCCCAGACCACGCAGGCTACGAGAAGGACGATGTCGCGGGCGCGCTGGAGACGGTGCAGCTGCCAAAGATCAACAACCCGGGCACGTTTTCGTCTGTGTGCATTGACATTGACGTGCGCAACCTCGCGATCAATACGATCCTAACGTCGTCGCTGATCAACGAGCTGGAGGGCGCAGACGCGGCGGTGTCGTTCAACCCGGCGGCGGACATGGCGGGCGGCGAGGACGGCAACGGGGCGTCGTCGACGCTGTACTCTGAGAATGCGTTCTCGAACGCGAGCATCCTGGTGCTGCGCGAGATGGTCAAGGGGTGGTGGACGGAGGCGTGCAAGGGCAATGCGATGGCGGACCTGGTGGTCAACAACCTTGTGCGGTGGGTGGAGAACCCCGACTCGTTCCTGTACGACCGGGCGCTGCACTACTATGTGCAAATGATGTCGCGCAAGGCGTTCCAGCAGCTGATGGCCGATTTCCGGCGCGTCGGGTCGCAGGTCATCTTTGCCAGCGCGAACCGGCTGCTGCTGCAGACGACCAAGGCCGAGGTGGGCAACGCGTACGCGTACAGCCAGTACATTATCAAGAGCATCAAGGCGCGGCCGCTCTTTAGCTTTATCGAGATGGACATTAAGGAGTACTGGGACTACCTTGTGTGGTACGACGAGTTCAACTATGGTGGCAAGGCGTGCCATACGATCGAGGGCGCGGCCGTCGATGCGACCGACGAGGAGTCGCTCGAGACGGTGATGCACTGGCAGATGAACACGTTTTTGCCGGCGCGCCTGCAGCCGGTGTTTTCGGACTGGGTGGTGGAGTTTGTACAGCTGATGCACGGGCTGAAGCGGCCTGCCAATGGCGGCAATGCTGGCAGCCAGCCCCGACTGACACAGCTGCCGGCGGCCGTGCTGCGCGGCGACAAGTCTGATGAGAGTGCAGTCCTGCTCGGCCCCAGCTTTGAGCGGCCCCTTAAGAAAGAGATTGCCAGCCTGATTGCGACGCGCAACCGCGAAATGCTGCACCCCGAGCTCGCGGGCGACTACGACTTCCCGCAACTGCCGGGCTCCCTCATTCAACAGGAGGCCAAGGCCACAAACAGCAAATCCAAAAAGACAAAGAGCCGCGACCCTATTCTCGAGCTCGTCAAGTCGCTGATGCAGGTGCTGTCGCTCGACAAGAACATTACGATGGAGGCACGCCTGCTGCGCAAGGAGCTGCTCGCCATGTTTGACGTGCGCGAGTTCAGCCGCGACGCTGCCTTCCAGAACCCCTCTGAGTCGCTCAAGATTGTACAGCTCAGCTGCGACGGCTGCACGATGGCGCGCGACCTCGACCTGTGCCGTGACGAGGACCTGGTCGGCAATAAGGGCAACAACAACTGGAGCTGCACGTTCTGCTCGGCCGAGTACGACCGCATTGCGCTCGAGGAGCAGCTGGTGGCGGCGGTTGAGAGCGAGGCCATCGCGTGGGTGGTGCAAGACTTGAAGTGCGGCCGGTGCGGGTCGCTGCGGGTGAATGATTTTATGGACCACTGCACGTGCTCTGGCGAATGGGGCCCGACGGTGCGGCGCGACGAGGTTGTGCGGCGGCTGCGGGTGTACGGCAATGCAGCGCAGTACTATGGGCTGCGGATGCTTGGACAGGTTGTTGAGGAGGTGCAGGCCAGTCTTTAGGAGTGGGGTGTTTTGTTGTAATTAGATATGATATGGGACTACTATGGGCATATACTGGCGTTTGGGTTTGATTTGGATAACGAGATAGCACGAATTATTTTTTGGTCTATTTTCTGTTGATGTTGGATGATTATGTAAGCAGTCGATATCGGCTCGAGTTGCCTCTTGTTTATTGAAATCTTCAACAAGCATCGAAACCTGTATAAACTGCTGCGCCGCATGATCATCGTCGGGAAGCCGGAAACTCTTCTTGCCGTCTTCTACAACCTCGACTTGTTCGACTTGTCGTCGCTGTCGCCGGCTTTAGCAGCTGGTGGACCCACTTAAATGAGGTCATAGGCCGTAGACAGAGGGAAGAAGAATCGAACGAAACGACGGCTTGCTTTAATCTGTGAGTCTGAGGAAGAGGTTACATTTGTTGAAGACGTTTATGGGGTATGTCTACTGAGCAGGGCCTGTATGTATGTTCATCATCGAGGACGCAACAGAAGGCCCGAGAAGGGCTGCAAGACGGACAAAGATGAAGAAACAATGAGACAGTTACTGAGCAGAGCGGAAAGAGAACAGCGAGAGAACAGCGAGAGAACAGCGAGTGAACAGCTAAAGAGCAATAGACTGAGAAATAGCCAGCAACCTCTACACACATAACGTCGTTGGGCAGCAACCCTTCTCTTCTGATATCTCTTGATTTCAGCCTGTCCTCAATCACATGCTCTGTTCTACTGACAAATGATTTACAATATCAACTATCGAGTCCAAAGTGGCAATGCAGCTGTCACTGCCACGCGTTCGTTGCATGCAAACGATCTGATCATCGCGAGCTCGTCGACGTCACAGTGCCCTGAAAACAGAAATATAGCGTCTCAGCGCTTAGCTTCTAGCGCTTAGTTCTAGTGGACAGTAGCGCCTACTGCCGTTGCGACTGCTGACTCAGCTTGGCCATGGTACAGGGCAATCTGGTAGAAATGGGTGCATTCAAGGAAATATGGTATTAAACTGCCATCTTTATTTTTGCAGATTTATTCTGATTCTCATAGATGTGATATTGTATATTTGGACTCGAATTGCATAAGTGCAGAGACTCGGCATCAGGCTCGAAACTCGTTAGGCTCTGTAATACAGCGCATCATAGCGTGTGCGGGCGATGATTGTCTAGACGAGCTTCCTTCCATATCGGGCATACAGTTGTCGTCAATCAAATCAGCGAAAAATGATTAAATCAAGTTTAATTGATACTCACGAGCCATGGTGTGTTCGTCCGCTCCTTCCCGATCGACACTTTGCGTCGAGTTCAGCGTAGTGCCTGCAGTTTGCACTAAAGCGCTGGTTCCTGCCAACTTGTGGGCTTGTGTGTCCCCAGGTTTTGCACAGGCTTTGCTTAGGTATCTATGTACTCTGTAGCTGGCCGTCGTTGCTTCCTCTTTGATCATCCATTCGACTTGTAAAAAGTACCTCCTTCCCATTTTATCACTCGTTCTTTCCTCGACCGTCTCTTCCGGCAGCATCCATCGTCAAGCCGTATTTCTCGTCTTTTGCAACCTCACTTTGTCCTTTGTGCGTTTGTCGTCGCATACTCTGCACAGTCTATCGCACGCCACGCCACCTCTGGAGCGCATCGTCGACTCCCCCACCTCTATCTCTAACTCGACCTCGACGACGTCATCAGGCATTTATCGCTGCTCTCTCCGTGTATCACTGTCTCGTTTCGTCTCGTCATTCAATTTGACGTCTCCGAATCAATTACTACTGAATCACTGAATCACTGTCACTTATCACCAAAGTATCAGTGAATCACTCGAGTCAAATCGAGATCGGCAGTCGCATTCGTCCATTGTTCTACACCCTCACATTCCACGCAAGTCTCACTTATTCCCCTCCATCTGCATTCCAGCCAACACTCCTCATTCCTCGATCTACTTCCCACCTCTCATTTCCAATTGCATCGCCACAATTGCCGCAAGCACAAGAGAACAAGAGAGGCACAGCCAAACACACAAATACAATTGAAGGCGTAGCGCAAGCGCAGGAGCACAAGCTTACGAGTCCAGGCATCCTTATTTTGTCCATCGGCACAGCCTCGACCCCTCTTCGATCGAGACTTCAACTCATCCTCATTCAACTCGACTCTAATCCATTCTATTTCGCGATATCACGAGCATCTCTTGCCAGTTCTCACAAGTCACAACAAATTACCTCAGCCATGTCAGCAAAGGGGATCCAAGGCTCGGCCCCCCAGCAGAGCCGTCTGCAGCCCAACAACAACAGCGGCTACTTCCAGTCTTCGGCAACAAACACACAATCACATCCGCACACACCATCGAGTGTACCGGCCCGCTCGCCATACACCGAAAGCCAGAGCTTTATGCCATCTACACAAGTCGCCGACCCATCGCAGACGCAAGCGCAGACACAGACGCCAATGCAGCAGTCCGTGACGCAGGCATCGCCACTTGGCGCCAGTGTGCCCTACCGCAGCCGCGACAGCTACGACAGCTACAATGCAGTCAACACTGCGGCGAGCAGCAACCACGACTTTGCCTCGCAAAATCAGCAACAGGCACAGCAACAGTCGTTTACCGGCCGATTTGCCGAGAACTGGGACGCAAGCCAGCGCGGCAGCTCGATCCTGGACGGCGCCGATGTCGTGGGAAGCGGCGGCGGCTCGCTCAGCGACTCGACAAACGCACAGCCGTCGCGCTCAAACACTCTTAAGAAGAAGGCTTCGCTACGCCGCGGCAACAGCCTGCACCGCAGCAGCAGCCGGCGCAGCATGAAGGCCGGCAGCGTGCGCAGTCTTGCCTTGCGGAGCGACCACGGCGCCGACGCCGATGACGAGGCGCAGTTCCAGAGCGCCTTCTACTGCCCGGTGCCGACGCGCAGCGCGCCGACAGAAATGCTAGTCAACCGTTTCACGGCGTGGCGCAAGATTCTCAAAGATCTCATCGCGTACCACCGCGAGATCCAGAACCACTACGATGCGCGCGCCAAGTCGCTGCAGAAGCTGGCCGCGGCGCTCAACAACACAAACAGCAGCAGCGGCACGGGCGCGCCGACGGGTTTTATTGCCAGCGGCGGCCTCGGCGACGCGACGGGCATTCTTCGCAACTTCCACAAGCAGGCGGTGGCCGAGGCGGTCAAGGCACGCGAGGTGGAGGAGGACGTGATCCTGTCGCTGACCGGCCTGCGCAGCGACCTGTCGCAGAAGATCAAGGAGATCAAGAACATTGCGGGCGACTTCCGCAACAATGTCGAGAAGGAAATGGAGGCGACGAAGCGCGCCGTCAAAAATCTGCAGGACCACCTCGGCCAGGCTGAGCTGGACACGGCCACCACGACAGGCCGGCAGGACCCGTACCTGCTGCGGCTGGTTGCAGACCGGCAGCTGGACCGGCAGATTGCCGAAGAGAACTACCTGCACTCTGCCTTTTTGAACCTAGAGCGGTCGGGCCGCGAGCTCGAGTCGATTGTCGTCGGCGAGGTGCAAAAGTCGTACAACGCGTACGTCGGCGGCATCCTGCGGCGCGAGACGGTGCTGATCGGGTCGGTGACGGACGAGCTGCGCGCAGGCCCGCTGGCGATGCCCAAGGACGAGGAGTGGGACACATTCATCTACAGCAACAGCGGCTCGTTTGTGGGGCCGAACGTGCCGCTGCGGTCGAGCCAGTTCCTGACGTACCCGGGCCAGGACCACGCGGCGTGCCAGGAGCTGCGCGCGGGCCTTTTGGAGCGCAAGACCAAGTACCTCAAGAGCTACACGGCGGGCTGGTACGTGCTGTCGCCGACGCACCTGCACGAGTTCAAGTCGGCGGACAAGCTGGGCGCGCCGATCATGTCGCTGTACCTGCCGGAGCAGAAGCTGGGACAGCACTCTGCGCCGGGGGCGTCGTCGAACAAGTTTGCGCTCAAGGGGCGGCAGACGGGCGGGCTGCACCGCGGGCACACGTGGTATTTCCGGGCAGAGAGCCACGACACGATGATGGCGTGGTACGAGGCGATCCAGGCGGTGACCGAGCAGGTGGGCAGCAGCATCAGTGCGGGGGCGGCCATTGGAGGTGCTGCAGGAGTCTCGCGCAGTGCCAGCCGGGCGTCGCAGATGACGAGTCTGACGTCTGTCAGTCGGAACAATGTCAATGCAAATGGCAATGCCAACGCCAACGCCAACGGCACTGGCAATGGAAACCTGCTGCACGGCCGCAGCACAAGCCGTGCGTCGCAGCATACGTACAGCAGTGACGGCGTTGTCAACGAAGACGACGACGAGCCGTTTGCAGCCAACTCGCCGGCTGCTATTGCTGGTCTGCCCCAGGAGCAGCAGGCCCAGCAGCAGTACCAGCAGTACCAGCAGCAGCCTCAACAGTATCAACAGCACCAGCAGCCCGAGACCTATGCTGCCGTCAACGACCCGCGCACCATCAGCCCTGAGCACCTCCAGGGCCAGGAGCCGCAAATCCCGATAGTTGCGCCGATGCAGACGCAGACGTCTCAACCTCAGAGTCCGCGGACGCCTCAGACTCTGTCCTCTCAAACCCAGTCTGACGTCACCATCGTGCCCGTTCCTGCTGTCCAGCAGGCCCGCCCTGCCCAGGCCGGCCGCTTCCCGTCAGACCTGCAGGTGAATGCGCAGCGTGGCCTCGAGGTGCAGGCCGCGGGCATCCCGGTGTCGCCGACCAGCGTTACCGGTTCGGGATCGCCTGGCTCGCACCAGTCCATCCAGGGTCAAGTCCAGAGTCAGCCGGCGTATGCCAGCTCCGACTACAATGTGATTGCCGCGGCGGCTGCTCTGCCAGGTCAGTATGGCGACTCCCACGTGCAGACCGAAGCTGCTGCTCCTGCCTCTGTTGTCCCTGTCCCTGTTGCTGCGGCTGTCGAGACGGCACAGACCGAGACGCAGACTGAAGGCACACAGACGGAGGCCGTCGATGTTGCTGGCACTGCCAACACCGCCACCAACGGCGTGTCGTCTACCGACACTGAAGAACGGCCCGAGCTCAAGACGCGCCAGGCCAGCGAGGCCTTTACGATTTCCAACCTGCACATTCCGGGCGAGTTCCCTGGGAAGTAGTCTTTTCCATCTCCATGATCTCCATGATCTCCATGTACATATCTATTTTCATTCTTGTATTGTCTTTTGTTTTTGTTTGTAGCTTTTTGTATCTAGTGTTTTGTATCTACCCTGCTGTCTTGTGCGTGTCGACTGCCGGTATCACATGAATTATGATTTTCTATTCATCAGTTATTATTTATCTACCTTTACTTCTGCAATACACGTGTTGACGAGTCACACAATATTGCGCTCGAAATAGACAACCCAATGAAGTGCAATATCGTGGCTTTGTTGTGCTACGCTCTTCCAATCCAACTTCTCAATACGGTCCTTTTGCGGTGGCCGGACATTTGTTCAGCCCTCGTGTCACCGCTGCCGTCTTTGGCACCTCTATCTCTTTACATCTTTATCGTCAGCATCGCGTCATGCTGATGGTCTGACGGTCTGACGGTATGTCGGGCTGCCTGTTGAAGAGATGCCGTTGCAAGCAGAGTATGGGTGCAATATCTTACGGTGAACTACATACACTCATTCTAATTCAGGTCGCCGCCAGCTCACCATGCAATGATGACTGCCAACGCCAATGCCAACTGCCTGTCGTCAACTGCTACCACACCATCTGCAGCTCTTGGGGATGTCCGGACCACGGTGCATAAGAGCAAGTACTTGGAGACACCCATCTTCTATCCTCTACAGCATCTATGAGACAGATCGCAATCTCCATTCCTCGGCGAATTCATTTCCTTTTGGGAAAAAGTACCGTTTTGTCTCTAGCAAAAGAAGAAGAGGCTCGAGTCTGGGAGTTTGAGTGCTTGCTTGAGGGTCTGCGTGTGTCTGACTTGTTACAGCCGAGCATCCGCAGATGACCGCATCGTGATTCTATCGGAGTCATGCGTCCACAGGTGTTTGTCCTCTAAGGATAAGGAGTCAATAGAGGGTTAGAAAGAAGAATAGAAAAAGAATATAAAATAAAATAAAGAAAAGAAAGGAAAGAAGAAAAGAAAGCCGAGGTTAGCCAGCCGACTGCTTAGAGTGAGACAAGTAAACAACAGCTGGAGAATACGGCCGTGATGAAGATGACAAGCAGGATAGGCATATGCAGTATTAATAGAATACAATACAGATACAAATACAAACACGGCTGAGCCAAGTAAAACACGGCTGGCTGACCAGCTGACTACGAGGGCTGACATTCGTTCTGGCTCGCATGCAGCAGAGACAACGAGAATAGACAGACGGTGATAAGGCAGGGTACGAGAAGGGGAGAGATGTGATGCGAGAAGAGCAAATCAAAAAATGGAGAGAACAAGGGAAAAAGAAAAGAATGGAAGAAAAAAACAGAGAAAAAAAAGAAAAAGACCGAGAACTGGGCGCCGTGTAACGCGCACTGCATCCAGCCCATCAGTACTGCCTGCTAGTATTGAATGTTGGACATTGCCAGAGACAGTATTGCTACTGACTGCGCCGTGCAATACTATCAGCACGATAATGTACCGTAAAGTAAAAAAGTAAATACTCCGAAATCACTGGCAAAATATAGCTGAGTCATCCAAGACTTGTGCCTGGATGTCTCGTGTCTCGTCGCTGCACAAACCACTGCACTAATCACAGCCAAAAGACGGCAATACTCTTGTGTCTGTGGAACGTTTAATGTTCTTCGTCGTCTGCTCTTGATAAATGTCTTGGGTTGCTGTCTCGTCGCCGTGCGGCCGTCCTGGGGTTGTCGGGTCGTCGCCTGTCTGAATCTGTGGTGGTAGAAGCAATAAGCAATAGACCCTTGGTTTTATGTGATGGCTCTGAAGTGTTTCTTACTATGGATAGATGGTAGAAAGTAAAGAGAAATAGCCACTGGTGGTTGGGCGAGGGAGGTGATCGACATGTCTCAGTTCATTGCTGGTATTTTTTTCTTCTTTTTTCCTTTTCTTTTTCCTTTTCTTTTTCCTTTTCTTTTTCCTTTCTTTTCAACGAGGCTAACCAAAAGGAGGGAGAGACATTCTTCTGTTTACTTACTGACCCTCTGCTTTACTACTCTGTAAAGACATCGTGGCTGGAATGCATCTTAATTGATTTCAGTCCAAAGGCCGCGTCCCAGGGCAAATCTGCCGCGTCGAGAGTGTATCTGCAGATCGTCTGTCGATCACGACGACATCGAATCATGTATTATCGTTTGGTCCAAGTATTCCAGTTAGTCCGAGTGTAGTCCAAACAATGCTTGATCGCCGTTCAGCCTTGTCTTTTTATGTCTTGATCTGTTTCTTGATAACCCGACGTCCGTCACCGACTTTCTTTCTTTGATTTTCTTTGATTTTAATTTGGGACTCTATTTTTGTATTTTGTATTGTATTCTTGTACTTTCATCATCTACTCTACGCCGTTGTCTTTCAGCTACGACTTGCGACTACGACTAACGACTTACGAACCTCCACAATATCAAATACACCCCGGCGCCATCATCGCCACACCGAAGCCAACTCCACGACACACCAGATCGACGACGACGACGACACACAGACGTCTACGGATATAGACCAAATTAGACTTTGATCAGTCATATCCTTTGGGGACAAGCACACAAGCACAGACACACAACAAGACAGGAGGAGATTCAAGGCGTCGTCTGTCTCTTGTCTCTTGTCTCTTGTGCGAGGCGTCGACTGCCCCGTGCGTCTGACCTCGACCCGAGCCTATATTCCGCCTCTCTCTCACTGCAACTGCACACTCATTGCATACTCTGCCTCCCTACCCTTGCAGTGTAACGGCTCCGACAACGGGGGTGGGAGTCGCATTACACAACGCCACAGAACAAGACAAGAAGAGAACAAGAAACATCATCTCCAGCACATTGATACCCTGATCAACCTTGTGCGCGCTCGGCTTGCTCGAGTCGCCTCGCCTCCCTGCTGCAGAACAGAAGACGGAAGAGCAAGAGACAACAAGAAAGAAAAGGGTGGCTGCAGACTCTTTGCTGATCTGCTGCAGTATCTGCGCCTCTTGTATCTTTGCTCGCCTGTCTTGTTGTCGTCTTGTATCCCATTTGTCTCTTCCTATTTATTCATATACCTCTTCTCCTTTCTTTTGCTTCCTCTTCTTTCTTTTTCCTTTTTCTCTTTCTCTTCTTCTTCTTCTTCTTCTTCTCCTCCTCATAGATGGTCATCGTCGACCATCTTCTAATCCCACTCTCTATCAATATCACTTGATATACCTCCCAAAATGGACCGCGAGAGACGCCGCTCAACGCCGCTGCCCTTGTCGGCAGACGACAGAAACAGCATCGCCTCAGATATCGACTTCCGCAGTGCAACAGAGGCAATGCAGCGCGCCGCCGACGCCATGATCGCAGCAACAGAGTCCTTCCGCAAACAGTTCCACCAGCAGGACATCAACACCTCGCCCGAGAACTCGCCGCCCCGCCGCCGCATCGACCGCTCTACATCCTACAGCGAGTCCTCCAGCAGTGGCCCTATTACCGTCAGCGCAGGCAACCGCACCGACAGAGACAAGGATGCAAGCCGTCCACCGCGGGCCAGCTCGACTCGTCGGCGGCCGGCCTCCTACCAGCCCTACCGTCCTCCCTCGGAGAACTCCATGCACCCAACCCAAAATCAAACACAGCCTCAAACACAAACACAACCCCCCTACCGCCCACCGTCTGCAACCGGCTCGCTGCGCAGCTTGCCCGCAACAGGCAGCGGGCCGGCCCAGTACTACATGTACCGCGCCACCACACGCTCCAGCGCCAGCTCGCCTGCGCCGCCCGTGTCCCTGCTTAATCCGTCCAACATGGCCCACAACCATTTGTTGCAAGTCCAGCCTGAGCCCCAGACCCAACCTAAACTGCCCATCTCCGAGTTCTCCACCTCGCGCCCCGTCACTGCAGATGCAACGACGGGCCGCCACGCAAATTCGGCTGTCTCCGACCGCCAGCGTTTCTCCGAGAAATTCCCCGCCGTCCAGATCGACGCCGCCGGCAACGATCTGGACCGCCCCATGACTGAAAAGGAGAAGCTGGCCGAAAAGGACCGCCTCGAAAAAGAGCAGACCACACGCGACGACTCCGGCATTGCCATGGTCATGTCCGTCTCCAATCCCCGCCTGCTGTTGCCCAGCGAGGCCCCCGGCCCGCTGGCCATGCACCCAGTACAGCTTCCCATGGCTCAACAGAGCGAGTCCGACAAGGAAAGGGGATCAGAGAAGGAAAGGGAAAAGGAAAAGGAAAAGGAAAAGGAAAGGTCGGCCTCATCCCTAGCACCCTCCAACTCCGTGTCCGGCCGCACCTCCCACGGCAGCTGGTCCCTCATGCCCAAAATCCCCAAGTCGCCCGACGCCACTGCCCAGACCCCCTCGCGCCGCCTCACGTCCCCAACGCCTATTCCCGACAGCGTCGCCTTTGGCGGCGCCAACGAGGCCACCGGTGATGTCAAGGACAGAGACTATCAAGACACCAAGGATGTCCGCAACTCGCGCGAGTACAGGGACATTAAGGAAAAGAGCCACAACCCCTTCGCCACGGTGCCTGTCGGTGCCCGCGCCAGCCTCGCCAGCGGCCGCCGCCCGTCCATGTCGTCCTACATTGACCTCATCGAGGCCGCCTCGCGCCTCAAGCGCACCCAGTCCTACCAGGGCATCAGCCACGCCGGTGAGTCCATGGCTGTCGGTGACGACACCGGGCACATTACCGACGATGATGCCCTCGCCGGCCAGATGGCACCCAAGTATGCCGACATCGTCGAGGACGGCGGCGCCCTGAGCCACGAGATCGTCGAGCCCGAGCCCGTCCTGCAGATCGGCCGCTACACTTACGTGCGCTCCGACGACGCCTCCAACGACCTCGAGTACCGCGCGTCGCTCATCCGCGACATGCAAACCATGCAGAACATGCAAAACATGCAGATGCAGAATATGCAGCTGCAGGAAGTGCCGCACTACAACACCTACCCTGGTGGCAGCGGCAACGGCAACGGCAACGACTACTACAACCGCCTCAGCCTCGGCGCCCCTACCTACAGACAAAGCATGCCCCCTCCCCCGCTCACAACACCCCCAACCACTACTGAGCCGCCTCAGAGGCCCCCCAAGAAGAGCAACGGCCCGCACGGCTTCTCGCTCGCCCACGAGATCCTGTTTGTGCTCGTCGTCTGCCTTGCCCAGGTGCTCATGCTCGCAGGTATTGCGCAGGCCCTCGTGCCCGCCAAGATCATGGGCCGCTCATTCCCCGATACCAACCCAGGCAACCTCGCGTGGTACACGGCCGCGTACGGCCTGACTGCCGGCACGTTTGTCCTGCCCGCTGGCCGTCTGGGTGACCTCTTTGGCCACCGCAAGATCTTTATTTTGGGCTTCCTGTGGTTTGCCCTCTGGAGTCTTGTCGCCGGCTTTGCCCCCATGGTTCAGCGCTCCGGCCCCGGCAGCAGCCTGCACCGCGGCACTGTCCTGTTCGTCGTCGCGCGCACCCTGCAGGGCATTGGTCCGGCCATGCTCGTGCCCAACGGCCAGGCCATGCTGGGCCGCGCCTACTCGCCCGGCCCGCGCAAGAACATGGTCATGTCGCTGCTGGGCGCATCAGCCCCGCTCGGCTTTGTCGTCGGCGCCGTCATGTCGTCGCTGTTTGCTGTCTACGCCTCGTGGCCCTGGGCCTTTTGGACCATGGCCGCCGTGTGTGTCGCGCTCGCGGCCGTCAGCATTCTCGTGCTGCCCGCCGACTCGATCAAGAAGCCACAGCCGCCGCTTCCCACAGACGAGTTTGACCTGCCCGACGATGTCGACGATGAGTACGACGACGACGACGTCGTCGTGTCCAAGAAGAAGATGCAACGCGCCACGGAGTTGGCGGCGAAGCGCGAGGCCGCGGCCAAAGCCGCGCTAGCCAGCCGCGAGAGCCTGTGGGTGCGCATGGACGGTATGGGCATCATCCTGGGAGTCGCCGGCCTTGTGCTCGTCAACTTTGCCTTTAACCAGGCGCCCATTGTCGGCTGGCGCACGCCGTACACGTACTTTTTGCTCATCATCGGCATCTTTTCGCTGATTGCCTTTTTGTACGTCGAGGCCTACCAGGCCAAGCACCCGCTCGTACCGCTCAAGGCCATGCGCTCGACCACCAACTTTGTGCTCGGCTGCACGGCCACCGGCTGGGGCTGCTTTTCCGTGTGGGTTTACTACGCCGTCCAGGTCTTTGAGAACCTGCGCGGCTGGTCGCCGCTGCGCACGAGCGCCGCGTTTGCGCCGGCGCCCATCACGGGTCTCATGGCCAGTCTGCTGACGGGCTTCCTGTTCTCGCGCGGCGTCAAGCCGCACTGGGTCATGCTCATCAGCATGTTTGCCTTTTTCATCGGCAGCCTGCTGTTTGCCACGTCGTCGCCCGCGCAGAGCCAACTGTACTGGTTCAATCCCTTTTTCAGTATTCTGATCATGCCGTTCGGCATGGACATGAGCAATCCGGCAGCCACGATCCTGCTGAGCAACAGCGTGTCGCGCGAGCACCAGGGCATCGCAGCCAGTCTCGTCGTGACGTTTGTCAACTATGCCATCTCGCTCGCCCTGGGCGTCGCCGGCTCTGTCGAGACCGCAGCCTATGACCCCAACGACCTGCTGTCCGGCTACCGCGCCGCGCAATACTTTGGCCTTGGCCTCGGCGGTATGGGCATTCTCTTTGGCACTGCCTTTTTGTGCCAGAGCTACCTCCGCACGCCCCCTCCCGCAGACGAGAAGAATGTGTAGATGGTGGAATGCAAAGGACGATTGACGAGAGAGGGTGTAATGAGACAGGGCGACAGGAAGATTATAAGGAGGAACATGGGGGAGAGCGGTCACATGACACTAATGGATTGCATGAAGGGACGGAACTAATCACTGCATTTACAGGAGTACGGATCACATTTCGGGAAGGAGCGTTGGACATTCAGATATCTCGGGATGCCTGCATCGTTTGATTTAAATGTTTATTTTTGATTTAATTTTACTTTTCTGGTAGATAGCACATCATAGCTTAGTAATACACCATCACCGCATCAAGTATCAAGTGAAACGAGACAAGAGAACAAGATTGAACGAGATCAAATGTGCTATCTAAAGACACGTTGTTGTACCGTACAAAATATCCCAAAAAAGTAGCAAAATGAAAAATAGCAGAAGCAGAACGAGCAGATAAAGAAAGATGGAATAAAAGAAAAAAGATCAAGTAAAATAACAAGGATAATGCGTCAAAGTAAATGCAAAACGATCCTATCCAGCCATAACGCCTATTTTATAACGGTTGAGCCTATTGGTTTTGTGTTGTGCGTGTTGTGCTATCGGTGTGCGTGTTCGAGGGCGTCGTTGAGTCGATGTGAAGAAGTCGAGGTCAACATGAGGACAGGGCAACATGGCCGGTGTCTGTAGACAATGGTCAACGAGTCGATGGGTCAATGAGTCGAGACATCGAGGCGTCAAAGTTGCAACGGTACCGGGCAGGTGTTGTCCATGTGCCCTTGCCTGAACAAGCGGTCAACCAGCAGCGGTCAGCAGCGAACATTGGAGACTTGGAGACAATGATGTCTGGCGATACGTTTAGTACCGGCCACGGCCACCACCGCCGCCGCGGCTGAAACCACCAGAGCCGCCACGGCCACCAGAGAAGCCACCGCGCGAGAAACCGCCAGAGCCGCCACGGCCGCCGGCCGAGAAACCACCACGACCGCCAGCCGAGAAACCGCCACGGCCGCCGGAGAAGCCGCCGCCGCGCGCACCGAAACCGCCACGGCCACCGCCGCGAGCACCAAAACCGCCACGGCCACCAGCGCCGCCACGGCCGCCCATGCCGGGCTTCTTGACGCGCTTGACCTCGGTGCCCGGCGGGGGCTTGGGCTTGGGGATGAAGCGCTCAAAGGGCAGGAGCTTCTCGGACGACAGGTAGAAGCGGTCGCCAGGCTTGAAGCTGGAGGCCTGGATGCCCTCGGAGGGCTTGATGGTGAAGTGGACCTGGTTGATGGGGCCGAGGATCTCGTCGACCTTGCCAACGTTTGTCTTGTTCTCGAGGAAGACAAAGGCGTTGAACTGGGGGATCTTGGAGGCGTTGACGCTCTTGCAGACCATCTCGCCCTCACAGGCGTGCAGGAAAGAGCCCATCTCGACGACGGAGGCAGGCGGGCCCATGTCGCGGGGAGCAAAGCCGCCACGGCCTGATTTGTTAGAACTGTCGATGCAAGCAAAAAGAATCACCAAAAAGAAAACTTACCGCCACCGCGACCGCCAAAGCCGCCGCGACCGCGCGGTGCACCTCCACGGAAAGACATTTCGATAGATGGGGAGTGTTGAGAAAGGGAAAAGGACGTTGCGACGTTGGTGATAAAGTGTCGTGAGAGAGGTGTGGTTGTTGAAGCTTGCAAAACTGTGAATCTCTAATTTTTTCGGTTTAGAGAAACTTGGGATTTTTTTTCTGCCAGTGGCTGGTGATTGGCTGAGATTCTTAATGTGGATATGTTGTGGGTCTCTTATGGGCGTTATCTCTTATCGTTGGTGGGTCTATCATCTTGCGCTAATCAATTCTTGCACACTTGACACATATGCCTTCCTGAGAGACCGAATCTCAACAAGCGGCAACAGCCACCAATCATGGACCCGTGGCGTAATGGTAACGCGTCTGATTCCAGAAATTGGAGCATCCAGAAGATTATCCGTTCGATTCGGGTCGGGTTCATTTTTTGTCTTTTTCCTTTTTAACCGTTTTGCACAGATGGTTCACTGTTTGCATCTTTTTTATCTGGATATATTAACTACATCAATCTGAGTATCATAGGTATCGAAAAGAAAAAGGAAAAAGGAAAAAGAAGTAACAAAAGAAAGTGACTCGAGTACAACAGTCAAGTAGAATCAAATAGAGAATATAGAAACATAAATTAATACAAAACAAACACCAAACTCCAGTCAGACATCAACACCCTAATAGGGAGTCTCAACGATATCATCCTTGCCCAGCTTATACCGCCCGTTGTTGGCACCGCTCACGCGGCCGCCGCTCCGCCGTGTAAAGGCCGCAGGGCCGGCAATGCTCTCGCGTGTTGGCCGCTTCAGCGCCTTGTTGGCCACCATACTGACCTCGTGCGGCAGCGCCATGATAATGTTCTTGTCCGTGCCGTACTGGAAGTCATCCGCCTTGACATCGTCGCTGTACCGCTTGATCATGTACGACGCCTTGCTGCCGCGCAGCACCTTCTTCAAGCTCCACTCGATCACGTAGGGGCCCGTGGCAGTGATAATGCTCGTCTCCTCGGCGCCCTCGCCCGTGTTGAACTTGGCCGGGGTAAAGGTGACGCCCTTGCCCGTCTCGTGCGCAAACTGCGCAACGTGCTCAGGAGTGAGCGCCAACCGGCGCGGCTGAGGCTTGCTGTCCGCTGCAAACGGCTTCTCGAACCCAAGACGGCCCTCGTTCTTGCCCTTGTTCTGCAGGGCATCAATCAGTAGCAGATACGTTTTGCACGTACCCAGGATCCAGCGACCGTCGGCCGACACGTCGAGACCAATGATCGGTTCACCCAGCGCGGGAATGTGCGTCTTGGCATTGATGCCGAGACGGTCAAACAGGCGGATGTCACCCTTGTTCGATGCAACGGCAATGTGGCCCTTGCCCGTCGTCGCCAGCGCAGAGAAGTCGTTCTTGGACACGTACTGCTTGAGCTCAGAGTCCACCAGCTTGCTGCCCGACAGACGCGGGTCAACACGGTACAGGGCGTTGTGCGAGACACCCAGGAACGTGGGCTCGTGTGTCATCTGTGCAAACTTGTTCTCAGGCGCAAACGTGACAACGGGAATGTCCTCGTGCACCTTCCACTCGTCCACCACCTTGCCGTACTCGAGGTCCATGCGGTACAGCTTGTTGGGGTCGGTGTCGTTCTGCAGAATCATGTTGCGATCCTCGTTGTGCAGCATGGCCTTCTTGGGGCTGAACAGCAGGCCGCCGGGCGTCTCGATCTTGGAAATGTTGGTCGAGAATTGCAGCTGGTTGTCGTCAGTGTGCTTGAACACACCAATCTGTGTGCCGCGCACAACAAACGACCGGTCGTGCTTGTAGCCAACAGCCAGCGTCTTGTTCATCGCCTTGTCCTTGGGCAGAGCGTCGACATCGTCAGCCTCTTCGTCGCTGTCGTAGTGCTCGCTGCGTGGCCGGCCCGAGTTCTCCTCTTCGTCGTCGGCTTCCTCGGCCTCGTTGGCCAGGGCGGCAAGCTCCTCCTCTTCCTCCTCTTCGAGAATTCTCTGTCTCTCCTTCTCGTCCTCGACATCACGGTCCTCCTCGTCGTCAATCTCAGGGGCATCCGTCATCACAATGTCGGCAAACGCATCGGCAACGTAGTCGCGCTCCTTGTCCTTGATCTTGGACCACTTAATCTCGTTCAGCTGCTCCCACAGGGCGCGAAGCAGACCCTCCTGGAACCGCTCGAGTGTGGGCTGGTCCTTGAACCGCAGCAGCCACGAGTAGGCAGTGCCGTCAGGCGTGAACTGGTTGAAAATAAACGACAGGAACTCAAAGTTGAACACGGGGTTGATGTCCGCGACAACCGGAATGCCGAGCCAGTCGCGGTCCTTGCTGGCCACCTGCAGCCAGTACTGCCACTTGCCGACCTCGCTGACAACAGCCGTAACAGATGCATCTTGAAGCACAAACGAGCCCGAGGGGAAGTCGAAAAAGTGCAGCTCGCAGACCTCGGCACCCAGAATGTCTTGTGCCTCGGGCGCTTCACTCGCAGCAGGTGTAGGTGTCGACTCGGGGGCGGGTGCGGGAACAGGTGCAGCAGCAGCAACAGCGGCAGCCGCAGTGGCCTTGCCCTTGGCGCGGGGCTTTGTCGGGGTATCGACCAGGGTCGTGCCGACGGTTTCGTTGCGGCCCGAGGCCGCGGCAGCCGAGTTGAGCATGGAGTCGGTGGATGCGATGGAGCGGGCCAGCGACGGGCTGTGCAGGGGGCTGGCGGGCGGGATGAGGATGTTGGCAAACTCAAACTGGGCGAGATCGTCGTTGGTGGCGGTGGTCGCAGGCTTGCGGTACTTGCGCTCGTACTGGCACTGCTTGGCAATAAGCTCAAACTGGCGCACAGTGGTGGTGGTCTGGGTAGCGGCCGACTGGTTGATGGCGCTCAGGTCACACACAAATTCGTAGACGTCGCCTGCGTCACCGGTCAGATCGCGCCAGCAGAGAACGTGCTCTTCGCTGGAGCCGTGCTCGTCGTGGCGGAACTCGACGCGGAACTCAAGGGCCTCGTCGAGCAAAAATGTCTTTTCGTCGCGCTCAAACGCGAGGGGGTCGGTCTCGGCGTCGTCACCTTCTTCGTCGGCAAGCAGCTCAGCCTCGCCTTCTTCGTAGACGCGCTGGACGACAAGCTGGTACTGGAAGTCTTGGGCAGTGCGGCGAATGCGGGCGGCGGCGTCTTTAAACAGTAGTTCGGAGTATCCCTTGGGGGACAGAGGGCGGACGAGGTAGAGTTGGCCCTGGGGCAGTTCGATCATGGACTCCTGGTTGCTTGAGCCAAAAAGGAGCTTGGCAGCTGATGTGGTTAGTCTCTGGGTATCTTATCATGGGTAACGGGGAAACAAGGTGGTATGACGCGGTATGAGATGGGGGCAGCCTGAGCATTACTTACCATTCCTAAGGACAAACATTCTATGAATGATGCTCTCGCGAGCAGGCGTGTGATAGATGGGTGGGTGGCGATCGATGTATGAGAGAAAGTGACGATGGCCGGGTTTGGAAAGCGGTGAGTTGATGACTGATGCGCAGTATCGATAGATGTGAGGGAGTAGAGTCGCAGAGTAGGGGTAGAGTAGTGAGGTGGGAGTGAGGACGACTCTGAGGACAAAGACAAAACAAGATCAGAGGGGTGGAATGAAAGGACGGGAGAGGGGCAGTCACAAGGCTGAAAGTGAGTGCAACGCAAGGGAGACTGCAAGTACGATGCAGTCGGAATGCGGGCGACGGGAGATGAAGGGTGTCTACTGAGTAGAAAGTACAGAGTAGAGAGAAAGGGAGAGGAAGAGGATGAGGAAGAGTCGTCGAGAAGAGACGCGTTGGGGATAGTACAAGATTGTGAGCGCCGAGACGATAATGGCAAGTCCCCGAATAGGAAGGCTCGATGGTCTAGCACAAGCAAAACACCGACTGGAAAAAAACGCGACGACACGACAATCTCCTTCACAGCAGCAAGATTGTGTTTTAATGGTTTTTTATGGGTTTTGGTCTTGTTTTTTGGTGCTTTTACGGCTTTTCAATGTGTTCACTTTTTACAATCAAGTTCTCTCCAGTTTGTTTGTTGTTTGGTTTGTTGTGTTTTGCTGTGTTTTGCTGTGTTTTCGGTGGGCGCTCCTTCCTTTTATGTCTTTTTTCTTCTTCTCTATTCGCACTTTCCCCTCTATTTTGCCTGCGTCATAGCAACAAGGCCTCCCGCAGGCAGTCTGGTTGCTAGGGCTTTTGGCCAATCACAGGACAAGACCAGCGGCTAGCGCGCTCTTCTTTGTCCAGGATTGCGTTGCTTTGTCATTTTCAAAAGGGTGATGATTGGTCATCACGAACGCCACTGACGCCACACTAGTACGTCACAGGGCCAAGAGAGCTTGACTAATGAGATGTACTTTTTTGGCCGCAGAGAAAATAAAGTTATAGATGTCACATTTGATAGCGTTGAGATTTTTCGCTCAATTTATTCTAGTAATATTGTTTGTTGTTGATTTTTTGTTAATTTCTTGTTGATTTTTCATTTTCATCTACATAGATTGCGTGTGTTCACGTGTTAATTAATATCAGGAAAATACGTGGCAGACAACGGTTGCTTCCTTTTACGGCTACATTTCGATTCAGACTTAAGCTGATGATTGAATAAGTTGATTGATAGCGATACAGCTGCCCAAGCGTGTGCTTCCTGGCCCTGTTTTGGCCATGTATGACGACCGACCAGAAATCGATAGTGAGGTCAGCAAACAGAACAATAACACAAGATGAACACTCGCCTGTCAAAAGAGATCAAAAAGACAAGCATGAGACTGCAGGAGACACTGTTGCCTACCCGGAAAAGCGGTGACGTAGGAAACAAACGATAATGATAACATTCAAATACTCAACAAGCGGCAGTAAAGATGTAGAATAATAATGTGATGTCAGGCTGCAAGGCTTGAACCTTGAACCACTCTAGCCCTCTAGACCTGTAGACCTCCAGCCAGTGACATCGAGACCAAGAACGCCGTCGCAGACCAAGTTGCACTTCCGTGAGCAACGACTTAATGAACAGAAACAAATAGATAAACAAATATAAGACAAACAAAAGACATGAAATATGTCGCAAGCCTCCCGCTGTAGAACAACATGATTAACTCCAAGGCGTGTCATGGATAGACCAGTGAAACAAAGGAAAAGAAAAATAAAAAGAAAATAAAAATAGAAAGAATAATAAGGCAGAAGGGACAAGGCCTTGAGTCAAAGCTAGCGCCGTTTGTGGTGGCATGTCAATCCCTAGATATCGACCATAGCCTTGTCCTCTTTGGCTGCTGCTGCCTTGGCTGCTGCTGCTTTGGCTGGTGCGTCTTTGAGCTGAGCCTTCTCGCGGTCGCGCGCCTCCTTTTCGAGCTTGGTAGCTCGGGGCTTGCGTGTTACAGCACCGCCGCGCGAGCCAGGACCACCGCCACCGCGACCAGTACCAGTGCGTGCACCAGCGCGGGTGCTACCACCACGGCCGCCACGAGAGCCACGGCCACGTTTGGGAGGCGTAGAAATTCTATATCGTTAGTAAATGTAAATTCAAAATGAACAATATGATCAAAACATACCCTTCGGCTGGCTTCTCTTCCTCGGGGACAAGAGGGCCTGAGTAGACAAAGAAACCGTCCTGGCTGGTAGCCGCCTGCTCTTCCCACATCATCTCAGAGTCATCCACAAAGTCGTCGTCCTTGTCGTACTCGTCCTCCTTAAAAATGCGCTTCTTGCGAGCCGGCTTAGCAGGAGCATCTTCAGGTCCACTGGCGCTCACGCCAACAATAGTAGTATCGGCTGCGGCGCCGTTCTCCTCGTTGCTGCCCTCGTCGCCTGACTGCATGTCGTCTGTCATTTCGTCGCCAGACTCGCGACCCGAACCAGTCCGTTCAAGGGCTGCTGAAGCTGCGGCAATTCGGAGCTTGCGGTCGCGGTGAGCGGCCAGGCGGGGGTGCAGTGCATCCCAGCCGTAGCGCTCCTCGGCCATCCGCATAAAGTTGACGTACTTGTTGGTCTCACCCTTGATCAAAGGAATGTGCAGCACAATTGATGGTACCGAGGCTTCCTCACCGGGCATGACCTTGCCGAAGTCGAGAATCGAACGCTCTGGCTCAGCCTGGGGGGAAGAGTCAAGAGACATGGCACCAGACGGCTGGACATCGCCCTTCGAGGCCGCGAGCTTGGGAGACGATGCAGCGCTCTTGGTCTGCTTGCCACCGCGCTCCTGCTGCAGAATCGAAGAAAATTTCTTAATGTGAGATGCCGATGCGGCAGCTGCGGCGGTGGCTGCGGCGGTCGAGCTCGGAGCCGAAGCTGCCACGGCCTTAAACGAGTTTGTAGCTGGGGCTGTTGGCTTGGGTGTAGGCTCATCAACAGACGTGGAAGTTGCGTTAGAAGCTTCCGACGCTGCTGTTGCTGCTGCTGCCACCTTGGCTGCCTTGTTTGCTGCCTTGAGGGCCGCTGCAGCTGCCTTAGCGTCAGCTTTAGCGTCAGCTGCAGCAGCCTTGGCCGCAGCCTTCTCGGCTCTCTCGGCTCTCTTCTCTGCAGCCTTGGTAAGAGGCTTGGCGGATGCCGTCTTTGCGGATGCAGGAACTGGTGGCGCCGGTGGTGGCTCGCTGTGCGTCTTGTCCTGAGCGTCGGAGTCGTCCTTGGTGTCTGCCTTTGCAGCCTTGGTGGCTTTGGCGGCTCTTGCCGAAGTTGTGGGTTTGGTCGTGGAGGGTTTCGAGAGGGCAAGTGCCGGAATGACTGGGCTCGCTTCTTTAGCGGTGACTTGAGGAGACGGTTTCGCAGATGCGGTGCCCGATTTCAGAATCGAGGAAGGGGGAGGCGGAGGAGGGTTTGCAGAGGATGCTGAGTTTGTAGCGCGCAGTGCGGGAGCAGGCGATGGCGATGGCGGAAGCGAAGCGTGGTTGTCACGGTACCGAGCAGGGAGTGTCGCGTTCGAAGATGTGGCTGCTGCGATCGACATTGTTGGTGGCGATGCGTGTGTGATAGAAGTTGCAAACGAGCTGTCAGGCGACCGGCTGTGGCTCACAGGAGCTGGGTTGACAAGGCTTGCGATAGAGGGCGAAGCACTTGTGCGGCTTGCCACTTGTGGCGGGGCACGCGGAGAGCCCAGAGGGCCTGTGCCATATGGGTCGCGCGAGAACATTGTCTCACGGACTGGGTCGTAGGAAGACCGAATAGGATCATAGCTCTGTCCGACCGACCGAACAGGAGTGGTAGATGCTGGCGGCTGCTGTGGCCGCGGTGGAGAGTCGTCTGCGTTGAGGATGCTCATGACCGAGCTTTGGTGGGATTCGCGTGCTGCAGGAGGCTTATCGGCTGGTGGCGGCTGTTTGCGCGGGTGGAGCTGCGATTGTGTAACGGACGAGGTGGACGAGAGAATGGCAGAAGGGCCAAGGGGGTGCGGTGGTGGGCGACGATCAAAGTCCATACGCATTGATGTGAACTCTTGCTTGGGCTCAAAGTGCATATGAGCCGATGACGACCGAGAAAGAGGTATATCTTCGCCTGCAGAGGGCAGCGCGCGCCGCTTCCGCGACGCGGGCTGGGCATCTGGGTCCTTGGGTTTCCGAGCGCGTTTCTGCTTGGGCACCTCTAAGTCCGACACGACAATTGGAATATGGCTGGGAGATGTCATAGGTGTGAGATCTTCGCCCGATTTTCTGCCCATGCTACCGGGCTTGCGGCCGGGCTTTTTTCTGGGGACGCCATCCTTGGTGAGGCGCACACCGTCCATCGTGTATCCTGAAGGGGATTGATTCTGTTGGTTGTAGGACGACTGATGGGAAAACAGGTCGAAGCGTTCAGAGGTTGGGCGTGTTTGACTGTGCTCGAAAGGGGAACCAGAGGCAGTCGTGGAATTGTGAGGAGTGTTGATGGAGTGGTTGTTCATGGACACATTATGAGCCGGATTGTTCATGCTAATGTGTGTGTATGTCGGAGAAGCGCGAATTTCTCACAGCAAAAAATGCTGGTGCTGTTGTTAATTGAGAAAGCGTTGCGATGCGCTCCGGCGCGATCAAATTAACGTGTAGTACTATGGGGCTCACAAGCCGATCGGGGTGTAGGCGGGCTATTTGGAGATGTTGGAGATGGGCCAATCAGAAGAGGGCTTGTACCTGGTCGGGACGCCTAGTTTGTTGGGCTACTTGGGCGATCTGGCGTGACTCTGCGATTGCGATTTGGATCAAAACATCACCAAATTCGTGAACCGAAAAAAAAAGCTGTCGGGGCGAAAATAGAATGACGAATGAATGATGGAGGTGAATAGAATGTTTCAACAGATATCAGAAGTAATTAAAAAGCAGTAAAAAGTATTGTAATGTTGACAGTGTCGAGACGATGCAAAAACCGAAGCAAAGAAATCGGAGCGAAAATAAAAATAAAAGTCAAAAGGTGTGTGGTGGTGGAAAGTAAAGCGTGTTGTCCGATTTAGGTAATTTTGTGGACGTTTAGGTTGTGCGTGACGTTGTGAATAGCTTCAAAAAAAGGTGTGGAATCTCGGGCGTGGGCGGTGTCGACAAGGTGGGCAATTTTGCAGCGCGAAATGGCGGATGGCGGGTGGAGGTATGGTCAATCAGGTGGCAGACACGAATAGAGGAGAAGGGTGGCAATCGAATGATTGTGTTTTGACGATGGCGATGAATTGCGAATGATTCCAGATTGATGGTTGAAAAAGACCAAATGTCGGATTTGGAGTGAATTGTGAGCGAATTTGGTGCAAAAGGGCATACAAAAAGGTGGTGATAGTTGAAGGATAAAGAAGGTGGGAGAGTAGTATGTGGGAAGAGAGTAGAAAAGAGGAGAAGAGAGGGAAGGAGAAAAGCGTGAAAAGACAAAAGACGAAAGAGCGAGAGAAGAGGGGCGTCAGATTCAACAGTCAAGAGAGAATACGGAAGGAACTGAAAGGCAAGGGAATGGGGAAATTAAAAAGAGACAAAAGAGAACAGAGACGAGATAGGGCGAATGCGAAAGGGGGCATGTAATAGTAATAGAACAGGAAAGAATGAACGGACGTGGGGACGAGCTTCCTTCCTGCATCGGTTTGGGATAAAACGAAATAGACGAGACAAAAAGGCAAGAAGGCAAAAGGCAATAGTGTCAAAAGGCACAAAAGGCACCAAAAGGCAAGAGCGATGGGGTACTTGGGTGTTGGCGGATCATGGGCCCAGCATCGGGTTGTCACTTTGAATAGCAGGAACAAGGGAATACTCTGGAGGGAAGGAGCGGAGCACGGGACGAAGGGACCCAAGTCAAGGAAAGGACAAGCAGAGAGACAAAGCGAGTGACGAGACGTGGAAAAAGAGACAAGCTGGAAGGAGCGATGGGGAAGATGCAGAGGAATGGGAAAGGGGGCAGGCAGCTGGGCTGGGGGAAGGCACGAACGAAACAAAATGACGAACAAGGCAAGAACGGCGATTACGGCTACGAGAGTCAAGACTCAAGAGGCAAGAGTCTGACTGGGCTCAGGACATACATACTTGTAATAGTAAGAGAGAACGACAAGCGAGCTCAAAGGCATCAGGGAATACAACCGACAAGGAAGGAGCGACGGACAAGCCTCACATGCACGCAGTCTAGACGGCAGATGGTATTCCAAAGTATCGAAAACCCGAAAAGGGCAAGTACAAGTCTCGTACATAGTGCGGCAAGTACGACATAAGACATGACAAGGTTGACGAGATACAGAGTAGAGATATGGACCGACATTACAGAGTATGGAACTGCCATGGTGCAACTGTGTGCAGAGACAAATGGATATCACGGGGACCGGTTGCAAGTTAACGTATGGAAAAAGGAAGGGAAAAAAAGAAAAAGAAAGGAAAAACGGAAACATTATGGATCTACTGGCGGATGGCAGCCGTAGATTGGTGTGTTTTGTCATATTTTGCCCAGGAGCACGTTGTATGTGAGCTACGGGTTTAGCGGTATTTTGAATTTATTAGCTTATTTAATTCAATATTATCCTGCGTTTGATTCATGATCTGTTCCCCTGCCCTTTGCACTATTTTTGAGCCGGCACAATGCACCAGCAGGCACACTGAACGGACGGCGTAGTCATGCTATTGCAATGCTACACAGTATTGCAGTGGACAGTGAATAGACAAAACAGTAGCAAACTAACTGATGACCAGCATGACGATTGATGATAGGGCAAAGCCGTGGCTAGCTGTGGTCGATGAGATACGGGGGTACGGAGTACAAGCAGGGGAAGGTGGGGGCGTGTGACAATCAATCGACACTCAATCAGCCATCAGAGGCCGGCGAGAATAGAGCAAAACCGGAAGGAAGGGGGTGTGGGTCTAGTGTTGTATTAATGCCATGCTAAATGATGCTGTCAACGGAAGGTGCGATGGTTTCCGGTGTGATGCTTTGAATTTGTTAACAATGGGTGAATAACAGCAAGATATTCGTGAGATATATTACGAGAGAAAGGCATTTTTGTTAATTATTTTTGTATGTTTGCTTAGTTTGAGTCGCCGGATGAAAAAGAAATAGTAAAAAGGTACTATTATCGAATTTAAAGTGAATCTGCAATAGCATCCATCGCACTCCGTGTAGAGACAAAGTGCAGAAATGGGCGGCGAACCGACGCTGTGCAGTTTTCCATTCAGTGGCCAGTATCTGCAATGTCAGCACTCAGCTGAGTCAACTGTGCATCCAGTACTGAGTAAAAACCAATATCAATGTTTGGCGAATCCACGGATGCTTCCAGCGAGACCAGCCGACGTGGGGAAGGCACGGCGAGTTGGAGTGCTGCGCGGAGTATTTCAGTGGCATTTGATATACGAAGTACATTGTGCTGTAAAAGCAGTGCGAGGTACTTTGAGAAGGTACATAGGGGTACACAAGATCGCACTGTAATACACGCTCTGACAACGTACTGAGAAGTACCCACCATCCCTTACCCGCCGAGTGGGCCCGTGCCAACCGCGTCTGTGCAAGCGTGCGGCAGGCCAAGACAGGGGTGTGTTGGCCGTTCTATTCTGCTTTGTTTCAACAGAGTGTGAGCTGTTGATGAATGATTGATTTGACAGTTGGCGATGTTTTTATTGAAGTTTGGAATGAAGCGATTACAGAAAAATCATGAGAGTGAGGACTGTGGTAGGCGATCACGTGATATATGGTGATTGAGACGAGATGTTTTGAAGATCGTTGATTGAAGTAGAAAAGAAACCTGCGAAATGAGAAACAGAATAAGAAAAAGTTAGAAAACGACCGAGCGAAAGAATGCAATAGAAAGGGGCGCTGCTGTTTGCTGGTTGATAAGGGTGAAACTGTTTCGCTGGCAGAGAACAAGGCCGGTCGGTAAATGTGGCCGAAAATGGACTTGCTATAAGCTATTGTGTGCTCAGTAATTGCTCAGTAATTACTCAGTAATAGCGCTGGCGAAAAGCTGTAAAAAGAACTGCAAAAAGGCGACATAAAAACTCAACGCTGCTGTGGTCGTTCACTGAAACGCGGTCGTCACAGGCCAAATCGAGCATAAATACCACCCAAATCTAGCCACCCCGCCTGCTGGAACTCTGGAGCTGTTGCCCTGTCGTTTGCTGCGTTCGTCGAGACCCGCGGCGCGCTGATTGGCCGGGCCACGCCGGTCCCTCGACTTGGGACGAGGAGATTTATGGCTTATTTGATTTATCTATTTATTTTACATATTATTTAATATTGCTGAGTAGAACGGAAATAGAAGAAATAAGTGGAACCGGGGTTGTCAGATCGGCGCTAATGCACCTCATGTCGGAAGATCACGTGCAAAGCTTTCTTCTTCATCAGGCATCGGCTTTAGGCTGTCAAGTCTCATCGTCACGGCAGACCTCTCTACACGCAGACGTCAACACCACATCACAATGGACGGATCACTGCAAGTTCTCGACATCCAGGAGAAGGAGGTCGGCACAGTCCGTGCGCCTGCCTTTCCGTCACCAAAACCGACGGCTGCGGGCGGCTTCCCGCAGCCCAAAAAACGCACCCGCTTTGCTTCTACTTTCAAGCAGCGAATGCAGGGCAACGAGGAGGCTGCTGTTCCCAAGCCGACTTTTGCTGCACCAAGCACACCGAGCGCACCTCCCGCAAAGAGCGCTGCTATTTCTGAAAAGGAAGCCATCGACCGCGAGAACCGCGACCGGCTGCGTGGCATGGGTGCCGACGAGATCGAGCAGGCGCGCCGCGAGCTGATGGAGAACCTGGATCCGACCGTGCTGCAAATGCTCCTGCGGCGGGCCAACCTGGATGATTCTTCTAAATTGCCTGGCGACCCCGAGCCTGTGCCGCCGCCAGCGATCAACATCGAGGACGCCGACACCAAGAAGGAGGCAGAAGAGAAGAAGGAGAAGAAAGAAAAGAAGGTGTTGTTTGCATCGGTCGAGGATGCCGACGACGAGGACGGCCCGAAGAAGGAGGAGAAGCCAAAGAAGAGCGGCGACGAGCTGCTGACCAACGATGCGGCCAACCTGGCCCCCATCGCGTCACCCGAAGCCGCTGTCAAGGGTCACGACCACGACCACGACCACGACCATGATCAGGACCACCCAGAAAACACAAACATGCACTTCCCACAGCCGCCCGTCGTGCCCGACCTCGACCCCAACGATCCCAACTTCCTCGAAAACCTCCACAACAAGTACTTCCCCAATCTGCCCGCAGACCCCGCCCGCCTCGCCTGGATGGCACCCCTGCCTACCACCGACTCTCCTGCCGACAAGGAGTCCCCCTACTACCCCGGCCAGGAATCTCTTGCCGTGTCCCAGCTGCGCTTCGACTTCCGCGGCCGCCTCATCCCGCCCAAGGCGTCGCGCGAGATTCCCGTGTCCAAGGGTCTGCACCACCACGGCGTGGCGCCCGAGGCTGCGGGCTACACGATCGGCGAGCTGGCACGGCTGGCGCGCAGTGCGGTGCCTGCGCAGCGGTGTGTTGCGTTCCAGACGCTGGGCCGCATTCTGTTCCGGCTGGGCAAGGGCGAATGGGGCCAGGCAGAGGTGGACGAAGCGACGACGGACCCGCGGGCGCTGATGTCGCAGGGCATCTGGCGGAGTCTGAGCGAGGGCCGCGTGCTGGAGACGCTGCAGGAGGCGGCGGGTGTCGAGGAGGGCACCGGGCACCGCGGCAGCCGGGCGTATGCGATCGAAGCCATTTGGCTGTACGAAAAGGGTGGCTGGAAGGAGCGGTGGCGCGGCCGGTAATTTCAATTTTTTTTTTAGACTACATTTACGAATTATGAATACACCTTTCAGACACAAACTCAGTGAATCTTAATTTCATTACCATGCAAACAACTATAGACAAAACTAGCAAAACAAAAGGCAAAGAACACCTTGCTTTTCAAAAAGATAAAGACAAAAGGAGACGTAGGAATAATTTGGAAATAGACTCTGCAGATGTCTAAACGTAAACGTGGACATCAACAACTAGAACAGACCCAGCAGGTCGTCGTTGCCACCGCCGCTGTTGCCGCTCTGCTGCTGCTGCTGCTGCTGCAGCTGCTGCCCGGGTGGTGGCGGCGCACTGCTGCCGCTCAGGTCCAGGCCGCCAAAACCGCCCATAAGGTCGTTCATGCCTGGTGGCGGCGGCGAGGTGGTGCCGCTGCCGAACCCGCCTGCTGCTGGCACAGGCGACTGCGAAGCTGCTGGCGCGTCAAACAGGCCCATCATATCGGCAATACCGGCACCTGCAGCAGCACCGCCGACAGCAGGGCTGCCTGTCCGCACGGGCGTGTTGGAGCCGCCCGTGTTCTGCTCGGCGGACGCGGGCGCGGCGCCGTCAAAGTCAATGTCGAGCAGGTTCTCAATGTTGTTCTGGGACGCGGCGGCGGCAGAGCCGCCAGCAGCAGCGGCGGCAGAGGCAGCGATCGGGTTGTCGGCGGCGTCCTGGCGCTGCTCCTGGATAGCGGCGCGCTGGATGGCGTCAGCGCCGAAGCGGCCCTTGCCGACAAACGACTCGGGGGGCTTGTGGTAGACGGAGGCGAGGGTGGAAAGCTCGGCGAGCAGCTGCTCGAGCAGGGCGGGGGGCAGGGTGGTCATGGTGGTGGTGATGGCGGGCTTTTGCGAGAGGACAATAGACTTTGCGACCTCGAGGTCGCCGGACAGCAGGCGCCAGTAGACGTAGGCGCGGTCGCGGATGTCTGGGTTGTCGTTTTCGGCGGTGGCCATCTGGAGGACGCGCTGGACGAGGGACTGGTTTGCGCTTGGTTTCTTGAGGAAGAGCTTGACAACAGCGGTCAGAATCTGCAGCTGGGTCTGGGTGAACTCCTCCATGAAGCCGTCGACGAAGCCGGTGAGGATCTCGTCGGCATTGGAGATTTTCTCGGCGTACTCGCCGACGATCCATATTAAGGAGCCGCGGGCGTCGGGCTCGTCGAGCTCGTCAATGTGCTCGACAATTGTGCGGATAACACCCTCGTAGCCGGGGTACTTGCGCAGAATGTCCTTGATGACAATGACGACCTCCTGGACGACGTAGTTGACGTTGGTGCTCATAAGGTCGACGAGGGTGTTAACGCACTTTTCGCTGGCGGTCTCGCCAATCTTGATGGCGACCTGGCCAATGGCCTTGATGGCGCGGCGCACAAAGTCCATGTCGACCTCGAGTGCGTACTCCTTCAGCTCGGCCAGCAGCTGCTCAAAGTTCTTCTCGTTGGCGATGCGCACCATGATCTCGAGCTTCTGCAGCTTGACGTAGGGCGGGTCGTTGTACTTGCAGAAGAAGACGCGCATCTCCTTGCTCAGGATGTCGGGCTTGGCCTGCAGCAGCAGGTCAATGTTGCGCAGCGCGACGTACTGCACCTCGGGCGCGCTGGCGACGAGCGTGACGAGCGGCGGCGCCATCTTCTTGAGGTACTGGCGCACGAGCTCGGGGTTGATGGTCTTCATGTGGATGAAGACGACCTTGACGGCAGCGAGCACGACACTGGGGTTGACGTGCTGGAACTGCGGCGTCACGCGCTCGCAGATGTGCTCCGACTCCTTGACGTCCTGCGGCGGGTAGTCGGCGAGCGTCGTCAGGATGGTGACGCGGCCCCACTCGGTGCACTCGTTGAGAGCCATGAGCAGCTTCTTGAGGATGGCGGGCGTGACAATCAGGGCCTGGGTCTCGGGCGACGTCTCGCTGATCTCGGACAGGGCTTGCACGGAGTTGGCGACGACCATGGGGTTGGGATCGCCAATGAGCTCCTTGAGAATGTCGAGGAAGCCGTTGTCGATGCACATGCTGGGGTTGAGGTCGAACAGCTTGGCGACGCAGATGGCGGCCGTCTTGCGGACATAGGGCGACTCGTCGCGCAGGGTCTTGCGCAGGGGCTCCTCCATGTAGTCGACCATCTTGTCGACGCGGATGCAGCCCATGGTGCGGATGGCGAGGGCGCGGATGAGGGGGTTGGGATCTTCCGAGTCCTGAACGAATGTGTTGACGGCGAGAATGCAGAGGTCTGGGTGGGACTTTGCGTAGTTCATGAGGTAGAGGTAGACAAGCTTCTTCTGGTCGAGGTCGGCGGTGGCAATGTTCTTGAGGACGTCGGGGAACAGGGCAGACACATCCTTGCCGAGGGTCATGGCCATGATGGTCTTCTGGATGGCCTCTTTGCGCTCAAAGGCATACTGGGACACGAGGCCAGCACGCAGCTCAAAGGTCTCGCCCTTTCTAGGGACGGCAAAGGCCCCCCGTATGCGGTTGACTGCTTGCATTGTGAAGGTGAGGCTGCAGATTGTAGATGTTCGGGGAGGAGGAGGTCGAGGAGGGCGTCGGGGAGGTCGACGGCGAGCGCCGGTTCTTGGCAGATGGGGCCGGCGATGCTTGGGAGGCCGGCAAAGTGCTGTCGTCTTTCTTCAAGGCAGGTCTGGGTTCAGGTGCTGCCTTGTGTGGTGAATCGGTGTTGAAGAGCTGTCGCCGGTGTCGTCGTTGGCGTTGACGTTGACGTTGATGTGGCCAGGGGCGAGGTAGGGACCACGGCGGCGTTAGCGCTGATTGGCAGTGCTGACAGTGTTGACAGTGTGGCAGTTGGGTCTCGCCCCTCCGCTAGGCCCCTATATCCCTATATGTGGACGACTCGAGCTTGTGGCCGCTTTGGTATGGTTTCGGTTTGGTGGGGGTGCACGTGACCGTCTTCACCGTTAATTTGACCTCACGACATGCGACCGACGACAGTTGAAAGCCGACAACGCAACGAGCATCACCATGGTAAGTTGTACAGAAGCTTTGAAGCTCTACAAGTTCCTTCTCTACATATCACAATACAGACACAATACTAACTGTCTAGGCCAGCTTTCCAAATCTGCGCCGCCTCTTCATCGAGGCGCGGAACGACGACGAGGAGCGTGAAGTTTCTCGGAAAGCGGTGAGTCTTATAAAAGGGAATACGGAGGCACTCGAGACGACAGACAGCTGACTGTGTAGTTCTACAATTCCGTGCTGTTCATGAGCTCGGTGGCCGTCTTCAGTCTGTTTGCGCAGCGCATGAATGCCAAATAGATGTGCTCCTGCCTCTTGCGGCATCGGAAGATCTGTATTATGTCATCAGCCGGCTGAGAACCGACGCCGAAAGATCTTATATCATACATTATACCCATTGAAAGGACGAAAGAAGAAAAGAGCCGAACAATAAAAGTACATACATTACACATGACGACATATGCGGTCGCATGACCAGACCGCACAGAAACAACAGCCATAACCAGACATGACGCTCATCAAACATGACAAGAAAAGAAGAAGAAGAAGAAGAAGAAAAGAAGAAGGAGAAGAAGAAAGACGACAACAAAAGAATTTAAAAGAAAGAAAGTACATTAACAAGCATGGGCGAGATAGGATACGCCAAGCCAGGATGACAGCAGACTATTCACTTTCGCTCAGAGAGTCGAGGAATGCCAGGCCCTGCGCCCGTTTCGACCGAGCCTTCTTGGGTGCCGGCGATGCATCGTCGTCGTCGTCGTCGTCGTCGTCGTCCCCGTCCTTGTCATTCTTTCCTGTTGACTCTTTGAAATCGTCGCCGCCATCTTCATTGTCGTCGCCGTCACCATCCTCCTTGTCTTCGTCCTCGTCTGAACTCTCCTTTAGACTCTTGCGCTGCCGCCCCGCCGACCGCGACGCGCGCCCGCCGACGCCCCAGTTCTTGTTCATCTCCTGCACGGCCTCGAGGTCGGCCTCAAGCTCGCGCCGCTCCTTGATCTCGCGCGCGCGCGCCTCAGAGAAGCGGCCGTCCATGCCGATCTCGCTGAGCACGCTGCGCAGGTGGCGGATCTTGGCCTTGGCGTCGTCGCCGTAGGACCGCAGCTCAAATGCCCAGATCTTGCGCACGCCGCACTTGACGAGCTGGCCCTGGAGCTTCTTGATCTCTGCTTCGTCGGGGCTTGCTGCTTCTTTTGTGGATTTTGCTTTTGCTTTGGCAGCTTTTGGCTCCTTTGTCTTGGCCGACTTTGCAGCCTTGCCTCTCTTCTTGGGCGGCGGGTCGTCGAGGACAGAGGACATGCTGTCGGAGTCGTCGGCAGCAGGATTGACGTCTGATATGTCTTTGTCGGCGTCGCCATTGTCGACATCGCTCAAGGGCGAGTCGGCTTTCTCTGCAGCTTCCGCCTTTGCCTTTGCCGGTCTTGAAGGAATTGGCATTTCTTTGCTTGTGCGAGCCTTTTTGCGCTTGGGGCTGTCGTCCTCACTGTCGCTGTCACCCGTCTCCTCGGCCTCTTCTTCCTTGTCGTCATCGTCGCCAAAGCTGTCCTCTGACGGCTCGCTAACATCGCTCATGTCGTCGTCGTCGTCGCTCATGTCGCGTGCCTTTCTCTTTGGCGCAGCCTTCTTCTTGGGTGCAGCCTTTTTGGGCGCGGCCTTCTTGGGTGCAGCTTTCTTTTTTGGCTTCACCTCTTCCTCCTCTTCTTCATCGCCATCCCCCTCCATCAGCCGAGTCACCTCGCCGGTGATTATTTCCTTGCTCTTCTCCTTCCAGTCGTCGCCCTTGAAGTAGTCGTCGGCCAAACCGCGTTCGGCGACGACATGTTTGCGGACGGCGTTGACGGTAACATTGTCGCGGTCAGTCTTGAAGATGTGCCGTGCCGCATTGAGCAATGCCTTTTCGAGGTCGGCTGATGACATTTTGCGTATTGTATTATATTCCTTATTTCTTATCCTGAAATTCTGCATAAACGTTCCCTATCAGATCAAGAGTTGCACCTGTCGCGTCGCGATACAAAAGCGGGGACCCCAATGGCGAGGGCGCCTGCCATATTGAGAAGTTGAGAGCCCGTGTTTAAGTGTGGGGAACATCGATTATGGAGTGGAGCAAGCAGGTCGTAACGGCCGATTAGTCATCCGGCATCATGAAAGATGTGCAGAGATGTGATATTCGATTTCTTGCTTGAGGATTCTATTTTCTGTCTGCTATTCCAGCAATTAACGAGTCGAGTCTATGCATAAAATGCCTTTATTTCTGTTCTTTCGACACTCATGATCTACAGATATGTTCGTTGACATGCCCCATTGCCAACGCATACATGATCGGTTCAATTAGAAGAAGGCTGCTATTTGTCGATGGCCTACATTAACGGATCGAAATCATAAGCAAATAGCAAATAGCAAACGAGCAGATAGAGTAAACAGAAAACAGCCTGACTCTTACAGAGTCTGACAACCTGACGCCTGCTTCTGCTGTATGTGACCCGCCCCACTTTTCCCAACTGCCTGCTAGTCTGCCTAATAATGCCCAACAAGCAAGCTCGCATGTGAGAGAGTGTAGTAATTATTTGTTTAACTTTTGTGGTGAGAGTGTGAATACAGCATGCCAGTGAGTCATTGGCCTGGCCATTGATCATTGACATTACATCAGTGTCGGCTCAAGCGTCTTCCCAAAGAGACACTAGACAGACCAATGCGGCTCAAGGCGGCTGTGTGCACGCTGCGGCTGCGGCTACGAGGATACAGAGGTTAGATAGTCAAGTACTTACAGGGCTACAGAGCAGCTAGGCAGTGAGTGTGGTGGTAAGATACAGAGAGTGCGGGCTGTGAACGCCAATGAGGGCGAGAGGGCGCCAATGATTCGACAAGGCCAATGCCCGCCTCATGCAGTCATGAGATCACGCATGGCTGCCTAGCAAGCGTAGAGTACAAGCTGTTGATGATTGCAGCAGTATTTGAGTATTTCTGCTTGTCTCGTTCAACCAATTCTCCCACACTGGTCTTGTCTGTCTTGCTTGCTTTTGCTCTCGATACCATCGTGACATTCGGCATCGAGTCACAGCAACCGCACCTACGACGACGGCGAGACATAGGAGCACTAGCTAGCCTGATCCATCTAGTTAGGTGCCAGGCTAAAACATACACTGGGGTGTGGGACTCACAGCTCCAGTGAGGCCAACAGCAAGCATCACCATTGCCTATCGATTGCTTACATAATCACGATAGCCTCAAATACAGCCATCACTCCGCCTCATTGCTGTCCGTCATTGTCAATCTTTTGTTTTTCATCTATATCTAGCATTGGATTTTGTTGGTTTACTGGCCTCGTATATATTTTCCTTCATCACACCTCACTGGCTGTAGACCGATACCCCTCACTCGTCGTCAGCATTGTCACCACCTCATCTCCCAACTCACCAAACGGCAACAGTCGACGACATCTTACTCAATACACCTGAAAAGACGACAAAACAAGGAAAACATGGCCGACGCAAAGGTCGTCCGGATTGCCGGCGAGAACCGCGACCTGCCTGGCTTCCTCCGCCTGCCATACGAGCTCCGCCAGCGCATCTACCGCGAGTGTCTCCTCGAGCCCGAGCTGTGGCACCGCCCGCATGCGTCGACATGCCGCTTCGCTGCAACAGATGAAACGTCTACCGAGCGCCCCGCGTTTACAAAGACCTCCCTTGTCGAGAGCATAGAAGGCGACTGCACATGCACACGCCGGAGCGGGCTCGTGCTACTGCGCTTGTGCCGCCTCATCCACCGCGAGGCGTCTGATTTGTTTTGGGCCAACAACACCTTTTGCTTCACACACCCGGCCGATTTAGCCCTTAACTTTTTCGAACACATCCGTCCGTCGCGCCGCATTCTCATCCGCCACATTTGCGTCATGCCCTACGCCGGCGACTCGATCAAGGGTCGCCAGTTGAACTACACCCACCGGCCGCCACCGCCGCACCCGCACCACTTGAACCACGTGCAGTATAGAGGGCACACTGCTCGCTTAATGGCATGGATCGAGGCTATGTGGGAGTCTATCCTGGCGTGCCAGGGCCTGCAGACGCTCGAGCTGCACGACTGGCTGATGGTGAATCAGCTGGAGATGCACGCGAGCCGCATACGCGCATGCCTGCCGCGGCTGCAGACCTTCCGGCTGGTGTCGCTGCTGGCGTACAAGGTGTGGCCGGCACAGGAGGAGGTGGACGAGCTGGCTGCGCGGCGACGGACAAGAAACAAGCTCCTGCTCAGACGACGGAACGGTGCAGGCTCGTCCAGCGACAGCGATTCCGGGGACGACGAGGCGAATCCCAACGGCACCGACGACGACGACGACGGCCTCGACACCAATATCGGTCTCGACGTACCGGTCGCAGTCACCACGCTGGGCTCGACGATGCCCAACTACCACACCAGCCATGCCGACGCACAACCACCGCCACCACCACGCGTGCGTCGCCTAGCCTTGAACCCTATCATTCCGGGCGCGGTGTACAATACGGTGCACGATTTTTCACGGATGCTGTGGTTCAAGGTCGGCGTGACGGTCGACGATGCCACCATTGACTCGTTTTCGCGCGGCACAACTACCACGACAAGGCTGTTCCCACCGCCCGTGGACGAGCGCACGGCCAGGCGCACCGAGGAGCACTACAACAGAGACCGCGAGCTGGATAGCCTGGTGTACCGGAATGCGTCAAACTCGGACTCCGATTCAGACTCTGACTCAGACGTCGAGGAAGAGCCGGTGGTAGAGGGGGAGGACGAGGGAGAGGAAGAGGAGGAGCCTGTGGTCGACCCCAAGGTGGCCCAGCACGACGCCGACGTCGAGGCCGCCACCAGCAGCTACAAGGAAATGCTGCGCAACTTTCGCACAAACTTCCTCGTGCACATGCGCCATGCCATCCAAAAAGACCTGCCGTTTGCCTGGGGTGCCCTCCAGGAATCTGAACGCGTGCCGCCGCCGCCACTGCCGCTGCGCAAGATGGACATGCTGAGCCCAAAACAGATCAAGAAGGACGTGCGCTACCGCTGCGCGGACTTGATTTATGTGGGCGTCGACCACCCGCGCTTCAGCTGCCAAAAGTACGGCTCCATGCGCCGCTTCCTGCGCGTCGGCACCGCGCGCCCCGAAAATCAGCTGCTGTACGCCATGCCGCAGTACGACGAGCACGACTGGGTCCCGCGCGAGCACCGCGGAAGCAGCGACCCCATGGAAGACGAGCACGGGCCGATGCTGTACAACCAGAACTATGGGCTGAAGCGGTTCCACCCCGGAGCGCTCCTCAATGTGCAGAAGCGAATCCCGCGTTTTTTGGAGGAGAGGATCGACAAGACAGGGGCCGTACTCAAGCCGACACTGCGCGATGGCAAGCAGCACAACGTCGAGGTGTTTGGGCTGCCACTGACGCACGAGGAACACCTGCGGCGCATGCGCGAGCGACAGTATTTTGCAGCCAAAAACATCACGACGCCCGAGATGCTGGCCACCAAGAAAGCCAAGGAGAGGGAAGCACTGAGCAAGTGCGGCTTCTTCTTCCGTCCGCGGATACAGAAACGCAGCCAGGACAGGCGCAATTACGTGGCGGAGCTGCGTGAGCGGGCGGTGCGGTGCAGCGAGCGGAAGCGCGAGGCCGCACGGGCGGAGAAGCTAGCCCGGGACAAGGCGGCCTGGGAGCGCCGCCGGGACGCCCATGCCCAGAAGAAGCAGCGCCAGCTGGAGCGCAAGCGCTTGCCGGGCGTGGCACTGCTGCACGCGCAGCAGAAGCGGCTGCTCGACAAGCAGCGGGCGCAGCAGCAGGCGGAGCGGGAAGAGCTGGAGGCCGAGGCCGAGAAGAAGATGCAGATGCTGCAGCAGCTGGCCCAGAAGAGGAAGAAGCAGCGGAAGCAGCATAAGCAGCAAAGGGGTAGCTGCTCGGACGACGACAATTTCGTGGCCTGTTACAGCGGGACCAGCAGTGAGAGTGAGAGTGACGACGAGAGCGACGACGAGGTCAAGAAGAAGGTGGAAGAAGAGACGTTTGACGACGACGCTCAAGATGAGACTGAAGAAGACGACGACGACGAGGAGCGGTGGCCTGCGCCCGCAAAGTGGACAAAGCCGGAAAAGAGGGCGCCGCGGCCGGAGCGGTACGGCGGGTATGCGTACAAGAAGGGCAACCGGAAGCCGGCCCGGCTTTTTTATGCGACAAGTAACGGGCTCCATCTTGGTGACCCCGATGCCTTTGATGTGTATGATTAGATCAGATGTTTGATACCACATGAATGAGAAATGAATGATGACCTCGAGAACGAGACACGAGACCAAACCATGATTACGTCATCAAGATATCGTGTAAGTGGTGTAAGTGGGTGGGGCCAACTGGATAAACTGACGACGACGTCGACACATGTTTGATTTTTATTCAACGACGATGGGAGTTTGCTCATTGAAGTTTTGATGCTTCTGTAGAGATTTGATTGAGGAATATAAATTATACGAAAGAAAATCAAAGACCATTAGTTACCATGCCATTATCCTTCCGCCGTTGTTGAAAGAAAAAAAATCAGAATCGAATAAACAAGAACAAGAACAAACAAAAACAACAAGAACAACAAGACGACACACTAAAGCCCGGAATCTTCCTGCCCATAGGGATCACCGCTCGGGTAGTACGCAGTCCAGGCATCGCACTGCGACCCGATGCTGCTCAGATCGACTGCCCCGGGAATCGCGTCCAGCTGCTCCAGGAACTGCACGCTCAGGCCCTGCGACACGTGCCACGCAATGTGGCAGTGGAACAGCCACGCGCCCGGGTTGTTCGTCTCAAACGCCACCACCAGCCAGCCCCACGCCGGCAGCATCGTTGTGTCGCGGCGCGTCGGGTTGTTGCCGTTGAGCGAGGCGGCGTCGGTCGACGGGTCGTAGGCGCGCAGCGTGTTGGACGAATCAAGAGGGTCGGCGAGCGCGGGCGACGACCCGAGCACCAGCAGGTCATGGCCGTGCAGATGAATTGGATGCGGAATGGAGGCGTTGTTCTGGAGCAGCCAGTACGTTGTTGTCCCTGCACTCCCAATGCTGATAGCATTCTCGGTGGCGGGCATGCTGCCGGTGGTGCCCTCCTGGACGAACTGCAGCGTCGGCTGGGACCACGAGATGTTCATGGGAGAGTCGTTGACGGGCCAGAAGACGCGCGAGACGTTGTCGCGGCTGGTGATGAGCGCAGTGGTCAGGGTCTGGTTTCTGGTCGGGGCAAACGAGTTGGCGTCGGGGGCAGAGCGCGACACGACCGGACTGAAAAAGGACGGGCCGGGGTCGGCACAGGCGGCGTCGGCCGGGGCGGTGCCGGGGTCAGTGGGCAGACTCGAGGAAGAATTATTGTTGGTGTAGCTAATAATGGCTGCAGGATGGGGGTTGTTGCTCTGCCCGCACGGGCCCGTGGGCATGGTCGCATTGAGCCAGTAGTTGCCAGACGCGGCGGTGGCATTCACCACCACATCATAGCGCTGGCCGATGGCGAGGTAGATGTTGGATACAGTGACGGGCTGCACGGCAACAAAGTCGGTCGACACAATGGTCATGTCGTGGCCGACGATCGACACGGTGTACGAGTTCTCGACGGACGGGTTGATCAGGCGCAGCAGGTGTGCCTTGCCCTGTGTAAAGTTGAGCGTCAGGTACGCGCCGCCGCTGCCGCCCGCAGGGTCGACATTAAGGCCGTTGAACAGCAGGTTGTCGCTGGGCGGTGCAGAACCGGGGAAGCCGGCAATGTACGGGTTGTTGGGATCGTTGATGCGTGCCATAATGTCGTCGGTGCCGCCGTAGTACCAGTCGGCAATGGACACGGGGCCCAGGTCGATATCGTAGTTGGCCGACGTCGGGCCGCGGATGACCATGGACCCGAGCACGCCGTTGCCGTACTGCGAGGAAAAGTGCGAGTGGTACCACGACGAGCCATACTGCGTGGCCAAGAACGTATAGGTGCGTGTGCCGCCAGCCGGAGGAATGGGGCACTCGGTGACGCCGCTGGTGCCGTCCATGTTGTTGGAGTTGAGCTGGCGGATGCCGTGCCAGTGGATGGAGGTGCCGTTGGTGACGAGGTTGTTGATGACCGTGACCTGGATCTGATCGCCCCAGTCGGCGGTGATGGTGGGACCGGGGTAGCCGCCGTTGATGAGCATGGCCTTGGCCTTGGTGCCGCCGTCGCCGCCGACCCAGTTGTCGACCTCGGTGAGGGTCAGGGTGTAGGAGCGGGTGACGCCGGTGGTCGGGGTGGACTGCTCGTAGTCGGTGTTGATGTCGAAGCCGTCAGACCAGCACTGGCGATCGGCTGCGGTGTTGCAGGATGCGCGACGAGCGAGCTGATAGCTGCTGCCGGGGGATCTCGGCGACACGGCGGGGCCAGTGGCAGAGCTGCCCGAAGATGAAGCCCTGGCATAGCGGGAATGGCGGCCATAGTACTGCTGGAACTTGCCAAAGGGGGCGACGGCCACGGGGTTGGCAGCGACAAGCTGGGCAAGCAGCAGAACGAAGCCCACGGCCCGAGCAAGTCGAGGCATGGTGGGTGTAGATAAAAAATAAAAATAAAATAAATAAAGCGAGTGTGGGTAACCAAGAAGACCAGAAAGCGAGTGTAGATGGTGTAAAGAAATCAAACGATGGTAGTGACGAAGAACGAGAGACTTGTGGCTTTGAATCAAGCAAAGAAGATGGCTTGTCGTGATATATATACTTTTACTTCTATGATGGACGTCGGCTGAGCGTCAGAATTTGGCTGCATGGCTTTCTTTCTTTTTTTCTTTTTTCTTTTTTTCTCTTTCTTTTTATAAAATCTTCTTTCGTCGTTCTTCTTTCTTTTCGTCCACACATTATTCTCCCTTCAGCCCCAATATCTGCCTATCATTTCCTCCAGAAAGAACCACTCAAAGCACAGAGAAGAATAAGACCAAGGATACTCGGCACGACTGTGTCCGGTGTATATCCTTGTTCCTTGTACCCAGGATGTTTTATTTATATGTAAATATTACTTTGGCTTGTGTTCATTCTTACACACACTTCTCATTCTTCTGCAACGCATGTAAGATGTTAACATCAGATAAAGTTCAACGTCCTGTAGCCAAGTCCTTGGCATCGTGAGGATTGCTTGATTTTTGATTTTAATTTTTGATTCTTTTTCTTTCTTACATATATACTTACTCGACCTATTTCCTCGAATTATTCACAAACTTGACATACGGACTCTACCGACGATCGCGGTAATTACACGCAGCTCGGCCTTTTCTACTCCAGCTCGCAAACCATGCGGGCTGCGTCTCAAACACCGAGTCCTGCAGCGTGCAGCAAATGCACATGTAGATCGACACTACCAGCCGCTTTTTAGTTTAAAGGCCGCCATTAGTGTAGACTTGATTTGACACTCTACAAAGATGCAGGGATCATCATAAGTTGACTATTAAATCACAGACTGCCTGACAGTACAGAGGCGTTTTCGAGGTAGTTGTCTTTTTTTGGAATTACCTGGTGCCACGTAGGGCAACGGGGCAGAGTTTAGAGGGAGTATAATCCAATGGGCCGAATGACGGCACAATACGCACAGTAAGCTAATTGGCACAACTGCGGTCAGTTGCAAGTGCTGTTTTCTGTGTGCTGCGGGAGGACAGGGATAGGACGCCATAAGCAGTGGTTGCACAGCATCGAGGGCGAGAGAGGAGAGAACACGAGCAGGGTTCATGAAGGCGTCGACGAAAACGACAAGCTAGGATTGAGGAGGAGAGAAAAGCAGATGAGGAGGAGGAAGAATTAAAGTGAAACAGACGAAAAGAAAAGAAAGACGGACGATATCAGGACGGCTTGATGTCAAGGCAGGGATATGACGACGAGTTGCTGGTCATCAAGATGGCCGTCATTCCCAAAACAACAAGACACAACACACAACACCATGATTCCCGCGAGCGTGGCGTCAGTGCGTACATTGCAGCAGATGGTGGTCATCCAGCTGCACCAAGCCACAGCTGACTCGGATATTCGGTCTCGGATGTAGATGGCTGTGTGCAGATAGCTGACTCGGTAGAGCACTGCATGCACGCCGTGCGTCTCCTCTGGAGTCTCTACTGTCTGCCTGTCTGCCTGTCTGCCTGCCCCTTCTGCCTCTGCCTCTTCTGCATCTAGACCTCGCCGCCGCAGAACCGCCACTCAGCTACACAGCTGCTGCCGTGGTGCTGAATGACGAAACCACGAAAACCAGTGCAGCAGAGCTGAGCACTGCATTGATTAGATGAGGCGACAAGGTAGAGGTAGAGGTGGACATGAATTCGACGGGGTAGACAGCAAAGGCACGGGCATAGCATGTATACGATTATCACAACAATGACTGGATAGCACTGCTTTACTTCTAGTACAGGCGAGGCTGTGCCGTTCCTTCCGTTCTTGTGTTAACCGCAAGCTGCCTTTGTAATCATAAGCAAGGTTGGGATAGCTGCAGCAAGACACGGCTCACGGGTAGATACCTAGACACGGAAAGATTGAGAAACAGACAGCGGGAGGGTAGACAGGCAGAAGATAGAAACGCTCAAAGACAGAGCAATGACACTAGAGACAACTCTGTTCCTGGTAATCGGTTTCGGTCGCCGACCTTATGAGACATGCTGACTAATCGGCACATCTCGGCCCAGTGTCTGTCTAAAAGACACGATCAAGCCATGACTGTCATCTAATTCCAAGACGCATCCCTGTCACGATAATAGAGTTGCATATATACAAGCACAGGGATCGTTGATGAACAGGTGTACCTAGAGTAGAGCTGGAGAGGAGACGTATGAAAAAAAAGAAAAGAAAAGAAAAAAAGAAAGAAAGAAAGAAAGAAAGAAAAAAAGAAAAAAAGAAAACCAAAGAACGGTGAGCATGCATAACCTTATTCACATACAACATGCATCTTCACTTTGCCTAAATTCGTAAATCTAAAATAGATTCAGATAGAGTTGAAATAGATAGAGTCCGCTGCTGTGCGCATACGACTCTGGTGGCCGCTCTCTGATTCAGGCCAGGCTCTAATACCAAAGTGCACTCGCTCTCCAGCCAGTGATTCGCCGTCCTACCCGACATGCCAACGTCTCGTATTCATAACTTGTGCCACCATCTCTTCTTTCATCTCTCGACCTACCGGCACGCCTTCTTGTGCGTCTTCCAGTCCGCCTTTTGGCACGCCGCCGAGCAGTACAGCACCCGCTTGCACCGCGAGCATGCCTTGAGCTTGTCGTTCGGGCCGCCGCTTCCATGCCGTGCACTGCACACCCGGCACTGGTCCTTGGGTGCTTCAGCCGACTGAGACTGGGCGGCCTGGTGACTGGCCCGCGTCTGCAGCGCCGGGTCCGACGGCTCCTCGGCCTCGTTGGAACAGAACAGTGGCGTGATTGCCACGCGCGTCGCGTACGGCCGCGCCTCCTCCCACAGCGGCATGCTCACAAAGTCCTCCGGCACATGGCCCTCGCCGCACGAGCAAATCACCGGCTCGCCGTCCTCGAGACTTATGGGAACGCCCTGCGCAGCCAGGTACTCGCAGCTGTCCGTGTGCTGCCACGTGCGGCAGCGCTCCGCAAACGCAGGCATCAGCGACTTCCACGCCGCCAGCTCTGCGTCGTCCACGTTGACCGTGCGCACCTCCATGCGCTGCGTCAGCGCCAAGAACGCCTGCATGCCTGCCTTGGCGAGGATCGGCTTGGTGAACGGCAGCACCGCCGCGTCAATGGCCACCGACCCGCTGTGCAGGTCCAGGCGCAGCGCCGACACCACAATCAGCATGTGGATGCCGCCGCGCGACGGGTGCATCAGCGCAATCAGGCCCGTCGATCCGTCCTGCAGGCCCGACGTGATCTGGATCATCGAGTAGATTGTCTCCTTGATGTTGAACCGCAGGCTGGCGCTGACGCCGAGCTTGTTGTTGGCCTGCGACATGATGAGGTCGCGCATCTCGCTCTCGCGCCGGCTGAACGTCAGGGCTGTCGACATCGGCAGCCACATGAGCGCGCTGCGGTCGGCGATGCCAAGGTCGATCACTGGCTGCACATCCAAGTTAATGTGCGGGCACGTCAGCGTCACCGGCCGGCGCAGCGCGTCCAGCACCGCCGGGTACACCATGCCCTCGAGGCACGGCGACTGTGCCGGCAGTGCCAGCGGCACAATCACCTCGATCCACAGCGACTTGCGCGCGATGCGCGTCTTGGCCTTGTTGGCCGCGACCGGCACCGTGAACTGCACGGGCACTACCAAGTCACTCTTTTCGCCAAACACAATGTTGACCACGTATGGCGACGGCCCAGCCACGACCTTGATGCTGACCTGCGCGTCCTGCAGCAGCTGCTTGCCCTGCTCCGAGTCCATGCTGACGTGGCCCGTCACCGTCGACACCGTGCCCTTGGCATCAATGGCGGCCGAGATGTCCGTGTGCGTCAGGTTCTCGATCCGCGACGGCACCGGGCTGAACACCGGCGGCGCAATCTTGACCAAGCCCTCCATGCCTGGCGTGTACGGCGAAACAAACACGCTCGACCGGTCGCTCAGCTGCATGCCGCAGATCAGCGGATTACCAATGTCCTCGTGGCGCGGGTCAAACGCGAGCTTCAGGCACCGCGCTTGCGAGTGCAGCTGCAGCATCACCATGCCATTGTCCTGCGCCGACGCGACCGCATCCATCGTCGTGTTGAACGTCACAACCAGAGGGCTCTTGCCGCGCCAGCCCTTGCCGTCCTCGGCGACAACCAGTCTAAAATCGGGACTGCCGCGCTCGCCCTGCGGCGTAACTTTGCCAAACATGACCTGGATGTCGTCGTAGTGGTGCATCACCTGCGGGGTGTCGTCCATGCCGTCCTCGTCGCCGTCGGCGCCACCCAGCAGCTCGACCGAGAAAACCGGCGACGACGCTTGGTTCATCACCGAGCCCTTGAACATGCTCTGAATGTCGGCCCGCGGCACAACAAACGTCACCGACACAATCTTCTCGCCCGTGTCCTGCACGCCGTACAGCTGCAGGTGCGTCTTGAACTCGGCCAGGTGCAGCATGCCCAAGTCCGTGGGGGTTTCGGAGGGTGCCTCCATTAGATCGCACATTTTCTGGATAACAGTCGACCATTCGGTGTCGACGCGGTCCATGGCGACGCGCACCAGCGCCGCAAAGCTGCCGCGGTGGTACAGCGGGAACTGCACCCGCATGCGGCGGCCCGTCATGTGGCTGCTGCCACCGCCCGTGTACTGCCGCAGGCGGTCCAGGTCCTCGTAGAAAAACATGTCCTTGTAGACCGACAGCAGCACGGCGTACACCTCGGCCGCTGCGACCTTGATCTTGTTGCTGCCCGCCGTGTTGCCCGCGTAGCCACCACACTGGTGCGCCAGCTTCCACGACAGGTGTGTGCGCAGCTGCTTGTTGATGTTCTCGGGACTGCCGTCCTCTGCGACCGTCGACGCTGCCTCGTCAAAGCTCGACGTTGTGCGCGTGTTGGTGTAGTACTCGGCCGGCGTGATGCCCAGCAGCAGCGACAGCGTCAGTGTGTCGCCGCACAGCAGCGTCGCAAACGTTTCATTGTTCTTCTTGCTGTTACGCACGAGCGTTTCCATGTGGATCGTCGACGACGGCGCGTCGCGCAGCACGGGCACGGCCGCCAGCAGCAGGTTGAGCACGCCGAGGTGGTCCGACATGGTGGACATCTCGACTACGTCAAACTCTACGGGGGCCTCGTTGGTCGTGTACTCGGTCGCATCGAGCACCAGCGGGCGCGCGTCCATCTGCCGCCGGTACCAGTTGGCCGTCAGCTCGCGGCGGCCCGACGAGCTGCAGTTCTGCAGCGTGTACGAAAACGAGAGCGCCTCGGCGGTCGTGAAGCGGATCGTAAAGAACTCCTTCCGCGCCTGGAACGCCTTGGCCATGGCGCGGAATTCAAGCTGTGCAGTCTTGGCCAGCTGGTCGCGGCCGGGCAGCTTGTCGTCGGCGGACATCTTGAGCGGCGAGTCCTCGGCCAGGCCAACAAAGCCCGGGGCCAGGTGGAAACCGAGCGTTGGGTTCACGCCGTGGTGCAGCAGCACCGTCTCTGAGATGGTGGCCGCGAACATGGGGTTGGGGATGTTGATCGGGAGCAGCGAGGTAGACGTGTTGCACGTGCCTGTTTTCCAGTAGCTGTTAAACTGGTCAGGCACGGCGTCAATAGCCTCGGCTGCCGGTGCCGCCGACCGGTAGCCCGTTGACAAGGGGACCTCGGAAAACATGTTTTTGCGCATGCCAACAATGTCGCTGACATATGTCTTGAACGACCTGGTGTAGGACGCCTTGCTCTTGCTGGCAATGGCCGTCGTGTACTTGGCCAGGCCGTCCTGCACGTCGGCAAACGTAAAGGCGTCGGCAAAGCGCAGTACCTTGCCATAGCTGCTGTCACGCCATGTCTGGAGCGATGCGGCAGCCGTGCTGAGCTTGGCAACCTGGGCCCCGAGGAACTCTAGGCTGTCCTCGTCCAGGTACAGGTGGTAGTAGATGTTCCAGAGCTTGTCATAGTCCTCGTTGGACTCAAGGCAATCGATGAGGAAGGACAACAGGACGACGTTGCGGACGATAATCTCATACATGTAGTCCGAGCAAGTGATGTCAATCTTGCGAGGAGCTGCCTTTGTCAGTATAAAGCAATCGCCCCGGCTGGTCAGAGTAACTCACGGAAGCCCTGTTCGGTGTAGGCAGTGAACAGGATGTGCCGGGCGTCACCAGAGCCGAGACAGAGCACGGCGGCATCCTCGCCTTGCGGAAGTGTGCGAACATGGCTGGCTGGCGGTGTGTTGCCAATGGCATAGAACTGCAGCAGCTTGTAGACAATGGTCGGTGTGATCATCGTGGCGATTGGAATGTGCTGGTGTGGGTGTAAATGATGCCGTGCCGGCGTGGCCTGTTAACCTTGACGGAAAATCCAAGCAAAATGTTTCTAGATTCGAAAAAATCTATAAAAATTCCGATGCATTCCACAGATTTCAACAGCAATACATATGACTACTAGGTCACATTCACTTTGCCATAAATTCGTGAATTATCGTGATCCGAAGTTGACCGCGTTGATGTGAAGATTGTGCCTCGGAAAAAGCACAATGCAAAGCAAACAATAATTGGAAGAGATATAGAACAAATGGTAGTGGGAACCGCCAATCGTCAACCATAGACGCCATCAAAGGCCGTTGACTGTTTCATCGAGAATCACCAAAAGACGCGAGGCTGCATTTCGCGTAGAGCGGCTTCAGGCTGGGAAGCTCCAGCTAGCTCCAACAACCGGTTGGAGGGTTCAGCGCACTGCTACCCCTGAGATGGAACGCTAAAGAACAGGGCGTCTTATCAGCACGTGCCAGATTAAAAGATAAGTCTGCGATAAGAAAAATAATGGAGCTATCAGTCAGGAGTACCCCTCACGTAGGCAGCTGCCAGCAGCGCGAGGCGATTAAAATAAATGTAAAAACAAATCAATAAATCCAGCTGGAGCAGTCGCCGTAGAAAATTGCTGCTCCATAACGAAAAGGGCAGAAGCAACCAGAACAGCGTTATTCAGAAATAGGCAGAAAATAGGAATAGGAGACGGCCAGGGAAAAGCGGGTCCACACAAACAGGGAGCACTACAAGTACAGTTCTGGTTTAGTTAGGGGAGCATCCCCGCCAAAAGCCAAAAGAGCAGCCAAAAGGACCAACGGTGTGTTGACGACGACGAGCACGAGAACCTCGACAAGACATCTACGAGTAGCAATCGACTGCTGCTGAACTCGACACTTCTTCCCACGAACACGATACCCCTTCCTGACAATGTCGGCCGCACAGCTTCTCAACCCCAAGGCCGAGTCGAGAGTACGTTGGAGGTGGCGATGGCGATGATGGCGACGAGGTGGACGGCAGCATGGAGATGCAGGAGATGCAGCATGGTGCATGTTGGATTGGAGATCCGATTGGAGATCAAATTGGAGAGTCGATTGGAACAGGCAAAGGAACACAAGCTAACAAACCAGAGGCGCGGTGAGGCGCTCAAGGTGAACATCAACGCCGGTGAGGGTCTGCAGGATGTCCTCAAGTCAAATCTTGGCCCCCTGGGCACCATCAAGATGTAGGTGCATTGCATTGCCCAGCATCTGTATACACATACTAACAGACAGGCTCGTCGACGGCTCCGGCCAGATCAAGCTGACAAAAGACGGCAACGTCCTGCTCCGCGAGATGCAAATACAGAACCCGACCGCCGTCATGATCGCCCGCGCCGCCACTGCACAGGACGACATCTGCGGCGACGGCACCACCTCTGTCGTGCTGCTTGTCGGTGAGCTGCTCAAGCAGGCTGACCGCTACATCTCCGAGGGCCTGCACCCGCGCATCATCACCGACGGTTTTGAGATTGCAAAGGTTGAGGCGCTCGCCTTCCTCGACAAGTTCAAGCTGCCCAAGGAAGTCGACCGTGAGCTGCTGCTGTCTGTTGCCCGCACGTCGCTCGCCACCAAGCTCAACGCCACGCTCGCCAACAAGCTCACTCCCGATATTGTCGACGCTGTCCTGGCCATCTACCAGGCCCCCGCCAAGCCCGACCTGCACATGGTCGAAATCATGAAGATGCAGCACCGCATCGCCTCCGAGACCCAGCTGATCCGCGGTCTGGCCCTCGACCACGGCGCGCGCCACCCCGACATGCCCAAGCGTGTCGAGAACGCCTTTATCCTGACCCTCAACGTGTCGCTCGAGTACGAGAAGACCGAGATCAACTCGAGCTTCTTCTACTCGTCTGCCGAGCAGCGCGACAAGCTCGTCGAGTCTGAGCGCCGCTTCGTCGACGCCAAGCTCAAGAAGATTGTCGACCTCAAGAAGGAGGTGTGCGGCTCCGACCCTACCAAGAGCTTTGTTATCATCAACCAGAAGGGCATTGACCCGCTGTCGCTGGACGTCCTCGCCAAGAACGGCATCCTGGCCCTGCGCCGCGCCAAGCGCCGCAACATGGAGCGCCTGCAGCTTGTCTGCGGCGGTATCTCGCAGAACAGCGTCGACGACCTGACGCCCGACATCCTGGGCTGGGCCGGCCTGGTCTACGAGCAGCAGCTCGGCGAGGAGAAGTACACGTTTGTCGAGGAGGTCAAGGACCCCAAGTCCGTCACCCTGATGATCAAGGGCCCCAACCAGCACACCATCACTCAGATCACCGACGCTGTCCGCGACGGCCTGCGCTCCGTCTACAACATGATTGTCGACAAGAGCGTCGTGCCCGGTGCCGGCGCCTTCCAGGTTGCCTGCGCTGCCCACCTCAAGTCCGACGCCTTTGCCAAGACCGTCAAGGGCAAGGCCAAGTGGGGTGTTGAGGCTTTCGCCGACGCCCTGCTGATCATCCCCAAGACCCTGGCGGCCAACGCCGGCCTGGACATCCAGGATGCGCTCGCTGCCATGCAGGACGAGCTGTCCGAGGGCAACATTGTCGGCCTGGACCTGACAACAGGCCAGCCCATGGACCCCGAGCTGGAGGGCGTCTACGACTCGTTCCGTGTGCTGCGCAACTGCGTTGCCTCGAGTGCAAGCATTGCTTCCAACCTGCTGCTGTGTGACGAGCTGCTCAAGGCTCGCCAGATGGGCCGGTCAGGCGGGCCTGGTCCGGGCATGGACGGCCCACAGCCGGGTGACCAGTAGAGGCTGAAGTGAAGCAAGGCGAAGGTATAGACGTGCTTTTATTGGGATTTGCTGTATGAATAGCTACCAGGGAAACATGCAAAAATAAATGGTTAATGCAATCTATGCGGTTTGTATTTATGAATCAAAGACATGTAAAAGTGATGCCGTCGTCGTCGTTGACGCCGCTGAATCACGTGACCATATAAGAGCTTATCGCGATAAGAAAAAAAGTTGAGGAGGGGCAACGGCGCATGTCAACACCCAACTAACATGCCAGCGACGACCTTTTCTATTAATTCTAGATATTGCATACAGCCTATATTTTCGTTAGAATACAACACAAAAATACACAAAAATCAAACGAAATGGCACCATACGACAGTGACTCGTCCGACGACGAGGGCGAGACTCAGTACACCGAGACCAACGTCCTCCTAGGCTATGCCGACCCCGAGGACCAGGACCAGGCCGACGACAGCGGTGCCAACGAGACCGTTAGCCGTCTTGGTGGCCGGCCAGACTGGCTCGGTGCCTCAGAAAAGGGCGATACTGTCGCACCGTCGGCGGCCCTCGGCCGCTGCCTCGTTTGCAAAGCCCTGCTTGTTCTGCTGCTCCAGCTCAATGGCGAGCTGCCGGACCGTTTCCCCGGCCACGAGCGGCGCATCTACGTCCTGGCCTGCCGCAACAAGGCGTGTCGGCGTAAGCCAGGCAGCGTGCGGGTGATTCGCGGTGTCAGAATCGACCAGGCAGCCGTGGAGGTCGAGGCCAAGGCGGCGGCCGAGAGACAGAAGCAGCGCGAGGCCGAGGAGAAGGCGGCCGAGGAGGAGAAGAAGGCAGCATCGACGCTGGGCAACTCTGTGTTTGGTGCGAATCCGTTTGCATCTGGCGGCGCCAATGCCAACCCCTTCTCGATTGGTGGTGCATCCGGCGGCGCACCCAAGAACCCCTTTAGCATTGGATCAGCAGCACCCACACCATCAGCCTCCACACCAGCAGCCACACCAACACCGACAGAAACAAAACCCACCGCTACCCCTACCGAAGACCTGCCCAAGACGTTTGCCGAGACACTCTCACTCAACACAGAGACTGTTAAGACGGCTGCCGCCCCTGCTGAGCCATGGCCGGCTGTCGACACCTGGCCCGCAGCGTACCCGACCAGCTGGATTGCCGACGCCGAGTACGAGACCATTGATCCCACACCCACCATGCCGACACAGAACGTGAGCACCGAGGCCATGGAGGTCGACGACGGCTCGTCTGGTGCTGGCGGCTCCGGCAAGGACAAGGAGGACAAGTTTGTCTACGAGTCCAGCATGGACTCGACGTTCCAAAAGTTTGCCGACCGCATTGCCCAGAACCCCGATCAGGTGATCCGCTACGAGTTTGCCGGCCAGCCGCTGCTGTACAACAAGGAGGACACCGTGGCCGCGCTGTTTGGCCAGCAGCCGGCGTCGACGAACAGCAAGATTTCTATTGCAGCGGGTGCCGTGCGTCTGCCGCCGTGCCCCAACTGCCGCGCGAAGCGCGTGTTTGAGGTGCAGCTGATGCCGCACGCGATTGACCTGCTGGAGGCGAGCGAGCTGGGCCTGGAGGGCATGGACTGGGGTACCGTGGTTGTGGGCGTGTGTGAGAAGGACTGCCAGGTGGCGGGCACTGCGTCGGGCGCGGCAAGCTACCTCGAGGAGTGGGTGGGCGTGCAGTGGGAGGAGCTGTCGTCGAAGCGGCAGTAGTTTTGTCATTCTTGTTGTATTTGTATTCATTTTGCGTCTTTATCATATTCATCTGCTGCGTTAGGGTTCAATATATCAATATATCAATATTATTCAATCATTCAATCATCAAATCATTCAATCTCATACAAACAAATCTTGACATGCTAGACTTTTATTAAACAAAAAACGCCGTTAATCAAACTGCAAGCCACAAGCCCAGAGATGTTTGGCCTTGCCGACCGTTTTTCTAAACCGCAACTCCTGCTGACTATAAGTGACTAAACTGAAACTGAAACCATTGCATCGACACACACGCACAATGCGTCTATGCAACTTCCTCCCACGATCTCCGGATGACGCGCGAGAACATCTCAATGTTGACGTCCTCACGGATCTCCGTCTTCTTGGCCTCGTTCTCCGAGTTCTGGGGGATCGTGACGCTGGCCGAGCCGACGGGCTCAATCTTCCAGCCGCAGGTGCCGGTCACAAACTTGCGAACGGCATCCTCGCTCATGCCCAGCCACTGCTCCAGCAGCGACACCTGCACCTCGCGGAAGGCGTGGCTGACCAGAGTGGCAATGCGCACGCGGATCATCTCCTCGAAGCCGTCAATGTCGGTGGTCAGGTCGGCGTACAGGTCGTCCGAGTCCATGGTGGCCCAGAAGCGGGCGAACTGGGCGCCCTCAAGCAGGCTGTTAAGGGCGCGCAGCTTGGCGACGGCCTCGGCGAGTTCGGTGGAGACGGTGCCGTTGGAGGCGGCGGCGGCGGCAGGGTTGGCGACGGCGGGGCTGAGCAGGTGCATGGCCTGGTTGAACTGGGGGCTGGGGAACTGGGCCATGGCCTTGACGAGGATGTTGGTGATGATCTCATCCTTGATGCGGTCGGGGTTGAGCTGGTAGCTGTTTGGGGGAGCGTTAGCTCTCTTGTCTTGACAGTGCAATCCAACAGAAGATAGACGATATAAGAAAGATATGGAAACAGCTCTCAGTTATCACATAGTTGGCATCCTTAAAAGATCAGGTAATAGGAAACGTTTACAAAACGTCATCATCAAACCGGCGCGGGCACGCAAAATTCCAATGGAAATAAAAGACATAGGAAATAAATAAACACAACAACACTCTCTAAACTTACAGCTTCAGGAGTGTCCGGTTGGCGTTGCAGTCGCAGGACCGCTCCTCGCACTGCTGTGTCAGGTACGCCTCCAGGTGGCCGACGGCCTCGGGGTTGTAGCGCTCAAGGCCGTTGATGATGGCCGAGATCTGCTCCGGCCGGTCTGATGGGTCTTCGCAAGACATGTTGATGTGTGTGGGTAGGTGTAGACGGGGGGATGGGTGTCGGGTGAGGTGGTGATGATGGACGTCGTCGATGCTTTTGGCGGGGCAAGAGATTTGTTCAGTTTTACCTCCTCTTTGCCAGCGAGAGTTTTTGTGAAGAGCGGTGGCTGGAAGGGGACTAGCGCGGATTTCCAGCCATTTTTCAGTTGCTATTGTCCAGGGCAAAATATCGGTCACGTGCAATGTACCTTTGTACCGTCAATTGAGTTGTCGGCAGATGTACCAAAGTACCTTCGATGGCCTGCACTTGTACCTTTGTACACATCGAGCTCATCGGCATCGTCATAAGCTAGCCAGCCTCGCGTCTCAGTCAAGGTCGACAACGAGCTGCAAGATGTAGTCTTTTGTTTAAATCTCTTCTATTAGCATGAATTACGAATAAAAATGCCAAGTCCGGCGAAAAAGAGAAAACTCGCCGACAATGCAAAGGGTGGTCAGCCTCGAGGGCTGGAGTACTTCTTCTCGAAGCAACGAGAGAGTCCAGCTCTTGTGAGCAGGCCAGGAGGCGAGAGTGGTGATGGGAGTAGCAAGCAGACACCCGAGGTTGGACAGGATGAAGCTGGAGCTGCAGTGGGCTTAGTACCTGATGAAAATGCGGAGATGACTGACGAGGAGCTCGCCCGGAAGCTCCAGGCCGAATGGGACGAGGAACTACGACAGCACCAGGAAGAGCAGCAGCAGCAGCAAGATGTGCCGGCATTAAAAGAAGAAGAGCTTGCGAGTGAGGCTGCAAGCGAGATTATCAAGCCAACAGAAGCTCTACCAGCAGTACCAAAATCCAACACTCTCTCGCTCCAGTCTGTCACCACCGCCGACGACCTCATCACGGCCACCATTCCCCTCGACCAGAGCCCGCTCACCTTTGACACAGCCAGCTACATTCCCCTGCTCAAGAAACAGTGGCAAGGGCCGAGCTCTACAGAAGCAGAAGCAACCTACTCCCTCCTCACACGCTGCTTCGTCCTCGTCAACGCCACCCAGAGCCGCATCAAAATCGTCGACACCCTCGTCAACTGCCTGCGCCTGCTCATCGAGGCAGACCCCGACAGCCTGCTGCCCGCCGTCTGGCTCGCTACCAATGCTATCGGACCGCCCTATGCCGCGTCGCTCGAGCTCGGCCTCGGTGGCTCCGCCATCAGCCGCGCCCTCAAGCAGGTCTGCGGCCTCGACGCGCGCTCGCTCAAGACGCTGTACGACAAGCACGGCGATCCGGGTGATGTGGCCTACGAGGCCAAAAAGAAGCAGTCGTTTACGCTGCGGAGGCCGCGCGCGCTCACAATCCGCGGTGTTTACTCGTCGCTACTCAAGATTGCAGGGACGCGCGGGACCGGCAGTGCCGAGGCGAAGCAGCGCATCGTGGACCGGCTGCTGCAGGACGCGCGTGGTGGCGATGAGAGCCGGTATGTTGTGCGGACGCTGTGCCAGCACCTGCGGATCGGCGCTGTCAAGACAACAATGCTGATTGCCCTGTCGCGGGCCTTTTTGCTGTCGGCGCCTCCTTCTGCTGAGACAAAAGGGCGCAAAATGTATGCGCCGTCTGCACTGGCGGCTATGAAAAAGGAAGAGTTGACGGCCGTCTGGGCCGGTGCCGAGGAAATTGTCAAGGCGTGCTTTGCGCGACGGCCCAACTACAACGACCTCGTGCCGGCCCTCCTGGACCTCGGCGTGTGCGATGACCTGCCCGTGCTTGCGCGCTGCGGCCTCGCACTGCACATTCCGCTGCGGCCCATGCTGGGGTCGATCACACGCGACCTCGGCGAGATGCTGGCCAAGTTGCAGGGGCGATCCTTTGCCTGCGAGTACAAGTACGACGGGCAGCGCGCGCAGGTTCATTTTTCGCGTTCAGCCCAGAACAAAGTGTCTATATTTTCGAGACATCTAGAAAATATGACAGACAAGTACCCCGACTTGGTGTCGTTGGTGCCGCAGATGTGCAGCGCCGGCGTTGACAGTTTTATTCTCGAGGGCGAGGTTGTTGCCGTCGACGCCGCCACGGGTAAGCTGCAGCCGTTCCAGACACTGACGAGCCGCGCGCGCAAGGACGTTGAGATCGGCAGCGTCACGGTCAACGTGTGCCTATACGCATTTGACCTCATGTATTTGAACGGCGAGGCGCTCCTGGACCGGCCGCTGCGGGAGCGGCGGGAGCTACTGCGGTCGCTGTTTGCAGAGGTGCCGCGGCGGTTTACGTGGGTACAGAGCCTGGACGCGACGTCGGATGACGGCGATGCGATTTCCGAGTTTTTCCGGGGTGCTGTCAACGAAAAGTGTGAAGGCATCATGGTCAAGGTGCTGGATGACGAGGTCAAAGAAGTGTCTGAAACGACGGCGGAGAAGCCCGAGAAATCCGAAAAGAGCCGGCGAAAAGCTCTGCTGGCGACGTACGAGCCAGACAAGCGCTTGGACTCGTGGCTCAAGGTCAAAAAGGACTACGGCGCGACGTCGGACACACTGGACCTGGTGCCGATTGCTGCGTGGCACGGCATGGGCCGCAAGGCCAAGTGGTGGTCGCCCATCTTGATGGCTGTGCGCAACGAGGAAACGGGGTCCCTTGAGGCAGTGACCAAGTGCATGTCTGGATTCAGCGATGCATTTTACAAGGAGAACAGGGCATTTTACGATGACGGTGACGGTGATGAGGAGGAAGACAGTGGTGATGATTCTGACGACGACGACGAGACACAGGACGACGAAGCGAAAGAAGACAAAGCAAAAGAGGACAAGGCTAAAACAAACAACACACGCCGCACAAAGCCGGCGTATGTCGAGTACTACGGCCCCACGCCCGACGTCTGGTTCGAGCCCAAGGAGGTCTGGGAGATGGCGTTTGCCGACATCACACTGAGTCCGATATACACGGCCGCCATTGGGTTGGTGAGTGACGCCCGCGGACTCAGTCTACGGTTCCCGCGCTTCCTCAAGAAAAGGACAGACAAGGGCATCGACGAAGCCAGCACCAACACCTTTCTTGCCAATCTATACCGCAAGCAGTCCGCCGAAGCGCACGATCAAGCCGATTGATCTAGTTAATTGTATTGGATATACAGAACTAAAATCTACTCCTTCCATGCCCGGTAGACAATCCGCGCGCCGTACTTTTCGCCCTTCTTGAGAATCGCCATGTCCTTCCACGCCTCGACGTTGGGCGCGTTCACGTACCGGCTCGGCTCCACACAGAAGCCGGCCCGCTTGCCGCGCGCTGGCAGCCCGCCGACCGCCGGCACATCAATAAACTTGCCCGTGTAGAACTGGAAGGCTGGCTCAGTGCTGTAGACCTCGAGGTGGATGTTGGTGTCTGGGTGGTGTGCCGCGAGGTGGCGGCTGAGCGGCAGTGCGCGCGTGTCTACCTGCTTAGCATCGGCGGCGTCGCGCACGACAAAGCAGTCGTCAATGTCGGGCTCCACGGCGCCGAGTGTGAACGGCACGTTGGCCTGGGTCTTGGGGAAGACGACGGGCACATCAGACGTCGGGATGCCGCCGTCGTCCACAGCCAGGTACTTGCTGGCGCCGAGCTCGACGACGGTGCCCTCGATGGTGGGTGCGGCCGGGCCGCCGAGGTTGAAGTAGCTGTGGTTGGTCATGTTGATGACGGTCTCGTCGGCGCCATCGACAAGCTCAGCCTCATACTCAATCACCAAGACGGTCGCCTCGCCCTGGCCCTCGGCGTCGGACAGCGGCTGCTTGCCGACTGTGTATGTGACGGTCGCCTTGACGGTACCGGGGTAGCCCTCGTCGCCGTCGGGACTGACGAGGGTGAACTGGACGGACTCGCCGCCGGTGGTCAGGTCACCCGGGCCAAAGCCGGGGATGGTCTGGCGCACACCGACGGGTGTCGGGCCGTCCCAGGTCTTGTGGCCCCAGCCGGTGTTGCCGCCGTGCAGGGCATTGGGACCATTGTTGGCAGCCAGAGAGTAGGCCTCCTTTCCGTTCAGACCACCAGGAACCTTGATGGTGGCGCCCTCGAGGCGGTTGGCAAAGCGACCGATTGTCTCGCCAAAGTAGGGGCCGCCATGCTCAGCGTAGAGCTCAGTGGTGGGAAAGCCCTGGACGATGTCAATGCCGGCGATCTCAAAGTGCTGGATGATGGCGCCGCGCGCGAGGAACGTGAAAGCCGAGCCGCTCATTTTGACTCAAGACTTGAGTTTGGTGGTGTTAAAGATGATGTCAAAGCAAGTTAGAAGTATGACGCGCGAGGACGTCAATAATATATTACTTGATGTGGCAGGAGCTACTGGGAGCACAGCTTAAGCTACCCCTCGTGAATTTAGCCTATATGCGATTTGGTCATGCCTCGTTATTCCCGCTGGCGCATGTGCAGTTATTGGGTTCTAAAGGCAGGTATTTTGTCTTCTTTTTAGCATCGCCTTTGTTACAGAATCCATGAGATGGAAGCTCATCTACTTTGAATACAATGGAAGACTCGCCGAGGTCAACCGATGACCTCAGATGCGCGTGTAAGAGAGCGGGGCTCCTGCCAAGTTGGTGGTCATTACCAGTTTCGCGATGGCTAATATAAACTTAATTCAATTTTAATTCATAAATAACCCGTTACATGTCACGTGATGGGTCAATTGGCGCCACAGCGCCACACCACCTATTCCTCCGAGGGGCCGTGCACAAATCTTGGCGATTGAGTTGTGCACGGACACGGAGATGGCTGGGACGGAAGCGAGAGTGATGCTGAAAAGAGATGGAGTAGATGGAGCGGATGTATTTAAAGCCAATGGGAAGCAAAAGGCAAATTAATGGAGACTGCCAGGGAATGGAAACGAGTGACGAGACGCAAGCCGCGAGACGAGGGCATGTAGAAAAAGGAGGCCAAAAGAACCAGAAAGAGAGAATAAAACAGAGAAAAACAGGAGGAAATGAAGTGATCAAAAGGAAAAGTGAGTGATGAGAAGTGTGCTGGTATTATGGAGACGTTTGTAAAGTGTGAACAGGCAGACAGGACAAAAGTCAGCTCGGCGACAACAGTACTTTGTCTTTTGTGTTGTGGTCTGTGCATGGGACCCCTGAGCGTGCAAGCGAGCAGGGTATTTCAGGTCACAGTACTGAATACAGGTAAATGAAGCATCGTATTTGACATGCAAGGTTCTTTGTCGTATTTATGCGGGCCGTCTCAGAGTCAGGTCTCGCTTTGCCTGTTGTTTGTTTCTGTTGTTGTTCATGATCTTTTTATATATGTCGTATGTTACTACAATGACTGACATAATGGCATACGCAAGGGATATGCATGCATCTGTGGTGTAGCCTTAACATAAACTGAGATGGACTGAGCGTAATGTTGACAGAGATGATTGCAAACGGACAACTGCTGGTATTAGGAACTACCAACAGGCAACTGCCAGCTCACTCAATCCATCCAAACCAAGTCAAATCAAATCTAAAAGAATACGAAGATGAGATGAACAGGCTCGGATCGTGTTTGATGAGCCCCGGTGCGTAGGCTGACCTAGCTGCATCAGGGCACGAAATCGTACAATGTACCGAGAGCTAACAGACGGCGACTAGCTGATTCTCCTGAGGTATTATTAGTTATTACTTATTAGTCCAAGCCGTAATAAAGTTGGGACTTGTCTCTCTCCCAAGTCCCAACGCAAGACCGGAGCTGGACGTATGAGGCAAAGCCTGCTGAACAGACATGACCGTGAAAAAGAAATAACAACGCGGTAAAGCGAAAGCCAGAAAAGCAACGAAAATTGCCAGTAATTGACCGATAGTTTGAGTAGTTGTCTCTGATTATTTGCCTGAAATTGAATTTCAAAACACAATTAAATTGGTTAATAATCAGCGACGATGACAACTCCAGCAGTGCAGCAAGAGAAAAGAGAAAAGAGAATACAATGATACAGGTGACACGGAGATGGACCGGAGAGATGTAAACGAGCAAAATACTTCACTGGGAGATGAAAAGTCTAGATTAAATCTCCGGATGCCACGGCTGGAGCTGCGATGGAGTTGTTATGTAATCATAATTCCCGCCGTGAAGCAATTGACGCCAATTGATGACTGTTTTTGCTCCATTACTATTACATCATTGCATCAAAAAGGAAGGCCCGGTCGATGTTGCACCTTCCCGTGTGAGCCTTTTCAACCGTCGCGAATCCCACGACGCTCTTTCCTCAGAGTACTTACTATGTACACTTTCGCCTCGGCGCCCCTCTTGCCTCTTGGGTATTATTACACTGTTGCCGTTGCATTTTACGTTTTGCGTTCACACTTTGGGTTTTGCGGTTTGTTTGGCAGTTGCTCTCGTCGCTCCTGCCGTTGCCGACACATGCCACATCCTACTATCGTAATTGCCTAATCAATCGCCCATTCCTGCCATATCTGCCATCTGCCATCTTCCTCGATCTAATCTCAACCTCATCTCAACTTTGGCCATACTTTGCCGCACTTTTGGCCTCACTCGGACCCCGTCGCTACCGCTACTGCATGGCCTCTGGTCACTGCGACGCTCAATTAACCCGTTGCAACTTCGGCTGCGACTCTCGGATACTCACTCTATTCAGTATTGCCGTCACGCATCCTCCCGGCCATTCTCCTCGATTGCCTCGATTGCCTCGATTTCGCCCTCATCAACCATCCCTCGTCCTTTGCTCCCACCAGCCTACTCAGTACTCAGTGCCATCCGTCCCTGAACCTCCTTGCATGACTTGGCGTGCACTCTCTCTTCACTTCTTGACTCGATATATTACTGTCTTACCTGAATGGGGCTGTCTCACTTTGGCCACCACTTGACCACTTATTGCTTTTGCCTTTGCTCGCGTCGACAGCGCTCCAGCTCTCTCGGTCCCTCTTGCCTCTCCTCAGTAGCCTCTAGCACCGCCCTGCGATTCAGTAATACAACCTGCTACCCGCCGCCTAGTCCCAGTCCACTGCATCGACGACGATCCTTTACTGATCATTGCCTCTTTTCGCCTCGGCTGGATTCCGAGCTTAAGTCTACGCCCTGTACTCAGTATTGGTTGCTTTCTTAGTCGACTACAGTCAATTACACGGAGGACGTCCAAGTCGAGACTGAGACCTGTCTAGCATTTGTTTTGATTTGTGCTCACTTCTCGGTTGTCTCAGTCCACCCCCTCCTCGCACAACAGCCAACAGTATCGTCTTCTCTCTTTCAAGCAGTAATTCCAAGCCAACAAAGCCAGCAGCAGCCAAATCGACGAGCAACGTCTACATGCCAGACCTGGCCATCACTGCCCGTTTAACTCGATTGTCTCGCTCGCAACGCCTCCGCCAATGGCCTCTCGCCTGAGTTGCCTCACTACTCTCGTCTCCTCCTGCTCATCTCTCGTCTAAGCCGATGCAAATCTCCCTTGGCTCTGTTATTCCTCATACCTCGAGACAGTCGGCCTCTCCTCACGCTTCCCATCATTGCTCTTTACAGAGTGATCCCGACTTGGTTGCTCCCTCCTCTCTTCCTCCTCCCCTGGTCTCGTCCCTCCTCACATTTCTACCATCACCTTTCCCTCACTAATCACCTGTCAACCAACTTCCCGAGAGTTGATTCACCCCTGGACCCGGTTCTAATATCAAAACCTGGTTATTTTTATCTTTTCTTTTGTTTGCTTGCCGTCCAATTCGTTTCTTTTTTCGTCTCTTTTTGTTTCCTGCTTTGGTTTTGCTGCCACAATTCTCCTTGCATTTGATTTTATCTCTTTTATCTTTCTATTATTATTCTATTCTCGGATTTATCCCGTCCTCTACCCTCCCGCTCATCCCATACTTGTACTCCCCTTCCCCGGACGCAATGGCCCTTTCACGAACGATGCTTGCTCGGCATTAATTTATACGACACGAATATCCATGACATTTCGCAGTGCAACCGCATCTATCATATCGACGACATTACACTTCACCTCTCACATCAGACGACTCAACATTACACATCACCATAAGCATCACATCTCACCACACCCATGCGTTGCATAAACAACCGCCGGTCTGGCGACCGTCCGGCGCTGCCACGCATCCTGTCACGGGCAGCGTCGTCCATCTCTCTGGGAGGCAAAACCCTGACCGATGAGAGGCCAACCACCAGTCCAACAAGTACACACAGCACAGGAAGCGCATCCAGTACGAGCAGTTCAAACGGCGACAGTGCAAACAGCACAAACAGTACACACAGCACAAACAGCACAAACTACACAAGCACATCAAACAGCTTCAGCAGACGGCCAAAAATGTCTTCAGAAATAACAGCACCTGCAATACCAGCAATACCAGCTATACCAGCTATACCAGCATTGCCACCAAACACACGAAACCACACATACAATTCTACCTACAAAATCGACTTTGACCGTTGCATCTTTGGCTACGACGACAACGAAAAGGATCCCACTCGCTACGACGGCTACGCCACCAGCACGACGACGACGCTTCGCAAGGGATCTGGTACCGACGACGATGAGAATTCTCTCCGCAGAGACATGGCCGAGCATGCCGCGCGAGTCTGGGCACTCTACAACTCTGGAGCACCACTATTCACACGGGAAGTTCTCGAACGTCTGGCCCGGCAGCTCGACAACACACCAGGCGTGCGGTCTGGCCAGCACAATGTCGTAGTCGCGATCAAGGGTCTCGATGGCCGGCGCGTGCGTGTCCACACAGCATCCGGCACCTTTGCCGAGACCATCCACCCAGAGATTGTCCTCATGAAGTATGTCATCTAGTCAGCAATGCATTTCCTCGCAGCATACTAACCAACAGTGTCCGCCCTCAAATCGAATACTGGACAATCGAAAAGCTGACGGGCAACGCCCTGTGGCACATCCGCCGCTTTAACCCGACGCGCTCGTTTATGCCCGTCCGCATCACCCATATCCAGGAAGCCCGCTACCGCAACGCCGCCGGCGTCGTGAGCCAGACCGGCTACAACACCGTCGCCGAGCTCGCCACGACGCTCGCACAGCGCATGGTCTCGGATGACGCGATCATGAAACCCCTCGAGGACCCCAAGCGCCGCCGCAACCGCGAGCGCAGCGGCACCATCACACGCGACCCTGCCGCCGCCGACATCCGCGTCCTGTTCGCACACCACCGCGCCACCTGGGAGGCCAGCGAGGCCTGCCGCGAGCTGCGCGAGACGCTGTTTGCCAGTCTCGCACCGCAGCTGAAGCCGCGCGGCCGCGCCATTGTGCGCAAGATTGTCGCGTTCGCCTGCTCGTCCATGAGCGACGAGCTCAAGCCCAAGGACCGCGAGCGCCACGCCGTGCAGCACGCCATGCTGCTGACGGTGCGCGATGTCATCAAGCAGGTGCAGGCCGACATCTTTTTGCAGCAGCCCGTCGATGTCTACTGCCAGGATCCCATGTACACGCCGGGCGACATCACGGTGCTGGCCGAGAACGGCATCACGGTGCTCGACGACCCGCATGCGTTCCTCGCCGTCGACGAGACGACGATTGTTGTCGCGATTGCGCCGAGCGTGCCCGTGCGGCAGATTGTCGCCGACCTTGCGCGGCCCGCGGCCATGATCTGGGGTCGGCTGCAGATGCAGGAGAAGCGCAATCTACTTGGCGATGCGGACCTCAAGATCAAAAGCGGCAGCACCGGCAATGTTGCCACGACGGGCATCTCGGTTGACGATGCGGGCGGGTGGTCCGACCCGGCGTCGAGCCGCGTGCGGCAGATGCTGGAGTCGGGGTATGCCGAGTTTGATTTCCCGTGGGACCCGGCGCACTTTGGAACGGCGGACGGCGTGGCCGTGTATGTGCGCACGGGCCTGGACGAGGCGGCCAGTTTTGTGGAGGGCGGCGTAACGAAGCTGCCGCCGCTACAGGTGACGACGCTGAACAAGAAGCCGGCGGTGCTGCGCGCGACAGACGAGACGTGGAGCACTGTTTTGCAAACGGTGCAGCGGACGTTTTTGTGCCATGGTGAGAAGTGATTTCCATTTCCTTTTTGTTTCGTGTTGTTTCTCTTTTTTTGTTTCTCGTTTGGGATGCATAGATCTGGACGATCTGGTTTGGGCTGGTCTGGTTGCATGAATGGTTTTATTGGGCCTACGCCTCCTTTGGTTGTCTTTTGTTTTCATTTGACTGCTGTCTCATTTTCCATTTCTTTTGTCTTGTTATATCTCTGGCTGCTAGGCCTGGTTGGCTGGTTTTGGCTGGATGCCACGTTCGATACCCTATGGAAGCATGGCGTTTTTATTGTATTTTATCAATGACATACCATATATTGCATTACTATTATCTGAATCTTGTGAAACAATGATATCAGCAAGACGTAATACTCACTCTGCCGAATATACAGACCGGGGTGCCGCGTGCTGGTGTGCCCTGTCGATGCAGGCTGGTGGTTCGTAGAGTGTGCCACACCTTGTCGCGTCGCACAATGACGTCGATGCCACGTCAATATAATTCACATCTCGCAAGTCGGCAATCTCGATGCACGCAATTAATATAAATACAGCAGATGCTACAGTTGCAGTCTAGGATTCAGATCAACCAACAACTACTCAAACTACAATGTCTCAAATGTCGCAACCAGCTTCCTCTCTCCCCGATCTTGTCGGCAAGACTCCCAATGACACTGCCAACTCTACCGACACCGACTCTGCCGACTCCAAGACATGGTCCCAGTCGGCCCGCGACACATACGACTCGCTCTACACGTCGTGGGCACCGTGGGCCGAGGACCTGTACCTGCGCTACTTTACACGCCACAACAAGGCGTCCTATGCCACTGAGGACGCGCTGCAAAAGACAAAGGTCACCGGCATCAAGCAGGTCGACACGCTGCAAGACGGTGTTCACTCGCTAGTCGGCAGCCAGGTCGGCCAGGGCGGCCTACTGCAGCCTGTCGGTGATGCGGTGTCGCACCACGGCATCAACAGGGCCGAGCGCGAGGGCAAGGACGCGGACGGCTCGTATGTCCCTAGCAGTGTGTCCAATGCTGGCAGCACTGTTGTGTCGAGTGGTAAGAGTGCTGCCACCACGGTCGGCGGCGGTGTCAAGACCCTTGGCGGTGGCATTGGTCTCTTTGGCAAGGGTTAATTGTGCTGATTTAATGTGTTGTCATGATTTTCATGTCGACGTCGTCTGTTGGACAAAGTATATTGGCGAGGTAGATGATAACCCCAGTCTAGTTAGTAATAATTAAGAAGTAATGCTGTTTTCCCCACAATTCTTCCTGGCCACCACAACTCATAATGATAAGTTCAGCTCTTCTAGTACACAATTCCTGGCTAACCACCTCGATACACCCTGACTTTACTTTTTCCAGCTTTTAAACAAGCCCATACAGCCTTGGCAGCATCTAGTATCTTCCACGTAACCTTTATTGATTTCGATTTGGACACTGCTGCGGCGGTAAACATGGTCCTGTGCATTGCCGGAGCCAATACGGCCCGGGGGCTTGAAGCTACCTTCGCTGCCGTGGATAAAAACATCCTCAGTATCATAAGTTCTGTTTGATAAAGGTAGGCTGGGACGCGGACCTTGTGCCGGTGCCAGGTCTGCTCTCGAGGCCGCTCCTGGGTGCAATAATTTCGAGCTAGAAAGGCTGTCGGGAATATCGCTGGAAATTGCAGTCCACATATTTTCCCAGTCGCGGACCTCAGTATCGGCTGTCGGGTGTGATGAATAGTTCTCGGCAGTTCCAGGTTCGGGTGCGGGTGCGGGTGCAAGTGCAGGGTCGGAATCCTCTGACATCTCTTCGAAACCGCTATCGTTCAAGCCATCCTTGTCATCCTCGGGCTGTACATCGGTATCAGTCACGATGATTGTGCATTCGCATGGTTCTTCAACAGAGTCGATGTCCAACAACGCCGTGTCGCCAGAACTCTCGTCATCTTGATCGTCTCTGGCGGTGTGGACGCTGCCCTCGGAGGCACCGCCTTCATTCGATCCTGCACCAGATGCGCTTCCAGACCCCGATCCCGAATCCTTGGAGCGGTATTTTGTCGTTGTCGAGTACATGGGGAACCGCACATTGCCCGGCGCTTTGGCCTTCTTTGATCTGCATGAACCTGTCATGTCTGCAGTGTCCTGCAGTGAGCCCAAAGTTGTATCAGTATACGTGCTCTTGCCGCCCACGACCACCTTGAAGAAGCCAGGCTTGGCCATGTTGACCTTGCCGCTCTGGTCGCAGCCAAAGGTTGACTGCACATCGTCATAGGCAAAAGCGTATCCCCTGCCGTCGAGGTTGGCTTCGTGCACGATGCGTGCATAGTGATTTGTAATGTCATTCATGTAGAACGTCGTTGGGTCGACAGCTGGCTGGAAGCTTGACAACAAGAGTGTGGTGCGCTGGAAAGCAGCCGCCAGACGTGGCACAATGGCATTGTGAACAGATCGGTCACGGGCCTGGAAAGGACCCGAGTTGCAGCTAAATATATCCATTGTCGACGGCTTGTAAAACACTTCAATCTCCGGGTCGGTTGGCAGGCACTTGTCAGGCCCGGCAATGCAGCATGCCTTGTTCTTCGGGTAAAAAGTGAAGAGATCCGAGTGGCGGTCGACAACTCCCTTGAGGAGGCCCGCCGGACCCTGACTGTCGAGAAGCAGCGTGTGACCACAGCATTCGCTGCCAGCTTTGACGACCTTGTCCTCGCGGTAGTAGTGCCATACTGCATCAACATATTTCTCAAAGTAGCCATCAAACGATGCCCCAACGGACTTGCCGTGCATCGGGCTGAGAATGCGGAGAGGGGCAGGTGTGCCTGCATCGCTGTCCGACGAGGCACCATTGACGATAAGGCTTCCCCAGGGATAGCCGTCCTTGTTGGTCTGCTCACGCAGCTCCTGGCACGCGCGGTCAAATGCATCGGCCTTCATGCCCGAGACGTGCTGGATGTCCTTTGCGTTGTCGGCTCCCTTGAGAGTCAGGGAGATGGGCAGGCGTGGCACAAAGTCCACGTACGAGATGTTGGCAAAGAGCTGGTTCTTGTCGAAAGTGAGCTCGCAAAACGAGTAGTCAATGTCAATGTTGGGGTCTGCAGGGTTGAGGACCGACGGCTCGACGAGAGACACACTAGTCTTGCCACCGGGCTGGTCAAAGAGGGGGTTGAGAAAAAAAGTGAGCTTCTTGGGGCCGCGACTGAACTAGATGCGGCCGCCTGCAATGTGTGGAATCCGCACGGCGATAGGTCCCGTGTGCTTGGCATCTCTACCATGGCTGTTTCTTGCATTTCTTGAGATTTTTGTGCCTCTTGCTCTGCCGAGGGGGATGGCAATGTCGGCTCGGAGAGACTGCAGCCATTCTTCACAGGGCTGAGTGGCAGGGCGGTAGAGTGAGCAGCCGTCGGCCTTGAGCATGACGAGCTCATGGTTGTTGTCAATTTCGTAGCCCACGACATAGGCGTACACCTCGTCGTCGGAGGTGTTCTCCAGGTGGATGGTGAGTGAGTCGGGCATGGCCGCGTTAGGTGTGGTCTATTGGTCTTTGAGTGGGTGACTTGATTAGGGAGAGAGAGTTAATTTGCTGATGATGATACTCGAGATGTAGATGCTTGCTTGTCTATGAGGTAGAGTGAAGATGCTTGATGTATACTGGATCCTGCGTGATAAGATGCTGAGACGACTGGCAGTCATGGTGAAGATGAATGAGGATGCAGTTGGCAAGTTTGTTTGGGATTTGGCTCTGGCTCGATCATTGTTGTGATGTACATGTCGTAACTGCCTGTTCGGGCCGTGGCAATCACGGGGAAACACCCGAGAACGGCAAGACCGTGCAACATCGACAGGCAAGAGCAACCGGCACTATACGTACCCAACGTCAGGTGATCACAACGACATCCCGCGATGCTTCCAGTCACAGCTAACAAGTTGATCAATGCTTCAATTAATTATGCTATTATTTTGCTCTTCATGACAAGACTGTCCCAGATTACACCCGCTTCTTGACCTCGTCGGCAGCCTGCCGCACCTTGCCCTTGGCGTCCTCCTTGAGGTTTGCTGCGCCCTCCTTGAGATCGTCGGCCTTGTTCTCGGCGTCCTTCTTCAGCTCGCGGCCCTTGGCAGCAGCCTCGTTGCCGGCCTGCTCGGCCTTGCCGGCCGCCTTGCCCGAGGTGATGTCCTGGCCGACCTCCTTGACCTTGCCAGCGACGTTTTCTTGACTGTTAGCTTTCTATCGAACGAAGCGGAAAATTAAAACTCACCACCAATGTTGATGCCGTCGACGAGCTTGTCGGAGACAGTGCGGTTGACAGTCTTAAGGGTGTCCTTGACGGTGTCAGCGGCGGCCTCGGTGACGGTCTTGGGCCGTGCGACGGATGTCGAGAACGGCGCCGAGAAGGCGCCGACCTGGGGCCGGGCCGTGCGGGCGACGGTAGCCAGACGGCGGGTGGAAATGGTAAGGAACGACATGTTGTTAAATTGATTGTGTTTGGTGTGTTTTGATGCAAAGTCAACCAAGAGCTCTTTCAGCTTTCAGAGAGCTCTCCCGCCTTATATATACGCAATGATGTCATGTTCCTGGGTATGACGTATCGGTTACTAACAGCAACCAGGCTGCATCCAATGCTGCAAACGAGCAGGACACTAGACACTGACACAAGACAATAGACAGACTACGGAACAACACAAGACAAAGAGCAAAAGTACTGTCGCTCCTCTAGACCGAGTCGAGCTACAGCTTGCCTTCTTTCACTCCAGAGCTCCACTGACGTCCATTCCCTTGCCTCGATCTCGATGTCTCATTAGTGGACACTCGCCTTGGATCTGAGAAGTGAGAATAAAGGAATAGGGAATAGAGCGGCCCATGGTCTGGATTATTCTGCAATTAGACAAATGACTAAAATGCACGCTGTCTGAGCTACATGTGCTGCATCCTTCAGTGCTTCTCCGAATCGGCTGCTTTCAGTGCTTCGTCTGGCATGTCTCAACCCATCACATGCCTCGCTGATCACTTTGATTCGCTGTTGTCTTTGCTTGCTTTGATTTACTGCTTTCATTTTGTTTTATCCAATCACATCGTTTACAGACTACCGTCCCTTGAACTCGGGCCGCCGCTTTTCCGCAAACGCCTTGAGCGCCTCGTTGCGGTCCTCCGTCGCTACGACCCGCTCGTACATGCTGTTCTCCACCACCTCTGCCGGGTACTGCACCGCCTGCAGTGCCGCCCGCACCGCCACCGGGCCGCCGCTGCAGATTTCCTGCGCCAGCCGTACCGACTCGGCCAGTGCCGCGCGCCGCGCCGTCTCCATCACGGCCGCGTACTTTTTGTCCTTGTCTTCTTTTGACTCTTTGCCGTCTTTTGACTCCTCGACGGCTGTGTCTACCTGCACCAGCCGGTCGGCAATGCCCAAAAAGTAGGCTTCGGGCGCGGCCACACGCCGGCCTGTGATGATCATGTCGCGCGCGCGGCCGACGCCGATCAGCATGGGCAGGCGGTAGGTCCCGCCGGCGCCAGGAATAATCCCCAAACGCGTCTCGGGCAGGCCAACGACGGCGTTGGAAGTGAGGACGCGCATGTGCGTAGATAGAGCGAGCTCGAGACCGCCGCCGAGCGCGACCGACGAGATGGCGGAAATGGTGGGCACGGGCAGGGCCTGGAGGGCTGTAAAGGTGCCGCGTAGGTTGGACAAGAAGACGGCGGTCTCGTCGGGCGTAAATGTACGGCGCTCTTTGAGGTCGGCGCCGGAGCAGAAGCACGAGTCGAGGGCGCTGGCAACAATGAGGGCGCGCGTGCTGTTGGCGTCGGGCGCGGTCTCGTTGCCCTTGTCGTCGTACTGCTGGGCGACGGCATCGATCTCGGTGCGCAGGGCGGTCAGCAGGGCGCGCGAGATGGCGTTGCGGGCATCGGGACGGTTGATCTCAAGCACGCGGATGTGGCCCGAGCCGGGAGCAGGCAAGTCGGTGGCAATGATGAGGGGTGTCGTCGACGAGGACGAGGACGAGGCTGCAGACGAGTAAAATCTCGGTGTCCAGGAGGGACGGCGCACAGAGGCGGCCGAGCGTGTCAGCGACAGCGCAGACAAACGGAGCGACGACATTCTGGTTTTAGTCTCCAAGTCCGACAGTGTAACCGACGGTATGCTAGAAGTGAAGAACTCAAGCTGACCTGAGATACCTGCGGCTGCCCTCGGCTCTTCGTCCGGGGAAGTGGGGCGCCAGAATCTTGACTTTACAGCTTTTACAGCACGTATTACTGGGTATTACAGTGGCTTCCCAAACAGGAAATTTCACCTGCGGTGACCTCATCGATGAGTCAGCATCGCATTCAGCTCGCACCGCTGCTCTCTTGGTTCGGCTTCTAATTTCCAGTCCTACATTCTACATAGGCTCGACTTGATAAGATCGGCTGCTTTCTCCGCAACAGCATACACCGTCTGGCACGTGTTCGCCCCGGGCAGTGTCGGAAAGATACTCGCATCCACAATCCGCAGCCCGTCAACCCCATACACCCGCAGCTGCTCGTCCACGACACCCCCGAGCTCGAGGGGAAGCATCGCACACGTCCCGGCAGGGTGGTACTCGGACGGCGAGATTGTCTCGGACAAATATCCCACCAGATCTTCCTCGCTGTTCACGTAATCGCCCGGCGACAGCTCGACCGGTGCATACTTGGCGTTGTCGGGATTCTCCATGAAGAACTGGCGCGTGTACCGGATCATGTCGGCCATGATGGCGCCGTCGATGGGATTCGACATGGCGCGGTAGTCTACCAGCGGTTCAAGGTTGTACGGGTCCGATGGGTCAATGTTTACGGTTCCGCGGCTCGTCGGGTGCAGCAGCACCATTGGCCCAGCGCCGCCACTGTTGGACAGCACGTTGTTGTAAAAGGCCGTCTTGTTGTGCTGCAGCGCTGCGGCATACGACTTCATCTGTGCGGTATAGCCCGCTGCCACAGTCGGGTGTGTGCCTGCGGGCAGATAGTCTGTGTGGTTTTGGTGCAAAAGGCTGGCGGCTACCTGGGCCCAGCGCGGCGAAATGACGGGGAACGGCAACCAGGCAGCGGCATTGCCGATGCCGAGTGAGTTGGGGCCGGTGCGGTTGGCCTTCCACATGGCGTCGGACCACGCGCGAAACGTTGCGTTCAAGAACATGTCGGCACCTGTTGGGCTGAAGCTGGCGGTATAGTTGGTCAGCGTGAAGGCAGCCTGCAGCATCGGATGGTCCTGAAAGTTCTGACCAACGCCGGGGAGGTCGACTTTGACGGCGATGCGGGCTGATTCAAGGAGAGAGCGCGGTCCAAGGCCGCTCAGCTGCATGATCTGTGGGCTGTGTACACCTCCGGCAGCTAGGATGACCTCGCGCCGGGCAGCGACGAACGGCCCTGTCGAGGTCGAGTTGGCCGTGGCGTTGCCTTTGAAAAAGACGCCCGTGGCAACAAGGCGTCCCTTGGCGGTGTCGACAGCAATGTGGTCGACCTTGGTGCGCGTCAGCAGGTGGTAATTGCTTCGGTTGGCCGCCACAGTGTGGTGCCCCGTGCGTGCATATGACCGCGTCGCCGAGTGCTGCTCCATAAACGACGGGAACCAGTATACTCCCGGCTCGCCCGCGCCGCTGTCCTCGGGAAACTTCACCCCGGGCATGCTCCGGAACGCCGCGACCTGCTGGCTCGTGCCCGGGAACTGAAACGACGGCCAGCCCGTGTACACCCCAGACGTGTTGCCCCAGAACGATGTGTTGTATACGATGCCCGCCGATGCCGCCACATCCGCCAAAGGGGGTTGGAAGTGCAGTGCTCGGCGAAAGTATGGCAGCAGCGCATTCCAGTTCCATCTTCCGTTTGTATCCTCGCTGCGCTCCATTTCTTTACTGTCCTCGCCCTGCCCGAAGAAAGACCCCCATCGATCATAGTCCTCCGCCGTTCCGCGCACAGTCATCATCGCATTCACCGCCGAGCTGCCGCCCACCACCTTGCCCGCCAGCACGCCCGCCGTCCTGTTCTTCAAATGCACCTGCGGCACCGACTCGATCGCGTACATGAACTGCGCGTCCATGCCCTGAAAGCCGCCCTGCACGGCACTAATGCGTGGCGAGTCGACAAGGGCGCCGTACTCGACCACCAAGACAGTTGTATTGCTGTCTTCGGTCAGGCGGTCGGCCACTGTGAGGCCAGATGTGCCGCCGCCGATAATGACATAGTCGTACTCGGGAGCGACATCACGGTGTCCGATGACATGCCAGCGGCTGGGCCGAGAGGGCAGTGCCAAGCACGACGAGAAGAGTGCCGCAGCTGAGAGTGTCGACAGTCGAGGCATAATGGCAGTCGGCGTTGGATTTGGGATAACTCAACTCGAGGGCTGCCTGCCACGACGTGATATACATATACTCCCTCTTATGAATACTACAGGCTGATGTTCATTTCCTGCCCATCTGTCTTCCTATGTAAGTCACTTACCGTAAAGTATTCCCCGCAAAGCTTGTTTGTTCCCGTCTTTATATCGGAGTCGGCTGCTCTTTAGCCGATGCTTGATTGATTTCTGTTTATTGATCTCTCGTAATAATTTGTTTTATTTGTAGTGTCCAAATAAAGACAAGCCAAGAAAATAACTTACAAAAATAATAAACAAAATAAAACTGGAATTAAAATCAAAATCTATATCAAAATCGAGAACAATAACGAGATAAAATTCATAAAATCATGCTGTAAACATACCGCCGGGGATATAACTAAAACAAACAAGAAAGAAACAAAAAAAGAAACCAGATATCATACCAACGCCGTCATAAGTCGTCAGTGTCTCTACCCTACTGCTCCTCGTCGCCCTCGCCCAGCTCCTTGACCAGCTCCTCCGTCACAAACTCCTCGTACTCCTCCAGGTTCTTCTGCACGTGCATCTTGAACTTGATCACGTCGTTTAGCATCCGCATAATCTCCGTGTGCAGCTCCTCCCGCAGCTGGCCCGCCCGCAGCGTCAGCTGCTCGTACTCAATGTTCGTGTTCATCTCGCGCTGCTCCATCAGCTGCACAGACTCGCTCAGGCTCGCCCGCATCTTGGCCAGCTCCTTCTCCATCTTCTCAATCTGCGTGTCCGACGCGAGCCGCTGCGCCGTCGTGACCTCCTTGGTCTTCTCGTGCTCCTGCTCCGCCGCACGCACCCGGTGCTCCAGCGCCTCCACTTCGCTGCGCTTGTCCTCCATCGCCTCCTTGATGCTGTCCAGCAGGTCGTGGTCCTTCATCATCGACTCCAACGCCACGCTGCGCCGCTCTGCCACCTCCTTGCGTAGCGCGAGCAGGCTGTTCTTAACGGCGCCCCGCAGGTCAAGGTTGAGAATGTGCGCGGGCTGGTAGCCCGTAACCGCATCGACCAGCAGCCGGTCGCTCTCGAGGTTGCCGCTGTCCATGCCGCTGCCGCTGCCGCCAGCACCGTCGCTGTCCACCTTGACGCGCAGCTCGTAGTCCTTGCCCTTGGCATTCGCCGCCGACTCGGGAATCAGCGCGTTCTGGTAGGCTACCGTGTTGTATCGGTCAACAGTGCGCTCGAGCTCGTCCAGCCGCCGGCTTGCATCCAGCTCGCGGTCCGACACCTTCTTCTTGGCATCCTCCAGACGCTGCCCTGCCGCCTCAATGCCCTTTTGCAGTCGCTCGCGCTCAGAGTTCAAACGGTCAATATCCGCCATGCTGATACCCTGATCGTCGACGGCCTGCCGCAGACTGCGCTGCTCGCCTTCTGCCTCCAACACCTCATCCTGCAGCTTCCCCAGCTCCTCTTGTAGTTGTGGGATGCGGGACTCGTACTTTTCGCACCGCTGCAGCGCCAGCTCGTTGTACTCCTCAAACTTGACCTTGTCCTCCTCCATGATCTTGAAGTGGTCGTCCAGAACGGCCAGGTCGGGTGTCGACTTCTCGAGGTCGGCAATGTCTTTGAGCAGCTTCGCGTGCTCGGCCTCTAGCTCTGCCAATTCTTCTTCGTGCTTCGAATACGCCTGGTCGAGTTGCCGCGTCATGACCTCAATGTGTGGTTGAAGGAGCCGGGCCAGCTGCTCGGCCTCGTCTGCAGGGCCGTTGTCACCAGCATCTGTATCCATGGCAAGCCAGTCTTGGTACGAGTGTGCAATAAAGTCGAAAGTGATGTGGTCTGCGATAACATCTACACCGGCCTCGACACACACATCATCATACCGGTTGTTGGAGTAGCGCTCAAGCATCACAGCGAGCTCCATCATCCAGTGCAGCATGCCCAGGAAGGTACCCCAGTTCTGACCACCCACAGCCGCAATTTGACTCTTGGTGATGCCCTTCTCGTAAGGGTACCGGATCTGCTTCATCAGAACGGGCACCTCCTGGTCAATGCTCTTGAGGAACCGGTAGTTGGGATCGATGCGGCGGTACAGCCACTGGAACATGCACACAAAGTCCTTTTGTGTTGGCGACTTAATGACGTTCTGCGACAAGGTGTGGCTCATCTCGAGCTCAAAGTTGTGCTGCGTCAGGTATTCGATAACCTCCTGACCGATGCGTGCAAGGTATGAGCGGTCCCGCAGCGGCCGCGGGTCGCGCAGCGCGCCTGCTGGTGCTGGTGCTTGTGAAAAGAAGCTCTGGTGGCTGCTGCCACCCATCGATGTCATGCCGCCCATACTACCCATGCTGGCGCCGCCCATGCCCACGCCAATCGACTGCCGCCCGCCGCGGTAGACGCTGCCCCTTCTATCAGCAGCGCCGCCCTCAGATGCGCGGCTGGGGCCAGGTGTGAAGGGACCAGGACGCATCGACTGGCGTTTGGCAGATGCAAGACCCATATCGGCGAGTGACGATGGGCGCGTTGGTGCTAGCGAATGGCGCGAGCCGGACATGGAGCGCATGTGTGTGTTGCCACTACCCGAGGTCGAGAATGGAACGGCGGCGACATTGCCGTGTGCCGACGAGTTGGAGCGCTTCATGGAGGAGTGCGGTGCGGGGATGGCCGAGTTGAGGTTCAGTCCGCCTAGGGTCTGCAGAAATGTGAGTATACTGTAGGGAACACAGCTATAGAAAAACAGAAAAGGGGTAATCAAGAACTCACCTCTCTAGGCCGGCGGACGCTCCAGTGCCCAGTGTCTTGGGACATTGTGATGTAGTGGGATGTTTGCGCTTTTCGGTGTTGTTATAGGAAGAATACTAAATGATGCGCGCAGGTCGTAAAGTCGCGTTGGGCGGTGGCTGCTGTTGGCGACGCTGGTGTAGATGTCGAGTTGCCGCTGAAAAAGTCGTGATAGTCGCGTGGGTGCCTATCGCGTCGATGCAGAAAAAGGAAAGTGGGCGACGAGTTTATCGCAAAGGTGAACCTAAAGAGCAATTGCGACAACAGAGGGGAAAGAGTGGCCGACAGGGCCCAAGGGGGAAGTGGCCGTTGCCCCGTTGTAAATGTAAACAATCAATGGAGGAACTGATTGGCGGGTCTCATACTAGATTATGTCAGCAGTACTCGTATTATATAATCAACGCGTGAATGACGCGTCACGTGTAGCCCACTGGCGATACATTCCACAAGTACCAGCGTACCCACATCCACGTGATCATTTTCAGTGCCGCTGCCTCGGTCCAACCCGGCCACCTCAATTTCACGAGACACGCTCACACGCCTCCGCACACTACAGAGTGCTACGGAGTATGACCACTTTCTCCACGTCTAAAAAGGAGTTCCACCACGCGGTAAGCAGGTCTCCATTCCAGCTCTAATCTCGGCTTGATTGTGAATTAGACCTATTCGTCTCGTGCTTCTCTTCCCCATCTTCCGTCAGTCCCAACTTCGGCCTGCTGTCGACCGCCACCGTCTTCATCCGACCAGCCTGTCACCCAAAGTCTATCCAGCTTGTCTGGCCAGCAACATCTCCAGCTCGGGTCATCAAGGCATCGACCAAGTACATCGACATTCCAACCACCATGACCATCCGCGAGGACCTGGTCGCCTCGGCGGCCAAGTTTCTCCAGGATCCCTCGGTCGCCTCCTCGTCGCCAGAGAGCCGCGCCGCCTTTCTAAAGGCAAAGAACCTGACCCCGGAAGAGGTCGCGGCCGCTCTTGCGCGCGCCGGCCTCGATACGCCCCCGTCGTCGGTCGTGTCATCTCCATCCCAGTCACAACAGCCGGTTCCGTACCGCCCCCAGCAGCAGCAGCCGGTACCCCCTCAGTTCTACGGCCAGCAGCCTCCATATGGCTGGCAACCACCACCGCCACCACCCGAGGCCATGCCGCGCCGCGACTGGCGTGACTGGTTCATCATGGCAACTGTCGTCGGTGGTGTCGGCTATGGCCTCTACAGCATGACCAAGGTACTATTGCTCTTTTCTCGTTTTTACTGCTGAATACTAACCAAAACAGAGATATGTGTACCCCCTCGTTGCGCCACCGACCCCCGACCGCCTCGAGCAGGACAAGAAGGCCATCGACGATCAGTTTGAGCGCGCCTTCTCGCTCGTTGAGCAGCTTGCCAAGGACACCGATGAACTCAAGTCCGCCGAGAAGGAGCGCACCGAGCGCCTCGACTCCGCCCTGACCAATCTCGAGAGCGTCATCTCCGAACTTAAGACGGCCAGCAAGCGCCGCGAAGAAGATGCTGAGCGCCTACGCGACGACGTCCGCGGCCTCAAGGATGCACTCCCCAAGGCCCTCGATACGCAGCGCGAGGTTACTGACGGCCGCCTGCGCGAGGTCAACACCGAGCTCAAGGGTCTGCGCACGCTCATCGGACAGCGGATGGGCAACGGTGCCTCTGCGCCGGCCACCAACAGCTACTCTGCCACCAACGGCACCAACGGTGTTGCCAGCTACCTGCGCCCGTCTAGCACCGCGGCCAGCACGTCGGCTCCCTCTGTTGTGTCTGTCGAGAGCGAGGCCGAGAAGCCTGCTGAGGCTGCGCCTGTTCCCGTTGCCGCACCTTACAACACGATCTACACGCCTTCCGCCGGCGTTACTCCTACCCCGGCTACAGCCTCGGCCTCCGGCAGCACTGGCTTGCCGTCGTCGACTGGCAGATCGATCCCTGCTTGGCAGCGTGCCATGAAGCCGAACTCCGTGCCCGTGGCTTCGAGCGCATCCTCGCCCGCCACCACTGCCACTGACACCCCGTCCATCACTTAGGATGCTGCACTGGACGAACATTTTCAGATGAAGCCGCGGCCACCAGGCGCGCGACGAATTCGGCGGAACTGATGGCAGTCAGGCTGACTTTGAATGTTGATTTCAAAAATTCTTTTTAATTTTATAGCGACGGTTCGTGCGGTTTTTATGTCTGTATTATAGCATTTACTTTCCTTTCTACCTTTGTCATTCTTCTTTTATCATATGTTTCTGTCTAATCTCTTCCTGTCCACATTTGTTCCGTCATTCACGCCCTCGTCGATGATTCCAAATTGATTACTGTGCATATTGTCCATTTGATGATAGTGACGTTGAATAGAAAGACATGCGATCAAACGCACCTTCCTTACAGACCTTCCATGTGCAAAGCTCTTCCAAACTCCTTCCCAATTGATCCATTTAGCCCATCGTGGGGAAAGAAGGATGTGCGCAGTTTCTCGAGCTGGTAGCATTGCAAAAGTACCTGCCTCTTTGTGCCGCTGTGCGCATCGTTCTTACCCCAAATTGTTAGTCGTACCTGCCTCGGCTTGTGCTTCTTGCCCCTAATGGAATCAAACAGCTTAGGGGGCTACATCAACAACGTTCTCTCGCCCCGTCACTCTTATCCTCCCTCCCTCGCATTTTAACTTCTTTCTTTAGTCGATAGCTTCATCTTTCACCTCAAATTCATCATATTTCCATCAGACGCTGTTAGGGCCGGAGATTTGCAGTCACCTGTCCAATGCGTATTTGAAACTAATCTGTCAATCTAACCCTATCCTCGCCTCAATCCTGCAGACCTATTGATAGCCAAAAGCACATAGAAAGTTACGAAATCTACTCTTGTTTTCAAGCATCAACAATCGTTGCCGTCGTCATCTCAGTTGTCAACACGCTCATCTTATTGCGCCCCCACAGCGTGCGTGGTGGAGAATCGCCAATCTTCAGCTAGTCTAGCCGTTACATCCAGCTGGGGCTCAACGACAGCTTCAAACAGGGGCATCTTGAAGACGCATTTCGCGACAGCTCAGTTTTATTTTATTTTTGAATTTGGAGTTCATCAAAATTCAAAATTCAAAAGAGAAAGTCTGTCCTGACATTTAGTCTAGAACATGTCTGTCTCAGGAGAAAATGCGACCATTGATGCCGATCTGGCATTCCAGGACGGAGGCGATGAACCAGCCGGCTTGTCCATTGTTGATCGCGTCAACCTCGCTTTGATAGCTCTCCCCGTGGCTGCCCGTACTGCGGTCCGCCATATTTTGGGCTCATCAAAACCGTCCGAGTTTCTCGATCTCAAGTCGGAAATCATCATTGCCGTTATTCGCGCCATGGCCGTGCCGCAGAAGCCTCCATTGTCAAAACTCCCATTCATGGGCTCGGAATCCAGCGCACCCAAGGGCTCATCTGACGCCCAAACTGTGAATTCGGGTGCTAGAAGCATTTCCGAAGCACAGCACCTGCTCAACGCCGACAAGGGTGTTTGTGGCACTCTCTGGGTCAGCAAGTACACGGCGCCTGGTGGCGCCAACGGCCAGGAGAATGCCGATCTATGCAATGCGCTGGCTGACGTCGTTAAGCGTCTGTACGCCGAGGAGGGTGACGGCCGTGACGGCCGGGCTTTCCCCGACATCAAGTGGCCCGAGGTTGTTCCTGTGGAAGCCGAATGGACCGGCCACCGCACCGGTGCCAGAGAGGGTGCTACTCTCCCCACATACACCGACGAGCCTGAGCGGTACGATGCCCTCATGAGCCATATCACTGCACCCCAGCCGACGACTGTTCTCTTCCTGCATGGCGGTGCCATGTACCTTCTTGATCCTGCGACGCACCGCGATGGCACACACACACTTGCCCGCCAGGTCGGCGGCCGGTGTTACTCTGTGCGTTACCGCCTGGCTCCTCAGAGTGCCTTTCCTACTCAGATCCTCGATGCTCTGGTTTCATACTTGACGCTTCTGTACCCACCACCAGGCGCTTTCCACGAACCGGTTCTCGCAAAGCACATTGTGTTTGCCGGCGATAGGTATGCAACTTTATATGATTTACTGCCATTTGATGTTTGGATTCTAACAATCTAGTGCGGGCGGAAACCTATGCTTGGCTCTCACGCGGGTGTTGATGGAGTTTCAGAAGCACAACACTCGTGTTATGTGGCATGGCAGCAAGCGTCAAGTTCCCCTGCCAGCTGGTCTTGCACTTAACTCGCCGTGGACGGATGTGACTAACAGCTCACCATCATGGCAGCCATCGAGCGAGTCCTGCCGGCCAGAATTTGACTATCTGCCACCAATGCCCGTGCCAGGATCAGACGCGCTCAACCGGCCGGCCTGTGAAGCCTGGCCTGCCAACCCACCTCGTCGCTTCATCTACACAGAGACAAGCCTCGTTACACACCCACTGGTCTCGATGTTTATCAGCAATGCAGACGGCTGGCGTGGTGCACCTCCCATGTACGTCTGTGTAGGCTGGGAGATGCTAGCTGATGAGATTTGCTTTTTTACAGCGACACGGCTTTACAATGGTGGCAAAGGCGCAAAGTCGGTGACCTTTGAACAGTACGAGGCGATGCCTCACTGCTTCGCTCTGGTTCTCCCACACATTGCTGGTGCTAAGCGGTGCTTTGACGGATGGGCTGGCTTTATCCGTCGTGCCGTGGAGCAGCCCGAGACTCTGACCCAGTCGACATTTACACACATCAAGGCAAAGACACTAGAAGAGTCGGCCATTGAACCGGAGACTCTGATTCCGTACACGGACGAATCAATCAAAGCAGTTGTCTCCGAGAGGCTTGCCCAGGTGGAGGCTGAATGGGTGTCTAGCCAGTCAGCATGAGGACGACAAAAGATTAGGGGATAGACATTACGATGCATTTTACGATACACAACACACATTGATAGCGATAGCGTTATAGAATATGAATACACTGTATTAATTCAAGTTTTAGCTAGAATCCCATCAAGTACGCCATGATGCATTGCGGTGTCATTACGCTGTCTAAGTTTGTTTTTGTAGCCTGAGCTTTGGTATCGAAGATGGTAATAGGGAAGAGAGAAGAGACAGAAGAAGGCGAAAAAAGAAAGCAGAAATAACCAAAAAGCAGTCTAATTACGCTGGAATACGCGCTCGCCAAACTTCCAGACCTCGTCAATGTGCAGGCGTGTGTTGACGACACCGACACCACCGGCAGCCGAGGTGGCTGTGGCAGCCATGGGCGATTGCGGCGTCTCGAGAACCTCTTCAGCCGACAGCACAATCAGATCGGCATCGGCGCCCGGCTCGAGCGTACCCTTTTGGCCGTCCAGACCCAGCATCGCCGCCGGCGTCGACGTGACTGTGCGCAGCGCCTGCGGGATTGTCGCGCCGGTCCAGTTGATAAAGTTCTCGACGCACTCGATCAGCGTGATAGTGCTGCCGGCAATAGTCTCCGAGTTCTCGAGCAGAAGCACCTTGCCGTTCTTGACCAGCTTCATGTGGCGGTCGCCGTTGGTCCAGTCGTAGGGCCCGTCGGGGCAGCCGACCATGTGCATGGCATCCGTCACAAGAATAAAACCGGCGGGGTAAGCGTTGTAGGCAATCTTGACGGTCGTCGGGTGCAGGTGGATGCCGTCGGAGATGACGCCGTAGTACGGGCGCTTGGTGGGCGCAAAGTGTGCGGCATTGCTGCCGGGCGATGCAGGGGCACCCTCGTCGACACGCACGAGCGGAGTCTCGCCGAGCACGCCAAAGATGCCGGGGTTGCGGTGGTGCAGCGGGCGCATTGCATTGAACAAGTGTGTGATCATGGTGGCGCCGTGCGTGATGGCGGCAGCGGCCTGCTCGTAGGTGGCTTCGGAGTGGCCGATGGCGCACACGACGCCGCGACGCACGAGCTCGGGGAAGACGACGTCGGCCATGTGGCCGATCTCGGGGGCGGCAGTAATCATGCGCACAACGGGCTTGGTGGAGCCGTCCTCGCTGCCGAGGTTGTCCTCGCCGTACATGTCCTGGACATCCTTGAACGTCACGGCCTCCTTGAAAACCTCGGGGTTGTGCACGCCGTTCTTGGTGGGGCTGAGGAAGGGGCCTTCAACGTGGGCGCCGAGCGACTCGGCACCGTCACGGGCAGCGCCGCGGATGGGTGCGAGGTAGGGCAGCACCTTGTGGTAGAGCTCGCTGGTCTGGCTGGTAACGGTGGGCACGTAGGCAGTGACACCGGTCTCGACAAGCTTGCGGTTGAGCGCGTGCATCTCGCGCTCATAGCGGGCCTTTTTGGAGCCCTCGTCGCCAAAGAGGGTAGAGAAGTTGAAGCCAAAGGCGCCGTTGAGCTGGCACTCAATCATGCCAGGGGCGACGATGCGGCCGCCGAGATCGACCGTCTCATCGGGCAGCACATGGTTGTCGTAGAAAGCTGCCTGGCTGCGCACGATCTTGCCTGTGGTGGAACTTATCCAGAGATCCTGCCAGACGAGGTCGTTGCCGCGAACAAGACGGCAGTTTGTGAGCTTGGTGATGCCACGGGTGCCGGGGGCCGTGGGCGACGAGGGGGTGGTGGTGATGGGTGAGGCCGGTACGGCCGTTATTAATGAGGGCATTTCGAGTCTTGATATGATGTCACAGGATTAGACTGGTCTGTTGACTAGAGACGGAAACCAGAAAAAGAGACGTGAGAGAGCAGACAGTGAACTTGAGGATGATAAGAATATATATGGCCACCAGAATCACACTATCTAGCGTCGACGACGTACCTGCCGTCACAAGCCAGAAAGCAAGTCACTCGCACCTTCCGACATCCGCTGTTTCTCTATTCTCCTTTCGTCACCAGATTATTACTCTGCTCACTCCCCTGGAAACTGCTGTGCTGCTCGCCCAGCACAGACAGGCTATCAGGCAAAACCCGGCTACCTCCACACGCAACATGCCCGCCACTAACACTGAAACAGTGGAAAAGTGGTAAGAGTGTCAAAGGTAACAAAACACCGGCCGGCGCCACCGGTCTAGTCTCCCACAGGCCTTCCGGTGGCGGCTCTTTGACAACAGAGGTCGAGTACAGTGAGTACAGTGCGCGTTGTTGTGCAAGACCACAGTATATGCACTGTACTGACACGGCCACGCACCGACAATCTGGTACGCCGTCTCGCCTGATAACAACGTCGGCATTGGGCCGATGACGATGGTAGAGACGCGGAAGAAAAGGGAAAAACTCATTCGATGCTACTACTCCTTCATAGGCATGTAGCACGTCGAGTTCGTAGGGCATCTGGGGTCTGGTGTCGGGACTTGAGTGCTTGGCCGCCTATCTGCTCTGTGCGATGAATGACATGTAACGTTGCCGGATGCACTGTGCTTGTGTCTGTAGGGAAAGTGGGCCAGAGTGGCCTACCGTTTTGATATGAGCAAGATGTAGCACCGTCTTGCAAAAGCGACCCACCGTTTAGACCCACCGTCTCGCTCCCGTCACTAGCGCCGAACTAGCCGCCCCGCACTGTAATACTGTGTGCACGGTCTGTGGGCTCCGTTTTGGAGTTGGGATGCTGCTATGGACGATTATGGATTGGAGGATCGCTCTTGCCTGTTCAGGCCAAGCCATGCACCCTCACAGGATTCACAGCCTAGCCAATCACAGCCCGGCGCGCACCCAACCTCTAACCTCGCTCGAAGCTCTCACGCCTGCGCGCTCTCTATCAACGTCGCCGGTCGCCTCGTTGCCAATTGCCCTCTGCCCTCTTCAACCACACACAGCCGTCCACTTCTCCCTCTCGCAAGTAGTAAGTTGCATCTCACCACCTGCTGCTTTGCACGCCACCTCCACCCCGACATACGGCAAGGCTCCGCTCTCCTCCTCGACTGCGAGCAACCAAGTCCGCCTGTCTTCAACCTCCGAGTAAGCACACCTGTATGAAGACCCATAGCTGTTTCTCACAGTGCTGTGCCCCTGGCATTACTGTTGAACTAGCTCTGCAGTCTCTGTCATTGCCAGTCCTTTTGTCTTTCTCTTGCTGTTTCCTTTTTCCTTTTCCCTTATTCCCTTGCCTGTCGTCCTTTGTCCAGTTGTCAGTGGCCCTGTGATGTCTTTTGTCCTGTTCACTGGATCACGTACCTGACTGCGGACTACCCTGCCAGCTACTGCATCCGTTCCACATCTACTACCCTTGAGCCTTGTCTACCGCCACGTGCTCAGCGCCGTTGACCACCTTGTCTCTTAGACTCGGCTTTTTGCTCCCGACCTTGCTCCTCTTTTTGTCTTCTTTATCCATATCCTTATAGCCAATTTGATTCACTTAGTCTGTCTCCCCGTACATACTACTGCCATACTAATGCATCTTACCCGATAGTCACAGCCTTAGTGATATCGACACAGCCAGCGTTGCTGTAACCGACGGCCAATAGCTCTGCCCAGCGCAGCCAAGCTCACTCTTTCACTACCGGAACTGGCTCGGGTCAGCTTACAGTCTGCAGCCACAGCATACGCTCTGCTCGCTTGACAGCTCTGCCAGCTCGTATCCGCCGCGTCCACCTTCTCTTCAAAGGCTGTCCCTCTTTACTCCGACACCCGATTCGTCTCATCTTCCGCTTGCGTCTTGCTTGATTGTGCACTTGCGTGTCTGCCCACACCCCCGGGCACCGCTCAGCTCATAGCCCGTCATGTCCAACAAAGTAGACGGTGACTTGGATCCACTATGGGAGGACATTGACTGGTATGCCTACTCTGCATTATTGATTTCGATGTCGCCATGCAGGCGTGATGTAGTGCAATGTTAACTCGACTGCAGGGCCATTGGCCAGATGCTCATTATGGGCTGGGATGGCACCGAAGTCACCCCCCAGATCCGACATCTCATTGAAGAACACCATCTCGGCTCGATTTTGTTAACAGCAAAGAATTTGAAGTGTACGTCCTGTCTCTACTCTGCTGTACATGACAGATACTAACTCACGAAAAGCTGCTCATGAAACGGCCAAGCTCGTGCAAGAGCTGCAGACCATTGCCCACAATGCCGGCCACCCATACCCGTTGCTCATTGCCCTCGACCAGGAAAACGGCGGTGTCAACAGCCTGTTTGATGAAAACTACATTTGCCAGTTTCCCAGTGCCATGGGCATCGCTGCCGCCGGCAGTCCAGAGCTTGCCTACGCCATCGCCAAGGCCACCGCCACCGAGATCTCGGCCTGCGGTGTCAACATGATCCTCGGCCCAGTCCTCGATGTCCTCACCAATGCCCGCTATCAGCCGCTCGGTGTACGTGCAACCAGCGACGATCCCCAAGAGGTGTCACAGTACAACATTGCCGCTATGAAGGGCTACAAGGACGCCGGTCTGTCTACCTGCGGCAAGCACTTTCCCTCGTACGGCAATCTTGACTTTCTCGGCTCGAGCCTCGACATCCCCATCATCACACAAACCCTCGAGGAGCTGAGCTTGAGCGCAATCGTGCCGTTCCGCAATGCTATTGCCACTGGCAAGCTGGACGCCATGTTCGTCGGCGGCTGCGGTATTGCGAACCCGTCGATGAATGTCAGCCATGCATGTCTGTCCGACCAGGTTGTTGACGATCTTCTACGCAACGAGCTCGGCTTCCGTGGTGTGGCCATTTCCGAATGTCTTGAAATGGAGGCATTGAGCCACGAAATTGGTGTAAAGGGAGGTACTGTGATGGCCGTCGAGGCTGGCTGCGATATTGTCATGTTGTGTCGTGCGTATGATGTGCAGCTCGAGGCCATTGCCGGTCTCAAGCTTGGTTTTGCCAACGGTATCCTGACACGCGACCGCATTTTTACGTCCCTGCGCCGCGTTCTCCGGGTCAAGAGCGGCTGCACAACATGGGCCAAAGCCCTGAACCCGCCCGGTATCCCGCTGCTTTCGAAAATCCACCCATCGCACCTTGCACTTTCGTGCAAAGCTTACGATGACTCCATCACAGTCATGCGTGATCGCGACCGACTGCTGCCGCTGTCCCGGTCAATGCACCAACGCGAGGAGCTGTTGCTACTGACACCGCTCGTCAAGCCGCTGCCTGCGTCATCAGCGACCAAGTCACTCAAGAACAAGATGCCCAACGCGACGTCGACATCTGCTAGTGCGGCTGCGGCTGCAATTAGTGGGAATGGCGCTGGCGGTGGGAACCTTTCGACAGGCGGCGGCGGCGGCGCACCAGCAGCCACGTCGTCTGCGGCCTCGCGCACGACTACAGTGCACGATCAGTGGTCACACCGCGACCGCAGCGCCATTATGAGCGGCGAGGGCGTGTTCCGCAGCCTGGGACGATCACTGGCGCGCGCACGGCATGGCAAGCTTCTGCATACGTCATACACGGCCAACGGCGTGCGCCCTGTGCACGAGAACCTGATTCACCGCGCGTCCACCATCATCATTGTCACGGCCGACGCCAACCGCAATTTGTACCAGGCCGGCTTCACCAAGCACGTCGCCATGATGTGCTCAATGCAGCGTGCCAGCGGCCAGAACAAGTCGCTTATTGTCGTGGCCGTCAGCTCGCCGTACGACTTTGCGATGGACAAGACGATTGGCACGTACATTTGCACGTTCGACTTTACCGAGATGGCCATGAATGCGCTCGTGCGGGCTCTCTTTGGCGAGTTTTCGCCGAGCGGCACACTCCCAGGCACGCTGCGCAAGAGCAAAAAGGTGCTCAAGTCGCGGCGCAACTGGCTTGTCGAGACGTACAACCGCGACCGTGACGGCCGGGGTCTCGATGAGCTTCTGCAGGCCATTGCCCGCGCGAGTGGGCCACATCTGCAGTACCTGCGGAACGCGACGGCGTCGTCGTTTGAGCTGGTGGCCGGATTAAACGGCGGCGTGAGCAATGGAAGCAGCAGTTTGAATGCAAGCAACATTGAAGAGTCGCACCTGGTAGTCAGCAACAGCAGCACACAGGCCCTCTACGGCTTCTGCGCGACCTACTACATTAAGAGCACGGGCACGGGCATCTTGGGTGGCCTGTTTGTCGACCCCGCCAAGCGCAATGTATCTGTTGGCCGGTCGCTGCACCGTGCAGCCATTCGTTTGCTGGCTCAGAAACCAGGTATCACTCGCATCCAGCTAGGGTCCTGCTTTCCAGGTGTGTTTCCAGGTATCCCCGTCGTCGATGACAACGGCAGCAGCGCAGGAAGCACAGGCAACACACCCACCGGAAACGGCGTCGCTACAGGTGCATCGGGCCCAGGCAGTACCACATCAGGAGCTACGGGTTCGAGCCTCAAGTCGTGGTTCGCACGCAGCGGCTGGGAGGTCGCCTTCCCACGCCGCATCACCAACATGGCCATCCACGACCTGAACCGTTGGTCTCCTCCCGAGGGACTCACGCGGCACCTGGCCATGGCCGGCATCAGTTTCGATCTGATCCAGGGCCCCGAGATTGCTGATGGCGTGCTAAACCACGTGAGATCCCTCGCTGGTCCAGAAGTGGTGGAACTCTACCGCTTCGCACTGTCTCAGGGCAACAAGTCGTGCGCCGTTGTGCGGGCCAAGCTGTCTGCTAACGGTGGTAAGCCCGACGAGGAGTCCGAACTCGCTAGTGATGACGCTGACGCGCTGCTCGGCACGGTCGTCGTGTGCAGCCCCGGCAGTCCGCTGGCCACATACCTGCCGGTCCTCAGCCCTCTACGCGGCCCCGCTACAAACACAAATACTGGCAATGGCCGCTCGTCGAGTCTCAGCACGGAAGACGGTGCCAACGTTGGCCTGGGCATGGGCCTGGGCGGCATCAACTTTGACGAAGCTACGGGTGGCATTGTGGCGCCTGTGATTGCAGGCACGGCGAGTGCATCTGCATCGCTGATTCTACAGGGTCTTGCGATGATGGCCGTGCGGCAGAACAAGAACCACCGGGCGGTGCGCAGCGTGCTGAGCTGGGTGGCTGACGATGCGTACGAAGCTCTGTTGGCGATGCAGTTTGAGATCCTGCAGTCCTTTGATGAGCTGGCCAATACACCCGAGAATGTGAGTCTACACGCCAATTTGTGAACCTCTGCTGAATGGTCCAGTACTGACGGTATAGTGGTCCGATGCGGCGAACTGATGATACGTGGATTTTGGTCCCTTGTACTTGGATTTATGATTGAGTTTTCTGTTTTTGGATGTCTTTTTTCTGATTTGCACTGCTCTTTTGATTATATGTTGGCTAGATTTACAGCCCGCTTGGAGTCTTTTTTGTCTACAATGATGCCCGCTATGTTTTCTGGTTATCCTTGGTTACTAAATTGCTATTCATACTAATGTATACCGTCAATGTGTCTTCAGATGCCACGATTTATTTGACGCTTTCACCTGAGCTGCTCAGGGCGTCAGCCTGCCAGCGAGTATCACCATGAGCCTCCATCACGTTCATTTGACAGGGTGTCCTCATTTACTTCTCTTATGTATGATATATTCATCTTATCTAGGATCGGCTTCATCCGTTGCTGTTGGTCGTTACATATAGTACAGTTAGTTAAACGACACCAAAATATTCTATAAACACTGCAAATCCTTCGTCTCTTATCTCGTGCACAGGCCAACCCCCAACCGCACCCAGGTTACAGACAGCATTTACTTTCTTTTTCTAGCTTTCAAAGACAAGGAGCGAGCCAAATTGCGCCGTGCCGAGTGGTATCAAAGATATTCGAATTCAATACAAGTTTGCTTGATAGACAAGTAAGGATCATGAAGTCGGGACGGAGAAATAGATTTCTGGGCTATAAATAAAATAGGAGATTTAAATGTAGAAATACCAGCACTGGGAAATAACGGTGTACTGTGTTACACTGTGGAGATTTGCAGCTAAAAGGCAACTGTAAAAAGTCGTTGCTGTTCTGTAATAGGTAAAACGGTCGGTGGAAACGGACACTTCTCAGTGATAGTATCGTGACAAAAGGAAAGAACGATCATGGTGACGGAAGATGAACCAGGCAAGAGCGACTGTCACGATACTCTCGGCCTCATTACGCTACAATTTTCAATTCTCATAGAATCCCCCTCCAACTTCTCACTGTCATCCTGAGACCGCCTGACACATATCCAGTCGACCGGACGCACTGCTCTTTTGGGGTAGCCGGCCACTCCTTGCCTTGAGCTCTCTTCTTGAGCCTTCTTTTTGCCTTTTTGTGCCTAATAATATCTGGTGCTTTGCCCTTGCCTCTTGTCTTTGAGAGTTGGTGGAATCCTTCGCGCCTTCCCTTGTTTTATGATCTGCGCTCCTTCCTTTTTTCTCCTCCCCTACCACACACCCATCGCTCTGTCCGTCTCGTGCCCCTGTCTCCTGTGATATTTCCTTTTTGATATTCGGAGAGAGGGGAGCTCTTGCTGTTCTGTCTTTTGCTTCAAATCCTGTGCCTTGCTCCTTCCGCATCCTATGGCCTCTTTCGGCAGCTCTTTCAACAGCCAATCTGCATCACCAACTTGAGCTTTGTCCAGGCTGGTTTGAAAACATGAAAACTGTCACCACTGTCGTACTTCGTATGCGTAGACTGTTTCTTATGTGTGGGCGATCATCATTAACAGTCCGTGACTTCCTTCAGAAAGATTACAGATTTAAGCATAAGATAAACTCACACATCACTGTGTCGTTCCTTCCTCATTCGGCAGTTCAGACATTACACGATGCCACGCTCTTTCCTCTTCTCTCCTCGTGCCGTCTCCTCTTTCCGCTTCCACTTCTCCTCAGTGGGTGGCGCCTTCCTCAGCGCTCTCCTCGCCTTCTTCAGCACCCTTTCTCCTCAAAGCTTCTCCTCTTTTTGCCCGCTCTCCACCATACTTCCCTATTTTATCTCATTAATCGCCGTTAATCTACATTATTATCTCTATCTCTACCGTTAGCCCCATGCGCTTTCCTGGTCCTCGCCTTTTGTTCTTTTGTTCTACTATCGTTCTTTCCCAATTTACAAAGTAACACCCCATACCAAACCGTACTCCGTATCTTTGTCCGCCTTGTCCGTCCTTTTACCCAACGTCTGATCTTCCCCTCAACCCTTCTCTACATCATCGCGACCCCTATCATCCTGACGGCCCGGACCACGCACAGCTGGTCGCAATCTCAACGTGCACCTTTGCCTACCCATTATAGTACTCCGTATCTCAGCGATCGACAAGTCGCCCACCGATCATTACTCGCAGGAGCATCCACGGCCCACGGCGACTCCTTCGCGCTCCTTTGCTGTCGTTCTCTTTGGTATCACCTTTGTTCGCTCGCTTTCTTTGGGGAATTCGGGCAATTGTAAGGCCTCGACACTCGATACTCGACGGTCAACCTACCTCTTTGGTCCTCGGCATCGCGCTTTTGTCACTGAGATCGGCCTTGGTTCATTGTCTTTCTGTCGGTCTCTCGCTGTCTCTGCTACGCTTGCACATCTTTGCTTGATTGCGCCCAGCTTGCAGACTGTGGACTGCACACTGCATCTCACTGCAGACAACGTGCACAGGAACGATAACGATAGGCCAGCCACAGCAGAACGCCGTCCTTGGTCCCAAGGCTTTGCAGAGTGAGCAAGACATTGCGAGACATTGCCAGACACCGGCGCGTGGGATATCTCTGCCACATTCTCTGCCACACTGCGACTACTGCCGCCTCGGCCTGGCCATTCTCACCCTCGCTAACTGGCCACACTACGACGGCACTTGTGATCCTTTGGCACCAACGACTTTATTCGCAGAACGCCTTTGATCCAAACCACGCCACGAACCATCTCGTTCAGGGACCAGACGTACAGCAGCACAGCACAGCAGCTCGGCAGCACACCAAGCACAAGGCACAAACAGCACAGAACACCAAGATCAATTGCGAAAGATCGCAGTTCAGCTCACCAAGCCTTGCCACGAACACACAGAATTGCTTCTGGCCCCCGCCGTGTGTCACCCATCAGTCGCCCTTTTTACGATCTCACGTTCCGCCTTTGTGCGCCTCGGTTCTCCCTATCTCTTAAGCTTTTAGCCACCGCATTTTCTCAACTTCGTTCTTCGCCATTCTTTTTGCGATTTTGCAATTTTGCGACACTGCATTTCGCGACTCACGACGGCAACTATTCTGCGCAGCCGCATTCTCTTCATTTTGCTTCTTGCACCGCAACGGCTTCCACGCAGCCCGGCTATCCGCGCGCTGTCTTCTCCCCCACCAACCTTTTACCACACCACCCTCGTAGCCACCCCGACATGCAGAATGGCTTCTTATAACCAAATGTCAAGCATACCGGTCCCCGGTGGCCCCGGGCCTGATGCGCTCGGTCTCGGTGTCAGCATGGGCCACCAGGGAAATACCGGCCTGGCGCTGGACCAGTTTGACCAAGACATTGCATTTGACGACAATATACTGTAAGTTTCTGTCGCTTCTGATCTGCTTGTTTATAGCTTGATGCTAACTTTGAAGCGACAATGTCAACAGCCTTCCTCTCCCATTCACGCCATCATACGACTTCGATACGTTCTCTAACGCGACATTCGATGACCCATTCACATACTCCGGGGCAGCCAACGGCCGTCCATTTGAAATGCAACCACACAACCCCGAAGGTTTCAACGAGACATCATCGCCTTCAGAAGAGCTTGACAACAAACTACTAGGATTTGCGGCGCCTGTAATCAAAGCCGCTGTTGTTGACGAGAACGGGCAATTTACAGAACCAATCATGACAGCCGAGCTGTTTGGAATGTTCTTCTTGGCTGAAGACGTCTACTCGACAGAAAACACGTCGCGCCCACTCGAACTGACTTGCTATCGCCGTAATTTGTGGTGGTGCTCTGGTCAGCTCACACTACCGCGCCAGGTCACACATATTGTGACTGAAGGGCGGCAAATACCCATTATCGAACTGGCAGCGTCAATCACGGCCATGGAGAGTATCGAGGGCAAGGCGACGGAGATTATCTGTATTCCTTGGAAGAGCACGGCTGCCAATGCGAACAATGGTGTTGCTCCCGCAGTAGCACAGAATGAGGACACAAAGGTGGCGGGCTCACCACCGAACGTGCTCGTGGACCTTGCCAACGGACAGGAGCTCGACAACGGCCGCGTGTCCGTCCCTGTGTCATGGAAGCGCCTGCAGTTCAAGCATGCAACCGCCAATAACGGCCGCCGCAAGGGCCAGCAGCAGCACTATGTTGTCCAGATCAACCTTCTCGGCCGTGTCCAGCCCGGTAGCGGCCTCAGCAATGTGATCCCTGCCGAAAAGGTCAAGGTTGGTGCAGCGCCCGCTTCGAATGAAAGCGGCGAGTGGGTGAAGATTGCGGAGATTCAATCAGGCCCTGTTATTGTGCGCGGCCGGAGCCCGCGCAACTTTGTCAGCCGTCGTGATGTGCCTTTGACCGGCAACAGCACTGTGGTCGATAAGAACAAGATGCAGCAGCAACAACAGCAGCAGCAACCGCAACCGATGCAGGACCGCCATCTGAGCTCGGCTAGTAGTATCGATATGAGCGGTATGCACCAGCTGCACCGGACCAACAGCGGCGGGATCGACATGGCACACAACTATCAGCGATTCAATATGATGGGCGGTATGCAACAAACGCCAAATGAATGGGCACAACCGTATGCACAGCAGAGCCCACACCCGGCAAAAAAGATGGCTCTGTCACCCAGCCAAACACGGCCGCCCGTACCGACATGGGACAATACGCCGTCGAGGACACCCAAAACAGTGCAACAGCAGCACCAGCTCGCATCTCAATCGCAGACACAGCCACAAACACAGACGCAGGCTCTGCAACAGCAGCCACAACTACCACAACAGCAAGTGCAACCAGCGCAGTCACAATACCAGTACGTGGTACAGCAGCAGCAGCAGCAATCAACACACCCGAACAGCTCCGCTATGCCCCTGAACTTGTCGCTTTCTGAAGACGAGCGCAGCCCGCCGACGCGGCTCAGCAATGAGCGCCACTCGAACAGTCCACCCTTTTCAAACAACCTGGGCAGTGTTGGCGGCAACACTGCCACCGGCAATAGTGGTGTCGCGATCGCACTGCCGTCAGTCTCGTCGTCAACATCGGCTGGAGCAGGCAACAATGCCACCGCCAACCAGAGCGATGCGTTTGAAAACGGCGAGATGCTTTACGAGTACTTTCCTCTGAGTTTAGATGACTGGTAAGTTTTTATTTCTCCTAATGAAATAGAATCCAACTAACAGACAGGATGCCACCGGTTGACGCCATCTACCGGCCACACGTGGTACATCACACGGTGGTGCCGCCCGAGGTCAAGGCGCAGCAAGTGCGCAACAAGACGAAGCGGTACTTTGCTGCTGAGTGAAGATTTCTCGGATTTTCTTGGATTCTCATCATTTGTTTTTGATCTACTTTATCTGTTTTGGTTTACTTGGTTGGCATGATTCCCTGTATTGTCTCTGCTGGTCTACAATAGCGTTGGATGTTTCCTTTCTTGTTGCTTTTTGCTTCTTGGCTCTTGTCTGTCATCTGGCTGGATGTGTACTATTTATGTGTTATATGCCGTGCATGGAAATGTTGATATTATTTCATTTTATTCTCGAATTTGACTTTTACTTTTGCGTACAATTGTCTTTCTATTTGTTGACTTGAAACAAGAAATCACTAACAAATAAAACATTTCAAAAAAATACTTTTCAATTTCTAAGCATAATCATTCAGCCAAAAGTTACGACAAATAGAAATACCAAACGAAGCTGTGCAATGAGTAACGAGTGAGGAAAAAAAGCAGACAAAAAGGCAGTGATAATGAAATATATGGAACAAGGCAAAAAACGAGAAGAACAATAGAAAGAGATGTCTCAAACTACGACCGGCGGCACAGCTTATACATTAACGCGCTGCTGCTGCTCGGGCGTGGGCGTCAGACGCCGGCGGTAGATAGGCACGCCCAGCGGCGCCATGCCCGAGACGCTGCCCGAGGTCGTCGGAATGCGGTCGCCCATCCGGTCGGGCACCAGGTCGAGCTCCGAGTCGACCGAGTGCACTGACGACACGGACTGGCGGCGGTCAGATGCGTTGATTGACGGCGACAGACGGCCGCTCTGGACCGAGCCGGGCTCGCCGGCCTCGAGAGTGCGGGCCAGGCCGACGGCGTTTTGCGACTTGGATGCCATGATTGGGGACGCCTCGGGGGTATCGGGCGCGCCGTGGACGATAACATAGGCATTGGGGGAGGGCTTGGTGGGGTTGGGAGTGACAAGGGGCGTTGTGGCTGTGGCAGTCGGCACCTCGCGCGGCGGGGGTGTGCTGGTGCCGTTGCGTGCCGAAGTGCGCACACGCAGGCGCGTGGGCAGGGCCTGCTCAAAGCCCTGGGTGCGGGCGACCTGCTCGATGCTCTTGAAGTACTTGACGGTCTTGACACGCAGCTCGTGGGTAGCGTCTTCGTCGCAGACAACCATGGGGTGGGGATGCAGCTGGAGGCTGGACAGAGTCCACATGTGATTGACGCCCTCCTCGATGCACTTTTGCAGGGCCAGGGCTTTGCGGGGGCCGAGAACGATGGCGACGACCTCGCGGGCGTCGAGGACGGTCTGGACGCCGACAGTCAGGGCGCAGCGGGGCACGGCGTCGATGTCGCCTCCAAAGAAGCGGCTGTTGACGCGAATGGTGTCGTAGGCAAGAGTCTTGACGCGGGTGCGGCTGACAAGGGACGAGCCAGGCTCGTTGAAGGCAATGTGGCCGTCCTCACCGATACCCGCCAGGAACAAGTCAATGCCGCCGGCGTCCTTGATGGCCTGCTCGTAGTTTGCGCACTCGGCCTCGAGGTCGGGAGCGTTGCCGTTCAGCAGGTGAACATTTTCTGGGCGCACGTCGACGTGCTGGAAGAAATTTGTCCACATAAAGGTGTGGTACGACTCTGGGTGGTCGCGGGCAAGGCCGACGTACTCGTCCATGTTGAAGGTGATGACATGGGCAAAGGAGACGCGACGCTGGCGGTATGCTTCGACGAGGCGGTTGTAGACGCCGAGGGGTGTTGAGCCTGTGGGCAGGCCGAGGACGAAGGGGTGCGATGCTGTAGGCTTGAATGTCTGGATGCGGTCAACAATGTAGTTTGCGACAAAGGCGGACGCCTGAGCGTCATCGTCGCGGATGATGAGACGCATTTTGAGGATGTGTGTATGACGTAAGGTGACGATAGTGTAGAGGTGGACGTAGAGGTGTGTGAGAATGAGATTATGAATAGGAGTGTATTGTTTGGGTATCTAATCAAAACGGGAATCACAACAAAATAAAAGAAGGAAGGAGAGACCAAGAAGAATAAGAAGAGGAAAGAGAAGAAGAAACAAATAAGGAAAGAGCAAGACAGGAAGAACAAAAGCCTCTTCTTATTAGATAAGATACACAAGATACAAGTTGGAAAACTAATGGAAGAACTATCGCCTTAGCAGATAGCTATGACCCAGTGCCGGAGCAAAAGCATCCACGGAGCACGTTTGTACTCTAGCATCGAGGATGTGTCAGTACAAAGTAGCTCGAGGTGAGACTAGACTGGAAAAATGAAGGAGGCGAGGGACGAGTGACGAGTGACGACAAGCTGCTTGCAACGACGAGATCACCAGAGCAGCCAGTAACACTCTCTGTTTCCTCTTTTTCTGGTTTAATTCTTCCTCTCACATGCCGTCAGTCAGTCCACATCCACGCATAAAACGTCGTAGACGCAACGAGGGGCTGGGAGGTGACGAGCTACTAGTCAGTCCATTATTGTTTCTCTCTTTCTGTTTCTCCTTCTCTTTCCTTTCCCTTTGCCTTCCCCATTTCATCATCTGGACCATAATACAAAGGACCGCTAGCACATGGCCCTGGACCGACCAAGGTGTGGCCGTCTTTCTGTCAACTTTCTTGCACGCCATTCGCAGGTGGCAAACTCTTTTTTCTCACTTTCAACTGTTATTCTATTCCTCCTTTACTCCCTTTCCCTATCCTACTTCTCCGATATCCGCCCACGTCACCTTCCATCATGCGACGCATATGCCGCGAGGCTGGTACTGTACTCTGTACCGAGTAGTTATCAGAATGCAGTGGAAAAAGCATTCTACAAGGGAGGATCCGTCAATAGTGTGGTTGTTCGCTACATCAGGAATGGAACGTTGACTACTGTAGAAGTTGAGAGCGAGTGAGAACCAGAAGACAAGAAGAAAAAGAAGAAAAGAAGAAAAAGTGTGTGAGATCAAAGAACGACGTCTGAGGCCTAAAGAGGCAATACAGTGTGCACTGTGCACTAACAACGTCGTACATATCAGAGTGGGTCCTATCCGCTATCGTAACGTGGGCAGCCGGCTCTTAGCGGGCTCTTCTCCGGGTGGTCGGTGCAATGTCTTGTACAATATCAATTTGCAGTTAGTTTTGCAGTACCGTGACATACTTCGGCGGTAGCCGTATGCCACCGTATGTCGTTATATGAACATGATCATTGTTGAATTGAGGCCACCACTGTGCGCATATGCTGTCACGTGACACTAATCAGGCTCGCCTCTCTTCTACCACGATGCAAACTGTCTACCGCAAGACATGACAATGCTTAATTTCTTCAGTCTGCTCCGGCAAACTGCGGCATATTGCGGCGATTAGATAGCAAAGATGTAACCTGCATACGGCAACGCGCTTGTCTGCGCTGCAAACCAGTGCCGACTTAGCGTCTGGAAAAAGTGTGGCGTTCAGCCACGTTCTTACAGAGCTTCACAGAAGGAAAGAGCACCGTTTTTGCTGTCCGTCATGGTGGACCTTCCGTAAAGGTTAAAGTTGATGGAGCTGCAGGGAAGTGGGCCCTTGCCGTCTCAATACCTTATTCCTTGCTGGGTCGACACAGCGCTTGCATGTGATTGGTCGAGCTCAACTCATTTCCATTTACAAGGCTGTAACGTTGCCTTTGTAGGTGTAGTGTGTTTTGCGGTGGCCTGTAGTGTAGCGGACTGCAGCGCTGTGCTGTACAGTAGGTGCTGTGTTGGTCTACAACTAATTACCGACACGCGACAGTATGCACACGCGCTTCTGGCTTCCTTCCACGGCATGATCGTCTGTTTAGCATACCATTGGGTTTGTAGAAGCTTGACGTCCGAGTATTGACAAACCGCCAGACAGCAAATATAGCAGAAACAACGGTAGATATAGCTGTCCGACTGCAATGCAGCTGTCTGATAGCCATCTCCAACATTTGGAACATCGCAATGTCTTTTGGTCTCGGTGTATTTTCGAAAATGAATTCGGCGTATTGATGCAAACCCTACACGCCGAGACAAATTCAAAGCAATCAACGGTCATCATGGCCATGTTCACACAAAGTCGTAGACACAGACGCAAGTGAATTATGAACACACTCAACAAAGTCACAATCAACAAAACAACAGAAAACATCAGACAACCCGTAACACGTCCACGACTTGGATCCCGTATTCGACCCTGTTCGTCCTCTCCTATCCATCCGTGTGCCCGCTCTGATAAGATCAATGTGACATGCATTCGTACACTTGTACCTGCGTCTATTCTATGAGTTGTTAATTTGTCCGATTCATATGTCTGGAGCTCAATATACTCCATGTCACGATACAGCGTGATCTTCTTGATATTGATTTCCTCGCCAAAATCACATAGTGCACTCGCTAATCGCACCGACTGATCAGCACCACAACCACAACACAAGCATGCAAATCTTGACAGCCTTGCTTGATTCTACCACACTGGCATTTCAACAGTTTCTCTGGAATTACTTGCTTAGATTGCTGGCTTTGAATATGAATATTTTCACGTAGATCCACAGATCGGCCCTGTCTTTAAGTAGGTAGTACTGTACTTTTGTACATCGTAGCTGCAGAGAGCTCTGTCGTCGGACTTGCTTTCCCTTTTGATGATGCAGTCTGTCCGTCGTCTTTTCTTTGATGGCATAATGCTGGCCGTTAATTTCTGTCTTTGCCAATCGAGATGGCTTGCCATTCGCATTCAGCCGCATAACTTTCATCCGACTCGCCTGAACCAGATGAAAACACCGTATGGGCTTTCACCACAGGTGGCGTTATCTTGCTATCTAATTCTTACTTTGATTTAGTACAGGTTACAGGTTACAACCTGTACTTAGTCACGGGACCATTGTCTTTAACATCTCTCTTCATTGTCGATTTCTTTTACATACTCCATCTTTCTCTCGCTTCCATCGCGGTTATCAAGCATCATCCGTCGGACTCCGCCTACTTGCTACAGCCGCCTCAAATTGATTCCGATCCCACCTACACCAGTCGCCGTTCCTGTCCCGTTACCTCTAGCTCTAGTCTACTGTGCAGGCCTAGAAACCAGGCGACAGGCTCCAATTATTCATATTACAGCGTATTGCACTAGAATACAAAGTAATTCTCCTCTAAACACACCCCTCCACCAGTTCCCCATTCTATTGTTACGCTCGTTAGATCAGGACCCTCCTACTCGTCACCGTCGCTCTTCTCTCTCTTCTTTGCGCTCACCTCTCCCCATACTCAATACACAAGTAACCAGCCAAGGCGGGAGGGGCGTGTCTTTCTGCTCTCAATCTCATTCGAGTTAACCACCACCACTGATCGCATTTTCCAACAACACCTCTATTACATCGATACATCGACTTACATCTACACTCTAATTCCTAATTCATCTATTCATCTATTTTCATCTACGGGCTTCAACTTTATTTTTCTACTCTCTACGCAAACCCGCCCAATCCAACGTTCTCGTGTCGCACCCATCGACATCTCATCGGCTCATCATCGACTTGCTTCATTTTCTTTCTTTGATCTCGTTACTTTTGATATTGTATTCTATTTCCCTTCCACCATCTACAACGTGTAGTCTCCATACGTCTTCATCCACTTGAAGCTTCCACAGCTTCCACGGCTTCCACAGCTTCCACAGCTTCTACTTCTAGTCTGTACGAATACTCCGTACAGTCTCTACTCTCTACCCTCTACCTCTACCTCTACCGACCACCCCGGTCACCTTTGCCAACAACGTTGACTTTGACAAAGTACATCACACACGTACTTCGTACACGTCCACCCGCTACAGCCCCATCTAGCCCACCGTCCACAGTCCCGTCCACCGTCTACTCTACAGTCTACTCTCCAGCCCACACTCCATTGAACATACCGTGCCGTGCACTCTATCGAGCCAGGCAACTTTCTTTTACAGACTACTCTGTAACTCTTGTCCGGTTATCCACAGACAGCGGGACTTGTACGCCGCATCCCACCATCCTTCACGTTTCCCCAGAGGTTGTTTCGTTCCGTTCCTGCTCCTGTTGTTGTCTCTTCCAAGAAATCTCGATACCCTTTGTTGCGTGCATATTTACCGCTTCCGCTCCTTGTTGCGTCCCGTCCTGCCTCTCGCCTCTCTACAGAGTACTCTGGTGTTTATTCTACCGTCTTGATCAAGATACTTTGTCTAGTCCTCTGTACCCTCCCGTCCTGTCTCAGTCTCATCATACTGCACGTACTACCTTGCAACCTTATTTCTTTATTCTGCAGAACCAGGCTTGTCTGCCGTCGTTGGTTGGTCTGTCTTCTATTTGTCTTTGCAAGTGTCGACTCTTGACCCTTGGCTCTTGACCAGACTACTGACTGCTATTTGACTGGCTTGACTGTCTTGCCTGTCGGTCTCATCAGACTGCCTCATCAACATTGTCTCGTCTCATCATTCACCTTGTCTTTATATCACGGTCATGACCCTCTGATATCTTGATTTCTGTCTTTCTCTCTTTTTCCTTTTTCCTTTTTTTCCTTTTCTTTCTCTCATCTCACTCTTGTTCCTCGTCACAACATGTCAAAACTACGCGAGGCATTGCTGGCCGCGCTCAAGGCATTGCTCAAGGGCAAGTCCTTCATCCAGGCCCTCATTGCCTTTTGGTTCAACCCATGCAAACAGCAGTCACCAGAAAACGGACAGCAACAACCACAAACTTCGCAAACACAAACACAACCACAAAACGCACATTCTTCAGATAATGGCCACGTGCCAGGGACCAGAGACAGAAACCAGTCGACAGCAACATCGACGGCCACGCTCACACCCACCTCTTCATCCTCCAAAAAGACACTCACTACCGTCACCCTGACCGCGCCTTCGTCGCCGTCCCTTTCCCTCCAAAAAGATAAAATCGACAGTTTGTCGTCATTACCAAAGCAGCCAAAAAGAAACCTGCTCGAAGAGTTTCTCGCAGAGGCCGAGCGCCTTCTCCTCCAGCCCGTCCAGGGCGACGCCCTCGTGCACTTTGCCTCTGGTCTCAAGGCCCAGTTCCGCGACCGCCTGCTTACCGATGCCGCCTGCATGCTGCCCTCGTACAACCACCAGCTGCCCTCTGGCACCGAGTGCGGCCGCTTCCTGTCGCTCGATGTCGGCGGATCAACTCTGCGGGTGGCCCTTATTGAGCTGAGCGGGCCGCCGTCGTCTGTGGTTTCAGAAAGCATGAAGATCCTTAACATGGAGTCCTTCAAGATCACCCCCGCACTGAAACAGCTTGAGGGCGTGGCCTTCTTCGACTGGATGGCCGCCCGCATCGTTGATGTCGTCGACAAGGTCGAGGGCCGTCCTGCCGGCAACGCCGCACTGCCCATGGGCCTAGCCTGGAGCTTTCCCATCGAGCAGACTTCTCTGCGCGGCGGCGTCCTCCAGTCCATGGGCAAGGGCTTCCGCGCCGCCGACGCCCTGCTTGGCCAGGACCTAGGCGATATCATCCAGGCCGCCTGCGCCGGCCGCGGCCTGCCCACCGAGCTCGCCGCCATCGTCAACGACTCGGCCGCCTGTCTCCTGTCGCAGGCCTATGTGCACCCGTCGACGCGCTTTGGCCTGATTCTGGGCACTGGCGTCAATGTCGCCGTGCACCTGCCAGTCCAGACCGTCGGCCTTTCGAAATTTGGCGACCGTCCGGCCGCCTGGTTTGATGCCGCAAGCCACGTCATTATCAACACGGAGCTCGGCATGTTTGGCCACGGTCTGCTGCCCGTGACGCGCTGGGATGCGTTGCTGAATGCAGACCACCCAAAGCCCGAGTTCCAGCCGCTCGAGCACATGGTGTCGGGCTACTACCTGGGCGAGGTGTGTCGGTTTGCGCTGCTCGAGGCAGCCACGACGGCCGGTCTCTTTGGCGGCGTTGTTCCGCCGTCGCTGCACGTGCCGTACAGCCTGGACACGGAAACGCTGTCCAAGATGGAGGCGGACACGTCGCTGTCGCTGGACGAGGCGCACGCTGTGTTCACCAAGGCGCACCCGTCCCCGGCGGGCGTGTCAATTGAGGACGTGCGCGCAGTGCGGACGCTGGCGCAGTACATTTCGCGGCGGTCAGCTGCGATTGTGGCGGCGTCGGTGCACGGCCTGTGGGCGCTCAAGGCGGAGACGGAGCAGGAGCTGATTGCCTGCAAGACAGCCTCTGCAGCACATGCGTCTGCAGCCGCAGCCGAGCTGGCCATTGTGCAGGAGCACACTGTTGTGTCCTTCAACGGGTCAGTGATTGAGCGGTATCCAGGCTATCTGGCGCAGTGCCAGAGTGTCATCAACCAGCTGGCGTCGGCATCGTCGGCATCTTCCAAGATTGCAATTGATCTCGTGCCGGCCAAAGAGAGCTCTCTGATCGGTGCAGCTGTTGCACTTTCATGTCTAGACTCATAGACGTCTTTTTTCCTGTATATTCTCGGTAAATACAAACTAATGTGCTCGGAAACAAGCCTACGATTTTTTGTTTCATATTTTGTCAGAGCTTCCATCTATATTCAATACTTTTGTTTTACATGTTGGATTTATTTTGCATCGGCCAATGGTTTACACACACTTTTTATCATTTTTAAAAATATACAGTTCAAGATTTTGTTGTTCAAGTCATCCATTTATCGATGCTAGCCCTCACAATTTTCCTCTCCTGTGCAGTCTTGTTGATCTGACACATCCCTCGATTGATTCTCGGTTTCCACCAGATGCTCGGCTTGAGTTTCAATACGATTGAATAACGGACGTTTTTTCCCTTGTTTCTCAACCGTCCTGTTCGATGAAATTGGCAGCGGCTTCCTTTGCGAGTTTGATCGAATCTTCTGCGAAGACTTGTACGGCCTCGCCAGTATCCCAGTCGCGCTGCGTCCCAACCACACTGATAGCACTTGTCCGGTTACTTTTGCTCATTCAATGTCTCGCGGTTAGCCAGAAAGCTGTAGGAAGATTGCCGATTTTTTCATCAAAAAGACATTGGCGTCTATAGATTTATGACTTTGCCGACCCCTCCCCGAATGCTTTTGTAGTCTTTTTCGTAAATCTGCCTGAGATGCTAAGCTTCTCTGTTGTTCTTGGAAATGTCTCAAGAAACACGGCTGTAGATTCCTCAGTAGTGACAAGACTCATCGCAAAGCTGGGTACAGACACTCTGGCGCACCGACCAAGTTTCTTGGACAAGCCCAGTGTGATGGATTCGGCTCGTACCATTTTCGTAGGCATTGAAGAGTTTGAATCTGGGTTTTCAGCGTCTAATACGGTAGACCACGCCTTGGCAGAGATACCCGAGATTGCAACATCTGCCTAGGCAGGGCATCGTCACCCTGTTGATTCATCATGCCGCAGCTTTCCACAATGTAGAATATGGTATGGCATTGTTGGCTGTGATGTTATATAGCAGTAATGGTTGTTACCATCGGTGAGTGGCTTACCGATGCGTTCAACAGCAGTTCTTGTCTTGGTCATTGTTTCTCTGATCCGCAAGCGAGATATGACATCTTTGTCGATAGGAAATCGGCATCTCAACTCTGTAGACGACACCCAAAGTGAAAACGTATAGGTGTAGATTTGGTTTGGAGTCCTGATGCTAGCTAGTTGAACAAATAGTTCAATGGCTCGTGTTGCGTAATAGTATGACCGGTGTCAGTGGCGATGAATTAAAATTCAGAGGTCAGATCACCAGGGATTCCCTAGGCAGATCACACGAACAGATGGGAGAAGGACTTCTAGTCGTCATCCAACAAGACTACCTCCACGCCATCGGCAAACTCGCGCAGCAGAGCTTCATGTCGCCGGGCTCCTGGCGGGGTAGGGCGGGAACGTTGGCGGGCAGGCCGCCAAACCGAAGATCCAGGCGGAATTGCTGTACAGTGTGGTAGTTGGCCTTTTACTCGGGTGTGCTAAAGCCATTGTTGATACCATGGGTGCCTGTTGTGCTTTTCTACCACGCGTAGGAACCCCAGGCTGATGCTGAGAATGACCTGCCGTAGAGCGCGCCGGTCTGTTAGAGTCGGAGTATACGTTAGCGGACATGTCTCTAGTTTGGCTGGCGAAGCGGAAGAAGACGTCCAGGTCACCGATAATCAAGCTAGGGAGCTGGAAAAGTTAGTATACTCATGGGGTAATCCGGGGGGAACGTAAGGGGACTCACAAGGCGACACCTAGATTTGAGACAGGTAGTAGCGCTGTATTTCGACGATTCAAGGTTTCCGGTGGCAGTATACCGGAAGTAATAGGCTCGCGGGTTAAGGCATCGCGGTGCACTTTGGCTTTATGATAAGCCTAGCAGGGCCAAAAGTCCAAGGCCGGAGGATGTGCGCGATGTTAAGGTCTTTAGTAGAAGTACGTATAAAATAGTACTAGTAGAAAGCACGGCGGGAAAAGTATCGAGAAATACTAAAGGAACGCCAAAGGCTACGGAAGAAGCCTAAACAAAAGCTCTCGATGACGGCGCCATTGTAAAGCGCGCCGTGGGTTTGCAGGTCAGTATCGGTGAGAGCGGCAAGACTGCCGCATAGCACAAGTCGATGTTGCGGGTTCTGGTAGTTGTGGTCTATATAAGATCCAGACGTTGAGTGATGCCTGCGAGGGAAAATGAAGTAGACGTCGGATTTTCTTCCGTAATGTGTTTATGAGTTGCACCATGTGTCGCCTGTGGATGTGTTGACTCCTCCAGCTACCTGGGCCTTTCCGGCCGAAGAAGCCGATAGTTGTTTGGCCAAGGAGGAAGGCCAGAGTCAATGGATATGTCGAATGACACAACCACGTAAAGTCCACTGTCATTCCTGTCCTCCTCTCTTGCGGCCCCGGTTCCCAGTTCCGCGAGGTCGAAGCTCTAGAGATCGAGGTCAAGTTGAGGTGCAAAATCGATGGTTCTGCTATGTCTTTGTCAGTGTAAGGTGAGGACCAAAATAATTTGGACACAGTTGCCTTAATGATAGATCCGTTGTAGATCACGACATTGAAACGCCAACCACTTGGTGGCACCGAGGATGAAAAGCCAAGGGATTCCACTGTGACTGTCATCGTCGTAACTGCCCTCGGGTATTGTCAACTCGACTTTGAAGGGTGCCGCATCGTGAGTTGATGCGGGACTTTCCCTAGAACTGACTAAATAGTCATCCGAAGGATACACCAGAAACTGTCTGAGGTGGCCACCGCAATCACAGTTGATGTGCGGGTTTTGTTCAATTACAGCTGAAAGGTCCTACATGTGAAGGATCTTTCTGGCGCCGATCACTTCGTGAAGTCCTGCACGGGCTGATGGCGGAACGACAGACTCTTCTATTTTGCCAAGCCAATGGTCGCGCGGTGTTTTGGCACAACCGTAAACTGTGGGCGAAGCAAATATACGTACGCTTCAAGTTATCTGGCACCATCAAGAATCCTCGAGTTTGATGGCCAGTAGTGGTTTTCTGCGTGAGTATGGGCTCTCGTCGTGACAACAAGTCCTGCCGCCTCAAGATGATGATATTTGACAGCTAGGTGTGCTCGGCCAGTGTGACCGGTAATGCCTCAAGTATGGCAGCTACTCGGCACCAGTCCATTTGTTGACAAGTCGCTTTAGAGCCAGGGAATGGATTCCATGGTGGTTGTCGCTAAGAAGAGCCCAATGAAGAATGTTGTTGTGAGAGATGAATTGAGCCGGCCGCAAGTCAGTTGCAAGTTGGGAGATGGCTGTGGTATCCCATAGATGTAGTTCGATATTAGGAGGAGGCTTTGGATACTGAACGGATGCCGTAGGCTCATTGGAGATTCCATGATCTGTGCGATTATAATATCATTCGGTGCGAGAATAACTCGTTGGTTGGTATTGTCCTGGGTACCGAGGTATCGTCAAACTCAAGATTGAATTCCAATAGAGCCAGAGATGCTGGTGCCGGTGCTGTTCCGCCTGATAAACGCATCAGTTGCGACACCAGACTATTGTTTTCTTTCCCCCAACTGTACTGTCGGTCACTGCGAAAACGCACCGGGCTGATGGGGGAGGCGAGGTGTCTGCCCATTCTCTGGATTTGCGCTCACTGTCACAACTCGACGACTGAGGACTCTGAGATACTGTCACGGCATGTCCACAGCGCTGGCAACAAGAAAAATACGGTGCCCTTGTCTGCGGACGCGGCCGTTCTGATGACAGTGTTTCCACCCGGACAGGCATCTGATCCCGCTGTAATTCTCGGTGAACTAACAAGTGCAATGAGACGAGTGGTTGGACAAAGCATGCATCTCAGGTGAATACTGGATGGAATGTATTGTAATTCCATCGTCAGTGCTTCGGTAGCAAGATACTACGATTTGCTGCAGGCACGCTTGCCAAAGGCATGGACTCAGTCGACATTCTGGACGGATCAGGCCAAACACACTTTTTATCCCTGGCCACGTTGCCTCCCGTTGATGCCGAGGATCTTGCATTGGATATGATGACACGTTAAATGGTCAGAAATCAAGGACATCAGAACCTTGTTCTCATAATTGGACCAGTAAGTATATGCTTCTACCACTCACAACAAACTCATGGGTGATCCGAAGAAATAGAGTTCTGGTTGCAGCAGTAATGGCTCCAGATCAAACTTGCCCCATCCAGCTGCTGTCCTGGATGAACGAGAGACTGCGTGTCTTCATCACTCGCAAGATACGCCCCGGTTTGTCCATTGGGTGAGGTCTTGGCCACAGACCAACAGACTCCGGATAGATTGGCTTCGACAGAGCTTGATTCCTTGTTATCCAGTTTTAGATTCAAAAATGGGGTTGCGGTAACGCACAACACAAGGTCCGTTGTAGACGTTTTACTGTCCGAGGCAAATCCAGCCTATTTCATGACGGCAAAGGTACATTTCAATGCAATGGTTATCTGTCCCGGGCTAGGTATTGTCGCCATGCCGATAGCGTAGCGAGAACTGATTTCTGTTGCGATAAAGTCTGCATCGTTGCTCGTAGAATGAGCAAAAGTCTGTCCCTCAGTATACGTGATCTAGCCGTGGTGAGCAGGGTTTGTCTGGCTGCCATCGCCAACTCCTGCACTGCTTCCCAAAGATCTTGGGCCATTCCCTTGCACTCTGCCGGATTCTAATATTGTCAGCCTTGTCGCTAAGCCATCGCAAAGACATCGCATACTTACCGCTTCGCAGGGCTTGGATTCTGCCTTGCAAGCGATACGGCTTGGATTCTGCCTTGCAAGCAATATCAAAAAGCGACTGCTCTGCGAGCAGACTAATTATAGTAATCGCCGTGGTCGTATTGATGAAAGTAATGAGAACGTAAATGTTCTCCTCCATGCTGTGACAGCAGTAGGCCCGGGGACGTTGGAATAACAGCAAGTCGACATCACTAGATGTTCTGCTGCTCTCCCCTAATATACTGGATGCTCCTCTGGTCAAGATGAAGTCTATATCAAGACTCTTGATCAACTGTGCCGCCCGTGCACATTTGCAGATTGTCGCACGGTACGTTACGGCGGTACCATGTTCAGGCCTTGAGAATCTGGTAATGATAGGGGGGCTTTGGTGGTGCAAGGTCGGTACCTTGTTGTTTGCTGCCAGATCTGAAGTTTGGTGGTCTTTATTCTTGCTGATATTCTCTCGTGTGCCTTCAATGGCGATTCCGGGGATAGAAAAGGCTTCAGCATACGAGGAGATGCTGCTAGTCGGATGCCTTGTGCGATAAGAAAGTCACGTACTTGTGGCTTTTGGTCGTGGAATTCCTGGTCCATCTCGATGGTCTTGGGGAAGATGTTGAGCTGTACTGCAATGAAAGAGTACAGTTGTTCGAAGGCAATGTTGATGGCATCTGCTGACCTCGAATCGAAGTAAAAGTCCCACACAAATCCGGACGCCCGATCGGCTGCCAGGAGTACTGACGAGAACGAATCCGATCTCGGAAAATCATCGAACATGCAAGTTAGCGAGGCTGCCATAATCTAGCTCCGAGATAGCTTTGGCATCGAAGAGGTTGCTTGCTCGCTTGACTCAAGCATCCTTAACTACTCCGGACAATACCTGAGGTAGGGAAATAGCGTATTCGACTGTGGCCAGCAAATGCACTTCAACAGAGATGAGACTCTTAATTGAAAAATGCTTTGCGATTCTACTAATTTGGCTTCTTGTCACAGTCAAGATGACCGTGTATTGTCATCTTGTTCTGGCGCTCTGTGCGTGCTAGCAGAACTGGCCATGAATTGGTCTCAGCATGGCAGGTAAGACTGCTACACATGCGGTTATGTGACGATGTACTCATCCATCACATGGAACTCTGGCCTCTTTGCCATCCATACATGTCGCCGTCACTGTCACACTAACCACACCATGTTTGTGTCTCGCCTGGCTCTCGAGCATTGCCCCATACTTGGGCCGTCCCAAGAGCCGCAAGTCTCCATCAAGCAACAAGGCAAGATGGCCGAGCGGTCTAAGGCGCTAGCTTCAGGAACAGTCGAGCAATCGGCCAATCGTGTAACATGCTAGTCTTGAAAAAGGCGTGGGTTCGAATCCCACTCTTGTCATCTTTTTGTTTCTTTTTGCATTTGCAATTTTGTTCTGATTGAATGATGGCCTTGAGTGCCAGTTTATGAATGACTGGCTTTAGCCAGATGACCAACCAGGCTGTGGTTTGATCAACTGTGTGATTTGAGGTTAATTTGAGACTTGAGGAGATAGAATCTTCCTCTTCATATCGTCAGATTTTATTTGTGTTTCGAACATGAAACATAAAACGTGATCCAGGTCACATGAGGGTCACGGGAGATAATCCCGCGTAGATTCCATCGTTGACTTCATATCTCAGACAAGATTCAATGTCTCGCAAGTCATGTTGTGGCGATTTTTTCCATATCCAATCTTAGCACCTATATTTTGAGAGGCGCCCATGAAATGGGGTTTCAGCAGTGGGCTTGTGATGGGACGATTGCTGTCCATGCCTAAGGATAATATCATCTCTCGCCGTGTCAAGAGCTGAGATGATACCAGCTGATGATTTGTGGCATTGCGAGCGTACGAAGCTGGAGTTTGACGGCACAGTATTCGGTTTGCATCTGGCTGATGGGGAGCAACGTAAAAGAAAGCTGGGGTGGTGCCGTTATTTGTCGCATACGATGTTTGAGTATTGGCATCGGAATACATTCTCGGATCGGTAGTGGTTTTGAAGATATTCAATTCGGTATTGTATCTCTCACTGCCTTTCAGCTTCTGCGCCAGTGATGTTCTGAACTCGAAATGTATCGTCGCTTTTCAATGGGCCAGCAGCAAGCGGGAGAGGCCAATGTCACAGCTACGCGGTAAGCTTTTAAAAAGTGTCGAGTAAATATAGTCGGCGTTCTGCGGATAGACCAAGTGGTCGAGCTGTCATCGCTTTGGGCATATGGCGACAACAATGTAAAGGTCAAATAAATGTTTGTTGGGTCGGACGTCAACAACATTCTAGTTGATAACAAATGTTGATATAGGCTTCGGACTGGCCTCAAGTTTGTCTGTAACGGCCAAGTATGTCTTAGTTAATGTACTCTTTCTTAGTTTCGTCTGCTTGGCATTCGACTGGGATGTATAGCAAGCGCTCAGGACAGTCAGCTTCTGAGGGGGCGCGTCTACCTCTTCTGTCCCCCGTGATTTCGCAGATCACCTGCCCTATGCTATCCGGGCGTGCAGGAGTTGTACCGCACCATGCTATTGACATTGTGCATCTCAAAGGTATGAACTAGAGTTGTTTGCATGCAGACCTGCCAACCTCGAGGCTGAGTATCATTGTTCGACGATGTTGGGGATGTAGAGAGATGGATGTACTGGGAGGGGGAGGGCAGATATTTATACTTTTCCGAGGGGCAGCCAAATCAGTAGATCAGATCACTCAATCAGTGTTGATTGCATTCTGATTTCAGTCAGTGAAGCAACCAAAGTGTCTAGTCAAGAAAAAGGAAAACCAACAAACAAAACCGGTTGTGATGACGAGGAAGAGATGCGATGAATGGCTGCCATCAAGGTCCGGGCCAATGCTGACTGTTAGATTAGAATGAGATGGCTGCTTTGTTAGATATGCTTCACTCTGGTGATCACCTTCTCTTGAGCATTTGTTGATATACTTCACTTGTGGTCACTTGATGCTCACTGGTACCGTTGGTGATGATGAGCCGACTTACACGATCCCGGCTGGTGGCCCACCCGCGTATATGTACTCACCAACTTTGGCAGTCCTTCAATTACGGGCTTCATGGTCTAGTGGTACGATTCGTGCTTTGGGTATTCATTGCAACTGCACGAGGTCCCGGGTTCGATCCCCGGTGGAGCCCCCATTTTTTGCATTTTTGCTTTTTGCTTTTGCTCTTTTGCTCTTTTGTTTAGTTTTTGCGTTTTCCTTTTAATATATTTTTGTTCGATTCTTTGGTTGCTGTTTTGTCAATATTTATTGTTATTGTCGGGATAAACGTAGGGAGACCGTCACTAATGCCTGACTAATCACTGATCTGTGCAGTGATTCCAGGGTTTAATGATGTCTGGATTCCTCTTCTATCTACCAGAATGCTAGATGGCAAAAGCCCTACTATATACCACCCAAAAGACCCTCCTATCCTTCCTTCCCTGCAAACAGTGCATCTGAGGCTAACTGTGAAAGTGAATCACTGTAATTACTACCTGATGTAGTTGCCTCCTCTTGATGCAGTCGCCTCCTACAGGTGGATCACGTGGATCATGCTAACGAATACCGATACTGGCTTTCTTTTAAAAAATAGTAAAAGTCCGTCGGAAGCGGTATTCGCTGCATGGAAATTACGTAGTCTTTTTGTGTAGTAATTAGCTGTATTTTCTACCTTTCTAGTTTCTCAATTTGTTATAGTTTTTCCGTAAATCCTTTAATCGTTTGTTTTTGTTAGAATATCGTTATGTTGCTAGAATCTTTAGTTAGATCTTTCAACCTAAACTTCGTCCTTAATAACGATATAATTGGTGTCGATAAAGCGGGAGAAGGCGTCGTATGCCTTCGATTTTATTATTGTATCTGCTGGATTTACGTCTCTAGAGATCTAGCGTATATGATGAATTTCTTTTTTCTCGTAAGACTAACGTAATATAAAGACGTCGATTATTAGTTTTTTTTTATTTGTTGTGTTTAATCTAGTGATAAGATTAAAAACCGACTTCGAGTCTATGTATACTACGAGAGGTACGTCTTTGCCGTAGATGCTATTAATCGTTACTTTTGCATACGATGTAATATCGAATCTATAAACGAAAGTATATAGCTTAGCTGCTAATATAAATCTAGTAACGCGTCGATATTTAGTAGACGACTAATAGATAATATTAGTACTCTTCTTTTTGTTTTTTATAATAACGATATAGCTAATTTAAGAGGTTAAGTCTTTATTGCTTGTAAAAGAAGCATCAATAAAAACTACTACTTATATAGTATTTTCATCTAGTTTGACGTAATAAAAGCTTCGGCTAAGGTGTTCGATTTACTATTATAGTCGACTATTGAGTGCCTTTATTTTTTAATCTATTAGATCTATATATTATACGGCTATAGATAGATTAAAAAAAGCCTTAAGTTAGTAGATAAAAGTAACGTATATACTTCGTATACGTTAGGTAATATACTGTTACTTTATATTGAGAGGTATAGTTACTTTTCCTTTAGTTTTTTTATTGACTTACGGAGTATAAGAAACGGTAGTAATGTTTTTTACCTATATCTTTTACGTAATAAAGATGTTACTATTTTAACTTATCGCGATATTCGTACTATTAAACTTTATCGGTATTAATATTATAAGCGTCTCACGGGGCTTCGCTATAAATCTTATAGCTTTAAGTGCCTTTTCTTCTAGTTATATAAACTTCTTATTACTTAAGATTAATATATTATCCGTCTATAGTCTTACGATACCGAAGGTGTCGTTTATACGCGTTATGAGGTAGTAGTCGAATACGGATGGGGTTATGCCTAGCTTCTTTTTATGATGTTTGGTATACGTAGAGAACTAATAGTTACCGGCTTCTATAATACCGTATAAAGGCTTTACGACACGTAGTACGTAGTCGTCTTAAAGCGTAAAGATTTCTCTAGCAACAGGTACTGGATTGATAAAGACGTCTCTTATAAGTCGAGTTATTACTTATACGTAGGCCTAAGAAATGTCTCTAATGGCGAGCTTTATAGTGCCGGTAGTGTTAGAAACAACGAAGGCGAGGATTATACGCACGTTTATTCTTTAAATTGTCGGCGACGTAGTAAGTACCGTGAAGCGATTCTTGTCCTTAAATCCTTATACTACAAATCTATTTTTTTCGATGGCTTAAGTAGTCCTTACGTATTTAACTTTATCGATAAATCGTATACTAAAAATCCGAGTCTTAGGTAGGATAGATTTACGCGTAATAGTCTCAAAGACTCTTTTTTCGAGTAATCTAAGGATCTCTATCCGCCGAGATATACTAAAATCGGGTATAGGTATAAACGTTATAAACTATATAGTTATCTTAGTGCCGTAAATAACTACAAAAGTAAACTTAAGGTAAAGGTTTTCGGAAAACGAGTATATAGTAGCAACTAGAGCTATAATAACCGGAACGGGAACGAAAACGGGAACGGCGGGCAGTTAGTTGTCGGCGCCGGCCGGTCTATTCCGTACGGGTTTTCCGCGGCTTTTACGTGTCGTTACCGTTATTTCTTCCGCGATCTTTTCGTTTATCTTATCGGTAATATAAAACCGGATAGATATAATCCTAAAAGTAACTAATTCGCCGTTACCGAGGTCGAAAGTAACGTCTTCATTTGTGACTACCCGTGTTTTATATAGTCCTTTCTATCCGTCGGTAGTAGCTACTGCGCTATTACCGCGTACGGGACGCTATACTTATACCTAGTTATTAAGCTTAGGCTTAAACGGGACGGGTCCGTTACGCTGCCTTAGTGTTTCCGTAAGACGTCGGCGTGTTACGTGTTTTTCTAATTCTTTCATTACAACTTTAATTACGGCGGCTCGGCGTATTACGGAGGGAAACGGGGTTACGGCGGTAGACAAACGTAGGTAAGTACCGAAAACGAGAAAGGTAGGCATTATACTATTAGGCCTTACGGTATCGTTGATTGTTTTTACAGCTATCTATAAAGATATATGCTCCGAAAGTTTAAAAGCTTTTTTTCTAATAATGTTATAGGCTCTCTTAATAACTCTATAATATCTTTCGACTTTACTTATACTATTATAAGCCTCGGTAGGTACGCTTTTAAGCTTAGATCTTATAATTATAGCATTATTACGAAACTTTTTACTTACGAAGTTAGTATTTTAATCGTAGACGATAATATCGGGAGGTCTAATATAAATATCTAGCTAGTATTCGCGTAGCTTATCCTATATAGTCTAAGCGGTAAGGTTTTTAAGCTACTTTACTGCTATAAAACCTGTTGCTTTATTAACGATATAAAAGTAAAGTCGCCCGTTAATATAAACGACGTCGACGATAATAGTACTATTAAATACTATATCTTAATTTTCTTTAAAAGTAAATTTAAACCTCTTTAGTAGTCTTTAATACGTTTAATATTCCTTATAGTAATTTTTAATTTTCTAAAGTATCGCTCTATTAACGGGGTCATCACTTACTGCCTTTAATAGTCGATATAAACGGTCTACGGATAGATGCCCGAAGCGGCGATAAAACCGCTTAAGTTCCGTCTCCGTGAAAAAACTCTCGGGTTAGTCGGTAAGTATTATCTCCGGGATCGGTAAGAAAAGATAGCCGAAGCGTCTTACTACGGAAGTATTTCCGTAAAGTCTTACTACTATATCGCGTGTGTTATTAAAGTAACAGCGAAGTCTATCGAAATCTATTAAAAAGATTAAGAAAAGCGTATCTACGGTTATTACGTGAAAGCGAATCTCACTAATCGGAGTATCGACTACAACGGAGCCGGTAAAAGACGTAATCCCGATACCGAATTTTACCGTTACGGAGCCCGCGTCGGCTGTTTTAATACTTATAAAGGGACGAAGTGTAATTAATGCCTTGTATTACTTAAGACTATACGTAAAGTATATTGTTGCACTAGTATCGACGATAAAGCCTATGAACTGTGATTTTTTATACTTAGTAATGTTAATGTTAGCGATTATCTCGTACTTTTTTTTATCGTCGTTTAATAGATAGGGACAGTTAATAAATATTACAAAGCCTTCAATTAGCTTATCGACGTCGTCCTTAACGTATATAAAAGAAAGGTTCGTGTTCGCGATTTCTTAGTCGTCGTCTTCGTCTTCCTTTTTATCTTTATTATACTCGATACTTTTACTATCACTTTTAATAAAAGTAAGATTAGTAAAATACTAGTACGTAGACTTAGTAGTTTTCTTCTTTTACTTTTTAATATAAGCTTTTTACTCTTCTTTTATATATTGTCTCTAACGATAACCTTTTTTATTACAAATATAACACTTTCTTTTATTATATTTATTAGTACTTCTATTGTTACGTCGATTACTTCGGTAGTTACTTTAGTTATTATTTATACGTTTATAAGTTCTATCTACGTACATAATGTTTAAAGTGACTATCGTAATTTAGTTATTGTATATTATGTTAAATATTTAAAAGATCGAGAAAGAAAAAATTATCGATTTTTTTTAAGCTTTATAAAAGCCTTTAATAGTCGTCACGAAAGGCCTAAGGTTTCTTACCGCAGCTAGGTTTACTATAATAACAGCCATTTTCGTAGCCGTGTTCTATTTAAATGCATTCAAGAGGCGTATATATATAACGTTAGTACTACTTAATATAAGTCCGACAGCAGACTAATACTTAACGAAGTAGTTGTAAAAACCTTTAACTACCTTCGATAAAAGCTATCCCGGTATAATATTACGGGTATACTTATCGATAGTAATAGTCTACTACTAGATAGTTCTATTTCTAATAGTATCACCGTCTTCAAAAAAGTCTCTAATACCTATTATTATAGCCTTTTAGTCGTTTCTATTAAAGAGACTGTCTCGAATCCTTTTAGTCTATGTATAAAGTTATCTTAGTCCTATTATAATCAAAAGTATTTTACCGAAGTAAGTTTCTTTAAGGCACTAATCTTAGCAATAGGTGATGAAATTATAGTGCCTGAAAGAAAGACTCATAGGGTCCTCGGTTCCTTTATACTTTAGATAGTCGGGGTAGTTCTTCGCGATAGTATTCATAATACGAAGCTGTTTTTCATCGTTGATAGAACTCTTTTTATACTTAGTAGTAAAGCCGTCAGCGGCAAAAGCTTAAAAGCGTGCATGTACAAAGGGATCAGTCTCGTAGAAGTATCCTTTTGCTGCGGATTCCGGCTGAGGCGCTTCTAGTCGGTAATCTTTTTGTTAAAGTACTTCTTAAGGTACTTCTTAAGGTACTTCCTAAAGTGCTTTTTATTAAGGTGCTTACCTTTAACCGTAATCCTTTTCTTTCATAAATCCAGAGTTAAAAGGTCTATATAGGTAAACAATTCGGTTAATACCGACGTACTTATGAATCTCTTCGTTCCGTATTTCCATGTAACCTTTCTTAGCTTATTCATTCAAACTAGCTTTATCCTATGGGACCATAGCCTCACGATGAAAGAAGTTATAGAAGGACTTGGAAATTGCGTTGCGTCCTTTGTTTTTTTGAATGTTAACTTTTCTTTTCATTATAAGGTTACGGAATATATTGAGACTTACAAACCTTGCCATAACGAGGTCGTCGACAGTCTACGTCTCGAAGTCGCTTTGCAGGCAGTCGAAGAAGTCATCATCGCAAATAGTCGTGTTGAAGATCTCCTCAATATACTTGTTAATATACTAACTACGTCTATCAGCCTCATCGCGCTTATTTTAAGCAATCGTAGGATCTTTATCGTCGACCTACGGGGACGCCATAGCTTCAAAAGTATTGCAGGTGTACGCGCGTATGTGTGTATGTGTGTGTGTGTGTGTACGTAAGCAAAACTAGAAGCTTTAAAAACCCCCGGTTCCCTTACTTATAAGTGTCGGGATAAACGTAGGGAGACCGTCACTAATGCCTAACTAATCACTAATCTATGCAGTAATTCCAGGGTTTAATGATGTCTAGATTCCTCTTCTATCTACCAGAATGCTAGATGGCAAAAGCCCTACTATATACCACCCAAAAGACCCTCCTATCCTTCCTTCCCTGCAAACAGTGCATCTGAGGCCAACTGTGAAAGTGAATCACTGCAATCACTACCTGATGCAGTTGCCTCCTCCTGATGCAGTCGCCTCCTACAGGTGGATCACGTGGATCATGCTGACGAATACCGACAGTTATCGTTTCCACATTGCAATTTCTAAAAGTGTCAAAGCCTGTGAATGTCTCGATATCTGCACACGCCTAGAAGCAAACTATCATAACGAATCGACAAGACAATGAACAAGAAAAAGAACAAGAACAAGACATACAACTACAACAAAAGACAGCCGCCAATAAGAAAAACACCCATCACAACAGCTGCATCCACTGCAAAAGACGATCCGCCCGACGAATGCCCGCTCTTGAATCCAGCATCGTTTGCAGTTGTCGACGGCGGCGACGAGGGTGCCGACGAAGGCGCCGATGAAGACGACGGCGCCACAACAGTGCAGCTCGTCGTCGAGCACACACACGTTGCTTCTGTGGACACCAGTGTTGCGTTGGTACTGGCTGTGAAGACCGCACTCGAAGTACTGCCCGCATTCACTATCTGTAGGTCAAAGGACAGCCCCAAGGGTATGCAGCGCGTGCCCGGAGCAAGGGCCATGGTGCCGGACCAGAAGCCGGCGGCACAGCGCTGCCAGCAGTTGGAGAGGCAGTTCCACTGGCCGTTGTCGCCTTCAGGGCAGGCTGAACCTGGGGCCATGACTGGGGGCAGGGCGGCGGGGGCTGTTGACGGTGTTGAGGCGGCAGAAATGATGGACGGCGCCGTATCTGCAGCAGTCTGTCCGAGGACAGGAACAGCCAGTAGTAGAGCGTGTGGAAGCATATTGAATTCTTCTGTGGGTGTAAAATACAGGAATTGTTGAGAAAATGAAGCTTTTGATGATGTAACAATCTGGTGATGATCATGAAACAGAAGACAGGGAAAGGTGAGGGCGTCCATATATACAACACCCAAACACAATAAAAGGAAACAGAAAACAGAAAACATTGCAATCTTATTGAAAGTAGCCGTCGGCATGACAGCTGTACGCTCTTGTGCGGCCTGGTGCTATTGTGTGCATCGTGAATGGGAGGAAGACGGCGACGTCGTCGGTGAGCTGCAGGTCGCGCAAGCTCGGTCCCACATTGTCATTCATTGTAGCACTCTCTACTCTCTTATTCACAATAGAGTGTGAACTTTGTCGACTGCATTGACATGTCCTTTACAATGCTGTGATGTCGGCCGTCAAGATTAGTCATCCTGGCGATCACGAAGGTACTTTCAAGTTGACTACTCTTTGTATCTGTCACGACCCCCGCAGACTGGACTACTGCTAAACCTATTTTACAAACTACGACAAGCTGAGCAGGGCATTTTCGCCACGTGCGGTTGGAGAGCCTCGGCACCTGTGAAGTAGATATAGCATCGTGAGCTCGTCGTTTTCGCAGGCCTTTTCTTTGTAGACTTCCGTATCGCCATAGATCACAGATACAGATATCCAACACCAGACGACACAATGAAAATGCTTGCTTCTTGGTGGGCATCCACCCTCGCCACCTACGGCACGCTCCGCGTCGAGCTGCTCGGCTTCGTCGCCGTTCAGGTCCTCGCGTTCTGGTGCGTGTCCGCCGTCTACATTGCGCTGCCATGGCTCGCGCCCGCCTTTTCCGAGCGCCACAAGATCCAGCCAGCACCGAAACAGCCGACACAGAAAGATATTCTGCACTGTGCGGGTGTTGTCCTGCGCAACAATGCGCTGTCCTTTGGGCTCACAGTGGTGTCGGTGTTGACCTCGAAAGAGGGCGGGCCGCTGAGCCTGCGCGTGACGCCGGAGCTTCCTTCCCTGGGCGAGTATGTCACGCACCTCCTGCTGAGTGCTGCGCTCCGGGAAGTCCTCTTCTACTATGCGCACCGCCTGCTGCACCAGCCGCGCTGGTACAAGGCCATCCACAAGACGCACCACCGGTTCATTGCGCCGGTTGCGCTGGCGGCGCAGTATGCCCATCCGGCAGAACATATTGTGGCGAATGTGCTGCCTGTCGGCCTTCCTCCTCTCCTTTTGCAAGCACACATCCTGACGTACTGGTCGTTTGTGGCGCTGATGCTGGCGGAGACGGCGACGGTGCACAGCGGATACGACTTTTTCGACGGCGCGGCGCGCATGCACGACCTGCACCACGAAAAGTTCAATCTCAACTACGGCGTGTTTGGCGTCATGGACTGGGTGCATGGGACGGACCGGCTGAAGAGCAGAGTCGACAAGACAAAGTAGGAGTAGAAAAGAGGATAAAGGAAAGAGGAAATGGATGATTATGTAATATTTCCAAATCATGAAAGTCCTACGGCGGGGCGCCTAGATATAAAGCAGCCCAATCTACAAACTGGAGAACAAACTCATACAAACTCAGGTACACAGAGACAAAATGTCAACACTTGACCACGTGCGCGCCCATTGGGCTGGCATCCAGCCAAACTCGCCCATCTACAACCTCTTTTTCAGCGACATTCGCATCGTGTCGGCCGTCACGTCTGCCGACGCCCCCGACGGCCGCGGCCGCGTGCTCGCTCGCCTGCCCGTCGCGCCCATCCATGTCAACTCCAAGCACATTCTGCACGGTGCCGTGTCCGCAGCGATTATCGACTGGGCGGGCGGCATGGCGATTGCAGCAGCGTCCACGACCGACCGCACGGGCGTCAGCGTGGACATCCACGTCAGCTATGTGTCTGCGGCGCGGGCGGGCGACGAGCTGGAGATCGAGGCGTGGGTGTCGCGGGTCGGCAAGCAGATGGCGTTTACCAATGTTGAAATCAGAAAGGCATTGAAGACGGAGACCGAGGGTCTGGCCGACGACATTGCATCTACAAAAACCAACGGCCCAGTGGTGGCCATGGGCACGCACACGAAATATGTTGCCTACACAGCCAAGCCGCCAGCAGCACCTCCATCAGACGTCACTCAATGATATAGATAGACAAAACGTTGAATTAGATTATTTGCAAGACTCTACAGGCCCAGGTTGGTGTCCTTGTCCTTGATGAAAAAGTCCTTGCCAGTGGTGTTCTTGTACTGGTTGCGGATAAAGTCGGAGATCTGCTCGTCCTTGGCCTGCTCAATGGCGCTCTCGTTGCTCTGGTCGCCCTGCTTGAGCACGTACTGCTGCACGGCGTCGACGCCCTTGTCCAGCATGTCCTCGTTCTTCTCGCTGTCCTTGCCGCCGCCGGCCATGGAGTTGAGCGAGTTGAGGATGTTGTTGCCGCCCGAGCCGCCCTCGGAGTTGTTGCCGCTGGCCAGCGAGCTCAGCGAGCCAAGCAGGCCGCCGGCAGAGTTGTTGTTCTGGTTGTTGTTGTTGTTGTTCTCATTGTTGTTGTTCTGAGAGTTGTTGTTCTCGCCGCCGGCCTGCTTCTCGACAAAGCTCTTGAGTGCGTCCATTTTGATATTTGTGTGGGGTGATGTTTCTTGGAAAAGATGGCAAGGTTAAGGTTAGAGTTAAGAGTTAAGCTTATGGGGGACAGAGCTATTTATACGTGATACAGATGTCCATCTTGTACAAACACAAATACAAACTACACTTTCTTCCTTTTTGCTCTCCCTCTTGTTGCTCAACTCGCCCCTCCATGGTACTTCTTGGCATGAAGCTGTGAGTGAGGAGCAACAGCGGTAATCCTGAGCAAAGGTAGATCAGAACAAGGCACGACAGATAGCAGCACACACTTTGTCCATCGCAGATACCGTCTTGGCATCATAGCACCAATCATACCCAATCGTCAGCATCCATCTGTCTCACCCATGACAGCACACGCGTCAAATATTGGCGCAGCTCTGCTCCCATGCTCGTTCAGCTTGAGTCTTGTCTCTCATCTTTTACTCTCCACTGAGGCCTACAGCTGGATGGACTAGCTGTGCTGATCCCCTCTTTCACAGATGGGACCATTCCAGCTGAAAGTCTCAGGACTAGCTATCCATGCCAAGACTTTCACCCCACGTCCTGGGATCCAGGAAGACCAGAAGCTCACGTCGAGGAATCAACAAGTTGATAAAGTGAAGAGGGCTAAAAGGAGAGAGAGTGAGCTGATGGAAGCAAAGGGGGAAGACAAAGGACAGAGCAAGAACAAAGATGATGAAATGATGATATGGAAAGGGATGGCGGCATACGACGGTAAACATGAACAGAAAGTATTCAGTCCACGGTCATGTCAATCAATAGACTAACATTAACATGACGTCTGGACTGCCCCTCCGGTCCTTTTCACTCACTATTTCTTCCATCAATCTGGCATCAAGATTTCAGCTAGATCTATGGGAATTAGCCCGAGGCAACAAGTATCCAAATTGTCACGGTAGATTCAAGTTTGGGTTTTTATTTTGTTTTTAGAAAAGAACTTAACCTGGTTGTTGGTTTTATTTAATTTTCTTCTTTTCAGCATCGAATTTATTTTGATTTTTCAATATAGAAAACAGCCGTACTTATGGTAAGAAATTATTGCTTTTTTCAATAAACTACCACTTCTTGAACCATCTGGCTGTATCGCCCTTTTCCTGATAGGAATCTCCCCTATCTTTAATAAATACATGAAAACCATTCACTTCATCGGCTTATCCAAATTCTGTGACTGCCATGACGTTGCTCGAGTGCCAAATTTGTCATCAATATGTGACGCACGTGACCTCGACGAAACGTGAGCTGCTTTGCCAGTTCCAGCGTTTCCAGGGGTCCATCCGGCTACTAGTAGCCAGCTTCGGAAGCTACGACACCGATCGGAAAGTCCGACCGTGACGACACTCAAACCACGACGTCTCAGGTAGACAGCGACATTGCATCTCAATATAGACGACATCATCTGCTTTCTATCGATTTGACACACCACAATGGACTACGTCGAGCAGCGCATGGCCCAGGAGGCCCAGAAAGACATTGTCGAGTCTCTGTATGTTTCTCTCTCAATCTTGGCTTGCACCCGCTAACGAACAGCATCTTCTTCACTCCCCTCAACGTGTTGCTGTCGACAATCGTCCTCTACACCCTCTACTCCATCCTGCGCCCCAGCAAGCCAGCCACCCTCTCGCCCGACCCGCCCGCCGTCGTCTTCAAGACATACACCCCGCACAGCCTCTTGCCGTTTGACGGCAAGGACGGAAAGCCCGTCTTCCTCGCCGTCCGCGGCCGCGTCTTTGACGTCTCGTCTGGCCGCAACTTTTACGGCCCCGGCGGACCCTACGAGAACTTTGCCGGCCGCGACGCCAGCCGCGGCCTTGCGTCGCACTCCTTTGACGAGGACATGCTGACCAAGGACCTGGACGGCCCGCTGGATCCGCTGACAGACCTGGACGCTGAGCAGCAGGAGGCGTTGCAGGGGTGGGAGGAGCGGTTCGACAGCAAGTACCTGGTGGTTGGGCGGCTGGTGGCCGTGGCCGACTACAACAAGGAGAAGAACTAGTCTAGAGTCGATGCCCTTGTCAAGATAGGATTGTCGACGCCGAGTGACAGATCAATACGAAGAATTACAACACAGCGTTGCATAGTGTGAGACTGCGTTGGTCGCTTGAATAGAGAAAACTGCTGCTTTTGACCTGCACCAAGTAACCGGTAACCGGAAGCCCCCCCATCACGACGGACGGCTTCGTCTACGGTCAAACCTATTCGACATCCACCACACCAAAATCGCGGCACGATAACCCCCGTTTCCAGGCCCGCTGTCATCAGCAAGACACTCACCAAGTCGACAAACGGGTTCCGTGGTGCAGTTGGTTAGCGCATCGTACTAATATTCGTTCTACGAGTAACATGCGAAAGTCGAGAGTTCGAGCCTCTCCGGGACCATTTTATTGATTTTTTGTCTGCCTCGATCAGTACTACATGCTGAAAGTCAACCTTATTTTTGCCGAAAATAACCTTTGGATGCCTACTGTTAAGAAGCTGTGCTGCCCGGCTCGCCGGTGCTATGTCTAGCACTGAACCTGCCATGAGAGTTCGATCAATATCAAGACATGAAGGATGGGGATGGAATAGCGATCAAAGTCATGTAGGCCCCGGCGAGTGTCGGCGAGTCGTTGCTCTGGAATGGTGAGGTAGTGTGATACAATGCGTCGCGACACAGCCATGACATCTTCAATGCATGATCTAGGAACTGACCTCGATGAGTTGATGGTGCCCGATATCGACTAGACAAATGGCAGGACTCGGTGCCCAGTGTTACAACCGTTTGACGCACGGGAGGAGCATCAAATTCCCAAAGTGCGAGTCAGAGGGACCGCAGAGTCTCCTGGCCTGCGGCGTCGAGCGTGTCTCGAAACAGGCGGCGGTGCTATATGCGCCGCATTCATGCCGGCACAAAATCAGTTCGGCTAGAAGTCAATCTGCTCTGAAGTGAACAAATGCATCACGATGCGGTGTAATCTGAGCAACGGCGATGGGCATCTCAATCACAACTCTATCGGGTCTCGTAAGCGGCTTAAATACCACTTGCTAGGCATGCGTTCTCATTTTCTGTGTTAAATACAGTCATAGATACCGCTGCTTGATAGTTTGTCATGCCGGCTGTTTCTTATGCACCACGGCATATGCTGGTAGAGCTATCGCGATGTCGTCGACACTGAGCGACGAGGATGCATTTGCCTTGATCTAACAACCACATCTGAGACCCCAACAACAGGTCTACGCGCTACGCCAATGAAAGAAGACACACACTCCCCGTGTATGCAAATACCAGGACATCACGTTTTGGTTTTGCAACCAGTCGTGTCATAAGCTCTGCGACCCATGATGTTCACATGTGGCACAGGGACACCGGTCGTGTCATATGCACTGCGTCCTGGCTCATCCTCCATTAAAGCCGTATATTTTGACCAGATCACTCCTCGCATGAAGTTCTTGATTTCAAAAGAAGCCAAATTCTTGCGCGTTGAACCTACATATGCTGGGGGCTTTTTACGGACTCTTGCTGTATTGTGCTTGCCGCTTTCTATTTTAAGACGCCGGAGTTAATTTCAAGAAGTCAAGGTTGAGATGGCATTCATGATCATGATCTCTGCTGTTGCAACGGTTCCCATTCCCCCCCTCCATCTCCATTCCCATCTCCATTTCTACATTGCCTTTTTGTCAGCCTTAAACTAGGACGCCACACCAGACGAGGCGATGCCAAACTATACAGGCCTAGTCATGCACACTCCGTCGCACAGGTAATTATTGTGGTGTCGACTCTCTAGTGTTGAAGAATAGAGCAGATGCTGCAGTATTACATCGTATCCCAAGAGGCGGGTTGCTACCACCACAGAGTAAAAATAAACCACATCAAAACCGTGGTAACAATAGCGTTGAGCTAGAGAGAGCTAGAGAGAGCTAGAGAGAGCTAGAGAGGGCTGAAGTGCGATGTGCGCAGAACCAGGAAAGTAAATGTATGGATAGCAACAGGTGGCAGGGTTGTCTTTCGTCAGCCGTCAGCAGTATTGCCAGGATGTATGCCACTGAAATCTACCGTAGCATTGTGTTTGTGTAGGGCCTGGCCCGTGTAGCGGGAGGTCCCGTTTGTTGTTGGCTGTTGCTATTGTTCTTTGGTGTTTACAACGATTTACAACAATAAAGCAAAAACTAGGCCTCGTCAGACGAGATTACTATTATGAACTCGACTGATGTCCATATTACTTACGACTATATCTGTGCCTGTGACCACTTTACTTTTTGTACTCATCGTATTCTCTTCCTTGCGCGTCAGCTGGACATTCCAATGTAGCGTAATATTCAAACACTCGGTGTGCAAAGGCAAAGGGGAAATAATAGGCGCGTTAGTCGAGGTATGCGTCGAGGAGTCTTGAGTACCAAGTCGTTATCAAGTCGAGTCAAAGTCGAGTCGAGTCGAGACGAAGGAAGAGTGTGAGTGCATGCTGACGAATGTGATAGCACACACAGCCTGTGATCGACAAGCAGCTCGCAGTCTGTCACACCCCGGAGACATGGGATGCGGTGTGTCAACCGTCTTGCCGTGCCTGGCCCTTGCTTGTAAGTGTAGTTTCTAAGAGCAAAAGAGGTGCCAGCCGATATGCTGCCCTACACGGCGCTCAGCTCGACGTTGTGCACTGTCAACATATGATTAGGCTAGACTTTCCTGTTCGAGTGGTATGGTGTGCTGTGGGCTGACGACGGTATTATCATATGACGAAGAAATGACGGTGATCACAAATGAATATAAAAGTAAAGGTAGCGGAGTCTAGACAAAAGAAAAGAAAACGGACATCCACGAGTACCATCAACCATTACAAAGCTCTCAGCTGGTCCACCATCATCGTCAAAGTTGGTACCGAAGACGGCGAGGACGGCGAGGTAAGGCTCCAATGTGTAATGTGCAGTCTAGTTTGGATTAAAACGAGGCGAGGCAGACATGCGGTCAACATTATGACTACTATTAGATTATTCTTTGGTTATTACTTGTTATTCTCGAGAGCCAGAGATAAGTAGTTACACCACGCAGCCGTGAGAGCGAGCCCAACGGAACACCATGCCGGAGCATCGACTCGTGAATCGCTGTGCAAGTAGAATATTACAACAAAGTCGAAAGAGGCCCGCAATAAGTGCGTTGACGTTCGTCCGGATCTTCAATTTACATCGTAGTTCTAGATTGGCACTGGAAAATTCTGGAGTAGCTGAACGGTGTTGATCTATGGGCCAATATTGACGATAATCACGTTTATCGTGTCTATCAATATGATGCATCATCGGGTCGTCATTAATGAGGAGAGGGGAGAAGTAGAAATAGAGAGGGTACATGGGAACAGGAAGAAGATGCCGGAGAAGAAGAAGAAAGACTTACCATGGAAGGGAGAAAACATGAAGATACAAAAAGAAAGCAGAGGCGAGAAAAAGAAATAACGCAGAAGACGTGCATGATCATGAAAATTAAAGATGCAAGTGAGATGAACACGAGAAGAAACAAAAGAAAAGAAAACAAGAAGTAAAAAAAGAGAGAGCAGCAGATGGGTAAAGGAGGGAAAGAAATAAGAAACAAAAGAAAGTAACGGGAGCAAAAAGAAACAACGGAGGAAACGTGCATGATCGTGTAAGCGAATAGAGAAAGAAAAAATACAACAAAGCAAAAAAATAAAGTAAGGGATAAAAAGATAAAAGGGACGGCAAGAAGACCAGCACAAAAGGTAAACGTCAAAAAGACAAAAAATTGAACCTGACCCGAATCGAACGGATAATCTTCTGGATGCTCCAATCGAGCTGGAATCAGACGCGTTACCATTACGCCACAGGTCCTTTTCTTGTTGATGAATGATTTGAGCTTAGGTCAGTATATATGGGGACGCTAGCTAGCTTTGGCAGTAAGCTAGCGCTGAACTTTCAGTGAATTAGTGAGTACGAGCAGTGTGATTATGCCCCACAGCGCACAGCATCAAGAGTGAATACTGACATACATCAAACATAAAGTAAAAGTACAAACGGGGAACTTTTAAATATTCCAACAATAATGAAATTAAGAGTACATTGGACCAAGTAGCTAAAGGCACACCAATTTAAAGACAATCAATCAGGAGGATCATCACCGTGCATAGCATAAGGCTTGCATACGAAGAAGCAGGCCGAAAAAGAAAAGAAAGCAAACACAAGCGGTGAGAAATAATGCCTAGATTAATTGCATAGTATTATGTATCGATATAGGCATCAGGACTGGCTCTCATGATTTGAAATAGTATATTTTTGTATTTTCAGGCAAATACTCGAAGGCTGGGACTGCCGATATCCGCTGAAGAATACAGCCTCGGGAGGATTCAGGATTCAGGATTCAGCAATGTGTGAAATACCAAGCACGGGAAGTAGAAAGACACAACATGAGCATGGAAGAAGCAGTGAAAGTCAGACGACAGAGAGTGCAAGATGATGGAAAGATAGTCAAATGCACATTGGACACGCAGAAGTAGAAACAAAGTTGACCGTGACGCCTTGATACCTCGCAACGATCATGATCTTAGCACAGGTTATATCACACCAGCCCCAACAGCCGCCGTCATCTGCTGTTACACTCGATTCATATGATAGCTCGACTTGTTTCTCCATCTTTCCAGCTTGATGTTTCCATTCTGTGCCATCTTCATCCACCTCAGCTCAGCTCGGCTCAGCTAACGTTGCCACCTTGCCTCTCCTCTGATCTTCTGTTCTGTATTTGGTCTTCTCCTCCTTATCCATCATTCAATATCCAGTATCGAGGCCAAAACGATGCCGAGATAGTCGTACCGTCCCACCGCAGCTGCCTACTACCGTTTATCATGCCCTTTTAAGGGCTGGTGAATGTAGGGAGGTGTAGTCGGCAAACTGAGTAGCAGTCGTTGGCAATCAAGGCGAATGCGAGAGTAAAAACCTCGAGCAGCACTCGGCCGCAGGCTATTCAGTTGGCGGTTAGCCCCTTTGCCTCTCTTTTTCACTTTCGCTACCTCGTCTGCCAGATGAATGGTAAGCAAGATGCGATGGCCGATGTTCATCAGGCAGTCAACTAGTCTACCGTTACATTTGTTGGCCCGGGGCCTGTTGTCAGTTGTCAGTTGTATTATGTATTGGATCGTTGGCTGTTGGTTTTGGTTCATTACTTTCTGATTTGCAGATGTCCCGCTTAAACCGATAACGTCACCAGCAAGGAGTGGCTTTTTACTCATGTGTTGCATCCTTGCCTGTTTTCTGTGTAATTATGCAATACCCGTTGGAAGCAAAGACAGTGTACCCAGCACAACTGTTGAATAAAGACTGAGACTGAGACTGAGACACGGGCGGAACGGTCAGTAGTCCAGGGACTAGGCCTAGAGCTAGGACTAGGAAGTGGCCGGGCTAGGTGGGAGCGCTCGGGTAGAGTGGCAGGGATGTGGTATAAGTCGTCACAGACGCTGACTCTACTTTATTATATTGCCTTGATACGTTCTAGAAGAGGAAGATACCGAGCAGTAATAGATAATGAAACCCCTAAATGCGAGGTCGGGCAACGTCGGGCAAAAGTAGGTGAGTCGGAGGCAAACCGTGACCGGATTTACGTCGATGACAATGGACATTATGAAAACAGAAGAAAGTAGAGAAGAAAGGAAAGAAAATAAAGTAAAAAGGAAAGAAAGGAAGTACTGAAAGTACTCTGAAATGCAACGGCGCCCAACCTGGCGTTGAATTGCTCGGTGCTTCTTCTTTTGCGCTCATCTCTTGTTTTGATTCTTTAATTTCTGGTTCTCTGGTGCTGTATTTGCTTTTTGCAGTCTTTTGTCATCACGTCTACATGGAAAGCTCGGTATTTCCATTCACCCCCAGACGTTGTCATTGGTCGCCACGCCTCACGTCCACCGTCCTCCACTGTCCTCCACCATGCACCTCCGCACCACACCCTTGCAATATCCCAATAAATCCAATAAATCCGTCTTGATTTAATAGCACAAAAGCAAGACATGCCTAAACCTCTTGTACCAAGCTGCATATCACTTCTGGGTGTATTTGGCCGCCTCGAAACCAAATGTAAGACACAAGAGTTCGTCACATCAACACTCAAGAACAGCAAGCGAAAGCAGTTTGCAAACTGCAGACTGCAAAAGCAGGACAGCTGTCATGTGAAGACATTCTGCATATGCGGACAAAGTACTCCGCGTCAGCGCTGCAGGCACTCGAGGCGGTAAAGGGACTGACAGCGTTGACATTGACAGGACAGACAACAGACGACAGGCCACAGGCACGGCCACAGGCCACAGGCCAGAGGCAAGCCACTGTCCAGCCACCGCCAGTCTGTAGACAATTATTCAATGGCGGCCACGCATGTAGCGCAGCATAGATGAATATCTATAAGATACTACTGTAGACGAACTGTTGGACTTGTGCGAGTTGCAAATACGGTACGGTATCAGAGTAGCATCCTGTCGTGGTATTGGCTTCCGCAGGAACAACTGTCGAGCGGAGGTGCAAACGAATGCAAATCAATATGGGGTGTAGCACTGGGATAGAGCGTGCGATGCAAAGAAGAATGCTTGTCCGCAATCCTTGATCCTTCACACCAACGACCAACATCGATACTGATTTGATTTGATATGCATTCAAATCCAAATCCAAGTTCATTGATTTTGGCCAGCTGCTGCAGCAGACAGCAGAGAAGACGTAGCATTGGCAGTGGAGAATGGCCATATGCGGTGAGTTGAGCTCGTCGAGATAGAGGGAATAAGACAGCCGAGAATCAGAATGGACTAGAAATAAACCTTTTTTGGAAGAAGTGACACGACTACCAGACTCCTACCAAGCCCCTACCAGACACCTGGAAACGTTGACACGAAAAGACCAAGGAGACGACCAAAAAGAGGCAATGGAGCGGCAGATGTCTCACTTATATGCACGGTACCTTTGCGATGATCAGGTAGCGAAGCGTCAGGATCGTCCAGCGGTGATGTGATATCGAATATAATCAGAGGTACTTGGATATGATTTTAGAGGAGTCGACTTGCAACAGAAAGCCAAGTTGGCCCGGATCCAAGAACTGTTCAGAATTCAATTATTCCCTGACGAGAAGGATCAATTTAACCACAAATATCTCACGCTGACGCTGGGCTGACATACTACCACCAAACCGCATCTGCTACGGTCGCCAACTCCGACATATTATTGGGCCGTGGGTCAGCCGGATGATGAGCCACAAGTATTATCGCCGTTCCCCCCTCAAGTGTGGTATCAACACTCGACTGTGGACTATCTCCGTCATTGTCTCTATTATTTTGTTATTTTTACGAAGAAACGAAAAAGTGAGGCTCTCAACGACATTGTCTACTCCGTAATCTCACCATTTCAATGACACTGGGAAAGACTGATTCGCCTCGCCATTCGCATACTTTGAGAGTACATCCGAGATAAACCGAAGCCAACGGACAACGGACAACAAACGCCAATAGGTAGCAATAGACAACAGATAGACAACGGACAATACGCCACGCTCATCTAGCCACCAACACTCGCGAGAGGCGCATCGACTAGACAAATAATATCTCGTAGTGGGCCGTTGCAACAGAGAGGCCACCCAAAGGAGACGCCGTCTGCATGACTCGAAGATTAAAGACCAAGAGACTAAAGATAACGAGGCAAAGAGACGAAGACGAATAGAATAGACTCAAGAGTGTGGCCTTCACCGCTGCTCTATCCGTCGTAGCTTACTGGCATGATGCCGAGGGTGCTGATGTGCACGGGAAGCTCGTAGTGTCGTGTATGCCGATGATTCTCGATAGCAAGTAGGCAACCTCCTTGCAGTCACTAAACACTAGAACCGCCTCGTCTGGTGTGTCTGGTCCAGTCATGCACTGCCCGCCGTTGAGCTTGCATGATGCTCAACATTGCGATGATTATTTCCCGTTGTAGACGTCTAGTTCATGCCGGTGTGGATGCGTTCCTTGTGATTAACATCTTTGTATCAGTTCACAATTACTGAGTGGCAACTCTCGCAAACTCCTTGCTGTGATATAGCCTTGTGATGTGGGTGCATGTGTTGGAGGTGATGGAGGTCGGCGATGTTGATTTGAACTTTTGTCTGTTTTTATTTTTGTCTGTTGCCTTGACGGAGGTTGTTGGATGGCACTTGAACGAGCCGTCTAGCCGTAGAGGCAGATTCTACATAAGGCTATGCATGTTTGCATTAGATAACAACCGAGCTAGAGAGTCAGTCATCCCATCTTTTGTCTTTTCCCATGTCACTCCGTTTAGAGATTTTGTTTCTTGCTTCTTCTGGTGTTTAGACTTTAGCAAGCACAAGAGCCGACAGTGTGGTGAGTGAGATGATGGTCCGTGTCGGGATGTAACGCATGTGGTGGAACAGTGCCACAAGAAGTGAAGGGAAACACAAAACACAGACCGGGAAGTTTAGACTGGCTGAGACTGAGACTTTGCCTGACCCTGAATAAACATAAGAAAGCATGGCCGCAGAAGCGGCGCAAAACAGCAAAGCATACATCAGCAAAAGCAAGCATCCCCAGCCCAAGAGTGCTGTATCTGTTGAAGAATTCGCGAGCGGTGATAAGGCAGCCATGTCTCGGAAGCGAGCATGGGCCCTGGTGATGGAATTCAAAAGTACCGTCTGTGATGAAGAATTGATTCTTCTTTTTAAACCAAAAGGCCCTGGAGATATCTGGACTTCGGATTTAAATTTCAGTTTTTGATTTTTGATTCTTCATTCTGGGAGTTTTCTTTGACTTCAACTTTTTGATCTCTTTTTGAACTCAACCCCTGGATGCTTTATTTAGACTCCGTCCCATCATGTTCTCTACATCGTTGACTTTAATTTGACTGACCTCATTCAACAGCTTGAACAGCTGTCCAATCATGAAACCACCTCTCCTGATAGACTCACACCCGTCCCGAGTGAACTTCAGTCTGCCGCCCAGCGTACCATTGCATCTCGCTACTATACTCTGCGTGTCTATTCTGTATTCTACAGAGTATATTCAATTTTTGCTTATGGGGGCTTATTGCATCTGAATTATCAATGTCTGCATTGCTTACTTACAAAGTACCACCCTGCTCTCACTCTTTGCCTTCTACTTCTCTACGTCTTGACTTTTACTCTATCCAGTATTCACTACTCTGCTTGTCACTGCTCACTCTTCGTACCCTCTCATCCACTGCCTCCACCCTACCCGCTTCCCTACGTCTTACACGATGATACAATGAATACCTGAAGTACGTAAATCACGGCAGACCTTGGGAGGTCGTATAGTATTTTCTAGTACCTTTCTGCCGTGTTTGTATCTTTTTGCGTTTTTACTGCAATTAGTTCCGCTGCTCTTTTTAGCCCTCTCGCGCAAAACGCAATGTCACCGTCACTGCGGAATCAAACAAATATATTCTTATATTTTACGTCTTATACGTTATACCCACAGCATATTCTTACAATGATTACTTGTCTCCTTGCCTCCTTGCCTCTTGATCATCACCTCCCTCCGTATCCTCCTCATCGCCGTCCTTCTACATTCGCGCGCACATCGTCCGGGCTGATCTTGCCTATCTGATGAGGGTGTGTTGAACAACTTGGACATCACGGACACGGACTACCTTGGTCTATGGTACCGTTTATCTCATAGACATAACTCCGGAGCATCGGCGCGTACTAGAATGCAGTGGCCAACCTCCAACAGTTCGTCGTGTGTTATGACAAGTCGGTCCAGCGGGATAGTGGACGGCCATCAGACACTGATCAACAGTTAAACTGCCATGCATTCAACGATATCTATTTACGGAAAAGCATACATCAAAGCAAACAAGAAAACAGGCGCACGCACATCAACCAACAACAAGTCACCAGAGACCTTACTCGTTGTTCTTCTTACTTGTTCCTGGCGGAGACGGTGAGACGGTAGAGAGGCCAAGCAGAACCAACAGCTTCAAGTCGAGACTGAACGAGACGGAGACAAAACGAGAAGGCGAGATCTAGACAGCCAACCTTCGAACCTTCAGGGAGGGATCCAGCTGCGTCTCCTCAGTCAGACGGTGGACAGTGGACTCTCTCTGCCTTTGCCTCTGATGGACTACATACCTTATAGTCAGAGATAGACTTCTCACTCGGCTGACTTGCGGCTGCACCGTTTCGGCTCTTGTGCCTTTGACTCTGCCTTTGGCTCTACCTCTCTTCCTCCCTCCTCACGTCCACCCTCCCCTCTCATCACTTGTTGTCACTCCTCGTGTCTCCTTGCTTGCCCTCGATCGGCGTCTTGTTGTTGTCAGTCCTCCACCGCTCGTCGCTTTGTTGTATCTTTGTGTCTGTTGTATCCTCTCGTGTTGTCTCTCATCTCCGTCTCGTTCCCTTACTGCACCCTCCTCGAGCTCACCTACTTGTGTCCTTGTCTTTATTTTATTTTACTATTTCTTTCATGTCTCTGATCCTTGGCCCCCTCAGACTTTATTGTCACTGTCCTTGTTATATCTTGATATTTTGTTGATATAAAGCCTCACAGGACGCCCTCTTTCTTTGATGTCGTTTCATGCAGTCCTCAGTCCATCCATCTTCCACTTCCCTCTCTCTTCACCATCACCACCCATACAAATATTCAAACATTCACACCCTTTCGTCTGATTTTGGCTCCTTCCTGGTTAACAACTGAGTTGCCACCTCGCACCTTCCCTATAGACAAAGACAGACTTTGACTGGCTTGTCCATCGTGCCTTCCCTTTCCGTCCAGACCTCCTTCACTCGTTGCACTCACTACTACCTTTTCTTCGCTTGCCTTCCTCTGCCGTCTCTTTTGCCGTCTCTTCTGCCTCGCCACTTGGAAAATCTCACGCTTTGTGCTTGTCTACCACACCATCTCTATCTCACCTATTCACTCCTCTGATACCCTATCATCTTCTTCGTTGCCCCCTCATTCACTTGCACCTACATTTGATGGTTTGAGATTATTTAATATCCTGTCTTAAATCCTCATACTAAATCAGACATAATGGCTTCCATCCTCGACTCTTACCCCGAGTATGGCACTACCAGCCATCTCGATACCATGCGCCATGCAGAGTACGGCTACCTGGACGAGCAGAACCACGTCTACCTGGACTACACCGGCAGCGGCCTTGCTGCCCGTGCCCAGCACCGCGCCCATGCACAGCGCCAGGCCGAGCTCGTACTTGGCAACCCGCACTCGGTGAGCCCCACGAGCGAGCTGGCCACCGACCTTGTCGAAAAGACCCGTGCCCGTGTGCTGCAGCACTTTAACGCATCCGAAGACGAGTACGCTGTCATCTTTACACCCAATGCCACTGGTGCCGCCAGACTTATCGGCGAGGCATACCGGTACGACAACAGCAAGAGCAAGAAGAACAAGGCCAAGCTCGTCCTCACATCAGACAACCACAACTCTTTGAACGGCCTGCGCGAGTACGCCCGGCGGCAGGGCGTGTCGACGTCGTATGTGCCAAGCTCGCAGCCCGACCTGCACATCAACGCGGACACGCTGCACGACATCCTGGGACCTGAGCTCGCCAAGTCGGCCAAGCCAGCCGAGAACACCAAGGGCAAGTCAAAGCCCAGCACAACCAAGAAGACGAGTGCATTTAAGAGTTTCCTTGGTAACCTATTCTGCGGACTGGTCGGCAGCGCTGATGACGATATTGACGGCGACGCCGAGAAGACTGCGTCTGCTGATGCTGATGAGGCTGTCGCCGAGGTTCCTCGTTCTACAGACCACGACCACAGCCACGAGCGCGGCCTGTTCGCCTACCCGGCACAGAGCAACTTTAGCGGCGTGCGCCATCCACTCGCATGGATCGACGTCGCCCAGCGCCGCGGCTATGACGTCCTTCTCGACGCCGCCGCATACCTGCCCACCAGCAAACTTGATCTCAGCCAGTACCACCCAGACTTTGTCCTCGTCAGCTGGTATAAGCTGTTTGGCTACCCTACGGGCGTCGGCTGCCTCGTCGCGCGCCGCGAGGCTCTGGAGCGCCTCGACCGGCCCTGGTTCTCGGGCGGCACTATCCGCGCCGTCAGTGTCGGTCTCGACTGGCACGCACCCGCCCACCGGCTCGATGCCCAATTTGAGGATGGCACCGTCAACTTCCAGGCCATCCCTGACGTCTACACGGGCCTGCAGTGGCTGTCTGATGATGTTGGCTTCGCATCGCTGTCGACTCGCGTGCGCTGTCTGACGGGTTGGTTCCTCGACCGTCTCGTGGTGCTGCGGCACAGCAACGGCCAGCCCATGGTTCGTCTGTATGGCCCGGCCCACTGCCTGCCCGACGGCAGCAACCGCGGCGGCACTGTGACATTCAACTTCTTGGACCCCAACGGCAACATTGTTGACGAGCGCGTCGTGGCGGCCGAAGCCGCCGGTGACCGCATTTCGCTGCGCACGGGCTGTTTCTGCAACCCCGGCGCGGGCGAGACGGCGCTTGGGTTCTCGCGGGCCGAGCTCAAGGTCCTGCAGCACCTGGCCGCCAACAGCAAGCCGCAGCCGCACGGCCACGGCAGCAGCGGCAGCATCCACAGTGTCAAGGCTCTGCCGGCTGACGACAGTGCTGCAGTCGAAAGTGCAGCTGCTGAGCAGACTGCCGACGTCCATAGCTCCTCGTCCTCCTCGGGTAGTGACCGCAGTGCCAGTTTCGACGGCAAGGCCCTGTCGCCCCCATCCACGGCCGGCTCGTCTGCATCGTCTACCGCATGGCCCATTGCCGGTGCTGTGCGCGTCTCCTTTGGCGTCGCCTCCAATACGGCTGACGTCGACCACTTCTTTGCCTTTGCGCGGCGCGCTTTCAAGGACAAGGTTGCCGAGTACTCGCACCTCGGCCCGCGGGCGGAGTGCTAATTTTCCGATACATTTCTTCTGTGGTTTGATCTTTTGTCGATGTTTTGTCTTTTGAACTCACTCTTTTGGTTTTCCTTTGTCATGTTCAGGCATACGATATAGGCCATATATCTCGGCGTCATTTCGTTTCATTTTCAATTACCCCATCTTCCTTTTGTCAGTTCTGTTTTGCTTCTTGGTCGTATTTGAATTAACAACGATGCCATTACATTTGACAACTGTTATCTGTGACTGTTTGACTGATGTGCTTGCTGTTTGCATGCAAGACATCTGCAATGCCAGGATGTGATGTGAATGACTGTAGATAGAATACAAAGTAGACTAGCTAGACGCCTGCTTGGGAAACATAAGACGTGACGTGAGTGGTTCACTCTACATCCCGGAGCTTTACACAAAAGTTGAAAGATTCGCATGTCTTCATTCACATTGCAAACCAATGATGCAGTTTGTCTATACCGTTAAGTTTTGCAGTAGTTTATCGCCGTTGTCGTCAGTTAGAGGTTCCAGTACAAAGAAGCCCTGCAGACAAAACAAAAAAGATGGAATCGGCAAAAAATGGTCCCGGAGAGGCTCGAACTCTCGACTTTCGCATGTTACTCGTAGAACGAATATTAGTACGATGCGCTAACCAACTGCACCACGGAACCTGTTTGTCGACTTGGTAAGTGTCTTGTTGATGACAGCGGGCCCGGAAATGGGGCTTATCGTGTCGTGGACTTGATGCTGGATGCACATTAGCCGCATCGATAAACATGTTGTGCCTTGGAGCACATGCCTCGTGGGCCGTGTTGCTCTCTGGCACCGAACCTTGCCAGGTTCATGATGTCTGTATACTAGATTCCGAAATGCTAGATGACCAGAGACTACGTCAGTATGTCTGCCTTGCATCGGGGGACAACGACACAAGCCCTAAAACCTGGGGACTGGGGTAAATCCCAACCCAACACCGACATGCGTCCACTGGATCGAGTCCACGACGCCCATAACAACAACAACCCCGAGCCGTTTACACATGACTCTGTCTCTTCCACCAATATTGACGACATCGTGATCGGCCAACAAAGTTCAAGTTGTACGCTTGAAACCAACTCGCCAGCAAGAGATGTTGTTGTGGTCTCGTGATCGTGGCCACTTGGCCTGTTGGACGAATCGCTGTCAACATGCGCTCGCCTCCTCGTGACGTCCAGCATACACTCGTCGACGAATCATTTCAGCCCTTTGCTGCTTCAACCGCACGCAGCCTTGATCAAGAAGAACAGGGCCGCTTGACGTTGAGACGGCACGGCAGACAAGCGCATTTATACGTGGACGCTGTGTATTAATAATATGTTGATGTATACTTGTGTGAATCCAATATAAAATGAGGCGGTCGTACAATTTGGCAACCTTGTCCTTGGATGCGGTGACCTGTCGGGCTGGCAAATCGAATTGCAGCTGTGTATGCAATGCTTGGGCGCAATCTACTTCTACTCTAGGATCAATAATCTCATCTGCCGTTTGGGTATCAGTATGCATGTAAACATATGTACTCAGTATTTGCAGTATGATAAGTGATAATGGTGCGCACGTGTATTTATTCGAGAGTGGGAGCGAGGGAGACACCTCTCAAGACACGACTGAGACACTGGCAATCATGGCCACTATCAGCGGGTCGGGGCGATTGGCTGCCGGATTGCCTTGAGTGGTGCTTTTAGCAATTGCCATTTTGAACCTGTCATCGCGCGCCACGCGCAGTCAGTACGAAGGAGCATGAAGTGGTAGGGGTGACTAGATATGAGAGACGAGTACTCAGTAAGGATATGCAAGAAATGAGGGATCCAATAGGAAGAGGCTAGGATGTGGTTAATCCTACCCCATAATAGCTGGACGATCACGTCAAGCAAGAAGAAACAGAGCCAGAAACAGAAAAGGCATCGATACTACGCAAATACGCCAGGTGTGGGGGTGTGCCCGCCAGCCAGTGACGACGAGCAGGGATTATCAGGGCGCGCTGGAGGGTGCTCAGGTGAGAATGGGGAGAGCAGTGAGCAGTGAGGAGAGAGAGGGGAGAGCGAGAGGAGAGCGAGAGGAGAGCGAGAGGAGAGGGAGAGTGTGATCCGATGTGGCAGAATGAAGATGAGAAGAAGATGGAGATGGGGGAAGCTCTTGTACGGTTTGTTGGATCTGTCAACTCTCTTCACTCTGTTCCATCCACCCACCATTTCTCTCTTTTGTTTGCGTATGGGGTCTAATGACTTATCTACGTGGCATCTGGAGTGCCTCTGGTCTACGAGGATATGCTTGCCTGACGGTCACTGCCTGACTGTATGTCTGCCCGAGCTGTACAGAGTAGCAGAATAGAAGACAGAAGAGAGCTGCCACCCCCACATCTCGGCCTCGACAGCTTCTCCGCGAGCTACAAAGTACGCCTACTCCTACTCAGTACTCTGCTTTACGACGACTCAAGTGCCTGGTGGATGATGGAGAGACCAGGGTATGAGGTGGGGAACGGGAGCTTGACGGAAGCAGATGTTGGAGGAAGACAGCTTGGCTATGGCGGCTACTCTTTCTTCGATATTCTGATCCTTCAGTCTATCTAATGTCTCAATTGACATCCGAGGTCAGTGCACATCAGCATCAGCTGGTCAATGGTGCGGTGATCATTGCAATTGTTAGCTGGATGTGGCCAAATCGGTGGCGGCTCGGCTCAGGTCCTTTTGTCTTTCTCGTCCTCCTGTCTTTTGCTGTCTCCTTTCTGTAAAGCGTCTGACGTGGCACGCACCATCGCTAAAAGTACAGCACGATAACTGATAACTGCATCATGTTGGATCAATCTCTCAGAACTAGCCAAGATACTCTATCGACAGAGACTATCGTGGCTCCCCTGCACATTGCATAACCGCTGAGACTCACTCTGAGACATTGAGACATTGAGACATTGGTACTGAGACTGTCCAACGTCTGGTTTGAACTGTCTTGCGTGTTGGTTGTCTAGCTTGCTGTAGCTTCGTTCAACCCCACAAGCAAAGGAGCACAGCGATGGGGAAGAATAATGGAGTACAAGCATCGATTGGATGCTAGAGTTGTTATTGCTTCAATCGACTGAACAGTCGAGCAAGAATAAAAGAGCATCAAAGCGAGCTGAGCGTCGACAGCTACAGAGTAGATGAGCTGGAAAATCAAACATTGCACAGCATATAGTCTAGGCTAGGGAAGCCGGCCAGCCAGCCAGACCTCTGGTCCTATCTACTAGACGACGCAGACCTGGACCACCTCTGCACCGACTGCCCCTCTTCCTCTTCGTTAGCATGCTGCATCTCTCTGCAGGTGCATGAAACGCTGGAAATCCCGTGATCTCACTCGCCCGTTGTCTGTTGAAGAGGGTCTGCATGTTGTGGGAATGCTTGTGGCAAGGATATGAGCTGTCGTTTTGCTTTGATTTTGGTCTCTGATTCTGGTCTCTGTTGGAGTCTTTTCATTTGGATTCCTCTGTTCTTCCGCATTCGTTTCTCCCTCTTCCTCTAGCAATGGCAGTAGACGTACAGAACATGATCAAAAGATTCACGGCTCTTTTCACAACAAACAAAAGAAACCGGACTCTGTCGGCATGCAAGGAGGGGCATGCATGAGGTTGTGTGATGTCTTGATCTTACTATTTCCATTTAGTTAAACAATTCAAATAAACAGGTATATTTCCACATGCACAAGACAGAATCGCCTCGCTCTCAAAGTGCACAAATAGACTGGTTCCGTGCTCTGTACCCTACATTATGTAAACTCCCTATAACACACGATATGCACAATGCACAACCTCGCCCCTCTTCGGATAGCCACGATCAATGCAGGAGACGTGGGCCTGAAGGAGAAGGCAGAAGAAGAGGGATGAATCGGGGGTCAAATCGGGAGAGAAGAAGTAGATAATCACCACAAAGTCAGACAATCATACAAGTAGAGAATCAACAACCAGGAGATTCATGGATTCAAATGAATAAGAGAGAATACAGAGTACATACCCCGGCTTCTCAAGCGAGGTACCATCACGCATCCGTACTCTGTACCTTTCAGCATCGTTTTACGTTCTACTTGTTTATTTCCGTCTTTTATCTATATCTATTATTCTACTCGTCTCCCCTCAACTTCACCAATCGGTTGATCCTCTGGCACCCTCTCCCGGTCCTACAGCTCACAGGTCACACTCCCACACTCTCTGGTCAACTTACAACCTGCCCATTCCTTTATCTTTGATTTTACTTTTATCTCCTCCATTGATTTACTTCTATTCTTGTTTGTGGTTTTATTTCTTACTTCTAGATTCTTTTTCTCTTTTCTCTTCTTTCTCTTTCTTTTGATCTTCATCTCAGGGCTTCACTGCTCTGGGCTTCTACATTATTATTTCTACTTTTACCACACTCAATTGCAATGTCCTCCTCCCAATACTACCCCCGCCGCGAGCACAATGCCGTCGACTCGGCCACCGAGGCCGCAAAACACTACCAACGTGCCAAACGCGGTGCGGCTGTGCCCCGTGGCTCCTATTCGCCGCCCGATTCGGCAGCCTACGAGTACACCCGCCAGCGCACGTGGCCTAGCAGCAACGGCAGCGGCGGTGGCAGCTACGAGGAGCGCGGCATCCCTATTCGTGACCGCGGCCATGGCGGTGGCCGCCCGCGTGACTACGAGCGCGAGTACGAGCACTATGACCACCGTGACCGCCGCCGCGAGTACGCTGAAGACTTGGATGAAGAGGATGACGAGGACGAAGACGAGGACGAAGATGAGCTCGAGGAGATGCACTGGCAGCACTCGTCGTCGCCGCGCACGCCGCGTACTGCCGGCATGGCCAGCGGCAGCAGCATCGGCGGTGGCAGCGGCGGCGGCTCGTATGGGCGGCACGACCGGGACATTGCCGACTCGCCGCGGTACGGCCATAGCCACGAGGGGCGGGACCGCGAGCGGGACCGCCGTGAGCGCGAGCGTGTCAGAGAAGAGCGGGAGCGGGACCGCGAGGAGATGGAGCGCAAGCGCGACCGCGATGCGTCGCGCCAGCGCATGTACGAGGCCACCAAGTCCTACCCGAGCCGGCTGCGGACGTACCTGACGCCCGTCCTGAAAAACGCGCAGGCCATGGACCACGCCACGGACCTGTTTATCAAGCTGGACCAGGACACGCGCTACCTCACGCAGAGCGCTGCAGTGCTCCTAGAAAGTTTGGCGACTGTGGCCGACAGTGAGTATGCTGCCACGCGCAAGCACAAGAAGAACAAGGCCAAAAACGAAGACGACGACGACTTTGCCACGAGCACCGAGGAGAGCAGCGTCATCGAGACGACCGCCACCGAAGAGGACGAGAGCGACGACTCCGACCTCGACGACTCGCTCACCGAGTCCGACCACGATCTCGACCAGGACGACGATGACGACCAGGACGACGACGACGACGATGATGATGAGAATCAGTTTGGCGTCTTTAGTGCTGATAGCGATCTCCCTAATTTCGCAGGCGGCTCCCGCCGGCCCAGCGTGATCAACACTTCAGATGGCGGCCCTGGCATGGGCGCCCGCCGCCGCAGCAGCGCCGGCCACCGCAGCAGTTTCAGCTATGCCGAGCACAGCCGCAAGGGCAGCAGCGGCAGTGTCACCGGCAGCAGCGTGGGATCGAGTGCCGCCCTGATGAAATGGGGCGGCTTCCGCCCGTACGCGCTCAGCAAGCACACTGCCAATGTCACTGACAAGCGCAAGTCGTTTTTGGCTTTGACCCAAATCATCAGCGTCACGCTGCTCGCGTCGCTCGGCATCGACCCCGACGCGCCCGTGCCGCGCTCGTCCAAGAGCGGCAGCCGCAAGAGCAAGAACTCGCGGCTGTCGACCAAGGGCTTACTGGCGCAGCTGCTGCGCGTGCTCAAGCCCAAGGACTACCGCGCGTACTTTCGCGCGTCGGCACGTGTGATCATGGTGCCGTCAGCAAGTGGCGGGTTTGGCGGTGCCGGCAGCGGTGGCGGGAGTATCACGGGCGGTGGCGCCGGCGCGTTTGGCAGCAGTCTGGGTGGTGGTGGTGGCAGCCTTGGTAAATCCATGGGCCGCGGCGGCGCCCCCGACGAGCTGGTGCTAGAAGCCATGGAGCGCCAGCTCCTGGGCATGGCCAAGTTCAACCCCGCAGCACTGGCGTCGGCGGCCAACAGCAACGGACCACCCAACAACTCGGCCATGATGGCGTGCCTGACGTACTCGTCGGGCAAGTACGGCTCGATCACGCTATACCGGCTGGACATGGCGTCGCCCAACACGAGCGCCGCCGCGGCAGGCTTTGACGCGTGGCCGCGCCGCATGACACCCGTGTCGGCCATGACGGGCGTGCCCAAGGGGCTGCTGCGCAGCACCATCGACTCGATGCCGCCGTCGCGGCGCACTGTGATGCAGGTCGAGACGGAGACTTTGGTCTCTAAAAACAAGAGAGTCAAGACGGTGGTGCGCAAGCGCTGGCGGTCGCTGCCGTCGGACACGAACTTGCCGTGTCTCGGCTTCAGTCCGAGCGTTGATCCAACAGCACTGTCCACCGGGCTGTGCGACGCGCTGCTGATCCAGCAGGACGAGCTCGAAATCCAGACCAACGTGCAGGCCAACATTGTCAACGCAACACTGCCGGCCATGATGTGTTGGCTGCACGCGCGCACTTCGTACCTGAGTAACATCGAGTTTGAGACGCCCGAGGTGCAGCGCGCGCCGAGCAACAGCACGCGGCGCGACCGCGAACGTGAACGCGATAGAGATTTTGACGACAACGCATCGACGTCGACGGTGAACTCGCGCGGTCGTGTGAAGCGGATTGTGCGGTGGCGGCGCGGGCCTGATATCATCGAACACGAAGGCCGCGACCCAACGGTGGTCGTGCTGCACCCGTCGCGCGGCGAGTGGGTGACGACGCCTGTGTACTGGACGAACTCGAGGGAGGTCGTCGCCGAAGAAGCAGCCAAGGAAGCGATGCGGGAGGCGCGCGAGAGGGAGCGCGAAAGAGAGCGCGAACGGGAGCGTGACAAGGAGCGGGAGAGAGAAAAGGAGAGAGAACGGGGCCGCGGCCGCGAGAAGAAGCAGGAGCGGGAGCGCGATGAGACGGAGTCTGAGGCCGACTCGGACGACAGCCGGGACAAGCGGCGCGACAGTAAGGATGATTAGTCTTCTTTTGTCAACACCTCATTTGGACCGACAACTTTGATCTTTCATATTTCATTTTCCTTTCTTATCGTACGTCTTTGTTTGTCTGCTTTATATAGTTGAAACGCTTGGGCGGCTGTCTGCTTTGTCTCTTTGTCTTTTTCTTTGCGATGCTCGCCGTTTCATGTCCCTCTCACACCTTTCACAGCCATTATCGGCTTTGTTTCCAACAGCCAACATATACCTCTTACATCTCATATATCTACATCATCGACGACACAAAGAATGAATACAATGGGGTCGTCTGGAGTTTGTCTATTTTCTCGTCTCACTTTCGTCTCTTTCTCGTTTCTCTCTCTCCCACCTCTAATCATGTCATCTGGTTGCATATTCTGTCATTGACTCGACAATATTATAATACTTCTTTGATTCTTTCGAGTCCAACATGCTCTACATTGGGAGTGGCTGTGATTGTGCCTATATTCTCTTGTACTGTTGTGATGTTATAAATATGAGGTCGTCTGCTGTGATGTCTTGTAATGCTCTCGGTCAATCAATCATCTGCATCCTCACCATTCGACTTTGGTCTTTTGTTTTCAATTATCATTCTCAATCTTGTTCATTATTACTCTATATTAAATCATGACTGCCCACCCTTTTGACAGCAGCAGGTTGCTGACGCCCATGGTGACCGGTCTGCTGCCGGCCAGCAAGCCCTTGATCGCGCGCGGTCAGGTATACTGCGGCCATGACTTTCGGCAGCGCGCAGCAGCGTGGTTTCTGAGCGAGCAAGCCGGTGTCAGTACGAAGACGCCGTCTACAACTAGTACAAAGGCGACCAAGAGAACTACCTCCACAGTCCCGACTCGCGTACAGCCGGCCCGTGCAGCCAAGCGCAAGACGTCTCCTGCACCTCCGAAGAAGAGACTTCGCATTATTCTAACTAGAACGTCGGCTGTTTGCAAGCCAGCCCCGACATCTTCTCACTATGGCCTGTCGTCGGTCCACGCCACAGCCACGCCGGCGCAGTTCCAGGCCGGCCTAGACATGGTGCTCGATGCCAAGAAAGCGTCGCTAGCGAGCGGCTGCCACTGGTCGACGTCGCTCTTCCCGAGCCCGGCCGTCTCCCCTACAGGCGTTTTTGATTCACCTACGTCTTCTCTTTCTACAGCAACAGGACGCAGCTCGTGGTGCCCGGTGGTGGCCGAGCCGCTAGCATGCATTGACCGGGCCTACTGTCTACACTCGATCGGAAGGCCGTCTCTATACAAGTCTACACCTATGGCCGTATCTGTAATGGCCCCCGAGGCCACGATGTCGCCGCCGTACACGCCGCCGCCGGTTGTGCTCAAGGCGCGGGCCAAGGGCTTCGCTGAGATGCGGCATGTGCAGGAGCGCACGGTGGAGTATGGCGGGCTGCGGTTTGCCGTGGACGTGTGCGACGGGTCGATGCGCGTGTGGATGTTGTAGATCATTAGATATCACAAAACAAGAAGTTACTGCGTCAATGTTTATTGTTTCTAACTAAACAAAAACTAAATAGCTTCCGAGAGAGGGAGCATGATTTATTTGCCGCAGCTGGCGCAAGAGCCTGGTTTGTTAGTCGTGTTCATACAGATATCAATGAAAGAAGATACATACAGTCGGAACCGCAGTTGCAGGTAGAGGTGGAGGAGCAGCCGCACTCGCCCTTCATTTTGACGTTTGTTTGGGTTGGGGGTGGTTTAACTCGCGTGAGCGGGAATGTTGGGCAACGGTTGATGAAGTTGAGGTTTGTAGATGGATGTGGGCGTTGAGGTGAGTGGTGAGGGTGGTGGTGAAGGAGAGACGAGATGAGAGACGAGCGAGTCAAGGAAGGGAGGGGGAGGGGCTACTTATACCACGGAGATGGGGACGAGCGTTGCAGCGCTTGTCTAGTGTGTCGAGTAGTGTCGACGGATATCCCACATCATTATGAGTAACATAGTGTCGAGGGGACTCGAGGAGAGGCGAGGAGAGCTAGCCTTGGTCGAGCTATTTTTGCGCCAACAGATGTCGTTTGTCTAGGATCTTGCTGTTTGCTAGTGATGCCACTGTATTAACTACAAAACGCCCTAAAACAATAAAACAAACAGTCAAACAATCAATTGTCTTCTCTATTCTAGGGTCATCGACGCTACGAGAGTCGTGGTCGTGGGCCGCAGCACGACGTCTACCCACTCACACATACGCACACACCTCTTGCAAATGTAACAAGTACTTGTAATTGGCAGTTGTTCTATTGGAAAGACATATTTACTTGTATTCTTTGCTCTGCTCATCTGCTCTGTCTTCTTTTCTTCTGGCTTCAGCTGCCCTCGCCTACTGCATCATCCAACATCAATGACATCAGCATTGGCAAGTGCATGATGAGCATGTTTTAGGCTGGTGACTGCATGTCAGAGGCGAGACTGTAAGCTGAGTGCAGAGACAAAAACGCAAATATATCTCTGCAATTATAGCCAGAGCCAGACCCTGTGACATATTTGTTATGCTGCAGGGGACCCCGAAGGCAAAGGCAAAAAGAGGGGTCCGACAGCATTCTGCCAAAAGAGGAAAGTGATGAAGAGTTGTTAACCAGTTGACAACTGGTTGAGTTGACAACGACTTAAAACGAGTTCCTTCCTATTCTGTTTCGCTCGAACCGATTAGCAATCATCTGACCGCCTTTTCTCTTTCCCTATATCTCTGTGAGTGACTTTCGCCTCTCCCTTTAGATACTAATATCGTGTCTTCACTTCTCCTAGGACCTACTCTCTAGGACCTAGCCACTATCTCATGACAGATCTGCGGGGTAGTCAAAGCACTATCTCAGTTGCTCCGATGGACCCCGCCAGTGGCGACCCTTGTAGTAAGGATTCACGACTCTCAACTTTCTTCCTTTTTTTCCTTTTTTCTATTTTTTTCCTTTTTTATTTTATTTTATTTTGTTTTGTTTTGTTTTGTTTTGCTGTGGCACAAAGAACTCAAGTTCACTGCGAACGCAACCAACCGGATCTTGAAACACGTTGATGTGAGTGCGATGTGTTTTATTTTGTACTTTGTTCTTTAGTGTGCATTTGTTTTATTTTTTTAATCAACTTAATGTGTAACTGAATCTTTTTAAAAAAAGAAAATGAAATGACGAATTATGATTCATTCTACATCTTGACGTGTTTCTGAAAAGGAATCAGAAAATTGAGGTGCTGAATTCGGAAACCTACTTCAAATCTGACTTAAGTCAACCTACAAAACAGAAGAATATCCTCCATCATAACTATGATTCATGGCTTCCAGCACTAATGATGTGCATACGCCATTTCTCAGTTACGCTCGGGCCTGGGTTATTTGCCCCGTTCAATAGTTGTTTTAGCAGAGAACGTGTTGATAGAGATCAGCGGTGAAGCCTCCATTGAGTGAGTGCTGAAATAAAAGAAGAAGAACTACATGAGAAAGAAGTGCAAGAAAGAGATCACGATCATACAGGATCGGAGTCGTACAGACTGCAACGTATGCATGCGAGTGCAAGATCCTACACATGGGCAAATGACTTGTGCTGGGCGCACGGCAGACTGCAAAGAGTCGACTGACTGCATGCATCTGTGAATTACAAATAGACTGCAACCAGCTGTATAGTGTTGTGCGAGGTCGTCATAGTTTGCCGTCTCATGGTAACAAGGCAACATGAGGGCATACGAGCGCAGAGAGCATATCGTGAGTGCATATACGCGCATTCTTCTGAGAGGCAGTACTTTAAATAACAAATAAACACGTCGGGTCCCTGCCAAGTCGCTTGCTCACCCGATGCATCTGCAGTCAGCTGCATTCTTCTGCTGTATCCTGTATGTGTTTGCAGATAGCCGTGCTCCGACTGGATAAAGTCATTTGTATGAACTCTGCGAGCGGAAGATGGTTGCAGATAAACACTACAAGTTTATGCAGTGCAGATGCAGGCATATGCAGATATATGCAGAGTCTGACAACAAATAACGTGCTCACAGGGTTGTATTGGCCTGAAGTGGCATTGGCACAGGGTGGGATAGTGAGAAAAGAGAAAAGGAATGGCAAAAATACTAGAATCGATGTAAGATGCTCCCCGACTTCAGCCCGAGTCCGAAGCTGTAAAAAAAACACTCACAACTTGTTTCGGAGTGAGACGATTTACTCGCAGCAAGGCCGATGCTGAAAAGATTGAATATTGAATGCATGTAACGACTAACAGAAATGAAAAGAAAACGTATGTTTGTAGGGAGTGACATGCCACCGTGTTTCACGTTGAGCTGATGAGTTGCGACAGTCTCAAACAGGATGCTCAGACCGAAGAGCTCGAGTTTACGATGCTTTCTTTTGATGCTATTTATTCAAGATGGAATGGACATGCTCGTCCTGTCAAGTTCGCATGGGACGATGTTGTTGACGTCGTATGTTGTCGATGCCATTGCGAAACGGGAGTTGGGCCTCATCGTAAATGTGTAAGTCGTAATTTGAGAATCTAGAGTATAAGTAGTCGCCAAACTGCTGATGATTGTCAGTAAGGGACTATAATTCGTATCATTTCTAAATCCATTTCAGGTCATCTCTTTGCTACCATCACCATGAACTCGACAGACCCTCGCCCAAATGCCAATGGCGGCTTTCGCCCTGGCCGTATGCAGTCCACGAGAAACCCGAGAAATACCCAGAACCAGAACAACAGCAATAGCACCTCCAACGGCCAAAACAGCCAAAACAGAGACAACACCAGCCCGCGCCAGAAGAGCCAGAGCCCCCGCAATGACGCCGTCGTGTCGCCGCTGAATGTCCGGGGGAGAGCTGCCACAACTGGCAGCACCGGGAACGCAAATGGCAATGGCAGCGCAGCTGCCAATAACACAAACAACGAAACACGCGTTGCCGGATCGGTTGGCGTCAGCAACAGCTCGTATGCCTACACCTTTGGCAACGACGCGTCCAACCGGTTCACGACGCGTCCGTCGCGGATTGAGAGCACTGCCGATAGCAACTACCGGTACAACTACTACCGGGACTACCAGTCGAATCCCGCGTCGCCGTCTGATGCAGGAGGTGGCTACGGTAATGGAGGTGGTGGCAGTGATGGGAATGGGAATGGGAATGGCTATGGTGGCGGTGGCGGTGGGAAAGACAACAGCAGTGGAAATGCAAGTGGCAACAACAACAACAAAAACGATGCAAACAACACAAACAACAACGCAAACCGCCACAACGTCTCCTTCTCTTTCAACATCAATGGCACAACGGGCTCTGGTGTGATGCCCGAGGTTAATATCAACGGCTTCAATCTAGGAGGTCTTCCTGGTCTTTCTGGTCCTGGCGTGTCTCTTGGTGGTGGCAGTGGCGGCGGCTTCTTGAACATGCCGGTCAATTTGCCAGTGAATCTGCCTCTTTTTGGCGGCGGCGGTGGTTTTCCGTTTAGGCGGAACGAGTCCCGTGGCGGGTTTGTCAACATCTCGCCATTTTGAGGTGTTATTCTTTTTTATCGTTCTCTTTTGTATTCGTATCTTCTGTAATATCAACGCTTGCCATCACGAGTAAAAAGAAGCGAGCTTTCCAAGAGAAAGAGTAGCATCGGCTGTTTCAGTCAGCAGCAATGCTATAATGAGAACAATGGTAGGAGAATTTAAGAATGTCAACATCAGCATCAAGCATAAATAGTGAGGGCCATGCAAGAGTCGGTCATCCATTTAGCCGCTTCCCTTTCCCAACTTCACTTTGATATACCGTAAATAGTAAAGACGGCCGTGTGCTATCCAACTCGGCTATCATATCGCAGCCAAGCCAATAAAACTTTAAGCATAACCAGCTGTCCAACAGGATGTCTGGCGAGTCTAAAAATTCAAATCGACAATCTTTGTGTCAACTGCCTGCGGTCAGGGATGGCCGGTAGTAGAGTGCTAAACATATGAAAGAAAAGGCGAGACAAAAGCCGAAGAATGACCAAAAGTCCAAATTAAACGCCCAGAGACAAGCTCGGCAGATGATATACCAGAGTGTTGGACAATAGGCTGATGTTGGAGATGCAAGATATCGGGCATCGGAAATGGTTAGCCTTTTTGGAGGCATATCAAAAGAATGACGACGTAAGATGGGATACACCATGAAACTCAACAGCCAAGAAGCCAACAAGAACGCAACCAACACGACCAACATCGCTTCCAACCCTCCGCGCCTTCTGATTGGCCCGTCGAGCATCACGACACTACAGCGACACTACAGTGCAGGAACAATACCAAGGGGCTGACCTATGAATGGGTGAATGCACGGTGAATGTCAGGTTGAATGTGTAAGCGCGAAGCTATGAGGTCATGGCGTTCCGTGGTCCGAGATTTGTAAATGTCTTTCATTATTTTGTATATGTTAACTCAACCCTTCTTATCACATCACACAACCACACAACCAACCAACAACATCAACACCTTGTCAACAGGCAGACAGGCAAGCAAAATGTCGATCACTAAGACGAGAGCGAGGAGTGCGGCATAGAATAAAGGCAAAAGACAAGGAACTAGAGACAAGAGGCAAAAAAGAAGAGGCCAAGCGAGGTGAGCAGGTGAGACTCTCCTGCAAGGGTCGTTCTGTAGATAAATACCGGTGTCGTCTCCTGTCGATCAGGTCTATGTTTGCATGTCTGTCTGCAGAGTAACAAAGTATTTTCTTCAGTGATACAATGGTCGCTACAAAGACTCTAACGCTGGACACGGCCATGGCCGATGCTGTCAACGCAGGTGCCGCTACGGCCACGCCCGTTGATACTCCTCACAGTATGGCTGGCCATCTTTCAAAACAGGCCAACGTCTTTCACTACGAACAGCGCCGGCTCGCCAACGACAGCGTCGCCCTGGAGCCCTTTGACCTCGCACTGCACCTCGGCCAGTCCGTCAAGCGCCTGCGCGAGAACCCGGACCTGCTTGCTTATATGCCCTTTCCGGCCATGGACGACGAGGATGCCTTTGTGCGTGATGTCTGGTCGTACATCAGCATGTCGCCCGCTGATGCTCTCTATGCCATTCGAGATTTGTCCGTGCCCGATTCCAACACTGAAGCGAGCAATATCGCCGGCTTCATCTCTCTATCGGGCACCGACCCCATAAATGCCGTGACCGAGCTCGGCATCATTTTGTTTCCCGAGTTCCACCACACGCACGTGTCCGTCAATGCTGTCGGGCTCATGCTGCAGTGGCTCATGGACCCTGCTGTTGAGGCAACAGACGAAACAAAAGAGACAAAAGGCAACGCCGGCCTCGGCCTACGCCGCGTCGAGTGGCGCACGCACTCGGAGAACGTGGCCTCGCGCAAGCTGGCCGACCGCATCGGATTCGTGCTCGAGGGTGTCAGCCGCTGGGAGCGCATTGTGCAGCCGGGCAAGCCTGGGCTCGCGGCTGACCGCCTGCAGCGGCGCAACGGGTCGCCCATTGAACTGCACGGCCAGCATGTCGCGCGGTACTCTATTGTGTGGGACGAGTGGGACCAGAAGCGGCCGCACATTGTTGACGAGATGGCTCTTTGATTTTTTGTCATTGTATTTCTTTTATTAAATAGCTAATAAATCTGATTAATACACCTTGTTCTGCTCTTTCTCGCGTGCTTGCTGTGCCTTCACTTCGGTCATGACACGGTTGACACGCTCTTTGACGTCGTCAAGAGATAACGGCGCCAGCCCGTGGGCCTGCCGCTGCGCCACAATCGAGTCGACGTCGTATGCGTGCTTTTGCACGCCATAGTCCAGAAACATAAACGTGTGCAAAACGCCCGGGTATCTTTTGAGTGTGGCTGTACCGCCGGCTTTGACAACGGCCATGGCGTACGCCTCGCCCTCGTCGCGCAGCAGGTCCAGCTCCGCCGTGCGCACAAACACGGGCGCCAGGTCTTTAAAATTAGAGTTGTACAGCGGCGCCAACCACTCGGCGGGCCATGTCTCCTTGAGATATGCAATCTTCTTGTCGCGTAGCTCTTTTTTGTTTGTTGCAGAGTCGGCACCTACAACTGCATCCTCGACAGAATCCAAGACCATGCCTGCAAACGACTGGATGCGCGCCCACGACAGGATCGGTGTGCGCACAAACTCGTGGAACGACGGGAACGGCGAGTCCGTGTAGAACTCGTGAAACAGCGAGCCCGCCGTCGACGGCACTGTCGCCATCACCAGCCGCAGCGGAATGCCCTCATCGCGTGCGCGCTGATGCAGCACCGTCGAGATATACGCACCCGCCGACACGCCGCCGACCGACACTGATTCTGTATTCACACCGAGAGAGGGTTCGGTGAGCACCCACTGCAGCGCCGCCCACGCGTCCTCGAAGCACTTGCCCCACAGCGTTTGCGGGCAGTGGCGGTAGTCGACGTCGACGACAACAATACCGGCCTCGCGCATGGACAGACACAGCTGCGCCTCGGTGTAGAGATCGCCCAGCACAAAACCACCGCCATGTAAGTTGATATGCACGCCGGGCTTGTCGCCAAAGATACCCGCCACGCCCTCTTTGGCTGCATCGCCTTGGGGGTAGTAGACACGGACGGGAAAGGTTTCGCCGTCCTTGGACGACAGTGTGTGCTGCTTCACACCAGCAAAGCCCTCAGAGGTGTCGACAGAAATGCGCCCTCTAAACGCCTTGGGGTTGGCGCGGATTTCCTCGATCGTGGCCGGCTTGGGGGGCATGTTCTTGACCATCAGCGTGATGTAGTCGACGATCTCGGGGTCCATGCGCGGCAGGATATGGGCCTCGATGTAGTCGGCCGGGTCCGGCTTGGCCGTGTCTGTATTTGCCATTGTGCTGATTTAATTACTTGAGTATTATGATCAAGATATGAAGCAAAGTTTTGAAGAGAGAGAGCTTAAATGATGATAGAGCTTGAGCTCAAGCTGTCACAAAGTCGGCTGACTAAGCCGTCTTTATAGTGCGTGCAGTTCTCGTATTAGAGCGCCAAGACTAGTAAAAGTACAGAACTGCGACAAGATAACAAAGAGCTCAAAGAGCTCAAGATCAAAGAGCTCAAAGTCAAAGGCATATCCTATCTTTATATATTTGCATCTCCTCGGCATACAGGTCACATGCAAGGAGGTGGCATGTTGAGGGGTTATGACGGTGCAAGTTGCACGATGCCAGCTGACAACTAGAGGCAGATGTAGCTTGGGAATTTATACCCGCCGACGGGACGGTAGTTCATCCCCGCACGTAGCTATGAGCAAGCAGCGTCACTCGCTTTGTAGAGTGAGATGATTCAGGTGGTGAATTAAGGAAACTAAACAACGCCTTGCCAAGATAATAAATAGACAAAAAATAAAACAACAAAATAAAACAAGGAGATGTAGTATCATAATCATGACATGGTGACCCGCTACCAGCTGTAGAATAGCTACGAACAGCTACTGCTTCTTCTTCTTACTCCCCGCGGCCGTCCGCTCTTTGCGTCGCCGCAGCCACGCCTTGAGCTCATTGACCAGACCCATCACCAATGGTACGCCCACAGGGCCCAGCAGCGGCAGGTACACCGCCACCTTGTGCTCGTCGGGGAAGTACAGCTGGCCCACCATGCTCTTCTCAAAGAAGGCCCGCTCGGCCTCCTCTTCGGCGATCCGCGCGTACGCCAGGCCATCCGGGCTACCCAGCGCATCACATGCAAGCCGCAGGTGCTCCATCGTACTCGCAACGCCCTCGGCCACGGTCGGGGGAATGGCAATGTTGCGCAGCGACAGCGACAGGCGCGCCAAACTGCCGAGCGTCGACGACGCGCGCAGCAGCAGGTCAGCCGAACGGATGCGGCTCAGTGTCGACAAGCGCAGCGGCAGGCTGCCCGACGTCGGCGTGCCCAGCAACGCCAGTAGATGAGAGGTGAACGTCAGCAGCGGCTCGCGCAGGCTGTCGGTTGGGACGTGCGCGCCGTCGGCGGGCAGCAGGTAAACAGAACCCCATTGCGGGATCAGCCACGAATGTGACGTCGACTCCATCGAGCCTTCGTGGCCATGAATGGTCTGGTTGCCGGCGTAGACGATAAAGTTGATGGTGGGCGCACCGCCAATGGACGGCGACAGCGGCCATTCGGCAGCGTTGATAAACGACGACAGATCCTGCTTGCTCGCTAGCACGGGCGCCTGCACGCCGGGCGTCGCGTAGAGCTGCACCTGCGTGTCCATGGTGAAGTTGTGGATGGGCGACAGCACATCCAGCACCGGCTGCATGTACTGCGCAATGGCGGCCTCAATGTCCCAGTTGCTGGGTGCGGCACCGCCCGTGAACAGCGAGAATGTCAGGTGATATGTCGGTGCGTACTTGAGCGAGCGCATGGTGCGCTTGGCCAACGCGTCGGCAATCTCGGGGGCGATGTTGCGCGGCTCGGCAGGAGCGCCCGTCGAGCTTATGGCTGGCAAGACAGACGACGTCGATAGCAGGTATGAGATGACGGCCTGCTCCTCGGCAAAGGTGGACCGTAGCTGTGTCGCGACAAACGTGGCCAGCGACGATGTCGACGAGCTGAGCGACGGCACGGAGCTCGGCGGGTAGGTGACATGCAGCACGGGCTGCAGCGGGTCGAGGGCGGCGGTGAGCGATGCGGCCGGCTCGGAGGGCGACAGCGGCGACAGGCGGATTGTCAGGGCAGATTCGGTATCTTCGGAAAAGGGCTCGAGGCGCAAGTGGTGGCCGGCAAAGTCGTTGAGGTCGTCGAGGGCATGCTGGGTGAGGCGCAGGAGGTGATTGGCTTCGGGCTCGGGCAGTGCGGCGGCCTGGACGGCGATGCGTAGCGGGAACACTGGACGGCAGGCCTTACCATCGGCCCACTCCATCATCTCATCGAGGGGCAGGTTTGCGCGGTAAATGGTTGTGGTGTACCACCAGATGGGCAGACCAAGCAGGCCGACGATGAGCCAAAAGGAGAGGATGACGGCACCGCGGCGGCGCACGTCGGCGGGCTTTTCGGGAGGTGGGCTCTTGGGGCCATCTGTTGGGGTTTGTGATGCTATTATTGGCACATCAGCCACTGCTTGTGTGTGTGCCATGGCGACGGCATATGGTGGTGACGTCGTGATGTCGAGGTGCGGCTGCAGAGGTCAGCTACAAACACCAAAATGGAAAGAACAGGTCGCGGTGCTGTCGCGAGCTCCCTTTAGGAGTGCGGGTCCATAATTTACCGTAAATGGACTAGTGAAAGTGCAAGATAAGTGTAATTTTTGGCTTTGTACCTTGCATACAAATCTAGCAGAGAGGTACATCGCACACTAGAGCTGCCAACCCAGCTTCAGCACCTGAAACGGCTGGACGGCAATGTCAGATCTTGCATCTTTTTGGTTGATGTTAGTGATCGTCTGCCTATTGTCTCTTGATCCAACATACGGCCAACAACTGCATATGCCTGCCTCGCACGCTACAATCTCGATAGAATCGTGGCCTGTTATGCTCTGTTTCTTTCGTCGTTTCTTTTGCCCTTTTAGGCTTAAAGGCTTAAGGGCTGCTTGGCCGTTCTTTCCTGTTAGCCATGCTGAGCCACATCCTGCCTTCTCCGTCGATATCCAACGTCTGCCACCGCCACGTCTCCCTTGGCTCTAAGCGAGGTCCATGTCTTGTTTATTCGCATTCTTCTCCGCACGCCTCTCAATTCTTGCTCGACAGATACCCCGAGGACCTAGCCCGTATTGAAAGGACCGTCCCCGCTCGAGTTGGGGTTAAACAGCACATCTTTTGACATTTCTGGGGTTTTCTTGGATTTTCTGATATATTTCATTAACATGGTTTTATTCGCTATTGTTTAGCTCAGCATGGGATGGTGCCGAGGCCGAGGCACAGAATCCGGGGAGACAAGCAATACAACGTGTCGTCGACGACTGCACAATGCACACGAATACACGTATCGATGTGTGATAGACAGAAAGGTTGCAGTAAATTCATATAGCCCGCGACCCACTTTGACGCTCCCCTTGCGCCTTCCTGCTGTGCTGAACCTTCTGCGACAGCTGATAATAGTACGATCCTCTCTTTCCTCTCTTGGCTTGCGCGCATTTCCCATTCTCTAAAGAGTTTCTTTTGTTATCCAGTCAGACTCGGGGTATCCCATCCCATATCCCATATCCCATGTCTGATGCCCATGTACTTTTCGTATCTCTTGTATCTTATGCTAGTCTCGCGCTGTGCCTCGGAGCTTTTTTCAACACTTTCCAGTCGTCATCTCGAGATCTCGCCCTCACGCCATGATTTATTGTATCTGTTCATATTTCATAGACTTTATCTACTTTGATGCACGTTTCTTCAACATCATGCTACTCGTAGAGCCCTCTACTGCATCCTTCCATGGTCCATGCCATCCTTCTAGATAAATGCTCATAAATGCTGCTTTGATTGGTGTCTCATGGTCTATCTACTGTCCTGTGCCCGTTCTCTGCCCGGAAGACAATGGGAACTCGTTGAGGAAGGAGCCCGTTAAAAAATAAGGTTATGACCACTCGCTCCTTCCACGTCTTTTCGTCTTTCCGTTCTTGCCTCGTCTCCTCGCAACTCTTTCCTTTTACATCCAACTGGCCTAGAATATTGACTCCTCTTTCCTATTTTATCTTTTTATGTCCTCTTTCCTCTCCAGTTCCTTTTGACTTCTCCCACCTGTCTCTTCTCTTGTGTCACCATCCCTCAACATTCATATTCCATCATCTCATCATCTCGCTCTGATCCCTACCTATTACTGCTGAGTACTGAGTACCTCAACAACATCCTCTGTACTCGGTATTTACACCCTACATCCACCCCTACCTAAGTTGCCGAGGCTGCCTCCAATTGCTCCCTTTTCGGTTCGCCTCGTCTCCGGCCCTCTTCCTTCAGGGGCTCCAAGACAGTCTTACTCTCGCCAAAAGCACAGACACTGCCCAACAATAGACGAAGACAAATCTGCACAGGACAGAGTATCTGCGTGCTTACCGAGCTCTTAAACGGCCAACAATAGCGACAGCAACAGGCGCAGACACGCAAAGACGCACAGCACGGACTGCTGCAGCCTCCCGCGCAGCACAACTGCAGCACCACGCGCCCAACACGCACAGTTCAGATTATTCCTCTTGACCCCCAATCTCACCAACAGTCTGTCTATCTGCCGTCTATATTTATCCAGGCTCGGGTCGCGTCAAATCATCTCAGCCCGCGACTTACACTGGACTGGAAGCGACCGACTACCACCACGGCTGCGACATTAGCCCCGGCACAGGGACTTGACAAGCTGAGCTGGCATTAACGTGGTCGAGGTCTGATTGATGTACATTGCCAAGTTGACTGGTTGACACATCCAAGGTCAATCGGTCAATTGCGCATTGTGCATTGTGTAGTGTGCAATTCTGTCAATCGGCCAGAAACACTTTCACGTGCATCTGTTTCTGATTGTTTAATATTTTCTTTTGGCCATATCTTTGTCTTGTCTTTGACTTTTTGATCGACTTTCTAGACCCTGGGCTTGATTCTCCTTTTGATTCAAGCTTTTCAGCCAATTCTAGCTAACACGGCCTCGCCTCGCGACTATTTCCGCTTTCTCGCAAGGGCCATTTGTTTTTCCTCTTGCTTTCGCTTCCTATTCCCCTCGCCGATCATCCGCAGACCATAACCGCCGGGACGGTCTGGTCGCATTGCTTGAAGAGTATTTCGAGACAACGGCCTGGAATAAAAACAGGCAACAGTTGCGAACAGTGTCGACAAAACAGTGAAAACAGTGTCGACAAACCATTGCAACAAACACTGTCGGCAACGCATAACAGGCAAAATGCCAGGTGAGATCCCATAATCAATCAACCGAAACCAATCCAGCCAACATCTAACAATCAGTTCCTCTTGCTCTCGCGGCCCCTGCGGCGGCGGCCAGCCTCGCCTACCTCAACGCTCGCTCCTCCTTCTGGTACGATGTACACATGATAAGTTCCGTCATTCCTGGCGTGATCAATATGGCTGTTCGCCGCCGCCGTGGAACTATCAACATGTTCTACCGCTTCGAAGACATGGGCACCTCGCCCACCACCGCAAACGACACCTTCCTTCTCTTCGACGACGTCTCATATACCTACGGCCAGACTTACGACCGCATTCTGCGCTACGGCAACTGGTGGAAGACCAAAATGGGCGTCAAGAAGCACGACGTTGTCGCCCTCGCCTTTATGAACTCGGACACGTTCATTTTCCTGTGGCTCGGCCTCTGGGCCATTGGCGCGACACCCGCCTTTGTGAACTACAATCTGCGCGACGCTGCGCTCGTTCACTGCATCAAGACGTCCAACTCTAAGCTCGTTATTTTCGATCCTGCCGTTGAAGACGCCATCACCGAGGATCTCAAGACCCAGCTGGGCACCGACACGCACATCAAGGTATTTGGAGACAGTGCTCAGATGGAGGCAGAGAAGACGGAGGCGGTGCGCGCGCCCAACGAAGACCGGTACGAGACCAAGCGTGAGGCCATAGCTATCCTCATCTTCACCTCGGGCACGACAGGTCTACCCAAGGCGGCGGTGGTGTCGTGGGCCAAGATGATCTCCATTGGCAGTTTTGCGTGCCGGTGGATGGGGCTGGAGAAGGGAGATGTCTACTACACGTGCATGCCGCTGTACCACTCGTCTGCAGGCTTTTTGTGTCTGAGTCCCGTACTCTATCGTGGTGCCACCATGGCGCTCGGCCGCAAGTTCTCCAACAAGACGTTCTGGCCCGACGTGCGCAAGTTCAACGCCACAGCCATCCAGTATGTCGGTGAGACATGTCGGTACCTGCTGTCGGCCCCCGCACACTACGACCCCGTGACCAACGAATGTTTGGACCGCAAGCACAACGTGCGGATTGCGCTGGGCAATGGACTGCGGCCAGATGTATGGAACCGCTTCAAGGAGCGGTTCGGAATCGAGACAATTGCCGAGTTCTACGGTGCCACGGAGGGCACAATGGCGACGTTTAATCTGTCACGCAACGACTGGACGATGGGCGCGGTGGGCCGCAACGGATGGCTGTACGAGCTGGCAGTGGGCCGTAATGTCGCCCTTGTCACGATCGACTGGGTCACGGAGACGCCGTTTCGCGAGGCCAAGACGCGGCTGTGCCGGCGCAGCAAGCGCGGCGAGCCGGGTGAGCTCATCTTCAAGCTGCCACCGGGCAACATTGGCGACCGGTTCCAGGGCTACTTTGGCAACAAGAAGGCGACCGAGTCCAAGGTGATGCGCGATGTGTTCAGCAAAGGCGATGCGTGGTTCCGCACGGGCGACGTGATGGTCAAGGACTCCGAGGGCCGCACGTACTTTCACGACCGCATTGGCGACACGTTCCGGTGGAAGTCGGAGAACGTATCGACGACGGAGGTGGCACAGGCCGTGGGACTGCACGAGGGTGTCGTCGAGGCGAACGTGTACGGCATCGCGCTACCCGGGCACGACGGACGCGCAGGCTGTGTTGCGCTGGTGCTCAAGGACGGGCAGGCGACACCCGAGTTCCTGGGCAGCCTGTTTGAGCACATTGAGAAGACGCTGCCACGGTATGCGCGGCCGCTGTTTTTGAGAGTAGTCGAGGATTCGTCGGCGCACACGACGGGCACGAACAAGCAGCAGAAGCACGTTTTGCGGGAGCAGGGCGCAGATCCGAGCAAGGTGGACGGCGATTCTGTGTTTTGGCTACAGAACGGCGCGTATGTGCCGTTCAAGCAGGCTCAGTGGTCGTCTCTTGAGGGCGGCAAGGTGAAGCTGTAGTTGTGTCGTGTAATACTGCAGGAGGTTGTCTATTGCGGTTGGCGTTGCTGGGATAGAGGTCTTGTGTCTGACGACAGAACGACTATGACGAGCGTTCCCTAATGTTTATTCTTTCCTCTTTTCTTCTTTTCTTCTTTCGTTGCCTATCATTTTACCCTTATGTTTTGTCTTTATTATTCACCATAGAGCGTCGAATAGAATCATTATGTCAGATGTCATTGTTTCGACGATATGCGCTGTGAAGATGCCATCCCGACGGCCGCGCTGGAAGCCGGCGCAGTGGATAAGCCGCGGCCAAAATGACATGATTGCGCGCGTCGGGTCGGGGGCGCTAGTGGGCAGCCAATGGGCGAGGTGAACGATTGCGCGATGCAGTGCTAGTCTGTAGACGGTCTAGTGCGGGGAGCTCTGGAGCAATTTCATCATCGGTGCCATGCCGTAGCAGTGGTTGGAGCTCTGCGTGTAAGTCGCGATGTGCATGGTGGTGACGATTTGCTGTTGAGGGGAGTTTTGTGGAAAGAACAGCTTATATAATGCACGGTTACTTCAATTACATACAGGCTGACAAAGGCATGCCAAACACGAATGAAAATAAAAAGAAGCAAGAGCAAGACGGGCATGACCGGAGCAAGAGGGAGCAAGAGGGCAAGAGAGCTACAGGAGGCGCATCAATAGGAAACTGCGATCGTCCAACATGCTTCTCTGACATCAAGGAGGGAAGGCGTGATCCATTAGTCAAATCCCGTTACTAGCAGCAGCTAGGCAGGAGAGAGGGGGCAATGTACATCGTTGAGGGTGGAAAAGGCGAGAAGGAGAGAGAAAGAAGGATGGAGAAGGGTCGATATTCTATTATTTTAATTTTATTTATTTTAAATCTTTCTCTTGGTCAACACAACACATTGCTGGACTATCCCACTTTGCCTTTGAGCTCTTTTGTCCTTGTTGACCCATAAGTACCCTGCCCCGGCCTTGATAAAGCTGACGTCCCCTCCTTTCTTTCTCTTCTTTTGACCTCTCCTACTCTCTCATCGAAACTATCAACTTCGTCTCAACACATTCACAATGGCTGACCCCAGACCCGCTCCGTATGTTGACCTAGATGGCCTTTGGCGTGTTCTTCACTAACAAAACAGCATCCGCCTCGGCACTGTTGCCCCCAACTTCCAGGTCGACACCACCCAGGGCCCGATCGACTTCCACGAGTTCATCGGCGACAACTGGGTTGTTCTGTTCTCGCACCCCGAGGACTACACCCCCGTGTGCACCACCGAGCTCGGCGAGTTCGCCCGTCTGGAGCCCGAGTTCACCAAGCGCGGCACCAAGCTGATTGGTCTGTCGGCCAACACGCTGGGCTCGCACGAGGGCTGGATCAAGGACATTGATGAGGTCACTGGCTCGCTGGTCTCGTTCCCCATTATTGCCGACAAGGAGCGCAAGGTCGCCTTCCTGTACGACATGCTCGACTACCAGGACACCACCAACGTCGACTCCAAGGGCATTGCTTTCACCATCCGCTCCGTCTTTGTCATTGACCCCAAGAAGACCATCCGCACCATCCTGTCGTACCCTGCGTCGACTGGCCGCAACTCGGCCGAGGTCCTGCGCATTGTCGACTCGCTGCAGCTGGGCGACAAGAACAAGATCACCACCCCCATCAACTGGGTTCCCGGTGATGATGTCATTGTGCACCCCAGCGTCAAGACTGAGGATGCGCAGAAGCTGTTCCCCGAGGTCCGCGTTGTGAAGCCGTACCTGCGCTTCACCTCGCTGCCCAAGTCTGCTTAAATGCAGGGCGAGTAGCTAGGATACATTTTAAATTCTAAATAATAAGAGATTCCCCACCAAACGAGCAAAGCGTAGAGTGATGCATGATGTGAGTAATCGGCGAATGCAGCAGACGGCCAGCAGACGGCCAGCAGACGGCCAGCAGACGGTTTGGCAGAAAGGCCGACAACGTACAATGTACAGCAGTCGGCATCTAGCGAGATCGGCGACTGTTACGTACAGCTTGTTCTCAACTACAATGTACCTCTGAGCCTACCCCTCCTTGCGGTGAAACATTTGCATGGCATGGCCGGCAGTGGCAAGGCTGAAACACAGCTCGTCATGGCTTCGTCGTAGTATTCGAGAAATTTGTTTAGCAAAAAAAAGTCGATTACTCAACTGCCGGCATAAGCTGGGACGATATATAAAGACCATGTCAATATGATAGAGGATGACAATACAAAGGCAAAAATAAAATATAAAATAAAATAAAAAAACGTACAGCAGCAGGTATTCGCTGGTCGTCACCGACCCAACTACTAATCCACCGATTATTGGTTTAACTAGGGGAGAGCGGACGGGATCCCGTGCATTCCAATATCTATGGCCGTACGTGGAAGATAATGTTGATGCAAGGGTTTATATTTGGTTGTGGTTGCGATGTTGATGTTGATATCGCGGTCGAGTAGCCACGTGATGTGTCTACAGATGACAGTCCTTTTACTTCAGGATAAGACTAGAAATTTATGATAAATTGGGTTGACTGTTAGGTGATATTAGAATATTTACATTCTGTTTTGTCGAGCATGACTTTGATTCTTTTGGGGTTTTTCTTTCTTTTTTCCATAAATTTTACAAAAAAAAGAAAATAAATATTGAAAATTTTGACTTTTAATGAAGGCTTTAAAATCAAAGGGAACCTATATATCAAAGCTAAACTCTAGCTGTGTCTCGTAAAAACCACAAAAAGCTTCATTTGATGTCCTTTCTACAGAAGTATCACCAACTTTCACTCGTCCAACGATGATATTCTCCTCGACCGGTAGCCTGAGCCCGTGGCCATGCCATGCGACGCTGCGGGCGATTGGCTCCTCCCGGGACAAGCTAGTCCTCCACTAGCCAATCACAGCACACCAATCCAGCTAGGCAACCCACACGGCCCAAATCACCCAAAACGAACACCAGACAAAGCACCAGACAGGAACCGCCAGCCGACGCTCTTCTTCTCTGCATGCATGTTCTCTCGTGTTCTCTGCAGGTTGGCCGGGTTCTACGGCGCTTGTGCCTGTCTAGTGACTGCTGTGTTTTATTTTGTTGGCAGAAAGGAAAATTAAGAAAAAGAAGAAAACCAACAAAATACCACTAAAAGACCGCCAGTGCTTCACCGTTACCTACATTGTACAAGTACTTTGCCCCGGGATCACAACACAGCATGTACAAACTAAAATACAAGTAATCAAACTCGATGCAGGTCATATGAATTAATACACGCCGAATGCGTCAAAACGGCTTCATGAGTTGTGACTGGCTGCGCACGGCTCTTAGCTCATTAGACTCTTTGGAGGCTAAGAGGGAAAGACCGCGACGGTGAGCAAGCCCCTCCTTCTTGATAGAGCTCTGGCGCCTTGAAATAAGAACTAAGCAAGGCAAAGGGGGAAACATCAGCGACAATCTGCATGCAGCGCAACCAGCCTCCTGTAGATGAAGATTGTAGATTCTGTTATTCTTGATTCTTATTTTCTTGATTCTGCAAGACTTGATTCTTCACTCGCAAAAGAGTCTTCTTTCGCGCCGCCGCCTCCCGTGCATCGCTAACCCCTCGTCGGCCTCCCCTCCCTTCCTTCCCATTTCAGATTCAGATTTTGGATTCAGGGTCTCGTTCCTCTTTCTCTTTCGTCTGACCTCTTCCCTCTTTCCTCTTCCGCACGCGCCCCTTTCTTTTTCCTAGTATTTCTCCTAGCGTTTTCTTTTCCTACACCAGCCCGCCTTCCTTCGCGCCCGTTATTCTTCACTACCCCTCGTGCTCTTGCACTTTCTTTTTTGACTATTGCTGGCTCTTGCTATTCTTGGCCTCCCAACTGTCCTTTTCGCCTGTCTCGCTGCACTACACCGACACTCCTTTCGGTCGTCCCGTTTACTTTCTCTTCTCTACATCAACCAGATCGATCCCGACGCGCTTGTTCGAACAAAACAACCCAACACTCAACGACTTCATCAACCTTCTCCCGTGTCTCGCATCTGTCCTCCACCGACCCGCCGCGCCCCACGTTGAGATCGAGCCTCACCGCGACAGTGAAGATTGAAAGATACAAGTCAATCCAAGTCAATCCAGCTGATTGACAGACAGTCGACACGCGCAAGCCACCCAGTCGCCATTTCCACTCTTCTACTTCTTGAAATTGCAGTCAACAATTCTCCGACCGCCCAGACCTCGACACTGCGACGTTGCGAGAATCAGAGCGAAGAGCGAAAGGCGAGAAACACCACGCCCTGCGCTTGTCTATCCACGAGGTGTCTCTTGCGCCGTCTCCTGCACGCGTCAAAGTCCAGGCCTTGCTGTCTATCTTGTGGCTGTCGTTGCTCTCGTCCATCGATCGACTCACCTCACCTCAACCTCCTCTCGATCCCCTCGTCGCGACTTTTTCGTCTTCTTGGACCCTCCATCGTGGACCCCTATCTAAGCTCACAGCTATCTCTGCTATTAATCACTACCGCTCATATTGCCCTCATTACCCATTTCCTATTACCCTCTCTTTTCTCTTTTCTCTATTACCCTCTCCCCTCTGCTCCTCATCACGCCCGCTCCCGCAATCTCGAAATTACTCGATCACACGGAAAATAACGTCGTAGCTCACAAGAGCCGAACTGGAGATTTTTGTTCTTGTCCAGTCTGCTGTTTGCTGTGCCATCTTCAATCGTCAGCCATCGTAGATCCCTTGTTTTGGTAAGATACACTTGAGCCTCCTTTTTGCATTTTCTGCCTTTCTGCCTTTTCTGCGTTCCTGCCGTTTTCTGCTTGTTTTCTCATTTGCTGCCTGGTTTGCGCCTTCCCTCTGCGCCATGCGCCGCCTCACCTGCACTTGGCACCTTGCACCTTCCACGCTTCTACGATTGTTCTCTGCGCTTTCTTCTTTAGGAGCTGGCACATGGCATATCGTGCGCCCCCTGCCTGCCCCTTTCCTTCCCGAGCGTCTTCCTTGCCTATCTCGTCATAACTTAGTTTCTACCTCGTCTATATCGCCAATTACAGTGCTACTGCCAATTGCCTCCTCTCCATACTCATTTGCTCTCTACCCCGGTCCATCCACATCCACCTTCTGGAAGCCTGCCTAGACCTTCTACGGCGTCGTCACCTTCCATCTTCTATTCGTCTCCGTCTCCACAACACCTTCCCTGTCTCCAGTCCTCTTTTGGTCTTTTGACGGGTTCGAGACATTCTCGCCGAGTCATATCAAGCTGATTGTGGTCTTTGGTCTGTCTCTCTTTGGTCTTTGGTTTGTCTCTGATCTCTCTATCTCTCTTGCTCTCTTGCTCTCGCTTCTCAGTCCTCTCCCTTCTTGGCTCCCTCATGGCCTCCTTGCCTCCTTGCTTCATTCTCTCCATCTCGCATCTTTTCATACCCACCTCCTCCTATCCTCAAAGCAACCCTACGAGTACATCTGCTGATGCACCCTCGGCATCTCCCACCTCCCCGTACCCCTTCACTTACCCTGTCCTCACTGTTCCCTGCCCCAACTGCACGGCTCTTGGGCCTCATGGTGTCCTAGCTTCTAGCTTGTTCTTTCTTCCAGGTTGACTGCCTTCTCCTTTAATTCAACCTCACCGGCCCCAACCCGGTCAAGAATCTACAGTTCACTTCCACTATCCCCTACGCCGGTCTCGTTTGCCGATCCTGGGCACCTCCTCAACGTCATCCACCTTCTTTCACACTAGCCCGTCCATTGTCCACTTTGTTAATCCTTGTCCTCTTCCCCTTTTCTATTTTTTCTCTCTCGTTTACTGGGACTTTACGTGGGACTGCCTGGGAACGCAGCAGCCTAGCTTTCGTTTCGTGTTGCTGGTGCTTGTTTCTGTTTGTTTCTGATTGATTCATATTCTTGTTCCTTGACTTTGTTTCTTCCCCAGACTCAACATCTTGTTGCTTGCTTCGTTTTCTTCTTCTTCCTTTACAACCCCTCTTAACAGAGTGACACAACGCCACACCCATACTAACATGGACAGCTTGCCAGAACAAGACGAGCTCACGGCGGACGCCTCCCGCCTCTCCGAATCCGACAACGAATACTCCAAACCTCTACCGGCATCCCGCTCCGCTGCCGACCTCTTCACCGGCGCCTTCCGCGGCTTCAAAAAGATCTCGCCCGGCCGACAGAACTCGACCTCTGCCGCCCACCGCGACTCGCCGCCTCCTTCCGCACAGTTCGTCCTCAAGCCGTACGCACCAGGCTCCGACCAGTCTCAGCCCACCCCACCCCTGGCATCCGCGCCGCTCTCAGGGTTCCGCTCGTCCACACCGCAACACCAGCATGCCCGCAGCCTGAGTTTGCAGAACAGCCTCGAAAAACCACTACCAAGACCCCCACAAGGACCCGCGTCATTTCCTCTCCTCCCACTTGACGCTACTGCCGAGAACCCTCAAAACTCTCAACAAACCCTAAACCCAAACAACCAGCTACGAATTGCTCCTTCCAGCGGGAGCCTCGCCTCCAAACGCAGCTTCGAATCACGAAACGAGTCTAGAACAGAATCTAGAACCGGATCACGAAACGAGTCACGCAACGGATTCAGAGACGGAGCCGGAAACGGACTTGGAATCGACATCATGGACAGTCGAACAAGCACAATGGATTCGACATCCTCTGTCGAGGGCGGTTTCCTATATGTCAACTCCAACTCGAGCGGCTCGCCTTCAGCGTCCGGTATGGACGCAAACATGAACGGCGGCCAGACAAGCGCCGCCGACGACCGCCAAGAACACACGACACCAAGGAGCAACGGCCCTACATCGGCAGGGCCCTCTCCGCAACCACAACAGCAGGGCCGCGGCACGCCCACAGGCCAAAATGCCATGGGCGGCAACCCCAACCAAAACCAGCAGAACCAGAACCAGAACCAACCACCACCGAATGCCGGCTCCTCGGCCCATCTGTCGGGTCTGATGTGTAACGTCCACAGGACGACTGGCCGCGAGCCGCATCCCTTGGTTGGTGCCACCACCACGATTCTCGGTGATAAGCTGTACGTGTTTGGTGGCCGCATTCTGTCACGCAGCCGCCCCGCCTCTCTTACATCCGACCTCTACGAGCTCGACCTTATCCGTCGCCACTGGACAAAACTCGAAACCACGGGCGACGTGCCACCACCGAGATACTTTCACTCCATGTGCGCGCTGGGCGATTCCAAGATGGTCTGCTACGGCGGCATGTCTCCCCAGCAGACACCCAACGGCTCACCACCACAAGACCAGTCACAGGACGTCACGGTCATGTCCGACATCTACATCTACGACGTGCCGACCAAGCGCTGGACATACATCCAGACCCAGGAAATGCCGCAGGGCCGCTATGCCCACTGTGCCTGCATTTTGCCGTCGGCTGCCACGTTCAGCTCACACCGTGCACCCTTGTCTGCGCTGCAGCACAACCCGTCGTCCGGCACCAACGAAGGCCGCATCGGCATCAACATTGATGGCACAGGCGGCGCCGAGATGATTGTGGTCGGTGGCCAGGATGGCGCCAACCACTACATTGAGCAGATCAGCGTATTCAACCTGCGCAGTCTGAAGTGGACGTCAATGGAGCCGCTCGGCAAGAGCTGCGGCGCGTACCGCAGTGTTGTGGCACCACTACCGCCCTCTGTCACATCACGCATTGGCCGCGCCAACGTGCCCAACGCGACAGCCAATATTCGCCCTGAGAACGGCGGCATCAGCCAAGAAGCGCGCGAGCCCGGCTCGTCGATGCTCATCTACTCCAACTACAACTTCCTCGACGTCAAGCTCGAGCTGCAGATCCGCTCACCTGACGGCAACCTGACCGAGAAGCCAATGGCCGGCACGTACACGCCGCCTGGTCTGCGGTTCCCCAACGGTGGCGTCATCGACACGCACTTTGTTGTGAGCGGCACCTACCTGACCAGCTCCAAGCAGGAATACGCACTGTGGGCACTTGACCTGCGCAACCTGACGTGGTCGCGCATCGACGCGGGCGGGAGCGTGTTCAGCCAGGGCAGCTGGAACCGCGGCGTGCTCTGGAACCGGCGCAACACGTTTGTCATCCTCGGCAACCGCAAGCGCAGCCTTGTCGACGACTATAACCACCGCCGCATCAACTTCACCAACGTGTGCATGGTCGAGCTCGAGGCGTTTGGTTTCTACGACAACCCGCGTAAGACGTCGCCCATGTCTGGCTTTGTGTCTGCCAGCAGCCCTTACACCACTCCTGGCCTGAGCCTGGCGCGCAAGGCCGGCTCTACAGCGGGTGGCCGCTTCCACTCGCGCGCGTCGGAAGACCTGGGCGAGAAGGCGCTGGCGATGCGCGAGCTGGCCGACATGGACATTCTGTGCATTGACAACGAGCGAATCCCGGTGAACAGCCGCATCGTCGCCCGTCGCTGGGGTCCGTACTTTGTGCAACTGCTGCGTGAGGGCACTGCCAACCAGGACGGCAGTGTTATCGACTCGTCGGGCAGCCGCGCGACCCCGATACCGGGCGTGCGCAACTCGAGCATCACAATCACGCCGTCGGCGCGCAACACGATTGAGAGCACGCTGTCGGGCGGCAGCTCCATCAGCGGGGCCAGCGGCAAGACGCCGAGCACGCCCGGTACGAGTCTGTCGGGCATCTCGATTGCCACTGCGGGCGGACCGCAGTCGTCGCCCGTTGACCCGGCGACGATTAACACGGCACCGACACCGCGCACGCTGCCGCCTAACAGTCGGCCGCGCTGCCTGTACCTGCCGCACACGTACCTGACCGTGCAGGCCCTGCTGCACTTCTTGTACACGAGCTCGCTGCCGCCGACGAGCAGCCCGCTCTGCACGCCGCAGATCCTGTGCTCTCTACTGCAGGTCGCGCGGCCGTACCGCATTGACGGTCTCCTGGAGGCCGTCGTTGAGCGCCTGCACGACCTGCTGGACAGCCGCAACGCTGCCGCCGTGTTCAACGCGACGGCCATGGCTGCCGGTGGCGGCCGTGGCATTGACGGCACCTTGAACCCCAACTTTTTCGTTCCGAGCGGTCTGGACGCGCTGAGCCCCGTGGACGCCATGCTGCACTCGCCGTCGCATTCACAGACCGACCTTGGCCAGCCTCTGTCGGATGCACTGCAGTCGGGCGATGACGCCACGGCGCTTGCGAACCGCGCAGCCGGCCTGCAAATCAACACCAACACTTCAGGCACGCCGTCGGTGTCGGCCAACGGCGGCCGGCCCGGCAGCGGCGAGCTAAGCGCGTCGACGAGCGTGTCGGGCTCTGAGTGGAGTTCAGAGCTCGGCGACAACAGCGAGCGCGGGCAGCGCGAGGTGTGGAGCGGCGAGCTCAGCAGCGTGATTGGGCTGCAGAAGCGCGGCCTCAAGGGTCTGATGGAGGGCCGTCGGCTGCGCGAGCGGACGGGCACGAATAGCATGAGCAGTGCGCCGCGGGTCGGGCTTGGGATTGCGAGTGGTTGATGTTGAGAGCAGTGATTTCGGATGTTTGCATATACATATACCTTTTTGGCAATGATTTGACGTTTCTTTTCTCTTCTTTTTTATTTCTTTTCTTTTACTTTTTCCAACTCCTCTACTTTATTTATACTTTTATTTAGCATTCGACGTTTTATAGAATATTTACTTTCCAATCTTTCTGTAGCCACTATGTATCGTGACTCGATGTCCAGGACATCCAAAAGAATGCCGGTTTGCCGTTTTGACTTGGGATCCGGACGGAACTCTGCCAGCCGACGCCTGCCCCAGTCTGTGAACGAACATTTGTCTGTTTTCTGGTTCGCCTTCACATTGCACATCCCATGCCGTGTTTATTTATTTCTTATTTGACATTCTGTCGTGTCTTGCGAGGTGGCTGCCGAGGGGGATCGCCAGACAAGCCTCGACCGTGCGCGGTCCCATGTCAGAGGCTGGCGATCTGTCAGAGTGGATGGACAGACACTCGCTATTATTTCAAAAACCAAGGACAGTTGTCTGTGCTTAATTACAGGGTGTGGTGTTGGAGAAGCTGGCTTGCTAGGATTCCCCAGAGTCTGATGTCTGATCCATCACAATGTCGTAATAAACGCTGATTTCAAGCAGAGACGGTTGTCCTCGAGCAGTCCCTATCATCGTTCGTTCTTTTTCTCTTCTCCTTATAGAATTCACCTGTTTCACCTCCGTGCCAGTCTCCTGGTTCTTGGATTATGGTCCTGGATCATGGTTCTGCTTCTGATGGCGTGCCGAGACAGAACAACAGAGCCGGAACACGGCACAGACGCTGCCAAACGTTGGACCCGAATCTCCATCTACTTCTTGTCTGCAGCCTGGAATATCAACACCGTTTGCACATCGCTATTCACCCTATTTACCAGCCGCGAGACAGAGCAGAAATTCGGCGTCACGAACAAGATGCGAGCACGATGCGAGGGGAGATGGGCATATGATTGGATACGTTTGTTATAGTAACTCTATGGATTCTGTAGATTCAGTCAAATGTTCAATGGCATCGTTACTATGGTACATCTTCTCGTGATGTTGTCGAGGGTGTTGTTATAGTGTAAATAGCTATAAAAGACTCATTTTGATTTTGTATTTCTAAAGAAAGTGTCAAGGACCAACTCCCTGATCTACACGTATCTGGTCGGTTTCCAACCATTCCAAGCCAGCATCATGTCTCCCCTACCCATCCCTCGAGCCATGGCCTGTCTCATGTTCGTCTGTCCTCGTCATCCGGCCTCGTCTTGAGTGATCAGACATGAGTCTACGCTTATAGATCTGAATATAAATACAACGACGAGGATGCCTCATTCTGTCTGTCTTGGCATGGCTTGTAGCTTCCACAATAACGTGCGCAAAACAAAATGAGACCATCACTACTTGCCCTCGCGCCTGGTGCGTTTTTCTTTTTCAGCTCGGGATTGGCAGTCCCAACAGCTGTCCTTCCCTTTAGCAACTCCTCTATATCGAGAAACAACACCACGCAGACTCTGCCAGACGCGCCACAGAACTCTCAGATACAGTCCAAGAACTGCAACACACCAAGCAACCGTGCCTGCTGGCTTCCTGGCTTTGATATCAACACCGACTGGGAAGTTGATAGTCCGACAACGGGTGTCGTTCGGAGTGTAAGTTGTCAAGGATATCAAGTCTGCATCAGACTTTACTGACAGGCAGTACACATTCGAAATCACCGAGGTCGACGACTACCTTGGACCTGATGGTGTCATCAAGAAAAAGGCCATGCTCATCAATGGTATGGAGACCCTTTGTGCTTATCATTCATAATTCTTGCTAACAAGCAGGCGACTTCCCTGGTATGTTTTCGACTTTACTAAAGAGAGCAGGAGTGATGCAAGTACTGACGGCCAGGCCCGACAATCGAAGCAGACTGGGGTGATACTGTCACCGTCAGCGTCGTCAACAAACTTCACACGAATGGGTGCGTCTACATTATACATACATCCAGATGGCTGCTAACAAACAGAACCGGCATCCACTGGCACGGCCTGCGCCAGCTTAACAACAACATCAACGACGGCGTGCCCGGCGTCACCGAGTGCCCCCTCGCCCCCGGCCACAACAAGACATACACCTTTACCGCCAACCAATACGGCACCTCGTGGTACCACACCCACGTCTCGTCCCAGTATGCCTACGGCATCACCGGCTCCATCCGCATCAACGGCCCGGCCTCGCTCGACTACGACATCGACCTCGGCCCGTTTCCTATCTCCGACTGGTACTACGACAGCGCCGACGACATCCTCGCCCGGGTCTCCAGTACGGCCAATCCCTTTGTCGCCGGCCAGCCGGGCGCCTCGCCGCCCAGCGACAACCTTTTTTTCAATGGAACAAACGTGAGCGTCGACGGCAAAGGCGCCTATGCCACAGTCAGCATCACGCCTGGCAAGCGCCACCGCCTGCGCCTCATCAACCCGTCTGTCGACAACACCTTTACCGTATCCATTGTCGGCCACCAGATGACCGTCATCGCCACCGACTTTGTGCCCGTCAACGCCTATACGACGAGCTCGCTCTTTCTCGGCGTCGGCCAGCGCTACGATGTAACCCTCGACGCCAGCGCGGCCGTCGACAACTACTGGATCAACGCCACCTTCTCCAATACGCACGTCTGCGGCGCGTCCAACAATCCCTTTCCGGCAGCCATTCTGCACTACAACGGGGCTTCCACATATCAGCCGGGGTTAGACAACGGCCTGCCTACAAGCCCCGGGTCACCACCGGCAGACTCGCTCTGTGCCGACAACACCGACTTTGTGCCGATTGTCAAGCGCACGGCACCGCTGGCCCGGTTCCAGCCCGACGTCCACGACACACTTCCCGTCGCCCTCAAGACAGTCGGCTCCCGCGTCTTCTGGACGGTCAATGGCTCCGCCATCAACGTCGCCTGGGACAGGCCCACGCTGCAGACCATCAACGAGGTCCCGTCTCTAGATGTCCAGTTCAATGCCAGCGAAAACATTATCAAGCTGCCACCCACGGACTGGAGCTTCTGGCTCATCCAAAACCAGTCCCCCGTGCCGCATCCCATGCACCTCCACGGCCACGACTTTTTGATCCTCGGCCGCAGTCCGGCGCCCCTGAACCCTCTTGCCCCAGCTTCTTCTACGTCACCAACAGAATTCAACATGATCGACAAGACCCAGCTGGCGGCCAGCAACCCCGTGCGCCGCGACGCCACGATGCTGCCCGCACTGGGCTGGCTGCTGGTCGCCTTCGAGGCCAACAACCCGGGCGCCTGGCTCTTCCACTGCCACATTGCGTGGCACGTCAGCCAGGGCTTGAGCGCGCAGTTTTTGGAACAGGCAGACAAGATCCGGCAGGCAATGGACTTGAATGCCTTGAATGGGACGTGCAGCAGCTGGCGGGCGTACCAGCCGACGGATCCCTTCCAACAGGTCGATTCCGGATTGTAGTGTATTTTGTACATTTTGTGCTGCTTTTGACTATTTGGGTTCATATCGGCGTTTGGCGTACTGCTTTTATAGTCCAGCATTGATTTAAAAGATTGTATTAAACGTTTAATAAAAGGGCCTATCGCGTGACAATAAAAACCGGAAATAGAAAAGAAAATTAGAATAAAACAAACCAAACACAACTATCGGGATCATCCAGATATCAAAAATAACACATATTGGACCCTGACTCCGAACAGACTACGAAAAGAATCCCTCATAAATACCTCCTAACCACCTACCAGAAACTACACCAGCCGACGTAGTGCTGGCACAGGTTCTCCAGCTTCGTCGCCTCGCCAATCAGCTTGCTGACCTGCGGCTGCACCTCCAGCTCCTCGTCCGGTCTAAAGTCACGGCCCGTCAGCTTCTGCTGCACACGGTCAAGCACCTCCAGTGCCCGCGCGTTCTGCAGCTCCACCTGGTCCTGGATCGCCTGCCCATAGCCGTTGGCGCCGTTAGTGCCGTTGGTGCCGTTGGCGGCGCCGTTGACCGCCGTCGTGGCCTGCGAACTAGGGCCCTCGACAATGGCGCCGTTGACAGTCAGCTCGCCGTTGGGCCCGATCATCGAGCTATTGGTGCGCGCACGGCCGCGCGGCAACGTCGCATTAGGATCGCTGCGGTCATGCGCACCCAGCAGCTCCGACGGCGCAATGTTACTGTCCAGCACCGATGCGCGGCGCGCACGCGCAGCGCCCGCTTGGGGACCGCCGCCAATGGCAAGCTCGCGCTCCGACTGGAAGTTGGGACCCGCCGGCGATTGCGTGTTAGTCAACCGCCAGTTGAGCAGCGGGTCGTGGATAAACGCCTCCAGAACCGCCATCACGCTGTCCTTGTTCTCGCGCAGAACACGCATAACGTGCTCACATGTGATCCGGAAACTGCCCTCAATGTTGCTGACCTCCATAGCGTACGTCAGCATGCGTGTAAGACGGAACGGCACGCGCTCGGGGTACTTGTCACGCTTCATCGCAACCTCGAAGCAGTCACCGAAATCAATGTGAATGATCTTGCCCGTGTTGCGGTCCAGCATCAGGTTCGACGGGTGCCGATCGCCCAGGCCCAGGATGTAGCCCACCATCGACATCACACCCAGCGACCGCGTGTAGTTGGTCCGCCGCTCCAGCCACGCCTCCGAGTTCTTGCTCTTCAGCCACAACACCCGGTACAGGTCCTGGCCCGTCGTGTTGTCCAGCGCATAGCCAAACACCTCCACCTTCTGCAGCAGCGTCAGGTTGTCGTAGTCGGGCGCCATCTGTAACATGATCCGGTGCTCAATGTTAAGGAGAATCTTGCGGCAGTCACGGTACTCCCGAATAAGGACGTGGATCGTGTCGCTGTTCGGAACCCAGCCTAACAGACCACTGTTCTGCGACAGCGGAATTGCCGGGTACCGCTCAATGTTGAGGTGCCGCTTGTACGACTCAGAGTCCATCGACAACAAAGTGTTGCAAAGACCAAACAACTGCATCACACGCTCATCCTGCCGGATATCTTCATGGCCCTTCAGCAGGAACGTGTGACTCTGACCGTCGCTGCCGTTGATGTTTAGCTTACGCGGCCGCTGCTTCGAGTTGATCACGTTGAACGTCGTGTCGAACGACTTGATCCGGATCACCGGCTGTCCACTGCGGTACTTGCCCGGCACCGACAGGTCCAGGTCGTGCGCCGTCACAAGGTTCGGGCAGCAGTACGTCAGCTCCAGTGTCGTTATCTGAGGAAGCTGGCGCGTGATGCGACGGAACACCTGGTAGTACACGTCCCACGCCTGGTTCAGGTCCGTCACGTCCTTGGTGCTCTCATACTGTTTGCACCACTCGCGGGCCTCGGCGAGATCACGTCCAAAAGCCTGTGTAAATGATATCTCACGTAGTGTCTCCGGTCCACGCTCCAACAGCGCATGCAGTGGCTGCAGAATGCCAAGCATGCCTGGGATGTTGTGGTCGCCAAAGTACAGCCTCGATGCCTCTTCTAGGCCTTCGTGCCAGAGCTCGTGCCACAGCACCGCAACTCTGATAAGTTCGTGGCTCACCAGGTCCGCCTGCTCTACCAGTTTTGCGCTATGCTGCCGCATACTGTCCATAATCTGAATGGCGGACCGCGAGCGCTTGGTGTTCTGCCATGACTTGATCGCCACCGTCAGTGGGTAGACGAGAGCCTGAGGATGCGCACGGCCGACATCGGCCAGCAGGTTATGCACCGATTGCTGCACACGCTTGTTAGGCTGGTTGATACGTGCAATCAGCTGCGGCAGAACCTCCAGCCACGTGTCGACATTGACACGCGTGAATCCGTCCGTAACGGCCGCGTTGACGTCGGCGTTGCCGCCATGAGTCAGCCAGAGAGCAAGAAGACGCAGCGTGTCCTGCAGTGTACTGCCCTTAGACAGTGCAATGGACTCAAAGAACCCCTTAACGGCCGGGACAACGTGCTCCAGGATTAGGCTGTACTCCACCTGACTGTTACCGTTAATGCTGTTCATCAGGCGACTACTACTGGTGCTGTTACCACCGTTGCGCATGGAGCCATCACCGTTAGACATCTGGCTGCCCGACATGCCGCTGGCATAAAGAGTCACTCCGGCGTTAGCGTTAGCACCCGCAGCTGACAGTGCCTGCACCACCTCAAAGTTGGCAAGCGCCCATGCATGCCATGCCTTGTACCACTTGGGGTTGTACTGGGTTGCGCAGCGATAGTTGGTCAAGACCTCGCGGACTTGCGTGTTGCGCCAGTTGTCATTGAGGCTCACGATCCAGTCACCAGTGCGCAGGTAGCACTTGGCAAGGAGGATGGTCTGGTCGTTTAGTAGCTTCTGATTGTCGCTGTTGGCTGTCCCACCAACGAGGGCGGAAATACTGCCGCCGTTGCTGGCCGCTGTGTTCAGGGCCGTCATTTGGCTGCCGTTGGTCATGGAGTTTGTCTGCATCTGGAACTGCTGGCGAGCGCTCTGGAGATGATTGCTAAGATCTTTGGTGAACTTGACAAGGCAGTCCAGAGACTTCTCGGCGATGCCCGAGTCGCGGCCCAGGGCCTGGCCACGGTCCCACTGGAACTTGAGGACGGCGTAGACAACCTGCGACGGCGGGGGAGAAAATGCGCGAGGGTAATCGTCATTCGGTACCGATTGGTTTGCGCCGTTGAAGCCGTTGGCAGCACCACTCCCGCCCAACAGACTCTCGCTATTGCTGCCGCCCATGCCGCCCTCGTACAGGAGGCGGCCGTTGCGGAAGTTTCTGCGGTCACGATAGGCAGGCTCGTTGCCAGCAGTAGCGTCGCGGGCGTTGTGGCGACGCGTGTACTCCCGCTCCCGCTCGCGCTCCCGCTTGAGGTCGCGCTCACGCATGACTTCGGGGTCCACCCAGTAGGGAATCGTGTACTCGAGGGGCTCCTCACTGCCGATGAGGTACTGCAGCGAGGTCTCAGCCATGCCCATCCGCGATGACTTGCGGCACAGATTGGCAAACTTGATCCACATCTGCATGTTCTCCATTGGTGTAACAACAAGGCCGCGCAGACGGAGCATGCGCTGCCAGACCTCGGGGTTCCGCTGGCAGCCAAGGAGACGGCGCTCCCAGGTCTTGCGCAGGGAGTGTCTCTTTTCGTCGTCGCACTGCTTATAGACGATCAGCTCCTCCAGCTCGGCGAGCATCTGTACGCGCACAATAACCTGGTAGGCACGAGTGTAAGACTCAGTCACCAGGGCACTCAGCTCGACATCGAGACCCTGGCGGGCCTGCTCGACGCAAATGTTGGCGTCACGGAACTGGTTGCGGTGCAGAGCCAGAATGGCACCGAAGAAAGCTCGATCGGTAGAGCCGCGCTTCATCGACTGCAGGTAGGTGTCCATAAGGTCCCATTTGTTCAGACCCCATGCAGCAGCCGTAGCCAGAGGCGAGATCAGACGCCGGATCGTGGGCGAAGAGTTGGCCCACGTGTTGCTAGCAATTGTGGCCAGCGCATCCCACTGGCCCAGGGCGTGCAGACAGCGCATTTTACCCATCACAATCTCGATCTGCGCAGCACCGTCTTCGGGCTGCTCACGCTCGCGCTGCTCATAGAACTCAAGAGCCTCGTCCCAGCGCTCAAGCTTTTCGAACCATGTTTCACGGAGCTGGATGCCATCACGGTACAGCTGGGCCTTACGCAGAATACCGATAGCCGCATCAGACTGCTGCAGCTGGTTGTTAATGCTGATCAAAGCTTCCACAGCCGAGGAGCTCTGGTCCTGCAAGAACTCAAGCTCCTTGTAATGTAGAGCCTTGGCATAGGCGTGGCAGCGGCCAGCCTCACGGCCCAGAACACGAATGTCGATAGGTAGAGCCTTGTCGTCGTGCTCCATGAACTCGGCCAAATTAAGCAAAAGACCCAGCAGATCTGGTGGAATATGCTCAGACTTAATGGCATACTCGAGACTGAAGATCAACTCTTCCTGATAGTTGTCGTACAAGTCACTCCAGCATGACACAAACGCCGAGTTGAATAGCTCACGCGCCAGTGGGGGGTAGACGTTACCCAGAGCGGCACAGGCACGAAGAGCGTGGTTGGGCGACTCATTAAGAAGCGTTGTGCTGAAACCACGCAGCCACTCCTGCCAATCTTCCTTGGTTGATTTACCCTTAGTATCCCAAGCCGACCGTAGGTGAATGGGGTTCATTTCCAGTTTCTTGACTGGCTGCTCCGCAAAGGTGACTTCGTCCAGCTGGTCAGCAAAACGAGTCTCTGAAGACAAATCCTGGGGCAGAACCTCGCCCTTTTGCAGCTTGGCTGTCAAAAGCTCGTAATTGGCATGTTGCAGACCGTTTTGCTGGATCGTCTTATTGACCATGTTCATGAAGTAAAGGTAGTCCTTGCCAAGCTGGTGGATGAGAGCACATAGGGTGTCGAGAGCGGCAATGCGGAGCGCAACGTCGCCAGTGATCAGCACACGGTTCAGTGGGTGGATGATCTTGGAGGCGTAATCGTTGAGGTTGACTTGGCGCGAGATCTTGCCGATTGTCTCGATGGCCATGCGGCGCAGGAACTGGGGGTTCGTCGGCTTCTCAAAGGTGCGGACAATCACGGGGATGATCAGGTGCATGTACTCCTCGCTGCTCGATCCAAAGACAAGGAAAGCGTGCAGAACCTTTTCGGAGGGCGTACGGCGCGGTGTGCTGTCCTTCTCAAGCAGTCCGAGCATTGGGGGGAGGAGACCGGCGAGGTAGATCTTGAACTCGCCCTCGAGGGTCCGCGAGATGGACTCGATAAGGGACAGGATTGTTGAGTGGAGTGATGGCGAGCTATTCCAGTACTCCTGCATGATCTCAACAAGCGAAGGGAGGTAGTTGCGGATGTGTTGGCGCACAATGCTCACGAGGGTGGCAAGCTGGCTGAAGTAGGCCTCAGCCTTTTGCGGCGAAGAGCTGCGGATGACGAGGAGGAATGCGGGAATGATGCGGTCGAGGAAAGAAACACACTCGAGACCGAGTGTGCGGAAGATGGACATGATGGCGCTGATGACATCTTGGTGGTACTGGACGAGAGATTGGTCCTTGATGATGCCGAGCAGGGCGTTGACGACCACTGTAGGGTAGTACTCCTTGCTGGATGGGGTGAGGCCGGTCATCATCAGTGAGATGTCGGTAGTCTGGGTCGATTCGACCCGGCGCTGAGTCTCAGGGCTGCGCTCCTCCACCTGCTGGTGCTGGTAAGGATCCAGGGCGCCTAGGATACCCATGAGCTTGATTGTCTCCTGGCGCAGTGTAGCATGCTGGGCCTCGCCGCGAATGATGTTCTGCAGCAGGTCGAGCAGCTGGGGGTAGTCAAGGTACGGGTCGATGACGTAGCCCGAATTGGACGCCAGCTGGCCGATTGTGCGCAGGGCTGCCTCACGCTTGACGATAGACGACTGGTCCTGCAGAGCATCAACAAGGACGGGCATTATGCGATCCTTGTATTGGAGCATGTCCTCGCCGCCAACTGTGCAGATCTCACCAATAGCCTTGATGATGGTAGCAGCCACGGATGCTGTGGGATCGGCTGACTTGGGCAGAAGGACTTCCATCATTGGGTGCACGTAGGGCTGGATAAGCTTCTGTGCATTTTGAACCAAGAGACTCAGGAGCTTGGCGCTCTCCTCCTTGTTGCGGACGACGTCAGAGAATTCGAGCTCGGTGAGCATCTGGATCAATGTCTTGCGGAGAGATGGCACAATGTAGGCCGGGTTCTCACGTGTCAGCCGACCGATCAAGCGCACGGCAACTTCACGAATGGGAAAGTACTCGTCGTTGAGGGCGTAGAAGATTGTACGAATGTTGTCGGCCTTGCTAAGGTGGCGGTCAAACCGCTCATCAAGAGCAGCGAGGATTGTGAGACGGATGTGTGGGACGGGGTCAGACACGCCGACCGTCAAGAGACGCTCAACAACGTCACCGACCACTTGCATGGCATGGTAGCTGTGTTGGTTGACAATGGGGTCCCGCAAGTAGAGTTGGCAACATGTCAGAGCTGCAGCCTCGCGTGTTTCCGGGTCGTCATCCTCAACGTAGCGCATGGCCACATCACGCACAAACTCGTTCAGGACATGGCCGGTGAAGTCGAAGCAGCCGAGTGTGTTGAGCGCTAGCTTAACCTCGCTCTTGTGCTGCTCAATCGCTGCCTGGTCCTTGGCCGTTTCCTTCATGGGAGTGGCCGTTGGAGGCGCGGAGAGCACCGCCTGTTGTGTGGCAGGGGCACCGAGATGCTTGTATGGCTCGCCGCTGAGGACGAGGCTGATCATGTTCAGCAGACGCTCCTGGATTGTCGTGCGTACAGCTGGGACGTAGAAGGCAATGTCGACGAGAGCCTGAGTAAGCTTGGGTGTGATCTCGCATGCAAAGATGGGGTCCAGCAGAGCCTCCATGTATTTTGTGAGTGTCTGGCCGACGGCAACAGCTAGCCGACTAATGCAGTCGAATACTGGGTCGACAGAAGCCTTCTTGCGTGCGTTCACGCTCAAGCCCTCACGGATGTAGATCAGGATACCGTCCAAGTAGGGTGCCATGGCACTCTTGACAGCATTGGCAACGCTGCCAATAGCAACGAAAGCGTCGTTTCGCTCCTTTTCACGTTTAAGCATTGCCGACAGGTAGATCATGAACTGGTGGAGATGGTCTTCGGAGAATTGAGTGGGCGCATAGATGGCGAGATCGGGGATGAGGATGACAGCCGTCTTGCGAATGCCGGAGTCGCGGTGGTCCTTGTAGCGAGAGACAATCTCACAGGCGTCGGTGTAATGCTTGAGCATGAACATGCCGCCTTGCTCGAGCAGCTCTTTCAGTACAAGCAGCGAACCGTGGATGGATTCGACCGTGTTAAGCTTGAATCCGTGCGTGGCCTCGTTGTACATCTTGCCCATGACCTCGAGCTTCATCTCCTGGTCACGCTCGCAGACAATCTTGAAGCAGGCACTAACAGCTTCTGCCGAGGTAGCCCGGATGAGGTGGCGCTGGTCGCGCAGGCCGACCCAAATCCATTCAAGGATGTCCTTGACCTTGCCGTACATGAGGGTGGGTGCGTTGCGGGCGATTTCGCGGAGGAGCAGGGCTGCACTGTAACGGCGCTCTTCGCTACCACCATCCTGGAGGAATTCAAGGGCGAGCTGGACGTCGGTATCGACCAGGGACGAGACCAGTGAACCACCTCCAGGCCGACACAGCTTGCCAATAACAATAGCTGCGGGCTGCATGCAGTTGATGTCCTTTGCGGACATCAGCCGTGTCAGGGCGGATGCGAATCGTGTGTATTTGACGGTGGCGTCGACGCCTTCGAAGTCGACAAACGCATCGAGGGCGTAGATGCTACCGAGCTTCTCGATGGTTGAGTCGCTTTGGAGAAGGCTGCTAATCTTGCCCTGGACGGTGGCCCAGTAGGACTGGAACTGTTCGGCGCTCAAGTCTGTAATGTTAGAATCAGATGTCGTCCACGTTCCGCTGTCAATTGTGCTATTTTGGCCAACCTACCTCGTTGTGCTGTGGCCACCACCTCCCGCAGCTGCAGGGCGTATCGTCTCCGTGCATCGTCGGTAATAGATCTGTAGCGTGTTAGTATATCTCTAGCGAAGACCGCGAATCGTGTCGTATGGCATTGACGCACTTCGAGCGAAGATCCTTAATGAGCGCATCGGTGGAAAGCTCCGTAGATTGTGTTGAAGACATTATGGCTGTTGATTGTGGTGGTGTCGTAGATTAAAAGAGAAACAGATGGGTATATTGATTTGGGTTGGGTTTCTTATCGCCTCTTCTCTATCGCGATACTGCCGCAATGTACGCGGTGTGTCGCATCATCGGCCGCCCGTCAAGGGGCGTGGGAATAGGGTAGGAGGATTCCCGACGTCGAGGGTGTCGGCGAGTCGCGGCGAGTAAAAGGTGAGGGGAACGTGATGCCGACAAAGCGGCGCCGCAATATAACAAAAGCAACGGTCCTAGGAAGTAATATTAGTACGAATTGCTTTAGCTTGCAATGGAACCATGTCTATTGTCGGGTCTTGAAGCTAAAAAGTCGGTGATGAAGTTGAGGTCGTGATGCAACGATCGCGGCTCTAGGAACCGTCACGCGCCACAAAAGGGCAAATAAAAGCGCCAGATTAAAGAAGCAGTGCAGAAACGTCGAGCAGGAAGAATAGGATGCACATACAATTGTCAATGCAGTTGCTGTGGTCGTTGTGGTTGGATGGCAAAGTGGTGATGTCGAGGTGAGGTCGTCTCGATGTACGAAAACAGAAGCTATGGTTTGGCGTCGGTGGCGACGGTCATTCATCCATAGAACCCCGTCATGTGCCCCTTTGCGCGACAAAGGAAGGAGCACCTGGTGTCGTTCCGGCCGTCTCTGATGTGTGCTGCCTGCTAGCTGTTACAGGGCACCTTCCGTTTTCTGTTAGCTCTGTAGCGTGCTCTACAGTGCTTCACGCTAGTGGATTGAACCCATCAGAGGACGTGCATAGCGCTTATGCGGGGCAGGTATACGAATTACAGTGGGTTGAGCCCAGCTTCGGTGACTAGGGTGAGCTCGAGTGCGCCATTCTTCGGCAGCCACGCACTGTGCCAGCCACGCGGTGGACAGCACAGGATCCTCCATACAGTACAAGTACAGTGTAACAGCCAACGAGCCAGCTGACCTTCCTTATCGTGAGCAAAATCCTTATCGTTGGTTTATTATGTAATCTTAAACATTTAATTATGCGGCTCTTTGTGAGACCATCACAAAGTTTGATACAGCATCGTCGACGACCTTATTCCTACATTGACTTTCATCAATTATCAAATCTACACCTACCTTGAACATTCACCATGGGAAACGACGGCGGGTCCATCCCGACACGGCGCGAACTCGTCAAGAACGCTGCGCGTCTCCCGACAGTTTCGGAGCTCAAGGCGACGGCACACGAGGCGCTGGTGCACTCGTGGCAGACTGATCCTGTCAGCGGCGAGCCACTTGATCTTGAGAATGTGGTCGCAGACTGGCGCGGCCGGCTTTACAACTACGAAACGATCCTGCAGGGATTGACTGCCTCAAAGACAGACGAAGACCAGGCCAAGGACGACACGGCAGCGGAACTCGACGAGGTCACCAACGGCCGCGACGTGTCGTTCGCCGAGACTGGCATCAAGTCTATCCGCGACATCGTTCGCCTGCAAGGCACACCCTATAAGTCCACATCCACATCCACCACGTCGATGCAAAAGTGGCAGTGCCCCGTGACGCTAAAGGCACTGGGACCGCTCGGCAAGTCTGTCTACGTCGTGCCCTGTGGGCATGTGTTCTCAGACGCGGCTACTGTTACAATCACAACTGATAAGCTGTGTCCGGAGTGCAGCATCGCCGTTGATCCATCAAATGTCATCACGATCCTGCCGTCGGACAAGGCCGAGGTCATGAAGCTGCGCAAACGCATCGAGTCTCTCAAGGCCGAAGGTCTGGCACACAGCTTAAAGAAGGAGAAGAAGGACAAGTGCGACAAGAAAGACAGAAAAGACAAGAAGAACAAGAACAAGCGCAAGGCCGATGGCGAGGATGAGACGGCCGAGAAGGAACCTGCTAAGAAGAAGGAGAAGGCAAGCAACGGTGACATGGCAGTCAAGGACAAGACCGATACGGGCCTGTCAAGTCGAATCAACAACTCCATGACAGCGTCAGTCACGGCACGAGTGATGGCTGAACAAGAAGCTCTGCGGAAACAGAGGAAGGTGGAAGGGAAACGCTGAGCCGGAAAGCAACGCAGCAAATAAAGAGGAGGGCAATGTATAATATGAAAGATACCCACGCGATGAGATTCGCTTAGCACTATAGACGTCGCCATGCAATTAATGAAACATAAATTGGATGTGTAGTATAAAGAACAGTATAAATACGCTTGAAATCATAAAGACAAGACAAAGCAGATAAATCAAAATAGCGTCCAAGTCAACTTTCGCACACAGTCAAGATTGGTATCAAAACTCAGGATCCAACCCAATCTACAGCTCGTCCTTAACGGTAGCCTCAGTCTTGGGCTCCTCGCAGGCAATCGGCGTGCCGACCTCCATCTTGTAGACACACTTCTCCGACTCGGACACGCGCCAGATCTCCTCTGTCTCGGAGCAACCCAGCCACACGTCAACACGGCGGTTGGGGCCGTTCCAGCAGTGCGCTCCGTTCTCGTACCGCAGGACGGTACGCGGGCCCTTACCCAGGGACTTGCCATCGGCGCGCGGCTCCTCGTCGGCGACCATGGTGTCGATGCCCTCAAAGCGGCCCAGCGTGTTGCTGCCGCCGGCCTTGGCCTTCTGAACGGCCTGGCCCCACCAGCAGAGCTCGTAGGTGTACTCGGCGACGTCCGTCTTGACGCACTTGTCCTTGAGCGCGCGGAAGATTTCATTGGGGCCGTAGTCGGCCGTAAGGTCGGACTCGTCGTTGTTGAGCTGGTTGCGGCTGTTGTTGACGTCGTTCTCGGCGTTCTTGAGAGCGCTGCGTGCCTCGGACACGACAGCCGACTCAGATCTGTCCTCGCCATTATCGGCCAGCAGGCCGCTGTCGACCATCCACATGCGCAGGGCAGCAATCTTGTCGTGGATAAACGTGCGTGCAAACGCGGGCAGGTAGGCATCGAATGCGTAGACTTTTGGTTAGCTTTCTTCTTCGCTCAAAATAAGTGAAACAGTTGTGACTCACGGATATCAGTGTCGGTAGCAGTGTCATCGGACTCAAACTCGGCCCAGTTGACGCCGTTCTCAGCCGAGTCTTCCTTGAGCACAGCGTGGATGTCGGCGTCCACCAGCGTGTGGGCAGGACGGGCGTCCTCCACCGACTTCTTGGCCGCATAGTCCTCCCAGCCGTGCACGGCACTCTTGACACCCTCGTCGTTGAAGTTGGGGTTGTACTTCTCCTTGAGGCCGCTCAGGATCGCCTCGAGCTCTGTGACCTTGTCCTGCAGGTCGTCGCGGTGGTCGAGCACCTTGTCCAGAGTATCACGCAGCTCGTCGACGCGCTGCTTGGCCAGGCCCACGAGCATGCCCAGCTTGCCGCCAGCCTTGCCCTGCTTCTTGGCGTTGACCACCTTGCCACGCTCGGAGCGCTCCGTCTCGGCCAGGTCCTTCTCGAGCTTGTTGCGCTTCTTCTCGAGCTCGGCAATCTCGACGCGGTGCTTGTTGACACGCTCCTGCAGCTGGTTGCGCAGCTGGCGGGCCTCCTTGACGAGAGCGCGGCGCTTGGTTAGGGCGCGCTCCTGCTTCTTCTTCTGCTCCTCAGCGAAGCGGCGGTGTTCCTTGCCGATGGCGGCGCAGCGGTTGGGGCACTTGACGCCGCCCTTGCCGGAATACTCCTCGGTGCCATCACAGCACAGGTCGTAGTCGCAGACACCATCATTGACAAATGCAAAGGGAATGTAGGCGCCGATGTGGCCAGTGTTGGCGCACCAGAAGCCGGGCAGGGCGGGCGCCGTGTTGGTGGTACCGGAGGGCGAGCCGGGCAGCGGCTGGGCGGGTGACAGTCGATCGATAAAGGAGCAGGCAGCGGTGCCAGGCTCGTCCGAGCCGTCGGGACAGTCGCAAGTTCCGTCGTTAATCTGGGCGTAGTCGAGGCTGATGTTGGGATTGCTGATGCATGTGAACTTGGTCTTGGACTCGTAGTATTTGGCGACTGCGGAAGGAGCGACTGTCAGTATTCCGAATATCACAAATCTAGCAGAGTGGATTACATCATCAACCACCAGTCAATTCAAGAGACAGACATATGCCAGCTTGAATGGCCGAGTTGACAGACATCCAAAGCTCATTGACTGCATCACGACCGGTGTGGCTTCACTTACACTCTGGGCCTACACCACGGGGCAGGCTAGCAGCAGCTGCCACAACGCTGGAGCTGGCTAAGGCGCCGGCCAGCAGAAGTGCACCAGATTGCCGCATATTGAATAGAAAGGAAATTCTGACGATGCTGCTCAGCAAAATCAAGAATGCGAAAGAAGTCGTGAAGTGAAGCAAATGCAAACGTATATGGCAACAGGTCAAGGGTGAATGTGAGACGCCTCCAACACCAGGGAGCTGCCAACCTCCAGCGGCCAAAGACCAAGCTGTCCAATTTGGCTGCTTCAATTGGCCGTTTCATTGGCTGTTGAGGCTAGTGTGGGTCATAGCTATCCAATCACGTGTGGCCCGCATTGGAGCTTGGCACAGCAGACAATGATTATGTCAGCTTGCTTTTTGAGGGGAACAGTGCTACAATGTATTACAGTACTTCTCATAGGCAGCACCCCCGCTGTTATCGCAAAAAAAAGCTTATCGCGAGCATCATCGACGACATCAGTGACGAGGCTTGCTTGTTTCGCTCGTTTGCAAAAAGTTCGTCAAGCTACATCAATCAGGTTTAAAGTTGAAAAAAACCCCAGACAAATAAATAAATCAAATGGCACCATCCGCGCCGGCCGACAAGGCCGCTGTCGATGCCCTCAACACGCAGCTCGACAACGCCCTCGTCGTCATCCAGCAGTTCTCTGCCTTTGTCAAGGGCGTCTTTGCCGAAGCCGCGAAGCTCAAGTCGGTTCCAGTAAAGGATGAATCCGCGTCTCAACCTACAGAATGGGAGCCAGCGACAGAGTTTGATGCGCTCGCGCTGGCCCGGGATGCGGCCACGCTCTCGCGCGCACACGGCACCAAGATCTCGCTGCTGATGATCAACGAGCCCTTCACTCCATCGGCGATCGGCACAGTCGTACGCGAACTCGTCAGCGGGCCGATACCCGCACTCGCAAAAGCCGCAGAGGTCTGCTATGCCGACCGCTACACGCACCACGTGCGACAAGAACTGGCGCGGCGCTGCGGCAGCGTACTCGACCAGATGCACCAGCTTTTCAAGGCGATCCCGCGTGACGGCCGCGTCATTCCCGAAAGCGAGCGCAGCAGCGGCGTCTCGAAAATGAACAAATCCAACAAGGCGCAGTCGGACCGCGGCAGCTACACGAAAATCGGCGTGTTATGGTCTGAGTGCGACGGGCTTGTGGCGTTCACCAACCGCGGCGTCGCCGGCCACCTGGTGCAGACTGTCAACGAGCTGGCTGAGATTCTCAAGGACGAGCAGGAGGAGCTTAAGGAGTGGGGCGACGAAGAGGACGAGGACGATGAGGAGGACGATGTGGACGACAGCGGCTACGACGACGGCGAGGACGACGACGCCACCGACACCGGCGGCAACCGCCATGACGCAAACCAGGCGATTTTGGACGCAATGATGAGCACGCGCCACATCCCCCTCGACGACCCCGAGGGTCTGCGTCCGCGCCTTGACGCTGCCATTAAGAAAATCCGGCTCGTCGTGCTGCTGTGCCGCGCCGTTGTCAAGCGCCGGCTCAACAAGCTGCCGGCACCCCTGCCAACGAAGACGCCGAGTGACATTGCACCGCGGCTGGACGGCTCGATCGTTGCGCTAAAGACAATATCTGACGGGTTTGAGGACCTTGCTGCGGCGTTCTACAAGCTGAGCGTGCTCGAGGTGGATGCGGCCATGGAGGACTGCTTTGCGGCGGCGATATCTGCATCGGAACAGCTGCGGCGGCCGTGGATGGGCAGTGCGGACGCCAAGGACGAGTTTACAGACTGGGTCACCAAGTTCCAGACGGAGATGAAGGTCGCCCCGGCAAAGCCATAGGGTCGTCGTCGGTTCTCTTCCTTTAGCGTTTTACATATGATGGCATGATGGCGTTTCGGGTCTCATTTGTTTTATACTATTTCTCTACGTCTATAACGAACATTTCAGCTCGCAGCAGGCCATTTTATCGCCGACAGCATACCGTTTGGGTCATTTAAACACATGTTGTTATTCGAGCTCTGGTCTTCCTATATATGTATCGTGAACCTCAACCATAACGCTTTGCGAGAGATCAAGAATTTGACTCTTGCGATCACCTCTACGTATACTGCGAACTGTATACATGCATGATGAATATTTTTATAGTTCTGTTCGCTCTTCGGAAGCCATCAAGCCTCTGATTATTATATTTTTACTATATTTTGGAATAATCGGCTGCGAAGCAATATGTTTCTGGGATTGACATTTTAATAAAAAAATGAAAACAATGTCAGCAAATAGTTAATGAATCAGAATTGTTCAACAATTATTCTCATAATAGACAAAAAGTTTACAACTATTTTGCAGTAAAATAGATCATCTACATAAAATATACTGTCCAGAACAAAATTCCAAACTGGCGATGCTGTACAGCCTCGCTACAGGGCCTCATGATTCAAGAGACTTGTCATACACCGCGCTACCCACTATCTACTGTATTGCCGGCTATACTTACTTGTACAAACTCGCCTGATATTTCTGTGCTGCTTGATTTCCGAGTGACCACACGGACAGACGTTGTCACAAACACAGATCCAGTCAACGTTCAACACATGCACCCAGCCTATTCTCAAAACGCACAAAAGTCAACAAACTGCCACTTGGCAACCATTGCAACACAGCAGCACGCGTCGCGTCTCCGCAAGTTTGAGAACAAATCCACAGGGATTAGCAAAGTCTGCGTTGAGACTATGATCTATTTTGAGTCCGGCGACGTCTATATTTGCAGTGCATTACACCACTCGTCTTCGTATATTATATTACAATCAGCCGTGGATACCAATCGTATTCGCTGCAGCTAGAAAGATAAACAATATTTTAGAGAGGCATGTAGATGGAATATCACAAGCTTTGCTTTTTCGGAATTCTGAGTGGCGGACGGACTATATATCGTGAAACTCCATGGAATAGCTGTGTAGCTGAACAGCGGATACCGTTAAGAATTTACAAATGTAAGCAAGTTATTCGCCATCCGTCCTATGATTCCGTCTATCGTATCTCGAATGCCCTAAATTGGTGATTTCGGCGCCGAGATCTGACACAACGGTTGCTTGTATTCCGCCGATAAACAGATTCTTTTCGACCTTGATTTTTTTGATAGCATTTGGGCGGACTTCCAGTTTTAAGACTCAGCTGCTTATCCAAGTTTATGGTGACGAGAGCGAGACATGCAGATTGGGACATGTGTATCTGTGAACATGTGTCTGGAGGTGAATGGTGATAGATAACGTTCGTATTCGCGAGTGCAAATTTCCATATTTCAGCATCACTTTCTATTGCTAGATGGATCCAAAGGATGCGAATACTGCTGGAATGCCACAATATTACGCCCAAATAGAGAACAAGGAGATGCAACGGTATCAACATCATTGTGAATGAATGCATTGTTCGGGTGGGTTTAATGATATAGGGCATCACAATTACAAGCACAAAGGCGACGGCAGACCGATGAAACAAGCAAAAACACCTTGACGAGATGCATCTACTTTACAAACTTCCATCACGAACTTGAAGACTGTCTAATGCCGACAGGTCGGGATTCGCGACCTACGACCTCCGATGGTGTGAATGTTGCCTTGCTAGAACTTCTGTTAGAACAAGTTGACGGGACGTTCGGAAACAGTGGTGCCTGATGGAAGCACGAGTGCCAAGAAGAAGTAAATGCAGTTGGCAACCAACACAACAGACAAAACTGTGCTGGCCGTGATATTTATTACAGAGCGGAAGTGGGAATGTAGAGGTTTCCGTTGGTTTGCGGATGTAGGATGTCTGCTATAGTTAGGTGGAAGTACGGCCATAGGACTGCAATCTATTTCAAAACCAGTCTTATGTCCGAAGTATGTCTCTGCAGTTTTATCTGTTGTTGTCTGTTATTTTCTGTGTTGTTCGCTGTAAGTCGACGTGTCCCGCAAATAGGGTTCGGGGTCCGTCAAGTGTCCGTCATGTGGGAAAGGTAAAGTTTGACAGAGACTAGTAAATGTACCTTTTTGTTTACTTATATTTTTATTCTCTAGCCACAAAGTAGATATATCGAATATGCACACGCAAGGGGAAGACATCAAACAGGTATTAACGATATATCAAACACGGCCTCTCTCATGTAGCCAAGAAGTGAGGCAATCTCGAGATGTTTCCGACTTGAGATGACTCTAGATGGCCAGCAGATGTGAAGCTAAATCGAAATACGAGCGACTGTCACAACGTACGATATTAGCAACGTTGACGACCTTAGCATGTCTTTGTTGATGCTGTTCTTTACCATTGTCGGCGTCTCAACATTATCAAACTTTGTTGTCTCTTAAAGTGAGGCCTTCTTAATCTACGAAGAATGATCAGGATGATCAGGCAGTAAACAGAGTTTTGCTTCAATACACCTTATTCGGCCACTAAGTTTAAAAGCTCCTCCGAATGCACTGGCTTGCTGCCCATTGTCCATTTAGCATATCTCGACAAAAATGATGCCTATCAAACAAGATGTGTAAATAGCGAATAACCAGACACGAAAACGGTTCATTGATGATCTACGAGCTGAATAATGTTCATCGTGCCAAGCCTAGATAATCATACGAATCTACATCTTGAGTGTTATGAATCTAATCTCGAACCCAAAAGAAGATTGATATTCATATCGACACTTGTAAGATCATAGTCATGCCACACACTTTGTAGTACAGTCAGCTACGAAGTACGCATACGACCCAACCACTCTAGATACTCTGCTTCATCTCCAATTCCCCAAAACACACCTGCATGCATGGAAGCATGTGCCTTTGCGTTCCATTCTGATTCATTTCTGATTTATTCTGGCGAATTAAAAATGTCCCAAGACAAAAAGTCTCCAAAAGTCTCCGACAGTTCGGAGACTTTTGCACATCACTGTAGTTTTGGGCGTTGGATGCATCCACGGCAGCGGGCCGTTAGTGTATTGATTTGAATTTTTTTTTGCTATTTTCTAATAAAGTTGATTTCGCTTTCAGTTTGATTTTAAACTTGATATTGACTCTTTGCTGCACATTCAAAACCAGATTCAACTAAAGACGGCTGTATGTGTAGTTTGAGAATTCAGAATCAATACAGATAGGGGCTGTAATAAGCGCACTCGTGTTCGTATCCGTTCGGTGTTGTGGAGGAATTGGAAGCCCGGGCCCGGTTGTGGAACAGACCAGTTTTCTACAGTAGTTTTCTAGCTTTCTGCTCACTAGCTTACTTGGTACTTTGCACCTTGTATCACACATCTTCATGTGGACCCTGTCGTGTGCTTACACCTTACCTTGCGCTTTTGGTGAATGTATGCCCAAAGAGTCTTGCTGACAGACTGGGTGAACACCGGCATCTATCGGACTGCCGGTTGCCTCTGTTGAAGCCGTAGTCTGAGTCTGTGTCTGTATTGTAGTGTACCTGAATGTTGGCACAGGAAGTCGGTTCTTCTTCCATTGCCCGTTGCTGGCAGGCAGACCGTACTCGGGTGCTGTCGGTGTTGCTTTTCGAAACGACATCCAGCGTACTCGTGTAGGATGTGTCAAGTGTCGATATCATTTGTAGTCTGGAGTTGGTTGATTGTTCCTATTGTTGTATCTGCAGTGTCGTAGGTGGATGATCTGTAAAGAGCCGCTTCGGCAAAGGGAGAACGATCAACAAAGCGTGGCATGCACGATATCAAAGCAAGGCACAACAAAAACATCTGGAACACTCCGTACTTTTATACTTTTCGGCATGAAGGGAGGTGTAAACTTTGGACATGTCAGGCTATTGTAACTCCGATCAGATGAAGATGCCCCAGTCGGTTGCACTCATCTCATTGAGCTTGGGCCGCTGTCAAATATATTTACTCGAATGTAAATAGTCAGCCTCTGCTTACACTTCTTTTTACTCAACTTCAAAATCAATATCATCTCTGATCTGGGGTCGGCAGAAGATGGCCTACAAGGCTCGTTGCTGGATAGAGACGACCGGACAATATCGGCTCACTACTGTTAGTCGAATACACGTATTCAACGCCAGGGCCGCCAGCCGCAGGGCGAAGCGAAGAGTGAAAATTGAAAAGGCCAGGATGGGGACGGAATGCTTAGAACCCGAGCGGATGTCTGGTACCCACTCACACTGATATATGTAATATGATTGGCTAGATTAGACTGTGTTTATAATGTCGCTCACACGGTAAATCACTAAAAGGACTTCCAAAGACGGCCGCATTACTGGAAAATCAAGTACACAGTGCACAAGAAATGCGCGACTTCATCGCGTGTTTGCGCTCGCCTGCGATTTGCGACGCTCTCTCACTTCCACCCACACGACAGCGCGCTGATGTTACATTCAACACGTTAGCTTCAGTGCGGAACAATCTTACGCCCAAAAGGCCAAGAGGCGTCAGACACACCAGTAATTACAGCGCCAAAACAGAGGCACTGGAATGTGTCGCATTCTTAAGTTCACTCTGTAGGCGCTGACGACGAGGACGACGATATTGACAAGAATTAGAGTTTTCTTTCAAGTGCCAGTGACATAGGTTTGAGACTTGTGATCGGCGAGTTCTAGAGTTGAGCCGGCTCGTTTAGGTTTCTTTGGCCAAGATTGCCCGATCTCAGCACTTGAGTCAGCACCACTGAGCGTGTCAGCAAGGGACGTGAAGCCACGGCGGGGATGATATTTAAAAAGTACTCTGAGAGCAGAATCAATGTACTCAGTAGCAGACCGAGAATCATCCGATCTTGACAATCGCACTCTTGTTGTGCCCGTCGCGGCCGCCGTGAAGCCGTCGTTCTGGTCAGTCCGCCGATGCTCCGGGCTGGCGAGGAACGACGAAGAACGGTGTAGATCATGGCGAAGAACAATGAAGAATAAATACAGAGACGGACTGTGTTAGCAGCCCGAATAGGCACCAACATTCAAAACACCTGTATCAGCTTCTCTTTCGTGTCTACAGGTCTCATCTTGAACATCATGTAGCGTGCGTTCTTGGCGATCAGTACTTGCCCCCACCTCGCTTGGTCTCATCCAGTGCTGAGTGCCCAGAGCCGTCTTATTGTTTGCTACTTCCATTTGCATGTCCCAATCGGCTCGATTTTGCAGTCGGGGTGTTCTTGGAGTCCGTGGTGGAACCCACACACCCTACCATTCTTGAATTGTTTGTTTGGTCCGACTATTTTGATTTTACTTTGACATGTCCTTGATGGCTTTCTTTTTTTCAGGAACGAGTTAGTTCTGGTTAGTTTCTTAACTCAGTGTCCAGTATGTTCACTGTGGCGTTCGTACCGACTGCCGCAAGATCACTCAACTCACTATGAATCATCGGTTCTTTTGATTTTTGATTTTCTTTGATTTTCTTTCATTGGTGTCCGTACATAGTTATGATTTCTGTCACAAAATACACTACCATGACTTCATCTGCCATGCCTACATCGTAATTTCATATCGTGTTCGCTGCGCCTATCAGCCTGGTCTACCCTGTCCTCAGTCCTATCAGTGCCGTCCCAATCTCATCACCGCGTCGTAACCCGCACACGCGCATGCTCGCCCTCCTGGTCCCCTATTTTAATCACTGCAATCAAAATTCTTATTCTTATTCTTACTCTCTTCAGTAATCTACCTCTGTAATGCCATGCCTCGTAACAAGCAATGACCACCCCACTGCTCTCCCTTTTCTCTCTGTTCGTCGCCACTACTCAGTAATACTCATCGGCCTTGGCGAGTGTACATAGCAGCACGCTACAACCAAAGAACAATGCATACCCCGTACGCTAGGACTGACACACATCGTACTTCGTACAGCGCCTCACTCGCCTTACGCAAGGAGCCTTACAGTGCTCCATCCCCCTATCTGCCCCGTTCCCAGTCGGGCTCGGGGTCTTAGCTGTCCCTCCCAGTGGCCTCGTGTTCGTGTTTTACGTCATTTCCCTCCATTTTCCCTATTTCCGCTTCCCCTTATTCTACAGACTATTCTACGTGTTGCGCTTGCTTTGTCCGTCCCGGCTAGTCTCGAGACTGCGACGGCGTGCTCCATCATTCCGTTGTAAGCTGCTATGCGAGCTACAGGGTGTTTGTTTTGATTTTATCTTTTTTATCGCTAGTCAATAATACAGAGTTAGTATGTAGTATTCCCAGATCGAGCTATTCGTCGTCTTTGAATAAAAACTCCCTCCCCCCCTCGCATCCTAATCCGTTCGTTTTTCTTTTTTCTTCTTTTATCCTCTCCATCTTCAAGGGAAGCGTTTCCAACGACATCTCAGACCTCACCAACCATCACAGGACCACTTCATTGTCAGTCTTGTCTCCATTGTTGTCGGACCAGCACCCTACAATATCGCCTCTCATTTATACGCCTCTCTTATACGCCAATTTCGACTCCCGGTATTACACTCACTGTCACTTAATATAACCGCTTAATCAACCACCACCATGTCTTTTGTCGGGGGTGGTTCCTTCGGGAACTACGACCAAACTGCCCAAACTCAGGGCGCTCCTATTTCCCACCGCCAGAATGTATACGACGACGAGGTGAACCCCGTTGTGTCCTCCGGCGCTGACGATGCCGGCACCCGCGCCACTTCTCTGACCGAGACCGGCTCGGCTGCTGGCCCCGGCGGCACGCCCATTGCCAACAAGACCAAGGCTGTCGACAGCGGCAGCACTGGTGGCGACGACGACGACGAGGATGAAGCCGAGGTCACAGCCGAGATGCACCGCCGCCACAGCGCCGTCCAGGCTCTGGCCCGCACATACACCCAGCAGTCCATGGCCTCGGGTGTCGTTCCCCCAGGCCACCATAACGTCTTTGCAGCCGCTGCTCAGCCTGACTCGCCCCTCAACCCGGCCAGCGAGAACTTCAACGGCCGCGCCTGGGCCAAGGCTGTTGTTGACATGGTCGCCAGCGAGGGCCAATGTTTCCGCACCACGGGTGTCTCTTTCCAGAACCTCAACGTCTACGGCTACGGCAAGCCTACGGATTACCAGAAGGACGTCGCCAATGTCTGGCTCGAAACCGTGAGCTTGGCCCGCAGTGTCATGGGCGGCAACCAGCGCCGCATCGACATCCTCAAGGATTTTGACGGTGTTGTCGAGAAGGGCGAGATGCTTGTCGTTCTGGGCCCCCCCGGTGCCGGCTGTACAACCCTGCTCAAGACCATTGCAGGTGAGACCAACGGTATCTACGTCGATGACAAGTCCTTCTTCAACTACCAGGGCATGACTGCCGAGGAGATGCACTCCAAGCACCGTGGCGAGGCCATCTACACCGCTGAGGTCGATGTCCACTTCCCCCAGCTGTCTGTTGGCGACACCCTGACCTTTGCCGCTCGCGCCCGTGCCCCACGCCACATCCCCGCTGGCATCCACAAGAACTTGTTCTCCAACCACCTGCGCGATGTCGTCATGGCCATGTTCGGTATCTCGCACACCATCAACACCCGTGTCGGTAACGAATACGTTCGTGGTGTTTCCGGTGGTGAGCGCAAGCGTGTCACCATTGCCGAGGCCGCCCTGTCCGGCGCGCCCCTGCAGTGCTGGGACAACTCCACCCGTGGTCTTGACAGCGCCAACGCCATTGAGTTTGTCCGCACCCTGCGCACTCAGACTGAGCTGTTCGGCAGCACCGCCGTCGTCTCCATCTACCAGGCGCCCCAGAGTGCCTACGACATGTTCGACAAGGTCACTGTCATCTACGAGGGTCGCCAGATCTACTTTGGTCGCACCACCGAGGCCCGCCAGTACTTTATCAACTTGGGCTTTGAGTGCCCTGCACGTGCCACGGCTCCTGACTTCCTGACTTCCATGACTGCCCCGGCCGAGCGCATCGTGCGCCCCGGCTTCGAGGGCCGTGCCCCCCGCACCCCTGACGAGTTCGCCGCGTGCTGGCGCAAGTCCGAGGAGTACAAGGCTCTGCAAGCCGAGATCGAGGCCTACAAGGCCAACCACCCAATTAACGGCCCCGACGCCGAGGCCTTCCGCGCTTCCAAGCGTGCCCAGCAGGCCCGCGCGCAGCGCGCAGGCAGCCCCTTCACGCTGTCTTACAACCAGCAGATCAAGCTGTGTCTGTGGCGTGGCTGGAAGCGTCTTATGGGCGACCCGAGTCTGTCCGTTGGCGCCCTGATTGCCAACGTTATGATGTCCCTGATTGTCGCTTCGGTCTTCTACGACCTGAAGCCTGCCACCTCCAGCTTTTACCAGCGCGGTGCCCTGCTCTTCTTCGCCTGTCTCATGAACGCCTTCTCGTCTGCCCTGGAAATTCTTACTCTGTACAGCCAACGCCCCATTGTCGAAAAACACTCCCGATACGCTCTCTACCACCCATCTGCTGAGGCCGTATCGTCCATGCTCTGCGATATGCCTTACAAGCTCACAAATACAGTCACGTTTAACATGGCCATCTACTTTATGACAGGTCTACGACGCGAGGCTGGCCACTTCTTCTACTACATTCTCATCAGCTTTACCATCGTTATGGCCATGTCCATGATCTTCCGTACCATCGCCTCGTCCTCGCGCACGCTGTCGCAGGCCATGGTGCCTGCTGCGCTGATCATTCTGGGTCTTGTCATCTTCAGTGGTTTCGTCATTCCCATCGACTACATGCTTGGCTGGTGCCGCTGGATGAACTACATTGATCCGCTCGCCTACGCTTTCGAGGCCCTCATGGTCAACGAGTTCTCCGGCCGCCAGTTTGAGTGCGACAGCTTCGTTCCTAATGGCAACGTTCCCGGTTACGCCAACATTGCCGATGCCAACCGCGTTTGCTCAACTGTCGGCTCTGTTGTTGGCCAGGCCTTTGTTAATGGTGACGACTACCTGAACAAGAGCTTCCAGTACTACCACTCGCACAGATGGCGGAATTTGGGCATCATTATTGTTTTCATCGTCTTCTTCTTCCTGACCTACATGATCACTGCCGAGACTGTCTCCGAGAAGAAGTCCAAGGGTGAGGTCCTCGTGTTCCGTCGTGGCCACAAGGCTGTCGCTTTCGATGACAAGCACAAGGTTGATTCCGAGTCCGGTACCCGTGTCTCTGGTCCCGCTGCAATTAGTGAGAAGCCCGGCTCTGGCTCCGACAAGCAGAGCAGCGGTGGTTTCCTGCAGGCCCAGACCGCTGTCTTCCACTGGCAAGATGTTTGCTACGATGTCAAGATCAAGAAGGAGAACCGCCGCATTCTCGACCATGTCGACGGCTGGGTCAAGCCTGGTACCCTGACTGCCCTCATGGGTGTGTCTGGTGCTGGTAAGACCACTCTTCTCGACTGCTTGGCTGACCGTACGTCCATGGGTGTGATCACTGGTGATATGTTTGTCGACGGCCACGAGCGTGACCAGTCCTTCCAGCGCAAGACCGGCTACGTCCAGCAGCAGGATCTGCATCTGCAGACCACCACTGTCCGCGAAGCCCTCAACTTCTCTGCCCTGCTACGCCAACCCGCCCACGTCCCCCGTGCCGAAAAGCTCGCCTACGTTGACGAGGTCATCAAGCTTTTGGACATGCAGGAGTACGCCGATGCCGTCGTCGGTGTCCCCGGTGAGGGTCTCAACGTCGAGCAGCGCAAGCGCCTTACTATCGGTGTCGAGCTGGCTGCTAAGCCCCCTCTGCTGCTGTTCGTGGACGAGCCCACCTCGGGTCTGGATTCGCAGACTTCGTGGGCCATTCTGGATCTTCTTGAGAAGCTGACCAAGAGTGGCCAGGCTGTTCTCTGCACCATTCACCAGCCCTCGGCCATGCTCTTCCAGCGCTTCGATCGTCTCATGTTCCTGGCTCGCGGTGGTAAGACTGTCTACTTTGGTGAGATTGGCGAGAACTCCAAGACTATGACTAGCTACTTTGAGCGCAACGGTGGTTTCCCCTGCCCTGCCGACGCCAACCCTGCCGAGTGGATGCTCGAGGTCATTGGTGCTGCTCCTGGTTCCCACTCTGATGTCAACTGGCCTGAGGCCTGGCGCGCGTCCCCCGAGTACACTGCTGTCCGCGCCGAGCTGCAGCGCCTCAAGGAGAACCCTGGCCCCGCTGCTGAGAAGTCGTCTGCCGATTACCGCGAGTTCGCCGCCCCCTTTACTGTCCAGTTCAAAGAAGTCGTCATGCGTGTGTTCGAGCAGTACTGGCGCACCCCGTCCTACATCTACTCCAAGATGGCTCTCTGTATCCTGGTTGCCATGTTTATCGGTTTCGTCTTCTACAAGGCGCCCCTGACCATCCAGGGCTTCCAGAACCAGATGTTCTCCGTCTTCAACTTGCTCACCGTCTTCGGCCAGCTTGTCCAGCAGACCATGCCGCATTTCGTCATTCAGCGCTCGCTCTACGAGGTCCGTGAACGTCCCTCCAAGGTCTACAGCTGGAAGGTCTTCATGCTGTCGCAGATCGTCGTCGAGCTGCCCTGGAACACTCTCATGGCTGTCATCATGTTTGTCCTCTGGTACTACCCTATCGGCCTCAACGAGAACGCCATCGCTGCCGGCCAGACCGCCGAGCGTGGTTTCCTGATGTTCCTGCTGCTCTGGGCCTTCCTGCTGTTCACCTCGACCTTTACCGATATGATCATTGCCGGTTTCGAGACCGCCGAGGGTGGTGGCAACATTGCCAACCTGTTGTTCTCGCTGTGCCTGATCTTCTGTGGTGTCCTTGCTACCCCCTCCAGCATGCCGCGCTTCTGGATCTTCATGTACCGTGTATCGCCGTTCACCTACTTGGTATCAGCCATGTTGTCTGTCGGTGTCGCCAACACCCAGGTCACCTGTGCTGACAACGAGTATCTCCAGTTTGACCCTCCCTCCGGCCAGACCTGCTACCAGTACCTCAGCGACTACATGACCGCTGTCGGTGGCTACGTTACCAATGCCAACGCCACTGCTGCGTGCAACTTCTGCTCCGTCAGCGACACCAATGTGGCACTGGCCGGCGTCCAGTCGCACTACTCTGAGCGCTGGCGCAACTTTGGCATCCTTTGGGTGTACATTATCTTCAACATCGTTGGTGCCCTGGGTGTCTACTGGCTTGTGCGTGTGCCCAAGAAGAAGTCCACCAAGGTCAAGAAGGAGTAAGCAGATACGTGCTTCCTCTAGCTCTCTTTATTCTTCCTTGTGATACCAACCTTGTTTCTTCTTTTACTTCTTCTTCTCACACTCTCTTTGCCTGACGTTCTCTCTTATTTTCTTTAATTAGCATCATGCTATGTACGGCATGCGACCTTTGAGTTATGTCTTTCGTTTTGTTTTCATTGTCATGACTTCCATGTCATCACTCCCTCTATCATTTCCTATTCCTGTCTTTGCGCTTTGCTTTTCGTCTCATTTTTAACACCTTTGTCAATCACTTATATTTCCTTCTGTTATCACTGTCCAGCAATCTGGTTATTTAGACACAGTATAGACTGCTTTATAGACTTAAGTCCAAGCTATCATCCAATATTGATGTGACTGATGTGATCGCAAATGTGTAAACGGGGCAACTTGCGCTGATTTAGATGACAAAGTCAGCCTGTCTTAATATAGGTGTAAATCTGTAGTGTCACTAAATGTACTTTTATGGGATAAGTATAAAATTCCGAATTCAAGCTGAAACATACATCATTGATAACAATCTTAAGAAAACATAAAAAACAATCCGAAACACCTTGAACAGAAACCCAGCAAAACAAATCTCCCTAACAGTAATCCAAATTAAGCATATTCAACATAAAAATCAAATCTAAGCAAAGGAAACAAGCTTGCTCTTGGCGCACACAGCCTTGGACAGCGTCTGGATCGAACCGGAAGAAAGCAGCTCCAGAACCTGCATGTTGGCCTCAAACTCGCGCGTGATAAAGTTGCGAATCTCAATTGCAACGAGTGAGTCCAGAGGGTAGTGAGACAACGAACGCGTCACATCCATGTCCTCAGGCTCCATCATCAGTACAGCAGCGATCTTGTCAACAAGACCGGCAGCAACGGCCTCCTCAGCCTCGGGAAGCGTCTGCGCGGCCTTGAGCAGAGCGTTGAAAGAGACGGCAACAGAACCGCCATTGGCAGCGTTCTCAGCGGCCGCCTGCTCCTCCATGGCGATGCGCAGGTGCTTGAACTTGGCATCCTGGGTCCAGAAGGGCTGCATCGAGGGGGTGATACGCATGCCGGTAATGGTGTGGCCCGCACACGTCTCGTCCAGGCGGCCGGTAATGGCAGCACCCAGCAGAGCAAGAACCTCAGCCTCGCAGATGCTGTCGCTGCCCAGGTTGCGGGCAACCTCGGCAAGCTTGTCGGCGTTGTTGGCCAGATAGCCCGAGTCGGACACCATGGTCAGATCCAGTGACGAAGCGGGCTGGCCGGCAGTACGGCGCAGCTGCACAAGCGCGTTGAGGAAGCAGTTGGCAGCGGCATAGGCACCCTGGCCACGGTTGCCGACAGCACCGGCAGCCGACGAAATGGCGACAAAGAAATCAAGGGGCGCCTTCATCTCGTTCAGGGCGTGGTGGAAGTTCCAGCCACCACGGACCTTGCCCTCAATAACCTTGTCGTAGTCCTCAAAGGTCATCTTCTCAAAGAGAACATCGCGCAGAACCATGGTACCGTGAACGATACCGCGGACGGGAGGAAGGCCAGACAGGCCGACGGACAGCAGCTCGTCGACAGACTTGCGATCGACAACGTTGCACTGGCGCACGTAGACGTTGGTGCCAGTCTCAGTGGCCAGGTCGTCGATCAGGGGTTTGACCTCGCCCGTAGCGGAACCAGTACGCGACACAAGCACAATGTGCTTGGCACCGCGCTTGGACATCCAGCGGGCCATGCTGCGGCCCAGGCCACCAGTGCCACCGACAAGGACATAGGTACCATCGGCCTTGAGCAGATCAGACATCTGGTTCAGCGCGGCAGTGGCACGGACAACATCCTCGGCGTGGGGAACGACGACCATCTTGCCCGGGGTGCGCGTGGCAGCAGAGCTGTGCACGGCCTTGAGGGCGTTCTCAATCTCCGAAATGGGGAACGAGGTGATGGGCGCAGCGGGGCGGATCTTGCCGTACTTGAGAAGGCTTGAGACGTCGGCCACCAGGCGGCGGACGGTCTTAGGACGCTCAGAAGCAAGGGCAAAAATGTCGACAGACATGTAGCTAGCGTTGCTAGCATCGGAGCTGCTCATTTCGAGTAGACGGCGTGATGACGAGGTGTCACGGGGAGCAATGTCGATGAAGCGGCCAAACTTGTTCAGAGTAGCCCAAGACTCGCGAACAGCCGGGGCGCTGGACAGAGAGTTGAGAACGACATCAACACCCTGGCCACCAGTAGCCTGGCGGACAGCGCGACCAAAGGAGTTGTCGCGGCTGTAGAAGATGTTGGATTCAGGGATGTTGTACTCCTCGGTCAGCAGGGTCTTCTTGTCGGCGCTGCTGACAGTGGCGTAGACATCAGCACCGATCATCTGGGCAAGGCAGATGGCAGCCTGGCCGACAGCGCCCGACGCAGCGTGGATGAGGATGGAGTCACCCTCAGCCAGGCGGCCCAGCTCGATCAGACTGTGGTAGGCAGTGACATAGGCGAGCGGCAGCGCAGCACCGGCCTCAAAGGAGACGGAAGCAGGCAGCTTGAAGGCCAGAGTGGCAGCAGTACGAGTGCGGGTGGCAAAGGCGCCATGGGTGGGGGTCATGGCAGCAACACGGTCACCAGTGCGGAACTGGGTGACGGCAGAGCCGACAGCCTTAACCAGACCACTGGCCTCGATACCCATGGAGCTGACATGGCCCTTGGTGGCAGTTGCCAGATCGCGGGCATTGACACCGATGGCCTTAACCTCGAACTCAATTTCGTCGGCGGCCAAGTCTGAGCTGAGAAGCTCGGTATCCTCAACAAAGTGGACAGTGTCAAGCGCGCCCGAGCGGCCAAGGGCCATCTTGAGTGAACGGCCTTCAACGCCAAAAGCAGTGGGCTCCAGAATGTCAGGGTGCGTCTGGCGGTGAACATAGTCGTTCATGTCCGCGTCATCGATGATGCGGGGCGTGAAGAAGCGGCCGTTCTGCTCAGAGAATTCCAGCTCGCTGGTGTTAGAGGCAGCAGCACCAAAGGCAGCCTCGAAGACGCGGGTGATAGAGGCGCAGGTCTCGTCCTCAGGCAGCACGTGGACGGCATCAAGGTCGAGCGTGGCAAACTTCATGGCGCTCTCAGAACGGATGACACGGCTCAGACCCAGGACCATGTTGGCGTCGGGGTTGGACGACTTGCTGTAGGCACCGCGGACGACCCAGAGGCAGGCCTCGGCTGTGGTCAGGACGCTCTTGAGGGCGTTGAACTCAGTCTCGGTCAGGGTCGACAGGACAGGACGGTTAAGCTCGGAGACAAAGATGCAAATCTTGCCGGCAACGTCGACAGTCTCGAGCGAACCAGTCTCGGGAGCAACGCCGGTGGCCTTCTGCAGAGTAGCAGACAGACCAGAGGCAAGAGCCAGCTGGGACTGGTTGTCTTCGTGGATGATAACAACCTTGGCGTCGGGGAAGCCCGAGACGGCAGGCTCAGCACCCTCGACAGGCTCGGTAGCCACCAGGACGGGCTCCCACTCGAGCTTGTAGCACAGCTCGCGGGCAGCGTTGGCGCCGTCATCGAGACCAGACTCACCCTCGATCATGGGCGAGATGACCAGATTCTCCAAAGTGATGAGAGACTCGCTCGACTCGCGGTCGGCGGTGGCGTAGAGAGTGACCTTGGCAGACTTCTCGCCATCAACGGCAGCGGCAATGTCCTCGGCGGTGCAGTAAGCACTCAGCAGGTTGCCAGGAGTCTGGGCCAGCTCAATGGCCTTGGCCGAGACGGTCAGGCGCTCCAGTGAGGCAGGCAGGTAGACGTTGCGCACGCCGGTCTCAGTACGGGCAGCACCCAGGATAGGCCAGTAGAGCTCGATGAGCGACTCCAGGAAGCTAGGGTGCAGCGAGGGGCTTGACAGGTAGTGGTTGGGCATCTCGTTGGCGACGTCAATGACAGCCAGGTCAGCGCAAGCAGCGTTGTCGGTGGCACGGCAGTTCTCGACGCCCTGGAAAGTCGGGCCGAACGAGACACCGAGATCGTTGAGGGTGTCGTACATCTTGGCGCTGTTGATAGCCGCACCCGACTTGTCGCCGACAAGCAGCTTGGCGTAGCGCACCGCAGCGGCGGCCGTGCTGGCCTGGCGGACGCTGTCGACGTCGTTGGTCTTCTCCTCGGTAGTCTGGGTGCCGACGAGACCGATGCAGTGTTCGGTCCAGCCCTTGGCCTGAGTGAAGGAGCTGATGCGGAACTGGCACAGGTTCATGTCCGAGGCTGAAGCGGGCAGCAGCGACGAGCCGCTCTCCTGGTGTGGGCGCAGGGTGATGGTCATCTCAATGTCCTCGTCGGGCACGATCAGGGGCTTGACGACGGTGACATCGCGCAGCTCAAATGACTCGACGACGCGCGACTTCTTGCTGGCGTGCTGAGCACTGGCCTCAAGGGCCATGACTAGGAACGCGGACATGGGGAACACGTTGAGTGACTGAATGCGGTGGTGGCGCAGCCAGGGGAGGTCATCCAGACGCACAATATTGCGCCAGGTGGGCTCGTGGTCGCTCGAGTAGATTGCCTCGACACCAATAATGTCGCTGCGCTTGGCGGTACGGTTCTTGTGCTTGTGCGTTGTGCGTGACTCCTGCCAGTACTTGGTCGAGTAGTTCCAAGGGTAGCGCGGCAGATCAGTCAGCAGCGTGGGCGGCTTGGCGGCCGAGTGCGCATGCGGGAAGTTGATGGCCTCGAAGTCAACGGCCAGACCGCGTGTGAAGGTGGCGGCAGCAACGTCCATGGCCGTCTCGACAGCATCCTTCTTGCGGATGAGGGCCGAGGCGTAGGGGATCTTGGCAGCGGGACCGCCGACGTGCTTGAGGATCTGCTTGATGGGACCCTGCATACCAGAGTGGGGGCCAAGCTCGATGAGCATGTTGACGCCGGTGCGGTGCTCACCGATGGGCTCAAGCATAGACTGCAGGGCCTCGTCGAAGCGCACGGCGCAGGTCAGGTTGTCGACCCAGTACGAAGCTCCGAGCTCCGAGGGGTCGGCGAGACGGCCGTGCAGCGATGAGTGGAAGCGCACGGGGGTATCGGCAGGAGCCTTGAGCTTCTGCAGGCTGGCCTGGTACTCCTTGGCCACGAGGTTCATGTGGTGCGAGTGGTAGGCAGTGTCAATCATGAGGCGGCGGTTGAAGGCACCCTTCTCCTCGCAGATCTTTTCGAGCTCAGCCAGGGCAGGCTCGTCACCCGAGATGGTCAAGCTGGAAGGACTGTTGTAGCAGGCAATGCGGACCTCCTTCTCCTTGAGCGAGTCAATAATGGGCTGGAACTCCTCCTTGCTGCCACCAACGGCCATCATGCGGCCCTTGAGGTCGGGGTGCTCGGCCTTGAGCACGGGGATCAGACGACCACGGTGATAAGCAATGGCGACCGCAGACTCAAAGGTGATGATACCGGCGGCGTAGGCAGCACCGATCTCACCGCTCGAGTGACCAGCAACAGCGTCAGGCATGATGTTCCAGCTGGCCAGCAGGTCCGTCAGCGCAAGCTGGATGGCCGTGCACGCAGGCTGACTGATGTGAGCCTCGTTGACCTTGGAGGTCTCGGCGTCACGGCACAGCTCCTCGGCGAGCGACCAGGTGGCACCGAGAATACGCAGGCAGCGGTCGGCGTGCTCAATGGCACTAGAGAAGACAGGGTACTGCTCGAACAGCTCGCGGCCCATGCCCCACCACTGGGCGCCCTGGCCAGTGAAGATGAAGCCGAGGCGCAGGGGTTCAAGCTCCTTGCTGGAGGAGTACTTCTCGCCGTTGATAGCCTCAATGAGACCAAAGGAGTCAGTAGATGAAATGGCGGAGCGGACCTGCAGGTGCGAGCGGCGCTGGCCCAGGGTGTAGGCAATGTTTTCCATGAGGTCGGCCTGGAAGATCTCGGGCCGCTGCTCAAGGTAGATGACAGCGTTCTTCATGACAGCAGCCAACGTGGACTTGTCGTTCGCCGTGAAGGGGAACAGTTTGCGCTGCTTGTCCATGGACATGGACATGTCACGCTCGAAGCTGGGCTTGGCGCGGAAGGGCGCGGCCTGGAGCACGACGTGACCGTTGGTGCCACCAAAGCCAAAGTTGTTGACACTGATGTACTTCTTGCCACGGGGCCAAGGGCGCTGGTTGATGGGGACCTTGAGGTTCCACTCCTTCCAGGGGATCTTGGGGTTGGGGATCTTGAAGTCGTGATTGGGCAGAATGAAGCCACGCTCGAGCATCAGCGTAGCCTTGATGATGCCGGCAATACCGGACGCGGCCTCGAGATGGCCAATGTTGGACTTGACCGAGCCGATGTACAGCGGGTCACGGACAGTGCGGCCCTGGCCGAGCACGTTGTGCAGGGCGGTGGCCTCAATGGGGTCACCGACCTTGGTGCCGGTACCGTGGGCCTCGACGAAGCCGCAGTCCTTGGGGTCGATGCCAGACTGGCGGTAGACCTGTCTCATGAGGGCCTCCTGGGCCTCGCCGTTGGGCATTGTGATACCAGGGGTCTTGCCGTCCTGGTTGAGACCAGTGCCAACAATAACGGCACGCACGGGGTCGTTGTCGCGCAGAGCCTGGTCCAGAGGCTTCAGCACGACCATACCGCAGCCCTCACCACGGCCGAAGCCGGTACCGCGCTCGTCAAACGCAATGGAGCGGCCCGAGTCGGACAGCAGACGGCACGACGAGAAGGACACCCAGAACTCAGGCAGCATGTTCAAGTGGCACGAGCCAACGAGGGCCATGCTGGACTCGCCGAGGCGGATGCTCTGGCAAGCCTGGTGGACGGCAACCATACTGGACGAGCAAGCAGTGTCCGAGGTGAAACTGGGACCGCGCAGGTCAAAGAAATGGGACAGACGGTTGGACTGCATGGCATAGGCGCAACCGGTGGCCTGGTGCATGGGAATGGTGTCGCTGTCGCGGAACAGGTGCGACTCGTACTCGGGGAACGAGCCACCGACAAAGACACCGACGTCCTTGCCGACAATGTTCTGCTTCGGAATACCGGCGTTCTCGAGGGCTTCAAACGAGCACTCGAGCAGCAGGCGCTGCTGGGGGTCCATGGAGATGGCCTCCTTCTCGGTCAGGCCGAAGAATGGGGCGTCAAAGGACTCGAGGTCGCACGACAAAAAGTTGCCGCCCTTTGCGTGGAAGCTGCCGCCCTTGCCTGCATTGGGGTGGTAGAAGGTGTCTGCGTTGAAGCGTCTCTCAGGAACCTCGCTGAAGCCCGTGCGGGAGCGCGACAGCAGCTCCCAAAACTCGGCCGGGGATGAGACGTCACCGGGCATGCGGCAGGCAATACCGACAATGGCAATGGGCATGGGCTTCTCGCCCTTGTGTGCATCATTCGTGGCACCCTGTGCGTCGGTGTCGACGCTGCTCTTTCTAGAGGGGTTGGTAGAAGCACGGTCGTTGACATAGCGGCCGTTGTCCGAGTCAAAGTAGCCGTTGTCACTCTCGCCCGATGGGCTGGCAGATGTGTCGGGGGTCATGGCAATGGGCGCCATTTTGTGTGGTTGGGGATGGGGAGAGATTAGAGAAGATAATGAGACGTAGGAAAGAGGATGATATTGACGTTTAAATTCAGATCATTAAATAAGTATGAGATCTCGTGATGTTTAGCTGTATGTAGATGAGACAGCTATAGTATAGAAAGGGTATAATTAAAAGATGTATCAAGAAGTGAAGAATAGAATATAGGTGATGGGATCTAGAAAGAATCGATGTGAAGGAGAAGGAATAAATCAACAAGACAGCTCAAGAAGCAAAGATGAAGAGCCGAGATGCTTGGATGATATATAGGGTGAAGACGAGAGGAAGAAGGTCCCAAGAGCCGTTTATCTACCCGGAGCTATTTTGGTAGTGATTTAATAAGTGAATAATATACTTGATAAAGAGATAGAAATTAATACTGATAAATAAGGGAGATAGTAAGGAATAACCGTGACGTGACCCAGGGAGACGACAGTCAGTCGTAAGAGCAGCTCAGTCACAATCAAAAGTAAAATAATAAATTATAAAATCAAAAGTAATAACGAAGAAAATAAACAAACTAATTAACAAGGAAGGGAAGGCAAAGGGGTGGAGATGAACGATCTGCAGAAACATGTGTCTAGAGAGATGGCCAGAGACTAGTGACTGGCTAGTAGTGGCACCGTGGAGGGCAAAGGCTGCTACTCTCTTCGTCAATGCTAGCTGGAGAGATACCGGCCACGGCACAGTCGCCCTTCATTTTATTATTCCTCTTATTATCTAACTCAGCAGCTGGCTATGGAGTATGGATAAATTGATCTTCTCGGGGGCGAGTTTACGGAAAGGTGTTTGCTTGTAGATGGCCAGAACGAGTTGATGTCTACTTGTATGGCTCAGAAGAGGCCATACCTGCTCAGTAACAGCCATTCTTCATCTCGATGCTGTCGAGATTCAACGGCATGTCTTTGTGATGTCTTGTGTATTCCTGTAATCTATTGTTGCATTGTGTTTTTGAGTCCGTGTTCTTCAGCCAGTGTCTGTCCTTTTGCTGCATGGTTCTTGATTTATTATCATATCTGATACTTTGCCAGCCATGCCAGCCTCCAGGACAGATCCCTTGTCTTGTGTCCTTGGTTGTAATGTGCTCTTACGTGTCTCGTGTCGTGTCTGCTGCGTGTTTACTTTCCGTCACTTTATCATTCACTAACAATATCAATTTACTTCAGCGCCATGCCACGATCCCTGACGGTCCCTGTCTCTCCCTCGCCCTTTGCCGATCCATGCCTCAACATGCCCTCGACTTGGTTGCTTATTTCGAAGAACTGGATCTGACCCTGGTGTTCCTTCATCCTTGGGGAGGCAAACAGCACAGACTGTGTCATCTATTATGATCCTTTGCCGGCTCATTTCATCCTACAAGTATTTGGAAGTAATTCAATAAGTCAATAAGCTGGGTGTAATATGATGGATTCTCCCGGTGAGTCTCCAGAGTTAACGTTAACCACGGCATTAATTAGCAGCAGATCATATAAGCTGCTCCTAAAAGTAAATACACTCGGCGGGACCGCAAGGTGACCCTGAGTTTACGGAAAACTCAAGTAGAATATAATAAAGAATTAAAGTGGTAGCTAATACTTTATGATTCAAATTGGATACCCCGTCGAAAAGAAGAAACGAATAGATGAAGAAGAAAAAGAAACACACAACCAACGTACTTTCAGCAAACATAATTTAAAGACATCTGGACCAGATGCCCGAGGATACTCGCCTGGACGAATGGAGCGGCATGAGATGATGATTCACAGTCTGGACCGTCCATCATCTGCATGTGGCCATCCCGGGTTTGTACAAGTACGTGCTCACGGTGCAATGCCGGTATCTTTTACATCGCCTCACACATCGTCACGGATATACAGTGTCCCGTCCTTCCAGCATTGTTTGAGTGCATGATCAACAAGCTCTAGACTCGGTAGTAATTGCTTATCATCCGTGATTCATGTTTTCATTCTATTTTCATTTTTTATCTGCGTGTGTCTGCATGTCTGGGCATTACGACCGTCTCATGACGTGGTCTGGTTGGAGGGTAAGACTTCACAAGACATGTTTGAAGAATCTCTGGCCATGATCATGGCTGTAGTGATGATCGATAAAAAGAAACGAAACAAATGAAAGACTCAAAAGAGACATCGGCAGATGTGGTATGTAAGCACACTCGCAATGGATGCAAGACTCTTTGTTACAAGCAGGTTTTGCGGCACAAACGATGCTGGTAGATGGGGGATGTGCACTGCACACGCCAGCATAGGTTCTCAAAGACGCATTACGTTGTGTATTCGTGGATGTTTGAAGGCACGCAGATCCATGCCAAGCTGGAGCAGCAGTGGTGGAGCTAAGATGATCGTGATTAGAGGTAGAAAAACGTGAAGCTGCTCATCTCATCTACAACTAGCCCTAGCAGAGCAGATAGTGGGTGGTGGCAAGTGATGGGGTTTGTTTAGTTGTTTGATACGGGGAGGGATGTGTAGCTGGGGAGAGTGTAAATAGTCGATAGTGCGGATAGTGCAAATAGCAAGCAGTACAATTAGGCCGACAGTGTGAATAGTGAGTTGTAGTTGCCAGATTTGGTGTAAGTGATCGGCAAGTGGGTCTAGAAAGGGTGTACACGTACGGAGGAGAAACATCATTTCCAGGAAGGGAGATGCAAAGGATTTCTATGCAAGGAACCACGGCGTGTCTCGCAGGAGGACAGAGGGAGAGCCGATAAGGATATAGGCAGGGAAATGGCAGGAGCAAGGGACAGTACACCAAAATGGCGGCAAAAGAGGGAAAGAACAGGCGAGTGAACCGTTTCACATGTTAGATGGATTAAAACCGGCTGTTCCTTCCAGGAATGCAACGACCTCTCAGCCAGATATATTATGTAATCGAGCCTCTGAAACTACTCGGATCAGTCATGACCAAAGAGACGACCAGAGACACAACCAGATATCAGAAACGTGTGCATGTAAGTCGCCCCCGGACGGTTTGAGCGAGACCGAAATAAAACATGTAAATACGGAATAAAATACGGAGAACAGCAGGGGATGTGCTGTAGCTGACTGAGAAACGCTCACAAACTCGAAAAGAAATCGATCAAGGCCAAGATACAGGGTTCTCCTGGCTAGTCGAGCACTAAAACCAGAAACAGGCCTATTCCGTCGTGTGCACTTCTGCCAGTACCAAGTTGAATTAACTCTAAATTAGGCCGCCAGTAATGCAGGGGCAGCAGTAAGAGGCAGGACAGCAAATAGGAGCTAATAGGGCTGCCAGCCTTGTGGATCCTGGTCCACTGTTGTTATCGGCACTAATCGCTGACGGGCACTTTTGAAAGCCGCCAGCGAAATGATGTCGGTGGCGGCAGATGTGAGTGCTGAGGACGGATATTTGACAGTGATATATGTATGCAAATAAACAAGCCTTCTCATGGTTTATGATACACTTGAAATTGATTTTAGTAACTTAGTGACTATAAGTCGGATGTATTCTGGGGAAATCAATGAAACAATTGGTTAAATATATTCAAAATGCGAACAACTTCGATTTTGGTTTGGGCAATGCTATTTCAAAGAGGAAAATGCATCATTAATGTACAAAAAAATACAGAAAAAACCGGAATAAACAAAACACAAATAGAAGCAATTCAAATAATAAAATCTGTTTTAGTGTATCAAGAGTCAGGCCACATCCTCGGGTATTGAGGCCGTCTTTTAAATCTAGTTCTCAACTCTACTTCTAACAGGGTAATAATTCTTCAATATCTTTAGCAACTTCAACTTGACAAAATAATAATAATACAGGCCTATCGACTGGCCAAGAAGCTTTAGTCAAATACAGACCAGCGTTTGAATTTCACGAACACGGCAGACTAAGCTGGTGCAACTAGCGAGAGCGAGCTCGTATTTAGCAACACTTCTAGCTGTGCTGTTAGTGCATCTGCAGCTGCAAGGATCAGGCACCTTGGCGGCAAGTTCCGTTGTTCACCAGTAACAGTGGGTGAATTTCCCCTATGACAAAGTGGGCCATTGCGGTTACACCTCTGTCCGCATTTGGGCACCACCTGAAGATCCCTCAATCTATGACATCGTTGAGGCCGTTGATCAAGTGCCCAAAGATATCAGAAGAAAGAAAATATGGACGACTGGTAGTTGTGCAGCCACCAACAGGATGGGATAAAGAAGCTCATAAAGAAAAACAAACTGCAGATCGATCCTGCTTACACAGCACCACCTCCATCTCGGTCGAGCATCTCGTACAAAGTAGTCTGAGCAAGGAAATGAGTATGGACAGGAATGGGAGCAGGAAGGATGGAGATTGCATAGGATTGCACTATCACCAAGCCCATTAGATAATACTCGGTGCCGTTTCTTTTTCGGAAGACAAGGGATTCTGAAGAAGTGGCAATCTGTCGGCCAATTTGCCCGTGGCCGACACTCGAGTGCCTCATTCGCCATGGCCTGACTGGAGGCGGATTGATTCCACAACAGCACATCCTTTCAGAGTATTCTTCGTCCTCTTCGCTTGCGATATAATTTGTAGGTACTGGCTTCTGTCTCCCTTTGTGCTTCGGGTGTTCCGCTTTCGGGCGACGGCTAATAACCGACTTACACGGCTCAGTGTAACCCCCAAACCTTTGTCTGACACCCAGTTGTGCAATGTACTTGTGCTAGAAACAGCTCGGAAGATACATCGTACGACAATAGCACATAATGCCCGTGCTGGTAGATGTCTCAGTCAGCGACGTACACCCCACGCACCATACATAAGACTTACTTGACATTGGCTTTGGGATACAAAAGCTTGGCAGCCTTATCTTACATGCACCAAGAGTGAAATATGACTTGAGCCCGATACCGACAGCATCCAGCTATCCAAACACATGTCGCCATTCTCAAGTGACCACCCATTCCGCCGCCTCGTCTTAAACATCACTGCAGCGGCCCGCCGGGTGCATATTGCTGACCCTCCCAAGTCATCTTGTATTTAACCTGCTTTCCTCATCTCGTGCCTGGATCACAACAGCAATATCCAACAGATAACAGATGCCGGCGCGGACACGTGCTGTTTGCTATTTTAGTCCTCGTCTCCCTAGCACATGGCATGCCGGGCTGATTGTGCTACCGAGTAACTATCGTCTAGTCACCTCAATATCTAACGTGTTTGAATCTCACCGCTCGTCTTTGTTCGAGATTGCCACTGTAGACGGCTTTAGATTAAATGTGCCAAAAATACCTTGCGAGCCGTCTTCAATTGGAGGCTATTCTTCACCGTTATACTAGTCGGAACATTCGATGTCGTTGTCTTTCATGGAAATGATGACCAGACTACGGAGACATTCATAGACACTGCTAAAGCCGTCTTCCGCCTACCGCCTTCTCTTTCAACCATGTCTGATATTGTCCGAGAGAAAGAACATGCACGGGACGATCTTCCATGTTTTTTTATTCTCCTAATCTTTTACCGATATATCCTCGCTGCTACATCTCGGACTTATTGCACGCATCCATTCTCCGGAACCCTGGCCCGATTTGCAGTTTGATCATACTACTCTCGCCTCTGTAAAACAAGAGAAAAACAAAGGAGAAAAAGAGAAAAACAACCGCGATACCTCATACTTGGCCAAGTGCGCTGGATTCCCCCTTGATCTTCATTGGCACCACCACCACTGACAAAGACAAATGAGATGAGTAATATCACTGCAAAGCTGCCGGCGATCAACGTCTCTTTATTTCATAAATTTGATATACGACTATCAAAAATCTGAAATGCTCTGCATCATGGTTATTGCCGAAAATGCAACAATCCCGATTCCTGTTTCTCTTCATTTCACACCGATCAGAACATGCCCCACGCAATCATGTCTCGTACTCAACTCATGTCTCTTACTCGTGTCCTGTTGACGACAACAATGTTGGCAAAATCAGGTCTATCAACTGTATGAGTTGTATCAAACACGACGGTTGCGCGTACATGCGGCAGATCGCTGGAGCGCCGTGCTGATCATGAAGATTACAAGGCAGAATGGAAGAAATAAATAGAAAATGATTACATGTCTAATGACATGCCAACGCGTGGACAACGATATCGTACTGACATGCACCTTTAATTGCTGCAATTTCAAAGTGTCAACAATAACTCAAGTAAAGCACCAAAAGAAACAATTCAAACGTCATCGAGACGTGGTTTAGTCTACTTGCTTTGACTGTGCCACCGTAGAGTCGATCTCTAGAGGCTAGCTGATAGCCCCTTTGGTTATTTGCTCTTCTGCCCCTACAGAGGACTACCTCTCCCTGTGAGCTAGCTCGCATTATTGAGCTGCAGGGTCTGACTCCCAGCAATCCCAGCAATCCCTCAGCCCCATCCCACCTACACTGAAATACTACTATTACCACATCTTCATTTTCCACCTCCCCGTCATAACATGGGCCTCCAGTACTCGGGCTACCCGTGATCTTCATTAGTGTTTGTGTTGTGTGTCCTGGCCATTTCAATAACCAATGTTCGTCTTAAGACTGCTTGTATCGATCTGATCTTCAAAACACACAACTCTCCCTTCAACGGTGTGCGGCACGTAAAATTGGAGGAGCCAATCGAGTCGGTAAATTGTAAAACAACAAGACAACCACAAAATCGAACAAGATAATATCCAGAAAATAAGAAAGAATGTGTAAATTGCAAGGAAGTAAATCAAATAAGGACAGACAGTCTGGGCTCTCCTGCTTGACCAAAGAGAAAAAGAAATAAGACACGTCGGCTTATGTAAATATACAAGTGACAAGGAGCTACAAAATATAACACCAAACAAACTGGCTAAATCTCTTGGCTCCTCCGAGCTCCTGTTCCTTCTTTGCATTGTTTCTTACGACTTTGCATATGAGAAGCTTTAAGCTCCGGACATTTCGTACTCGTCTGAACATTCACATCTGACGATTTTGGCCGCTTTGCCCTTTCTACCAACATCAACACCGACAAAATGCCTATGAAGTTCCTCTGCCTTCCCGGTGCCTACGGCAGCGCGGATGTACGTTTTTATTTATTTATCGATTGTCACGCAATGGACAACTGACCGTCTAGAAATTCCAAGTCCAGCTTGCTCCCATTGTCAAGGAGCTGACCGACAGTGGCGATGCCGTCTTTCACTTCATCGAGGGTCCCTGCACTGCCGTGCCGCCGGCCGGCTTCGAAGAGTACTTTGGCAACCCGCCCTACTACCGCTTCATGGAGCCCGATGAGATCGCAGACGCTGGCGACAGTGACAGCAGCGACACCAAGGAGGACGACGTGCTGACGCGTATTCGTGACTTCCCCGACTGCGAGACGCCCGAGGACACCATGCGCGAGCTCATGAAGGAGGGTGTCGCGACGTCGCACCGCAGCACCGACAATGCGCTCAAGTACCTGCTCGACATCATGGAGAAGCAGGGTCCCTTTGACGGCATTGTCGGCTACTCGGAGGGCGCCACCATTGCCAGCACGCTGCTCGTGCACGAGCAGCGCCGGTTCCAGACGCTGGGCATTGCGCCCATGTTCAAGTACGCCATTTTCTTTGCGGGCTGGCCGCCGCTGGACCCCGACACGCACGCCATGGTGCTGTCGGACGAGTCGGATATCATGATTGAGATCCCGACGTGCCACATTATTGGCAGCATGGACCCGTACCTGCACGGCAGCATGGCGCTCTACAATGTGTGCGATGCTGACACGGCGTACTTGTTTGACCACGCCAAGGGCCACACGCTGCCGCGTGACAAGGAGACCGTCAAGGAGCTGGCCGATGTCGTGCGCCAGGCCAAAAAGGACTACGATATCGGTGACGAGTGATTACAGGGCAGTACAGTGGAGGGGGGACAGTATACATCTACGTGGTAATAGAGCATAGAGGCACGGGTGCTGGCTACGGAGTTCTTGATTTATTTTGTGTTTCTTCATTTTCTATTTCCTATTTTCTTCTTCTTATATTTTCTTTTCTAATTCTCATTTACGATAGACCCTGACTCCCTGACATCATAGTCATTACCGGCCTTTGCCCGATATGTGGATGAATGATCCCCAGATGTCTTTACCATAGCAGGGGCTGTTGGAAGGGGGATTTTTATTTTGACTGGACTTTCTTTTTCTTCCGCCTGTCCATCCTTTGCTTGCTTCTTTGGGATTGATTTTTATTTTATTAAGGATGTTTCTTATTTAATCTACTCCAAGGCATTTGAATTTCTACTTATCGCAGGGGATAAAGAGTGATCGACGTTAAACTGTACAAGTAGTGGGGTGCACACTTCCTGAGAAGGATGGGCGACATATAGTGTAACAGTGAGGAGATGTGCCGGTGAATTCGGGCCATGACTAAACACACTGTGATCTGCACAATGCTGCGTAGCGATGCCGAGACGTGTCTCAGATGTCAAATGATTTCAATTCATAGAGTCGATAAACCAAATAGGCCTGAGCTCAATATTATCAAGCTGGTCTTGGTGCCTTTTTGGTAACTACATAGTTCAATATGCTCATTGCTATGACCCGAGCTCAACCCTCTTCGTCTGAGTAATCTGTATTAAGCAGACTTTCAGCAGACTTCAAGTAGATTACCAGCAGTCCGCAACGTGTCTTTCTTCACCGCAGGCGGCATCATTCACAAACCTTCTGATATCCCTTTACCAAACCAATAGTGACTGATCTATAATGCTATTCTAAGGGTTTCGGTCCCGTCAGGTCAAGAGTAGTCGAAGGAGCCGCTCTATCTAGACCTGTTTGATTGTTGCCACCGGAGATACACATCATTATCCGTTTTTAATTCATTACGTGTCGCTAGTTTGCGTATATGAATAAAAGCTTGACTATGATGTATTTTTGGAGGCGGCCAGAAAGTGCATGCACATTCCGTGGTTATTTTTACTGTTGAATCTACAATCTCCGTACATAGCACATGATTTGCCCGGGTTGTCTGATGTTGAGTGTTTCTGCATCGATATCTACAGTACTTCATTGGCGTCCCGGGAGTATTCCGCTCATTGACCCTATTGGTTAGTTAGTTAGTTAGTTGATAGCGGCTCCGATAATACTTTTGTTAGACAGGTCTTGAAGCTGGGATAAATACAGAAAACAACCCGAGTTCGAGACACAATCAAAAGTACTTTGCGTCAGGAACTAGCCGTTGGAACTGTTCGGACTCTATCAACTGTTGTTCTCTGCAAGTCGCACCCTCAAAGCCCGAAAACAAATCCCCCCTCGCCCCTTACACTGGGCAACAAACTTATGCCCAAATTAAGTAATCTACAAGACATAGTCTAACACCATGATAAGCTTGCTTGTCGGCTTGTCTTTAAAATCATAGTAGAAACAAACTACAAGACTTCGCCGAAGAACTGGTCGTCTAGCCGGCATTGTTGACCGTGCATACAGCTCAGCTTGCTCGATATCTGCAAGAATACCCGGGATCAATAATCAAAATAAATCAAGTGAAATGGTCAAGGCATCAAAGCAAGTTAATAGCCGGACTGAGCAGAGTTCCGGCAATACCTGAATAATCATGAACCATTATGAAGAGTCAGCACTGCCACTGTCAGCTAAAAGTTGATTTTCTTCGACTTGTTTGGGTTTCTTTCTCCTGGATGGCAATCGTAGACCAGGGACTAGCTGGCACAAGTATTGTTATTTCTTGTTCTCCCGACAGCACTGCCATTGCCGTTATTGAGTCTTTGTCCTTGTAATTTGTCTTGTCTCTATCCCTACGTCCCGTGTCTTTGCCTGCTTGTACGAAAATACCGTGTCTGTAAACGGTGTCTTGCCCTCCCTTACTGTCCAAGTCGCAGTGACTAATGTCTTGCCTTTAGATAGTTTCGCAGTGTATGCATCACATATCTTACGATGGCCGAAATTCACCTCAGAGAATCGACAAGGCAGCTCACATAAAGTATGTTGATCAGGACCAACAGTAATCACCTTGATCGACGATGATCGCCAGTTCGCGTTCGCTCAGTCTCAGTCTGAATAATTGGGGGCATCTCTGGACTCAGTATGAGCATCTCAGAAACAACCCGCCCATCCTGCACATCACTTCCACATTCGAGCCTCTCCTCAGATTCACACCCCTGCTCCATTTTTGTTTTGTTGAGTTCTCAAATTCCTTCAAATTCCTTCTTTTTGCAAGGCCCTTCTTCTACTTTCCTCGCTCTACCACTACCAAGGAAGACAGCCCTGTACGTGCCTGTGGGCCTTGCTTCTTAGGGCGCCCCTTGTGCTTTTAGTTGTGATATTAGCTTTTTTATCGATTTATTCGATTTATTCTTAATTTAGCCTGTGCTCAAACGCTGCTATCTCCTATTTGCACTATTCTGTGTCTTTACTGAGTAATTGTCTTGCATTGATGCTCATCTTCACCCCTTCCATCGTAGCCTCTGGGACACGGTCAGTCTGCCGCCAACCAGCACTCTACTACCATTCCAAGGCACGTTCTTGGGCGTGGTCGGTTCTCGCTGTAGCTTGAGCACACAAGCATACCGTGTACCGTACCGTGTGGTCGCTCAACTCTCTTACACTTCGCGTAGTGGTTGGGCATATGTCATAGAGGCCATCGTCTGCTTCAGATTCCTAAGACTGCATCTACACTCCCACACACATCTACACTCAAACACCGACACTCTTTGTACTATCATTCACACACTCGTTTGCCCTTATATCCTTATGTCTCTTTGATTTTTTGTTTTCATGAACACATTCATTACAAGTTATTTTTCAGTTCCATCTCATTACCAAGTGGTGCTCTCAATCTCGCTGACATTATCATCCTCGCTTCCCACCTCGATTCGTCAACATCTACGCACCTCATAACGTCATCTGGAGCATCTCTTATTTACCATCTTGCACTACCGTCTTCTGCTCCTTTGAGCAACTCTTTACGCTTTATTGACTCTCGCCTCTTTGTTCCTTTGATCCTATCATTACTTCTTTGGCGTACACCAGCCGTGCCATTGACTGATACGACCACCCACCACATCAGTCCGAGATAGATTGCAGACCCATACTCTCCCGTCACAATGAGGAGAGATATGGACGAGTCCAGACTGTTGCCTGACAACAGTCATGGCCAGCTCCTACCGTTACAAACGCAGTCACAGTCACACCCTCGCTCCCACTCCCACTCGGCATCTGCTGTCTCGGCGACCTCTGCTGCCGACTCCGAGAGACCGATGCCCACTTCCCACACTAACAACACAATATGGACAGCCCGCCACCGCCAGGAAGACTCGGGCTCTATCCACATCAACATGCATGATATCGACAACATGGAGGACAACAGAAGGAAATCGTCTGATGCCCGCCCCATTGAACTGACTGTCATGCCCAAGAACGACATTAATTCCTCATCACCAACATCACCAGACATGGCACAGGCTGGCCTTGCTGCCGATGCTGAGAAGCAGGACCATGCTCCAGCACACTCTAGCTCCAAACCACGGCGGCGATGGTGGCGCAAAGAGGGCATCAAGCTTGAGGACGACTCACCGCCAAAGAAGAAAATCAACCCGTTCGCCATCAAGATGGAGACCAAGACCAAGTTCAAAGACTTTTGGCGCATCTTTAGCTACTCGACGCCCAAAGACCGGCTGTTGATTGTCTGCGCGTCGTTTGCCTCCATCTGCACCGGTGTGACAATGCCGCTGATGAACGTTGTCTTTGGACGCGTGTTTAGCAACTTTAGCAACAGCTCCAAGGTCCTGACGCCCGAGTCCTACATGAGCGAGATCCTCGCGTGCGTCCGATTCTTGATCTATATTTTTATTGCCCGCCTCGTGTTGGGCTACATTGCCTTCCTCGGCTTCAAGATGAGCAGCATGCGCATCTCGGCAGCCATCCGCCTCGAGTACATGCGCTGCCTGCTGGCGCAGCCCGTGTCCACGCTGGACCTGCTGCCGCCCGGTCAGACAGCTGCCGTTATCACCATGGCTGCGAGCACGCTGCAGTTGGGCATCTCTGAAAAGCTGTCGACGCTACTGCAGTCGACGACGCTTGTGATCTCGGCCCTTATTATCTCGTTCTACTACAGCTGGAGCCTGACGCTTGTGACAAGCAGCGGCACTGTGTTTATTATCATTGTCTACGCCGTCACCACCCCGATGCTTGTCAAGATTATGAACCAGGTCCAGGACATTGAGATCAAGGCTGCCACCGTCGCCAGCGAGATCTTTGGGTCCATCCGCATGGTCAACGCCTGCGGTGCCGAGGCCAAGATGGCTGACCGCTACGACGACTGTGCCGACCAGTCGCGTCAAAAGGGCATGCGCATGTCGCCCGTTATTGCGTGCCAGCAGACGCCCGTCTTCTTTGCCATCTACGCTACGTTTGCCCTCTCGTTCTGGTACTCTCTTAACGAGTACATGAAGGGTGAAATTGACAGCCCACAGACACTCGTCATTGTCCTGTTCTCGGTCATGATGATGACGTCGGCCATTGGCGGCATCACGTCGCCTCTTTCGGGTGCTGCACGCGCGGCTACATCGGCCACCATGTTCTACGCAATGATCGATGCTCCCAAGCCAAGTACCAGCGGCTTTGGCGAGGGCACACCCGAGGCCGAGGCGGCCCGCACAGGCGACATCACCCTCAGCAACGTCCACTTTGTCTACCCCATGCGGCCAGACATCAAAATTCTCGATGATCTTACCGTCACTTTCCCCGTAGGCAAAATGACCGCCATTGTTGGTCCCTCTGGCTCGGGCAAGTCGACCGTCGTGTCACTGATTGAGCGCTGGTACGAGCTGGAGGACCCCGACTCGCTGATTGCTGCGTACGCCCCTGCTTCGGGCCGTATTGCTGCTGGCGGTGTTAGTCTTAAGGACTTGGACCGCCGCTGGTGGCGCACCCAGGTTGGTCTCGTCCAGCAGGAGCCGTTCCTGTTCAACGACACCATTTTTAAGAACGTTGCATTTGGTCTTGTCGGCACGCCCTGGGAGGACGAGTCCGAAGAGGAAAAGCGCCGCCGTGTCGAAGATGCATGCCGTGAAGCATTTGCCGACGAGTTTGTCGCGCGTCTCCCCCAGGGCTACGAAACCGTCGTCGGTGACGGTGGCGGCCTGAAGCTCAGTGGCGGCCAGCGTCAGCGTCTTGCCATTGCGCGTGCCATCATCAAGCAGCCCTCGGTCCTAGTGCTGGATGAGGCGACCAGTGCGATTGATGTACGCAGTGAGCAGATTGTTCAGGCGGCTCTGGACCGCGCGTCCCAGAACCGCACCACGATCACAATCGCTCATCGCCTGTCGACGGTGCGCAAGGCAGACAACATTGTCGTCATGCGCAAGGGCGGCAAAGTCGCTGAACAGGGCACACACGCACAGCTGATGGCACTGGGCGAGGGCGGCGCATACCATGCCCTGGCGACGGCGCAGCAGCTGATCCGTGAAAAGGTCGAAGAGGCCGACGATGAGGGCAGCAGCAGTGCCGACACCAGCAAGGACAAGCTTTTGCTAGAGGGCCGCACCGAGGTGTCGTCGCGGTATACGTATGATCGCAAGAGCGTGGATATGACTGACATGGCTACCAAGACGCGCCGTGACAGCATCACTGGATCGCGTGCCGACGGGCTTGCCACTACGATTGTCGGTGCTGATGTTGACGATGTCGATGTCGATGTCGAGAACACGGCTGCCGACAAGAAGGAGCGCAAGGAGAAGGAGCGCAGCTTTCTCAGCAGCTTTTCTCTGCTTCTGCGCGAGCAAAAGGCGCAGTGGCCATGGTATATTATCATGGCCTTTGGCGCCCTGATTGCCGGTGCCTCCACGCCGCTACAGTCGTGGCTCTTTGCCATTCTCATCTCGCTCTTTTCCTACCTCGCTAACGAGGAGCTGCTGACCGTCCTGACCAACTTTTGGTGTCTCATCTTCACCGTCCTCGCCATCTGTGTTGGCTGCTCCTACTTTGCCCTCGGCTGGTCGGCGACCACGACGGCATTCAACATTACACACCACTACCGCAAAGAGTATCTTCGCAGCATTCTGAGCCAGCCAATCTCGTTCTTTGACAACACGGCCAACAGTGTCGGTGCCCTCACGGCTCGTCTTGCCACGGATCCGTCCCAGCTCCAGCAGCTGCTGGGCATGAACCTGGCTTTTGTGTCCATTTCTGTGCTCAACGTCGTCGGCTGTCTTGCCGTCAGTTTCGCCTTTGGCTGGAAGCTGACCCTTGTGACCGTCATCACGACGATGCCCATTATGCTGGCTGCCGCATTTGTGCGCCTGCGCTACGAGCAGCAGTTTGAAAAGGCCACCATGGCCGTGTTCGCTGAGAGCGCGCAGTTTGCCACCGAGTCTGTCGGCGCGTTCCGCACCGTTGCCGCCTTGACCCTCGAGAAGGGTATCTGCGACCGCTACGAGAAGCTGCTGCAGGACCACATCCGCGGCGCGTTTGTCAAGTCGGGTGTGTCGACGCTGGTCTTTTCTCTGAGTGACAGCATCTCGCTGCTGTGCATGGCCTTTGTCCTCTGGTACGGTGGTAAGCTGCTGTCGACGGGCGAGTACTACTCATTCCAGTACGTTGTTGTTTATATCGCTGTGCTGCAGGGTGGCATGGGTGCCGGCCAGTGGCTCAGCTTCGGCCCCAACATTGCGCAGGCATCCTTGGCGGCCAACCGCATCCTCAACCTACGGCCTGATACCACGGTCGAGGCGCCGCTGGTGCCTCTCATCCGCCCTGACCCCGAGAGCGCCGAGCACAACACGGGCGTCAAGCTCGAGTTCCGCGACGTGCACTTCCGCTATCCAACACGCGACGCGCCTGTGCTGAATGGCCTTGACATGACAATTGAAAAGGGCCAGTTTGCGGCCGTTGTCGGCTACTCGGGCTCCGGCAAGTCTACTGTTGTGTCACTGCTCGAACGCTTCTACAAACCGACATCGGGCGAGATTCTGTACAACGGCCAGAGTGTTGACGATGTCATTCTGTCCGACTACCGCCGTGATATTTCCCTCGTGGCCCAGGAGCCCAGCTTGTTTGACGGCACGCTGCGCGAAAACATTCTGCTGGGCATCGGCGGCGATGACCTGCCCGATGACGATCTGTATGCCGCGTGCCAGGCGGCCGGCATCCATGACTTTATCCAGTCGCTGCCCGACGGCTACAATACCGAGGTCGGTAGCAAAGGTGTCGCGCTGTCGGGTGGCCAGAAGCAGCGCGTGTCGATTGCGCGCGCACTGGTGCGAAAGCCGCGCCTGTTGCTGCTGGACGAGGCGACGTCGAACCTGGATGCGGAGACGGAGAAGAAGGTGCAGGCCATCTTTGAGCGCGATGGCGAGTCCAAGGAGAAGAATTCTGACAATCCGCTGAGCTGGTGCACGATGGTGGTGATTGCGCACAGACTGGCGACAATCCAAAAGGCGGATGTCATTTTCGTCCTGGGCGATGGCAAGGTGCTGGAGAAGGGTAGCCACGCGTCGCTCCTGGCACAGCGGGGCGTCTACTACCAGATGTGCCAAGCACAGGCCCTGGATCAGTAGTTTTCTTTCTTATTTTCTTTTCTTAGATGTATTGATTTAGTCTCCTTTATAATTATGATCTGGCAGTGTTTCGAATCGATTTATTTACTTATGAATGATATTTATTAGGATCTAGGATTATTTCTGTGATTGTAACAAACGCATCAGGGTAAAAGAACCCGAATAAAAAGCTCTTACTACTTGACAAAATAATTAATAATTTAAACCTGTGATGTTTTTAAAAAAAAACATGCGTATGTAGATTGTTAATATGAAAATATTATCAAAATAAGTATAAAGTTTCAGACGAATTCCTATCTTCATAATGTCTTCCTAAAACAATACACGTCAAAATACATCTTATAGCTACAATTAATTTCTAGCAGGCACATTTTATCGAGTAGTCATTTAGTCACGGCATGAAACTAAACACAATTATGAAAATGTAATGAATTATGTGAGGATCACCAGGATCGCAGAATCACAGCAGCTATGCTTATGGCAGAGGTATAGAAAGATACAGAAGAACAGGAGTGCAATGAAATGCTGATTATCAGTAGAGGCCCACGAGAATGTCACCACGTATACGGGCTGTGAGGTGCACCTCGGCCTCCAGATCCAGCTTAATTCCCACCATCAGGGCCGCATCCTTAAGTTTTCCGTTGGCATCGATGGGGCCCTTGAGTAGGTTGCCGACGAGACCGTTGGGCTGGCCGGAAAGGTTGGGCATGCTGACAGGTAGACCAGGACCACCGGCCATCTGGCGGACAGCACCAGCCGCGGCAGCGGGGACCTGCGAGTACGTGGCTTCGGCGGAGCTCATGTTTTTGGTTCTGATTGTTAGTTGTGTTTGCAGTAGAGTGAGTCGAGTTACTTACGAGGACATTGAGGTTGAAAGAGTTTGGAGGGGATGAGACGGAGATGGTGATGGAGAGCGTGATATTTTGGGTTCAGGCTCAGGATGAGACTGAGGTTGAGTTTCAATAGGGTTAGGCGAGGGAAGATTTTCGAGAGAATGTTTGTAGCTGTGCTGGCGGAGAAGAGCAGGAACAGAGTTGTTGATGGAACGGTCGCTCAGCGATCGTGGACGAGTAGTCTTTGGGGATGAAGAGGGAGAAGAGGCAGACGAAGAGTGAGGAGAAGAGGAATCGGTCGCTATCTTTATGGGAAAGCGAAGAGTTGAGGACCGACGGAGATGGCGACCTGGGGGAGGTGGAGAGGGAGAAGAGGGGGGAGCGGAAGTAGTAGAAGATTGAGTAGGAGTAGAGGTAGAAGCAGGGATATCCGGCGAAGCAGACCGAGTAGCTGTTTTGGAAGTGTCTTTAAGAGTGTCTTTTTGAGTTGATGATCCTGCAGTAGGGCCTGACGATGAGGCCGAGGACGCAGGAGGAATGCGACGGGAAGACGTGGTGACTGATGGGGAGATTGATAAAGTGTAATTGGAAGCAGATGGTGAACTGTAAAGATGAGATGAGAGCTGATGATGAGATGAGGGAATGGGATGTTGATGAGAAGACGAGGCCTTTTATGATAAATTTCTACGACTTGCTTGCTTCGAAGATATACACGTTGACATAAACGCCAATTCAGTAGCATCGCGATTCACTACAATAGACTGCACCAGAGAAGGGATTCATGAGGATCCAGATGCAACCCAAAACATGCGTCGTATGTTTGCCGTACGTTGTGTAGTAGCAGTTGCAATTGATATGGGGGACAATAGATGCAGTTTATTTGATAATCGACATTGCTGGGCTATTCTTACTAACCGAGAGCTGAGTTGTACGTAGACAAAGAAAAGCGTGTAATGCCATTGGACTCCTTTGATGCGGCTCTATCTGACATCTTACGATTGCATCAGGCCAGCTTTGATCCCAGGTTACGGGTGTCCACATGAAACGGAAACGTTGAAACGACAGCAGTACATACTGGCATTGAGTCGAAGGTAGCAAGAACGAATTCAAAAGAAGGCATGGCCTCACGGATATACAGGAGAGGCTCGTGCAGCCAGACATAACCGATAGGTACTGCACATAAATTGCATCAGCTCATCAAAGGAGGTCATCGTGCCGACTTAAGACGGCAAGCGGCTGGGTGGAAGTGGCAATGGAACACTTATGGAGCTGTGGTAGCTGTGAAAGCCGACCATCGCCCTGACAGGGTCGCGGGTTGCAACGTCATGGTGCAGATTGCGACTGTGTGATTATTCCCCAGCACGGAGATCAAACAAACAACTCCGTCTCCTCGAACGATAGCTAAGCTTTGTCCGCATCACGCGATTTTACAGCTGGTTACTAGAATAAGCAGTAGCTAATTCTGTTTGGACCTGCTTTGATTATTACCGATAATGAAGCTGTTAAATGTAACTTGAAACAGGGTCGTGTGTAAAATATTTTGCAGAGCTCATAGCTCTCATAGCTTGTGTAGCCGTGATAGCTTGGATTTCGTAGAAGTAACTATCAAAACTATTATCAAGACCACCACGAAATAAACCAATTATGGCCATCTCCGTACTGTCCGTCTTTATGGCATTGGGTGCCGTCGTTGGCACGTCCGAGGGCATCCAGGCATCACAGCGCCGCGCCCGCCGTGAAGAACACCGCAGTCGTAAGAACAACCTCGTCATTCACTGTCCCAAGTCATCAGCGTACTCGCCGATTTTACAAGGTCGCCGTGTCGTCTTGTCTGCCAACAACTGCTTTATTGACACTGGAGATGGCGACGAGTCAACGCCTTTTGGTCACCCGTTTGCCGGCTATTATTTGCCCTACCCCGAAGTAGGACATGCTGGGCTCGTCTCGACCATCACAGACGTTGCACCCATCATGAATTGGGTGTTTGTCGACCGCGCGACATATGCACTGTGCTATGGAGCCCGGGCAGCATCTGAGGGCCAACTGACTGGACCGTGGGATTGCACGCGACAGGACCGGCGGATGACGCTGTGTGGATGGGAAGGGTTTATAGCTGTTCGATTCCCGCCCGAGATTCCCGGACTTGGCGGCTTCTGGGTGCTCTTCTTCGACTGCGATGGAGATAGGCTGCAAGCCAGACTGGCAGCGATGCCACCAGGAACAGTATCTGTCGAGGTACAGCTTCAGCGGCGCGAACTTAAAACTGAGCGGCCTATTCCCTTGGCGGAGCTGGAGAAACTGGAACAAGAGAGACTACAGAAAGAAAAGGAAGAGATGGAAAGATTAGAAAAAGAAAAGGCACAGCCAGAGCAACAAAACGAGGAAACCCAGAGACAGGAGACAAAAACAGAGCTGACAGCTGAACAGGTGGCTAAGCTCCAGCGAAAACTGGAGGAGGAAAACCGATCGTCAACAGACGCGTGTGAAGAGCATGACGCAGAGGTGTCAGTAGAGCAGACTGGACCAGTTGGTGACCTAAACATTCTGGAAATTAACGACCGCATCGAAAGCAAGGAGGAGAAAAATGGAACCGAAGAGATCGACGACCGGGGTCGAAAACAAAACACAGCGTCCTCGGTACGCATCCCAAGCGAGAGCCCGCACCAGAGCATCAAGTCAACAAGTTCGCGCACAACCGAAAGCCGCGAAAGCCGGAGCAGCAGCTCCCTCGACAGGGCCGATACCGACACCGACGACGGCTACTCATCTTCTATCTGCAGCACATTTGACGACATTAGTTAGACACTATTATACTCTTCACTTGCGTATATTCATTATAATCTATTCCGGCTCATACACTCTATTATTCGTTAGTCCGCGGTGCCCAGTTGGCCAGCCACTCCCAGGCCTTGGAGGCATCAGCGCCCTCGGCTTCGCATGCAGCGACACACCATGCGAGGTCGTAGCCGTTGCCGCTCTGGGCGACCAGCAGTTCAGCAACCGCACGTCGCTTCTGCGTTTCTTCGTCACAGCAATAGTAGATCGGCTTTGAGTCGTCGCCTCCCAGCACATCAGCCACCATCGGTTTCACAAGCGGTAGGAATGCAGCAGTGCCGCCGTCCATGGGCGCCATCTTTTGGTTGGCACGGCCAGTCTTGCACCATTCGTTGGCACACCAGGACTTGCCACAGCCCGTCAGCAGCTGCGTCATGTACCGCCGCTCGATGCGCCTCCTCAGTGCACGCCCGTCAGGGTCATGCATGCTCACATAGAGCGGTGCATAACATGGAGCGCATAGGCCCAGGTGATTGGCCGGTGCGGCCACACCTGGTGTGGAAGACGATGGCTGCGATTTGATCTGGCCGCGGGGACCGACGCCGTAGAGGGTGCGTCCACAATGGGCATCGCGGCAGATCTTGGGAACAACTCGCTTTAGCCGGTCGAGGTCGTGATGCTGCATGTGCGCATTCATATCGCGCATGCGCACAATGGCGCCGCACAGGTAGCAGTCGGTCGTGCGTGCGCCATCGGCGCGCTCATGCGGTGTCTGGCCAGTGAGACGCGTAGCAGCGGCGTCGGCCGACGGGTTGGACGGGTCGCCCTCTTGTGGCACTTCGAGCTGGCAGAACTGGCACAGAATCAATTTGCTTGGACATGTCGTTGTGCGGTGCCGCGCGAGGTCGGCGAGTGATGTAAATGGTGCAACGACACCGAAGCATGTCTCGGCCGGGCACGAGTACAAGAGGTCGGCTGATATAAAGCCCGGGTGACAGATAACGGCGTGCTTGTGCTTGCTGGCTGCGGAGCTGCCGCGGCCGCCATCCTCGGGATCAAACTCACAGTGCCAGTGGCCCTCCCAAGCGGCAGATCGTCTTTGGAAGACCTGCTTGCAGTCGGGACACACGACGTTGTTGCGAAGACAAAAGTTCTCATGCAGCATCATGGATCTGCTCGGCACCCACTGCAGACAATTCTTGCACTGTTCCTCATCGAGATTATGATCAACTTCAGTCGCGGCGTTTTGTGGGACAACGCCGTCGTCTTCGAGAATGATCTTCGCCCGCAGAGTGAAGGGATGTGCGCGGCTGGAAGACGCCTGTTTCCACCCCGACACAGAAATATACAGAGAGTCTGCCGACTCGATGTCACTGTCGTGGGCCTGGAGGGCAATAGACTTGGTGCCGTCATTGTCCGCGACGGAAAAGTTGGCCCAGATATATTCTGTCACCCGCGGCCGCACACGCTGCCTTGCCGAATACGGGCTGACAAGAAGATCGACAGCGAGCCCTTTCTCGGTATCATCGCTGCCGTCGTCGAGCCCACTTAGCGTGATGGATAGAGGCCTTGACCGGTCCCAGGACTTGAGCTCAAAGTCGACATAGTCGCCTGCGCGCACCTGGCCGCTCACTGGCTTCCAGATGTCAATGTCTCCGCCACTGCTCGTGATCCCCCCGCCTGTCTCGGCGCTGTCCGAGGTTGGACCTGCAGTGTCACCCTGTGCTGCGCCCTGGATCTGCCGCAGAGTCTCTAGCGCCTGCTCTTCATCCAGTGCCTCAATATCTACTTCAAGATCGGTGTCCACCACACAGATGCCATCGCCCTCTGGCCTGAAACCGTCGACTCGGAATTTGAACTCGCTAGGCGAAGTGCTGCCTGTTGCGCCAACGGACGTCACGGTAAATGCCGCGCCGCGAGTCAGTGTCGTGTAGCCCTTGCGCAGCTGTCGTTCGAGCAGCGCCCGCCAGTCAGCCGGGTTGTACCCAGCAGCAAGCGGGCGGAGGTGCACAAACGTTCCTTTTGGCAGTGGTGCAAATGCGACTGTAAGTGAGGCCTCCCTGTCTGGGGCATCGTCGAAGAGGGCGGTCTCTAGATACGGGCTGAGGACTACCTCGCCCTCGTCGGCAGAGAACTCGCGGATGCCAGCGTACACAAACTTTCCACTCGGTGCCGAGAGCTTAAATGTCAGCGGCTGCGGTAGGGCATCAAATCCGTCGTTACGGTCGGCATTGGAGCTGGAGCCGTGGAATCCATGACCACTGTGGCTCGATTGCTGCCGTGCCTGCGATGCTGCACTCAGTAAAGCTTCTAATGCGGATGGTGGTAGCAGAATCTTGTCGCCTTCAAGCGAGGATGATCGTGATGGCGAGCTCGATGCCGAAACTGTAAACTGGTCTCGGTAGTGGATAACGGGTGGTAGCAGCTTCGGTGGTAGGTCCTCGAGCACCATCTGCTCATCGTCGCTGATGTCGGACATTGTTTTATGTGATTGTCCTGTTAAACTGTTGACAAGGTGCACTGCCTATCGGCGTCGTCTGACTCAAAGACCGTTATCGGCCGTATCAAGGTGGGCTGTGGCACGCGACAAGAGACATCTACCGGCGTTGAGTGAGATGCTGCTGGATAAGGTAAATAATGCGCAATTTATAAGGCACGATATCAGATGAGAGTGAGACTGGGCCTCTTGGCGGCTGAGTTGGCTGTCTGGATGTCGTTGGCGTGGTCTATGTGGTGAATCGTGGTGAATCGATAAAAGAGGTCAAGATAAATTGAGATACAAGGCGAAGTCTATGCGAGAGAAACTAGAAAACAAGTCATAGAGAAAACTAAGGCTTCTGTGGTGACGTTGCAAGGCTGAAAACTCCTTCAATACGGGCGTACAAAGTGTGATAAATCAAATAAGAAAATCCAATCTCAAAATCGCCTGCGAAATCCCGTACCTTGAAGCTTAGACGTAGCTCGCCTGCCTGATTCGAAATCACCAAGAACCAGCGGGATGCTTCTGGAGCTTCAAAAGGTGGGGCGAACAGCATACGGACGTATCAGCGGCAGCCGAACTAATTTGTGAGGAAAGCTTGAATCAGAGTCACGTGTCTAGTCACGCTAACGCCTCGAAGCTCTCTTTCCGTCGCAACGCTCCAATTCCGGTGCCATCTTTCCACTTGTCATAGCTTCTCGCTTTCAGCGTGTCAGTGGCTTTGATCTAACCAATTACGTCATGGCCACAGCCAGCCCTGTCAACACCACACCACCAAACAAGCAAACAGGGAGGTATTTTTGTTGCCTCCGCGTGTTCCTATGTCAATATTTCCGTCACTTCTGTCGTTTTATGAAATCATATTCCTTACTACCCGATGCCCATAACTCTTGGCAACGGCTGATTAGTCGCTAGATTGACATCGTCGTCATCGTCGTTCTCAGCCTCGCCATGGACGGAACAGACGGGCTTCCCGGCGATGCCGTTGACACGATCGACAGCCAAGGCATCCGGCAACGCAAGAGTGAGCAGGACCAGAATGGAAATTCTACAGATGGACTGGCTCAAACCTTTGAAAATGACGAAAACGAGGACATGACCGGCAAACCATACGAAGCCCGGCGCGCCAGTGTCAATGCGGCCGGGTACCCCGACTTCTTTGACGACGACATTATGCCCAGCCGTTGGTGGTTTGCCGCGTCTGCATTCCCCATGGCTGCCGGCACACTGGGGCCCGTTGCATCGGCTTTCAGTATATGCGCCCTGGTCCGTCCTTGGCGCCAGGAGATCAAGCCCGGCCAGACCATCGACACGGCCTCATTCATCAAAGATCCAGTCTGGCTGACGTCGATCAATGCGATCCAGCTGGCCATTGCACTCATAGCAAACATGTTTTTGCTGCTGCAGATGGCCCGACGAATTCGCTTCGTGATTGCCCAACCCGTCACCATGATCGGCTGGTACTTTTCATCGCTCACGCTCATCGCACTTTTGGCGACAGCCTCGGGGCCCTTGCATAGGACCACCGAGCTCAGCCCGGGCGCTACTCTAGTTTGGTCGCAGGCGTTTTACTACGCCATCTACTCGGCCACCCTTTACATGCTTGTCGCAACGCTCATGGTCGTCACATTTGTCGGTGCCAACAAGGGCCACTACCCAAAGGACTTTCAGTTGTCCAACAGCCAGCGCACGCTGATGCTACAGACCATCATGTTCTTGATGTACCTCCTTATTGGCGCTCTTGTGTTTTCCAATCTCGAGGGCTGGGCTTACTTGGATGCCGTCTACTGGGCAGACGTGACGCTATTTACAGTCGGATTTGGCGACTTTGCGGCTGAAACGACAGCAGGGCGTGCTCTCCTATTTCCATATGCGCTCGTTGGTATCATCAGCTTGGGTTTGGTCATTGGGTCCATCCGCAGTCTGGCGCTCGAGCGCGGCCGCCGGCGACTCAATGCACGCATGACTGAGAAGAACCGGCGGCGCTTTCTGCGGTCACTAGCAAAGAAGGGCAAGGATGAAATCTTGCAGCCAATCCAGAGCACCGCCGATGAAGATAACAGTAGTAAAAACGAGCACAACAACTACAACCGCGGTGACAACAACTCTCTGCGTCAATCAATACGAACAAGCTTCACACGCTCTCGGCCGCATACAGCGACCGGTTTGACCGAGTACGAGCGCCGCGAAAAAGAATTCAATATGATGCGCAAGATCCAGCATAATGCCGCCAACAAACGCCGCTGGTTTGCGATGGCCACGTCGGGTGGTATCTGGATTGCGTTGTGGCTGCTTGGCGCATGGGTCTTTCAGTCGTGCGAGCACCCATACCAGGGCTGGGACTACTTTGACGGATTCTATCTGTCTTTTGTCAGTCTCACAACTATTGGCTATGGTGACATGACGCCAGTCTCCAATGCAGGCCGGTCGTTCTTCGTCTTTTGGTCGCTGATGGCCCTGCCGACCATGACTATTCTCATTTCCAACGCCGGTGACACCATTGTCAAGGCTATCAGCGATGCGACTAATGCAGTTGGCCGAATCACCATTCTTCCTGGCGAGCGTGGATTAAAGAAGGATCTGAAGGAGTTCATCCGTGCCCTGACATGTGGTGTTGTATTTGACGATGTCGATATTGAAGAAGCTCCGCCTGGGCTTCTTGGTGCGGCACAGCAGACAGAAGGCGAGCGTGAAGACTCGATTGATGAAGATGAAGACGAGGATGAGCAGGACGCCGAAGATGCCGTTGATGAAGCCGAGAGAGAGATGGGCAGTAACGATGAAGAAGCAGGAAATGATGGCAGCCAGACTGTGAGCGACGCATACAGTACACGCAACGAATACATGACAGAAGACGGCCTTGCCAGGGGCCGCACGACATCCAACACCACGGCATTGATAGGGAGAGAAAAAGACAATGCTAAGGGTAGCTCATCCAATACGTCAAGTCCAGGATTCGGACATCAGCCTACTCTCGGCGGAAATACCAGAAGCAGTGACCAGCTTTACTCTGCCCGACGGAGTGCTTCGAATTCGAAGTTGGCTTCTAAGAACCCTCAACTTCTATCCGAACGGTCCGGGTCATCCAACTCTCTGAATAAGCAAAACTCCAACACGTCGCCAGGCCCAAGCCAGCAGAGTCAGCTCCCTGGCTACGCTCTCGGTGCCTTGTCGTCCGTCTCCATGCCGCGCACCGATTTCCCTAAGGAATTACCACACACGCGGGCGGAGTACCACTGCGTGCTTATCGATGAGATTGCGCGTGTCACAGAACATCTGCGCCACTCACCGCCACGAAAGTACACCTTCCAGGAGTGGGCATGGTTCCTGCGACTGATCGGTGAAGATGAGCACAATGCCGACCACCACCGCAAAGTTCAACTGAAGGAAAAGCCAAAGTCTACCGCCAAGGATCGCCGTCGGCTTAAGCTGGGGAGAAAGGGAAGCAAGAACAATGTCAACGACGACGACACAGGTGTAGACGACGAGACAACTGTCGATGAAAATGGTGCAGATTCTGCAGATGCTGCCGCCTCCCATCTCCAAGGGCCTAGCGGGCAATGGAGCTGGGTGGGCGCGCGCAGCCCGCTGATGAGCAGCGAGGAAGAGGGCGAGTGGATTCTGGACAAGCTGACGAAGAGACTGCAGGCCGAGCTGGCGGCCTCAAGAGACGCGTCCAACGCCGTCAGGGATGGTGACCAGTCGGATGCACCGTGCCATGTTGAAGACGACCAGATCAGGGCAGCAAGCCAGAACAACTCGACAGGCGAATCGGCAGATCCACGGCCGTACAGCAGCGGGCATGTCAACCGGCGCGAGACACACCCTATTGAGGAGGAGCCGTAATTTCGATGCATTTACTAAGGGTATTTTTGCTTATATTTTTGTTTTTTTGTTTTTCATATCTTGCCTTGGGATTAGACAGAACACGCATGCGTCTGAAGGTTTTAAAGCGTTGAATTTTTGGATAGTTTTGCATTTGGCCATGCATTCTTGCCTTTGGATCAATCTCGAATTATTTTCATTTTGTTAAGACTTTGTCGCTAATATTTCGCTTCGACAATGTTTTTTTTTTTTATCTCGCGAAGTTGATATTATTTTCTTCTCAATCGACTTTTGTCTACTTGGCCTATTCTTCAGGCTCTGTTTAGATTTTCATCTATCGATTCCCGAAAACAAAAGACGTACTACCATGGCTAACGATGTCTTGAATCACGCTTGTGCTACCAAAGCACGTTTTCTTGAAAGCCAGTGTTGCACAACTTCTGAAACGACGAGATGAGTTGGGATGACTTGTGTCTGAGACATGCATCCACGAGCACAGCAGACGTCAACTGCGTTTGCCGATTTTAATGATTTGTGCGATCTCAGGCGTTTGCACAGCTCTTACGCCAATAGCCTTTTATCTTGTCTACATTGTATTTTCAATTACCTTCTTTTGGTCATATTTTTGGTTATCTACATCTATTGCACATATTTTGCTCCCACTGTGCTACGTTTCAGAATGTGCGAGAAGGTCTGACACTCCTGGCACAACCATGGACCGGCTGCGAAAATCAAATGCCCCCGAAAAGCTCCACGTTGTTAGAGAATGACACCCGAGCATGACTATGTGGCAAGATGCATAATGTCGACGATATAACAAAGACTGCAGCCTGATATTAATTCAACATTCTGGTCCCATGTTCAGACCTGCAGACGTTTAGATGCTCGGATTTTCAGATGACCGATGCTGCAGGAGCAGTTCATCTCATCTTACTTCGTTCTTTCTTTGTTTTTTTCTTGTTAGGAGGCCAACATCATGCAAAAACCTCCTAGTCTGCCTGTCACCGATATGGCTCGAGATATAGCCGTTATACCTTCAGGCATATGGGAAGAAAGCTAAAAAGACTGGCGGCTGCGGCAAACTGCAGCGCGATACCCGGAATTGAGAGCGCCATATCAACCATAAAAACCATCATAAGAAACAACAAACCACCAAAACATCCTGGACAACCTTCTGCCAGTCAAGTTTGGTACTGGGCCGAGACACCGAAAAGTCAAGCAATCCGTTCACACCGGGCAACAGAATGAATGTTTGCTAACATTGACAGGATCCTCTCAAGACGTATAATAGTGCTTTTGCTATGATAATAGTATCTTAATGATGGCATGCGGTCCTGTATTCTCTGTCTCTGTTCCGCCAAGTGGCAAGATTTGGATGAGGTATACCCGGGAGTCTACCATAAGCCTGAGCACTAGGCACCATTTCTGTGCAGTACAAGTGTTGTGGTTCAGCTAGAAAAGGGCAAGATGCGATGAAAATTTGGTGATGGCGGATAGTTACCGCACAAAACCATGTATTTTAATCGTCGGGAGACTTGCCTCAGATAGCATCGCAGTCCCAAGGTACAGGTCAGAAACGTTGAGAGACAGTTGCCACAGTTCCCCCACCAGTCTCTACATCTCTCCGTGTTCCGTCGTCGATTGCATGTCAACCACCCGTATGTTTTAGATGAGATTGCAAAGCTTCCCGGGTGTGAGAAGATGCACAGACTTGTGCCTCTGGTCTCCAGAGTCTGCCATTGATGATGTGTCGCGGCATTCTTCCTCAGGCATGATTTTCAAACATGATTGCCTGAATCTACTTTTACGGAGATCAGAACAAGGAGATTATGGTCGAAGTCAAGAGGAAAAGTCAACACCGCAATGAACGCTGATCTAGAACTATCGGCATCCCCTGAAGCTATGGTGTGATGGTTGCACAGCATGCGGATTGCGAACCAACAATCAAATAGAGGCGTCTCGGTACTCATGGCAGGTAAAGGTATCTGGGCAGCAATCCTGTGCGCAGAAGTAGCTAGTACTCAGCAAGTGTGTTCTTGCTACCGGATAGATACAGCTGCGCCACCAAGACCAGACTCTTGTTTTGATTTTTCACAAGTGTCAATAATCAAAACGCCTATTGCCCATGTCACCAGACGGCACCACATTCTTATTGTGTCTCTTTGTTGTTGCCCTCCTTTCCCAGTACCGCTTGGCATAATATACATATGGACAACATCCGAGCCACCCTCCAGACCTGGCCTTCCATGTGAGTGGCCGACCGTCAAGCAGGCCAGTGCCTAGTGCATTCATGTTTCGCTAAATTTGGTAGTAGAGGCTGGTGGTTGTAGTGGGGATGCAAGTCGTTTGACCTCTTTCTTCTTCCTTCTTTCCATCTTAAGAAGCTGTATCTTGTACTACCAACCTGCTATATCACCCCGTCCTATATTCATCTACCAAAAGTCCTTTCATTTAACCACTCAGTCACCTCGGGTATAGATACATGTCGAGGAAAGCCACAGCGGCAGCGAGAACGAGGCCCGCTATCTATAGTAATAGAAGGAAGAGTGAGTACGCTGGCGGGCAAAGTGTTTGCACTCACCAGCTAGCCATTGCTAGACTGTATGCACTGTCCTGGCGAGATGAGTGCTACCCGGGTTGCTGGCCGTTTTGATGAAGGCGGCCCTGCCGGTACAGGGACTGGCCCGGTATTGATCACCAGGCGCTTGCAGTTGTTTAATTCATACATCCTGCCCCCTTTGATTTTAATTTGATTACTTGCCTCCTCGCTTCGACGTGTCTACGCTCGGACAAGATGCCATAACCTGTTTATCACTCGCTCTCGACCTCGCTGAACCCATCTCCATATCTATCCACCCCCTATCTTCTATATCGTACCTCGTTGGGTGTGGCCAGGGTGACATAGTGTGATCCTCAGACGTGAAAATTCATCACAAGATGTGCAAAGACTGATTTTGTGCAGATACCTGCCGAAGTGGCTGTCTACAAACGTTTGTTTGCGTCTGAGCGTATTGTTTCCCTATGTTTTGTTTCCACACATGGATATATCAAGTCAAAAGGGATGCAGTGGAACTGTCCGACATGCTTTGACAGTTCTTGAATGCCCTCATAGGAAAATAATAGCGACCACGAGTCTACAAAAGAGAGGGGTTTGCCGCAGGAGGCAAAGAGGTGAGGTGGCAAGAATGATCCAGCTCCGGGTACATGCATCAAACACCCCATCACATCTCTCGGCACCAAGCTGGCGCCAAATTAGATTACACACGAGAGGCGAGGACAGCCATAACGGCAGCACCAAGCCTAGAAGATGGGAGACTGCCAATAGAAGTGCTTGTATGTCGTAGAGAGCATACAGACGCTGTATTTGTAAGGTTCAGTCAGCGCATTACCGACCAGCGGCCTTACGACTATTGCCTGTGCCGGCCCCAGACATGACGCTGAAGGGAAATCACGGGACATGCAGGACGGCACGTATATTGTCTTCCACACCGGAACACCAGGCATGGAATAGGAGACTGAGTGGAAGTATACATTCTCTCGGTATGGGAGAACGGAGATGAAGAGTCGAAAGTAGACAGAGGACCGATATATGCAGTTTGAGATATACCAGGACGAAGTGGTCATAATGAATAGACCCGGCGGCAGCCGCACGGCCATGACAATATAAGCTTGAAATCTATCTTGAGCAGGGCAACCACATTGTGGCCTGGAATCACCAAGAGTAGTCAAATTGCCCGCATGCGGCTGGCGATGTCTTGGGTTGATACACTCACGGCCATACAGCGTACATGGTGACTGACAAGTAATATGAGAATGATTGATGCCGTACAGTGGGCAGGTCTACATGCCAACACAAACCGCCGGAACAAGTTCATATTTGTTCCACTATTATACATATTGCTCTACGAACACGCCGTGATGCGCATTTTTCAGACTTCAGGAGACCCGGCTTCACAAGACAAACTCACGATACCCGGCACCCGGTTGACGAAGACCCGTTCTACGCGACAATACAGAGTACAGTGCATGCCTATATAGGCAATATGTGCTAAATAGTGTCCATAACACCGTTATGGCATTAACTTTCACCATACTAAATTTCCATCTGATGTTAGAGAATATGCAGTCTAGACCCGTGGGACCACCAAGTGTATCAAATGTGAAACTGCTTCTAGAAGATTTGCACTCGCAGGTCAGCAAAGCATGATCTGTATCGTCGATGGGCTGATACTATATTCTACTGGTGAAATAAAAAGGCAATGGTCTTTTCGAATGTGAAATAAGAAATCGTCGTCAAAGTAGAGAGTTTATCGCATAACGTTCAAAGAAGTCTACAAAGCATCCCATATCAGATACCATGCTTAACAAAACCAGCCCGGCCAGGCCGTTAATACGTCCAAGATCCCCTGCCCCGGCTATTCCTTCTCCAGTTCAATAACAACTTCGTGCTCGGCTTAACATGACAGGTCCCCGAAGAACACTCCGACACTGAACGACACATCATCTTTACAACCAACGAGACGTTATGTGGCGTGTAGAGTAACGCCTAAAAGAGAAAGATGGGTCATTGCAATGGATGTGATCACGCCCATAGTAGTGCAGCAGTAGCCCTCGAGCACAGGCGCAACGGCATAACAAGGGAGAAAGCACGGCTCTGTTGGTCATCATTTGTCCATGTGACGTATGTGAATGCAACAAGATGTTTATAAAGTATTACACATTTCCAAAGACGTAGTAGCTGGCTGTCATGTCTGGGCAAATATGGATAAAAAAATCAAGGTTGTTGTACAGGTTGGCATGCACATCTAGAACTTATGCTTGCATCGAGACAGAAAAAAGACACACCAAAAGATCAAAGCGCGGCTCGTTATGCACAATTTTATTTTCTATCGTTGCTTCTTGCCGCCCCCTCCGCTTTGTTTTCTTTTTCTTCTTTATTTTATACTCATTTTGTCATTATTTTCTCCGTCTCACACTCTGTTTTCTTTCCTATTCTCCTTGCGCTTGCATTGTATCCATACCGGTCAGCCCGGAGACAGATGTTGCCGAAGTCGAAGTTAGAATCGTAACTCAAAATATTAGAGTTAACTAACAGTAAAAAAAAATGCAAGTAGACGATAGACGGTTACAAGTGGTTTCATGTTTGCGGATTATCTTTTCTTTCGCCTAGATTACAAGACCCGGGTGTTACAGAGATATGACCTAATAAGTCGATATAAATCTGTCATTTTCCTTCTCTTTTTCTCGTCTATCAAGGGATTCAATGGCTACCCTGGTCGTCATCGTTGAGTCTTGTAATTTCTTAATATCGAGAACTATAGCAGCAGTTATAACATAACGTACGTCGCATCCCCTCGATGTGACTGCTGCAAGTGTTGCAAGCGTATGCGAACTGGGCACCTCATCCATTTAAAATCTACCTCAAAAAGAGCTAAACGCATAGCTCTGGACCGGAAATTGGAGACTGGAGATTCTCATCACCACAGACACTCGAGACTTTGGTCGAGGAGGAGAGACGGTTGAGAATACGACGTGGACACGCTTACGCTCTAGGTCTGAGAACCGCTCAAAGTGGTAGAGAATGCGAACTTGAATGATTTTCGAGATATTTCCAGATATTTCAGGTCTATTTAGGTCCATCTTGGTCTTTTTAGGACACTCAAAGCCAGCTTCCACCTGGGACGGTAGCACCGAGCTCCTCCACACCGAGAAGAGGGTGGCATCGACCGCAATGGGGTTGCCACCCTGCTTGTCACGCTGAAGGTTGAAGGTCGTACTTTTCTGTAGATCACGATACACCACCGGATATGAGAGACGAGAGTAGACAAGACTGAACGACTAGAAGGACGGACAAGAGCCATGATTTTAGCCTTTTGTCTTTAAGTGGACTCTAAAAGATCATCAAAGTCGCGAGGTTGCAACGAGCTGCCCTCTATGCGTTACTTCATTGTTGAATTTGTCCATCGTGCCTAGGCATCTTGAGAGTATTTATTGAGATTCGTCCAGCAATCAATACTTGCTTCCCACATCCGTATCAATAATGGTAAGCTGCAACGGTAGCGCGTTTCTTCGAGATGTTTAATGTACTAAAGCGGACGAGAGAGTGCATCTAAGAGGAGCGCGGGATAGGGTAAAAGGCTGAGCGGCTTCGCTTCTTGTCCACTCGTCCAACTGCAAAAACTACTGCACAGAAGAGTACGATACGGGCTCCGGACTGCAGCTCTGCGGACTGCGGACTACACTGCAGACAGACTGCATGCCGCTTGGGACTGGGACTGGGACTGGCATTCGTCTATCGCGGAACCCGTGTCTCAATCCTATTGACAGACGAAAATCACGCATGTTCCGTATAAAACTCATCACGCAGCGGCCCATCACAACGCATTGCATCCTTGCATCAAGGCTTAATGCATGTTGGAGAGGGAGTCAACTCTGATGAGCATGCAGAGGCACAGAATAGCTAACATTGTTCAATGTGCCAAGGTGTATTGTTGTAAACAAGACAGATAGGAAACAAGGGTAATAAAGTAGAGCAGGCCATAGCTGCCGAAATACGACCTCGTCAGTATGATGATGCATTTGCACGACAGCGACACAAGGCAACAAGGTAAGAAGACTGTCGATCATAGGTGCTGTAGTATGCCAGTGTGACCTGGAACAGCGCCTATCTGATGTTTGAAAATGATGAGACAAGCCATACGATGCAAGCCTAGTGATGAAGCTAGTGTGTATGGCAGTGCTAGAGACACCATCAAAAGAATGCCGGAGTATTTATTTCATATTACGGTAGTGCTAGACAAGGTGTACCTGGGCGTGCAGGCCGGCAAGGGTGACGGGTGACGGGTGACGGAACAGAGAATACAGAAGACTGACAAAGGAGGGAAGAGAATTGGGAAGCAGCCGACAGGGGATGACCAAGATACAGGGGATAGCAAGATACTCAAGCCAACAGAACAAAACACTCAAGAGAAACGTACTGCGTACATACTTCGTGGTAGAACATGGCAAGGGAGAAAAGAGACAAGTGACAAAGCGTAGCGTGTGGGTGTGGAAAAGCAGGAGGCCACAGCCGGATGCAACCCGTGAGGTAGGGGGGTCGTTATTATTTTGGAAGAACTTAAAATGAATCAAACAAAAATGAAGAACTGTCCAAAGAGGTGGAACGGTTAGAACGGTGACTAAAATGTGATATCGAAACGGCAGCGGTCAGTTTGCAGTCTAGTTGATGGTGTGAATATTCTCAAGCATTAGATCTGAGTAAAAAGTAAAAGTGGTAGGCTAAACAGAAAGAGACAAATGTCTACTGAGTACGCATGACTTTCGCCTAGGACGAATCTGGGACGACGATCAGATCGGTAGTGTCCGGTTACCAGTGAGTTTCAGATGAAGGAGATCAAAAGACAAAAGATTGATATGAAGATGAGACAGGCCTACAGAGTTTGATACTTGGTACTTGGTAGAGGACATCAGATCGTAGAGACATGAATAAGATCACGGAGACGGCATCCCGATAGCTGGATAGCTGGGTCTCTTTGATCGGCCGGGCAGACCGAGACCTGGCACACGGCGAGAACGGCATGGCAGACGGGTACCTGGAAAGCCAGAGCAAACACAGTTGGCATTCAAATAACTGATGAGGTTGAGGTTGATTATACAATAACAAGACATTACACAAACATCGCACAAGCATAACAAGCAATGCCCGAGATATGAGGTCGTACGGGTTGCGGCCGATCTGGGTGTCTGATTGCAGGCTGCCGAGATGAGATCTATCCGTGTTTGAATCGATTGAGTTGAGATGATTGAATTATGAAACAAGAGACTCCGTGATTCCTGCAGTCCGTATCAGTGTCAACAATCACGATGCCGTCAGTGGTGTAGTGCAAATAGTAAGTGGAAAATCTCTGTCAAATGTAATACACATCATCGACCTACGATGGAAGCGAATCTTGGCTTTAGGTTTTGTGATGCTGTGAACTCTGCGAGAGCCGTTGAAAAGGAATATAATAAGAAAATCAGAAATACCAGCACGATACGAAAAAGCAACGATAATGGAAGTAAATACAGACAACAAAAACCATAACTAACGGTGTAAGAAGAAAAAGGACCATGCATGGTCCGCATGTGGGTTTCGAGAGCCTCGACCGCATGGCACTAAGCCAAATTGCGATTTGGCGTGAACTGTTAGGAGCTGATGAAGAAAGTACTTATTGGGTCGAGTTGTCAACTCTAGGTTGCCAGCTGGTTTACAACTCGCCATGCATTGGCTTTGAGGGGGTTGTTAAGTATTCCTCCAGTTATTTTCAACCAGTTCTCGACTCGCTGCTGATGTTCTCGTTATTCTCGATTTGTGATCACTGCTGATAGCTTCAATTAAGATGGTGTAGACTTCCCGGTGGCTCCTTGCTTCGATCTCGATGGATTCGGATTTGATGGGATAAGGTTAGCAGTGATGAAAACTCAATTATTGATATTAAATAACAAAAGGTTCAGGACAGCAATCTAGATACCGTCTACTTCGTGAGCTGACAGGACTATGCACACGGCAAGTGGTGACATGGCGGTAGTAGCGAATCCTTTGTGCCTTTTTCTAGCCGGCCTGCCTCTCACTATCCTCGCCTTCCCGGCCCTGAGTTGGCGAGTCCCATGGTTGAGAGCGCGATGTACGATGCATCGATACCTTGCACCGCTGCCCACGCGCCCGCAGCGTCCCTTTGTGCTCGATACCAGGCTTTCGTTCTTCGAAGTCTAATCGTAATACGTTGGAGTGATATTGCCCTATGACCTGGACGCCTAAAGGAGACGCAAGGCGACATTGGCACCATATTTAGAACTAGTGAGGGAACCTCGTGACGAAATTCGACCAAAAGAGACAAAACGGCGCAGTTGATTACCCTGTAGAGACACGCTCGACTACAGAAGTGGTCGCGAGTGGTCAGAAATGGTCAAAAACAGCTCATCGTATCGAAAAGGGAAGGCTTGTCATTTCTCCGAGCTGTGTAGCCCAGCCTGTAGCTCACTAGTAGCTTGTTAGTAGCTTGCTGGTAGCTCACTCGCAGGTGCACAAGGTCGTATTCTCTCCGTATGAATCCGTATTGAGGTGACATTTGTTGAAATATATCATTTCGTTTATTTTGTGATATTTAATTAAGATTTAATGGCGTTCTGGGTTGGCAAGACTGGAATAATCACGTCGATAGCCGTGTTTCAAAACCTTCCACAACCTGAGATCGACACATCTTAAATTACGTCGTAGTTGTGAAATGAGTAGAAGGTGGAAGAAGAAATACGGATATCAAGATGGTAAAGGCTGCAGGGATGTCGGAGTTGGAAGAAGAAGACGAAAAAGAAGAAAATCAGAGAAAAATAAAACAGCCGGAAAAATAACTTGTACAAGTACAAGCAAACATACGCAGTACAATACAGAGTACAAAGACCGGATCAGAAGCCGGCACTAGCCACAGCGGCTAGGACCGCCTGCCACAAAAAAAAGACTAACTCGCTGTTAGTGCTGTTAGTGTAGGCTAGCCTAAGCACTGATAATCCCTAGCGAGCATCTATCCGGATTAATGACAATGGCAGCCGTTGGAAGGTAGGAGTTGTTTCTCCTGTTGTCTTTTTTCTTTTAGCACTTGGTATTGATCTTCTAGTCTACTTTCACTACCACAGCGCGCATCTCAATGGTGGTTTTACGAGGGTTTCTGATTGTGATGTGAATCAAGGGGCATTCCAGACAAAGCCACGATATGATTACTGGAGCACAGGCGAGACATTGTCATGCAATACTAGTACTGCTGCCACGTGCCAGCAGGCCATTGCGTGTGATAGTCAGTGGTCGTATGAAGTACTCGTAGCCAGAGATATGATGCATCAACGCTTGACAGGAAGTCGTGAATTGAATTCAAAGCAAAACTGAAAAGTAAATCAAAAAAAGGGAAAAAAGAAAGAATAAATGAGTCTTACACAAAGACTGCAAATGAATCCATGACCGGGTCAGCCTCTGACTGATACCAAACACGTCGTACGAACCGGAGAATAGAATAAGAAAGATAGTGACAAGGACTTGAATCCCACGGCCGGTGAGCTCAGCTGTGGTGTCCTGCGACCTGCATCTTAGTCAAGGGGGGTTACAAAGTACATGCACTCTGAGTCGTGTCTGCCTCTCTATGGCAGCTTTCGTTTGTTTGCAGTAGCCACGACTAGACCTTGCTGGGCGATGAGACAAAAAGAAGAAGGAAGAAGGAAGAAGAAGCCATTACTGGGATGTCTACCAAGATCCGAATCATATGGTTGTCGTCTCTTCTTTGTATTTTTCTTTATTCTACTCTCTACTTTTATTTGCAATCTCGTCATTTTCTTCCTTTCTTTACCAGTTTCTTGTTTGATTTACATGCTCGTCTACTCATTCCGCACTTGATGACGCTCTTATTATCAACAATAGAAACCCCTCGTCTGATCTGGCGGACTGGTGACCTCGGGCGTTCGGTCACTGTAACACCCCAGCTCGGATGCACTACTCAGTACAGCTCTCGCCTGTCTTTTTCCACTTGGTTTGTGATAAGTGGTCAATATTCTCATCACATTTGATAATGATAATAGAACGAATAATGACGAGTGAGCTTAATAATAGTCAAGAAGCAATATTGATACCAAGCAAACATGGCTTCAGTTCAAGCATCGAGCATCATACAGCACGAGCAAGCCTCACCAAACCTCATACGATATTGGCCGAGTATCGGCAATAGTCCGCAATATAATCCAATGCATGCACCCATTGTCCGACTCCTCGTTCTGTGTCTCTCACTTGGTACAGAATCAATAATAACGCCGTATCAATGCAGTTGATAGCCAACACCAACGCCTACTACTACCGACGCCCAGGCGACTCTATACACCCACAGCCGGCGTTTGCTTGTGCGACACAATCGCCCGTCGTTCCGGTCGACTCCTCTTTCGTGCCTCATCGCCGTTGGTCTCAACCAGACCGTGTCTCTGCCTGTTGTCCGATACCTAGTGTCTAGTCTGTGTCTAGCTTGTGTCTAGTGTTGTGTCTTTTTGTATGTTTGCTGTTGTCTATCATCCTTTGCCCATCCCTACTCCGTTGGTCGGGATCATCTTGTATTCATCCGCCATATCGTCTATCCTTCTCATACCAGTCCCTCCCGCCCAAGGGTTCGTCCCTGTCACTATCCGCTCTTCACTTTTCATCCTCTCACAAGTGCAAAAGTGCCCAGTCCCCGCTCAACTGCCCGTCTTTTGAACCAACAGACCCCAACGCATTCGAGTAGACACTCTGCAGACACTCTGCAGTCCGCACCCTCAGCACGAAACGCCATCCACATTATCGCTTGCCAACTGGCCGAATAGCCCAAGGCGGATCCTGCCATCTGACTTTGGCCACCTAGCAGCTTAGATCCTGCGCGTACCCGTCGTACCAGTAAACGCATCCAACTGTCTCTCGTCTCGCTTGTGTACGTACTCTAGTTTTCTGTATCGTATTCTGATTTCTGTATGTTTTTTCTCATTTTTGTCGATATTCTGCTTTTGTGCCGCTTATTTACCACCATCTTTGACATTTCCTACTCTTTTTCTACTCTTCCGCGTCCCGCTCTACACCCCCTCGGCGCTTGTCTCAATCTGTGGTGACCGTTGATGTGGCTTTCGGTCTTTTGCTGTGTGTGAATGCCAATTGATATGTTTGCTTTTCGTCGCTTCTTTGCTTTCTGCACTCAACTTTCTTTGCTTTTTCCTCTGTATTGCCTTTACCTATCCCTCTTTTCGAGCCCTGCTCTCCACTGTCATGATCATACCACCGTGCATGTCGACACGTCGGCGTTGACTTGCAGCCCGGTATGTATACAGAGTACCTGTGCTTGCCTTTTCGTTTTGTCTTTTCATTTCGTCTTTCTACGTCTTAGTATTTTCGTCTTTCTCTTTTTACACGTCCTGCTCGTCCTATTCGCTTATTCGCTACTCTTTTTTGTCCCCCGTCTCAGTCAACCCCCACACTTATATATTCATCACTTTTCGAGTACTGAGGAGTCCGCAGGAGTTATGTCTCCGGAGTTATCCAATTCAATCACGAGGTTATGAATTTACTCTCCACGAAAGAAGGGATGGACAAAAAGATTTGCATAACTGCAAACCAACCACATTGATGTGTATCAAAGTGAAGCCAACCAAAGAGGCAATTTAAATCCGACTGCCAGTCCAACTAGCAACTTGAATGGCAACCAAGGTAATAATGTCAGACGAACTGAAGCTTGAAAATAAAATATTAAAAATATCAAAGAAAAGAAATCGAAAATGAATTATCAAGAAACGAAAAGAAAAAGCGGTCTACTGCCGCAAGAAGTTATTCGTAAAAAAGTGCAAAGCTTGCTGCACGGGAAACTAGAAAAGCCACCCGAGGCCGCACAGTTCAGGTTTTAGATACAGAGAATACACAGTCTGAGAAACGACAAAAAAAAAGAATGTTGAAAATAGGATAAAACTAACAGCCACAGCGCTAGCTTTTAGCACCCAACTACAGTGCTCAAATGCACCTATAGTGACCGCCGTTCCTTCCTTGTTGGGACCCTCCTCGCTTGGCCGGCATGTCAGATCATGTAGTTTCCATATGTTGCATGAGCTGTGTTTTTCTTTTTCTTTTTTGATTTTCTTTGATTGAATATTTGGTACTATCTTTGCATATCGCATTTGTGTGATCTCCTCTTCGGTGTGCATGTCGACATGTACTAGAACATGCCGCCTTTAAGCATTTCCAGAAGAGGCCATACCGGTTTTGCTGCATTAATAGCATCTCTGGCCTACGCTGCATTTGTATTATTTGTTGCATATCGACAGAATGCAATGTCAGCATGACAAACCGAAGCGCCGAGCCGAAAAGATGGAGAGGAAGAGAGTCGGCGAGGACAGGGGTCGGCCTGTAGAGCAGACATGAAAAAGTAGATGAGAAAGTAGATGAAGAAGCAAAGAACATTCCAACTAACAGACGACCTGGCTTCAAGACCAGGCTAGTCTGACTTGAGATTGTATGATCGCCAAATGAGGTCGATGAAACATTATTAGATGTTGAGCTTTTTTGTATGGGGTTGTTTTGATTTAAGAGCATTATTTGCTTTTTTGCTGACAATTTCGCATCATTAAAATCAAAAGAAAAGAAAACTTACTTCAATCCGTATGCAGAGGACTTTTCGCGCAACGAAATGGTGCACAACGGCGGCTACATTTCCATTTACGGTCTTCTGATAACACTGATAACGCAGCCAGAAATAGAGATTGGATACAATTGGATTTGTGAGGTTCGAGAGATTGAGGGGAAGCCAAGTGAGAGGCTGAAGGAACAAGACGTGAGACACCAGAGAGACTACACATGATTCCGCGCAACCACAAGCTATGCAACTTGAGATTTTATATCCTGTCGATGTAAACAAAAGAAATATGTCTGGGTGTATGTCGAATACGCGGTGTACAGCTGGCTTTTGAACAGTTTTGACAGTTTTGAATACCTTTAATATTCAACGCGGGCTAGCTGTGCTGCATTCGCAGATGCGTATGATGCAGTTACGAAGTAGAACAAGACGCAAAAAATGACAGAAATCATCAAGTATCTGAAAATTCCTCAGCTTGCTTGCCCTGGCCTCCCCTTGCGTGTATCAAGATGAAGGAAGTCGGTGCAGGAGGTTGATTCTCGGTGTGCTCTAGATATTTGATAGTTTTTCTCTCGTTATTACACGGAAACCCTCGTCGGCGAACGAGGTCGCCAATCAGTACCACCAGAAGTGCATATCCTGCCCTTTTCTACGTTATCTGTGCTGTTGGAAGAGGCCTCTTGATGATTCCCATCTATTATTGATGTGATTTCGATTACACCGTACATCTTGAAACCTTCATTCTACTTCCGCTGCTTTCTTTTGCATGGTAGCTTCAAGAACGACATCCGTAGCCTTAGCATCGTGATAGTATCAACCTGCCGAGACGAAGTTTTGCTTTTGCGGCCCACAAGGCAGACCAAAAGGGGACAAGAGGGTCCTGCGAAATGATTCATCCAGTCATCATGCCCGTCACGTCACCGCCCTCTGCCCATATGCCCGTCATGGCCAGAACCGTGTTTCAATATCGAAAAAGGGGAACGTCAAGGAAAGCGGGAAAACGAAGAAAGCCTATGAACGCAAAGAAAAGGAAACAAAAAAGACAGAATCGAAAGGCAAATAGACAAATAGACGGCGAAGTTTTGGCCTACGACACCGGATCTCGGACCTTAACCCTTGCCAGAATAAAAAACTTTCTTTTGTTAGCCGTTTCTCTTTCTTTTGCCTTGCATCGCCTTGTGCTCGATTCCGATATCTCCTATTCAAATCAAAACGCTCCACGGAAGAATTGGACTTGATATCAAAAGTAGAAATTATCAAAGCTCAATCCACGCTTCTCCATACATTGCATCAAAGCTCAGATCCATGCTCTAGCCACACTCGAGCTTGAGCTCGCCTCTAAACATATCCTACAGTACAAGTACAAAGTACACAAACAAACAGTTACTGCGTTCGGCCCCGTTCTGCTTGGATCCCGGACCACACAGAGTAGGAGTATTACTCTGGATGGGTCCTCGTTAGTCGACCTGTCCACATCAACCACACTTGAGTTCGGCACACAGGCTGCATCTGCTGTAACCCTGACAGTTCTTATTTCCTACACGAACAACTCATAGAGTGGTCTAGACGGGTGGTAGTTATGTCTCCTTGTCTTGTTTCTTCATTTCTTCGTTTCTCGATGATAACAGGCGTATTGGAAGTCTTAAGCACAATGTCTGGTCGCGATTTATCTCCCCCCAACACATCAACACCTCGGACCGTCACATAATCTCCGGCCAGTGCGGTTCCTTACATGTCCTTTGCCTCCCACATAATTTGAGTTTTGCTACAGCTTGGGGAGAGTTCTCATTCTCACGTAGCCACACCCGCAAAGGTACATATGCAATGTCTTCAATAGGCTAGTGGTTTTCTTCATTTTATCTGATTCACGTCAAGTAACAGCTGAATTTGAATTTCTCTAGTTGCTGCGTTTGTTTTCTACGAAGTACAATCGATCCATCCCCCCCTGTTTTATCGTTGCTTTTTGCCCTCACAACCATTGTTCCACGGCACTTGCTGGTCTATCCGCTCACCTCAACTCCATCCTAGTCCACCTCAACGCTCGCTTCGTCTATCACCGACCGGGTGTTTAGACTCGTACCGTGATCTATTGATATTTTGAAAGAAAGTGCATCTTAAACGGTGCTCCGTTAAGTGGAAAGTAGAATAATCACTGCTGCCCTCTCAGCAATACGACGCTGTATGTAGTTCCCCAGGTCCCGCGGCTTGCGAGCATACTCTGTACAACTTGCGGTTAGAATTGAACATCTATGGCGCTGCTGTCTGCATTCTGCGCTCAAGACCTCGAGCACACTGAGTACAAGTACTAGCTGGTCAAAACGCTGCACTGCAATCACCCCCCGGTCACAGTCACCATGCTGCATATCACACCTCCACCCCCTCCCTTCGTCTGGCTGCATCTCCCCTCTCGCCTTTGTGTCTCTCCTTTTTAGTATTATACTGCCACCCCCGTACCTAGACGTGTATTTGCCTCTATGTCTGCTTTTATAAGTCTGCGCCGTGCAACGTACGTGCCCGTTGTGACTTTCGGCTCTCACCCCCTCTGATAGTCAAACGGTCCCTGTCAATAATCACATACCACTCCCGACTGTTGTCTTGTGCGGCTTGTTTAGCTCTTGATTGATCTACGTCGGTTTATTCTTTAGTTTTATTCTTCATTCTATTATTTGATCTTATTTTTTTGACCTAGTAAAGCGTGGACCTACTCTCTATTCTCTATTTAATTTTTCTATTACTTTAATTATCCAAACTATCAACATATCTTCGCTCCAACGTCCATCATCCCCATCCATTCTATTCTCCGTCTTATCTATATCTAGCCCTGTCAGCTCTTCTTTTCGTTTTCTCGTCTACATATATCAGATACCCCGGATACCCAGATACCCTAGATCCCCTGCAACGCTGCTCTACCTTGTTTTGTTATTGTCTGCCTCCTTTCATCTTTACTCTTTTGACCTCTGTCCATTATATTCCTAATCTTCAAACAGAACACTATATCAAGGCGACACTGGCTGTTATTGGTATATTGAACCGTCACAGCTATCAAGACAATAGAGAAGAACACACCACATACAAGATAAACTGCCCAGCCATACCATCTTGGCGCTGCCTGTCAATATTTCTTGCTTCTCGGTTGCTTCTTCCCATGTCAACTCGACAAGTCTTCAACTGTTGTTTATAAATATTGCATCTGACTCAACCACCACATGAAATCAGAGGCCGCCCCATTCGAAGACCGGGACAGATACGACTACTCGAGAGCCTACGACGATCACAACGCCCAAGACCCTCGCAACGCCTATAACAGTCCCGGTCACAAACACGCAATCAGCTACAACTCACAGTCTGCTCGCATGTTGGTGTGTGAGAACTCTCATTTTGACAGATTTGGACCTGCTTCTGTGCTTCCATCTCCTCCACAGTCCCTGTCTCTCTCGCTCTCGCCGCCATCCATGAGCAGCCATTTACAGAGCTACACGCCTTATGCGGATACCTCCCACGGCTTTAGCAATATCAACCCCGGCAGCAACATCAATACCATTAGCAATATCGGAAGCATTGGCAGCATCGGCAACAGTTTCAACACTCAACAACAGCAGCCGCCACCACTGAATCCAAAAGAGGAAGAGGCCCCCGACTACATGCTCGAAATCCGCCAGCAGCCCCAGCATGCCCGCGTGGCGTTGGGCAAGGACAAAGCCGATCGGAAGCCCATCGATCCGCCACCGATCCTCCAGCTCAAAGTCAGCACAAAAAAAGACCCCAACCAGCACTTCCTCCAGAGCCCGTACTACTTCATGTCCTGCTCGCTCATCAAGGGCGACGACTCGTCTTCCAAGGAGCCCCAGGCCAGCCACTTGATCGGCACGGCCGTGTCTTCATTGCACCGCCTCAAGGATACCGACAACCAGGATGGCGGCTTCTTTGTTTTTGGTGACCTCAGCTGCAAAGCCGAGGGCAAGTTCCGGCTGCTCTTCACACTCTACCAGATGCAGCGCATGGAGTGCCTGCACATCACCTCTATTGTCTCCCAGCCCTTCCAGGTCTACCCGACAAAATCATTTCCCGGCCTTGCCGAGTCAACCTTTTTGACTCGGTCCTTTAGCGACCAGGGCGTGCGTCTGCGTCTGCGCAAGGACTCACGGAGCATATCCACTCGCAAACGGAATGCCACGGCTGCCGATTTCTCGCGCAAGCAGGATCCGCGAGACGCAGTCGGCCCTGGAGCCTCTGTGGGTTCCATTAGCCGGCGATCCATTGGCGGGCGCACGGCCAGCACCGACGACTCGGCCTATGGCGTCGGCCTGACAGGCGCTGGATTCGATCCATCGACAAGCTACGGATCGTATGACACCGACAGTAGCAGTTTCTCGAAGCGGCGGCGAATGATTGGTGACGACATGGCAGGCGCACCAGTTCCGTCCGTGGGATCCGTCATGACAACCAACCCGTATGGCGTGCCAGGCATTTACGGCACAACAACAGCACAGATGCAAATGCCCGTGAGCACAGTTGGCGCAGCCTCTTACAGTCTGTCTGCGATGCAGCCCGGTCTGTCGACACTAGGCTACGGCAGCCACACAGGCCACGCACACCAGTCGCACCATCAGCTCAATCGCATCGACACGCAACAGTCACCCTCAACGCGGCAGTCTCCGCATGCATTTCCCTACGGCGGTGGACTGCAGACATCGCCGTCTTCTATCAATGACTACCGGTCGCTGTACTCAAACACGGTGTCGACGGCCGATACAAGCCCGCGCACACACGCCACGCCCAATCCGCACTCGACAACAACACCGAGCGGCACGAGCACGAGTCCGCCTGACGCGACGGGCAACTACACGGCGCAGCCCGGTATGGGAGTTGGAGTTGTTGGAGTCGGTTCTATGGCATCCTTCACGCAGAGCATGGCGCCATACGCCTACACCAGCCAGCTGGACCAGCACCAGCACCACCAGTATCAGCCCCAACACCACTCGCAGCATCAGTCGACGCGAGTTTCTCACGGTCTTCCGTCATTGGATCTGCATCATGTCGGCGGCACTGGCCTCGGTCTCGAGTTGAACTACACCGAGGTAGAGCGACACGGCCAGAACTAGTTTTTTTACTCAATTTTTTTTCCAACTGCTGCAACTTCTTATTCTATATTCTCTTCATCATCCCCATTCCAAATACCTATTTTATTACATTTATTCCGATTTTTATCATATAGTTTACACACCACGAGTGCGATGAGTTAAGGACATACGCCAGGCAAATGGAAAATATCGGCGGCAGCACAAGAATAGCAACGATGACATGCGGTGGGAGAATACCATTTTTTTTGTTTTTATTTAATTGATTTCACGTGTTTCTCTAACCAAATCTCCGATCATTTTAAGATGTAATTGAATTATTACATTCTTCAAGCTGAAAGTTTTTAAAGTGATTTAATCTCGATTAATAATGTGTTATAATTGTGAATCTTTTGCTTGATGTTAAAACGTAATCGGCCAAACTACCCTATTTAAATAAGTTCTAAGCAAACTCCGTCGTTCCAGCATTCGGAGCCTTCTTGCTCGTCGGTGCCCAATGAGCGCCAACGGCGTTTCCAGGACTTTTGACGTCAAAATCAAATCGATCGGGCAGCTTTAGCCCACCAAGTGCCTGGGCCTTGGCCGTTGTGATGGCACTAACTCCGTCGCGGAATAGCCATACGTCGTCAGTTTGGAACTGCCAATCCTCAAGTTTTGCTCGCATACGCCGCAGAATTGGTTCATAGGCCGGATCCTTAGCTAGGTTGTTAATTTCCTCAGGGTCGGCCTTGAGATCAAACAGCTCCTCGGGGCCACGGTAGACGTAGCTCTGCAGACGACGACGGCCAATCATGAGCTCTGGTGTGTCGGTCGCGGCCTTGCTGTCTTTGCTCTCAGTATTTTCGGCTGCCAGGGCAGAATTGCGGAGACCTTCCCAGCTCAAGCTGACGTAGAGATCTGTCGCAAATGGAAAGTCGAGCTTCCATGCAATGTTGCGGTGGTACTTGTACTGGTGATCGCGCATGAAGCGTGTTGGCCAGTAGTTTTGGACTTCGTGAAATGTGTGTGAGCCAAAGACATGCTGCTGCCATTCGTTTTCTGGAACTACTGTGGTCTGGCTAAGAATCCGCAGAAAGGATTTGCCAACGCGCTTGGGTGCGTGACCAGTATATGGTGTTGTGATGGCATCGGCTTGAGAACCAGCAGCCCAGTCTAGACATGTTGGAAGAATATCAATCCACGAGACCATATTGGGATTGAGGACTCCGTGTTGTGCTTCTGTATTGCTGGGCCTGCGAACAATAAGAGGTAGCCGCACACCTGCATCATATAGTGTCGTTTTGGAGTTTACAAAAGGTGCGCCGTTGTCACTGACAAAGAGGACGAGAGTGGAGTCAGTGAGGTTTCTTTTTTCAAGCTCGTCAAGGAGAAGCCCGACTCCGGTGTCAAGTCGACTGATAGCTTTGTAGTACTCGACTAGTTCTGTACGCAGTTCGGGCACATCGCTGATGAATTCCGGGATTACGACATCGCTTTCCTTGTAGTTGGGCACAGGGATGTGCCGAACATCACCATCAGGACCGTTGGGATCAGCACCCTCATTGCCGAATCCGCCTCGTGTCTCGTCGCGGTGAGGGTCACGAAAACCGACTGTGAGGTGAAATGGCCGGTTGGTTTCTGCAGCCTTGTCAAGAAACAGACTGGCCTCAGCCGCGTTCTGTGCGACATCACGGGTCAAGCTAGGCGCATACCACTCCCATGGATAGGTAGCCCGAGGACCCACGTGGACCTTGCCAATTATTCCTGTTTGGTAGCCGAGAGCATTGAAAAGTAGAGGCGTGGTCTCAATGTGATCAAAGGTCTGGAAGTGGCACCAGCCTTGCTGCAAGCCGTATTGGCCATTCTGATGTGTATGCAGGCCGGTGTAAATTGTAGACCGGCTGCCGCTGCAAGACGCAGTGCTCGCATAGCCGTTTGTGAATCGGGTGCCTTGTGAGGCTAGGCGGTCTAGGTGAGGTGTCTTGATGGCATCGAGGCCGTAGCACCCCAGCATCAAGCCGAGATCATCGGCCACCATGAGTAGAACATTTTTGTGGTCAGACATGGTGCGTTGTATGTAGTAGCGATAGCCCGCTAGGGTCGGAAAAGGTGGTGTATGAGACCACGAAGGATTCGAGTGTTCTATTGATGAGAGAATGCCGAAAAGGGTGCAGGGCTCGACCATAGAAATCAAAGCAGATCTTAATGGCTCGATAGATTTTGCAAATATTGAATACGCAAGAAGGAACGCAGATGGCGTGCGCTGACAGAATATAAAATGTCTCGAGAGAATGAGACTGTCGGAATGAGAGACTAGCGATGTTCCGAAGAGGGCCGTACTAGTCGGCCACAGATGACGGAGCGGTCTGTCGTGTGCGGGGACGATGATTCGGGTTGTCGGCCGGTGGATCATGGGTTTGCGTCTCAGACGGTACGCTAGTACCATCTTCGGTAAGCTTCCATAACGTCGAAGTATTGCCAGCTGAGTTGCTAGACCGGCGTTGTACTAGCGTGTGGGGAAGTCGCACATGGCGCAATGTGCATTAGCTATTATTGGGCGTGTTTGCGGTCGGGTCGTCGGACAGGATCCGGGCGGTCGGTAAGCCACGAGGAGGCCGTGTACCAGATGACTACCACCGTACCGGCCAACCACTAGACAGACACGACCGGGGTGTATATCATTCGGGATCGTACGAAACAATACAAAAGGAACGCGATGTGCCATATGGAATGAGAAGACCTTGACAACATCACGGTCTCGAGGTTGTTGATCCTGGCGTTTTCCATCTATATTTTGGCATTTTTGGAAGATTCAATCGCAACTATGGCTATGAAGGCGTGGTCTCATGTTACACCATACCTGCTCTTCAGCTGTGTTGTCTTTCTGCAGGGTGCACTTTTGTTCGGCATGTAAGTCGGCCTTCATCGAATCTAACATTGACAGACATACTGACCACCCAGTGATACTGGCTCATTTGGCTCTCTCCAGGCTTTGCCTTCCTTTCTTCGCCGGTTTGGTGTCGAGACCAAGCCCGGGACGTTTACCCTACCGACTACGCGCAAGTCTCTCATGAACTCTTTGCCATGGGTCGGCAAGATTGCTGGCTGCATATCGGCAGAGCCCTTCATTGAGCGTGTCGGCTACAAGAAGACAATGTATGTCGTCGCTGTTATCCAGTTTGTCGGGCTGATCATTGAAATGACTGCCCACCACTGGGCACAGTTCAGTGTCGGGCGCATTGTGACATATTCTGCTGTTGGTATCGTGGAAAACGCGGTCCCAGCATATAATGCCGAAATCGCGCCTGCTGCCACGCGCGGCCTTTTATCGGGTGGCATTATGACGATCACGGCCATGGGTAACCTCTGGGGTGCTGGTATGTCTCGTGCTTTTGCCAATGAGACACGAGCTCGCGGTTGGCTGATCCCAGTCGGTGTGCAGTTCATTCCCGCTGTTCTCATTATCCTCCTGGTGCCGTTTACTCCCAACTCGCCTCGCTGGCTGATTCTTCACAATCGCAAAGAAGAGGCCAAGGCTGTTCTTGACCAGATTCGGCCGCAAAAAGATGTCGCTAGCGGCGCCACTGCTGCCGAGGCCGATGCGCTGGAACAGGCCGTTGTCGAGGCCCGTAGTAGCCAAGACAATGGCAAGTGGCTGGACCTGTTTCGCGGCAACTATCTGCGGCGCACCTGGATTTGCTCGACCATTTTTGTCTTTGAACAGATGAATGGCAACCAATTCGTCTTGTCTTACGGTGCTACATTTTACGTCCAGCAGGGTCTCGGTGCCATGGCATTCACCTATAATATCATTGGCCAGGTTGTCGGACTTGTTGGTTGTGCCTTTGGTGTTGCTGTAACGGACTTTACAGGTCGCCGTCCTCTGCTTATCGGCGGTGCTCTTCTCACAACGTTCTTCCTCTTCTTGGCTTCGGGTCTCGGAACTCTCGACAATATTACACAGTCACAGACCAACATGATGCTGGCATGCTTCATGATTCTCCCCGCGACATGCCGTATCTCGGCGACTAACAATGCCTTTCTCACTGGTGCTGAAATCGGCGGTGTCCAGATGCGCAAAAAGACAATGGTAACTAGCCACCCTGAAACCCTGATTGTTCACTTTCACTAACAAACAGTCTTTCGGAACGACCATGGATGTGCTGGCAGCCTTCCTCGTTACCTTCGTAACACCCTACTTGCTTCCCAGCATGGGCGTGCACATTGGCTGGATCTTTGGATCCGTCGCATTATTTTCATTCTTCTGGGGTATTCTGTTCTTCCCCGAGCTGAAGGGCCGTACGCTGGAGGAAGTCGATGAATTGTTCGCTGCCAATCTCCACGCATGGCAGTTCAGCAAGTATGAGACCCACGGCGCGGGCCGTCTCCTGGCTGCTATTGAGAACGATGCGCATAATGGCGCAGGGAAAATATGGACAGAACATGGTGATGCTACTTAAGACCATTGTTCTTCTACCCTATTATTTTTAATTCAGATTGATTATTATCCGAGTATATATTTTTCATCATTGTGAATTAATTCAATTTTATTCTAATTGTTTTGCGACCAAAACCTTACGGAAATGCATACCCAGTAGATCCGCGTCTGCCACATCTTTTGCTTGATAGACCAGCGCATCACCAGTTGATAACTTCATTAATTTGAGTTTCTATCCTCAAAATTGATAAGAAAGTCATAATCGAGTCGAAGCTGTTCGTTTCAAACTCTTGCCGTGTCGTCATGAAATTGGTATATGGCGTGCTTCCCCTCACGCTACGGATAAATGGGTATTCGCGGTAATTAAGCCCAATGATTGGTTATTATCAGAACTTATACGCGAGGACCCGAAACCTGTGTACTTCCGACGACCCGATCAAGCTATCACTTGACTCCGACAAACCATGACCGTTCCGCCGAAAACTATAGACTTATTCACGTCCCACACGGACCATCGCCGAACGGACAAAGTCCGACTCGATAAAAGCATGGCATGCCAAGTGTGCAAAGCACGAAAGGTAGGTACACAACTCGTCCTGTTTGCCAGAGTAAAGCTGCTGAGTAGAATAGGTGAAGTGTGATGGGCGTGTCGATGGTGGTTGTCTCAATTGTGAGAGACTCGGGCTAGGCTGTAGCATTGGCAGAAATGGGCTCGGCAATAGCTTGCCGGTCTCGAACGGTACGGAACGAGGCTCGTTGCATTCACCAACATCGTATACACCGTCACCATCAAGGGCACGCCGGACATACCGTTCATGCTCGGCCTGTCGATCATCCAAAACAAAATGCAATGGTGAACAGCCAAGTTGTCTGCGATGTCGAATACGAAACATAGATTGTGTCTACACAAACAAATCGGGGCCGAAATGGACAGCTTTGCTCCAGGAAACTAGTAACAGCCATGAGCAAAGCCAACTATCACCAAGTGCGGTTTCATCAAACACGGCGCAAGCGCCAGATCAGGTTCAAGCAAGGGCTGCCGAGATGCCGCGGCCTGCATCCTCGTATCTTATACCTCAGGGCAATAGCTTGAGTCGGTGTCCGCCTGCCCCTCCACATCGCGACTCGTGTTCGCCCAGGCGACAGTCAATAGATTTGGCCTCCAGCTTTCACGATGACTCTGTAATGGAGGATGCTACATCCAATTATGAGACTGGATCTGTACTTCAAAGCTCGGGGGAGGTTAGGGCACATTGCCAACATTCATCAGTCGTGGCGGACAGCAATGCAGAGATACCTCATACTTTGCAGTATCTTTACTCGCGGGTTTTGCCAGAGGATACGGATAAATTGCGTCGTCTGGTGGACCATTACTTCAAAAATGTTCATCCCTTGAGGTGTTTTGGCTTTATCCACAAGCCATCGTATGTGCGCCGACTAGACGATGCAGCTGTCTCCTCAAGTACTGGGCTGCAAATGGGTGCAGAAGCCTTCGCACCAGGAGACAGTGATGAGATGGCACTGCTTCAGGTCATTTGTGCGCATGGCGCCAAGTTTTGTGCTTTGGCATACAGCGAGAATATCCGGCAGCAGCCGGCGAAGCTGGTCCAGGCCGCTGGCCATGAGTGGGCAAAGAGTGCCGAGCAGACCCTCATGACCAACTACGGCCGAATTACAGTGACCGGCTTGATGGTCAGTTCCAAGTCGTTGTACTTTTTTGATCCAATTCTGACAACTCTAGACGTCGGTGCTGCTCTACGATTATCGGTATCGTCTTGGAGATTTTGCACACGCCCTGATTATGAGTGGTGTGACTACGCGCATGGCGCACGCCCTCCAACTGAACATGGAGCATATACCGCGGACAGCAGATAGCCCCGGCACCAGTGGTTCACTGTCGACAGTGGAAAGGGAGTCCCGTCGACGTCTCATGTGGGCATGCTACATTATCGACACTTGGACGGGAAGTGGAATGGACCAGCTCACACTTCTTCGTGAGCAGGACCTGCATATCCAACTGCCCTGCAATGAGAGAGACTTTCTGTTCCAGCGAGAGATTGTGACGAGAAAGTTATATGACTCTACCCCTGTGCGGGGATCTGATGGGAATATAGGGTTGATGTCCTCTTACATTCGTATTGTCAGTATATGGAAACGCGTCGCTCGGTATGTCAAGCACCTTGACACTGCAGCTTTGCCCTGGCTTCCGAGTTCGGAGTTTACTGTGCTTGACAACGACCTCAGATCATGGCGCGAAAATCTGGCTCCGTATCTTGATTTCTCGCCGGATAGCATCTACACCCGCCTAGAGTCGTCACAGCTAGGAGCGCTTGCGCTTCTTCACTGCACATACTACAATGCCATGTTGGATCTGTACCGAATTGCCATGCCCGAGCTATTCAGTCTTCGTCACGCCTTCAACTTTCCACCTGAGCAGGTCAGCTTTCTACACACATTACAAGCTCGGTCGTTCCGACTTGCATGCGGGATGGCAACGGTTCTCGATAAGACTGCTGCACAGGGGGCACGACACCTAGCCGACTCCATGACCCCAATGTTCGCATACAATAGCAGCCGCGTGATGCTTTATTACCTCGTCCGTATTCACGACCCTAGGCGACCAGAAACCAACTCCATTGTGCAGGACACTATTCGGCATGTGCAAAGCAACAACCGTGTCCTGCATATGGCCTCTTCAACGATGCCACTTTCCGAGCTGCTTCTTAAAACAGCTCGTGGCTGGCTGGATAAGCTACAGTCTGGTCTCAAGAAACAAGAGGCTGCGACAGCAGCCGGTGTTACGGTCATAGCCCGGGTTGCTGGCGTTATTCCCTCCGGACCGTCGGATATTGCCACACTGGCAGACCCTACGTCTGGACCGCCCAATGACGACAACCAGTCGTGTGACAATCATAGTTCTGACCCGGCGAACACTATAGAAGCCAGCGACGAAGGTGCTGATTCAACTACTGACACTCCAGACAATGTTTTGCACCCACTATCATTGTTCAGACTCGCTCGCAAGACACTAAACGACCAATCCTACACAGACACCTCACCTAAATCACCAAACATAAGTGGTGGTCTTCCGCCATTGCGCGATGCCACTAGTGGAAATCAGGGCCACGGACTAGATCACGGGCGTCAGACTGTGGTTAGACAGCCAGTCATTGTCACTCCTGCTCGTGGGCATCTCGTGCCAGACCACGCGACACCAGATGCTCTTGTAGGGAGCACTCGAGACAGCGGCCTAGCCGCGGCACAGCCTCTTGTTGCTACTTACAATGGAAATTCCCACGCTCATGTTCCCAGTGCCACACTAGGACATGTTAACTGGGAAAGCTCATTTGATGATCTGGCCATGGGCTTGCATGTTTTGAAAGACTATCCACATTGGGACCTAAATGGGTTCGACCACATCGGTAGCAACTTATTTGAGAACAACGGGATGTCACAACTGCAGTAGAGCAGGGACAAGCCTCTTCGGAAGAAAATCGGGCCAAACTATGGATTAGTATTAGGTTAATGTGGACAACCATCTGCCTCGATATAGGGCTGCCAAGGCACTCGAATTATTATCAACACCGAGTCATTACTTACACACGTTAATGCGCAAGAATAACCAGCCATATACGAGCAAAATACACTTTGATCCGATAACAACTGTGCTGCGCAATTTTCAAATCGTGCCATACACAATGGTACAACTCTTAAATTTATTTCGCCTTCCAGCGCCTTGATTCGGAGCAACAGTAATCTATCATTGTGTTATTAGATGAATGTGCGTGTCATGAGCAGTTTCGAGTCATTCATCTCTGGTCCTGCGGTGGGCTAGATCTACATGGTGGAACTCTCCGAAACGAAATGGGCTAGACATCTTCCGTCGCGTAAGCACGTCACCGAGAGCGTCGTCCCACATAGCTTGGAACATCTTGCAGCCGGGGGATAATGTTGTAGAGAAGCTGTCAGTCTACGTTTGGTTTTGCTAGTCTTGCATAGTCTACCACAAACAAAGTTTAAGGAGACATATTCGTCGGAGCTTTGTTCCACTCAAGCTCCAGCTCTGTGCTGAGAGCCAGTCGTCTGCACTTTGGTGGACGTATTATAAATCGTATTGGCACCGTGGGGTAATCACATCATCGCCTCATGGTCAAGACGCGACTCTGTGATGGTTGACGCCATCGCAAGGAAGCTTGAAGGGTCTTGCAAGCTGTGAATATGGACGTCATCGAGCATATATCTACTGCTGAGGGGTCGTCGATTTGAAGCTTGAATTTCGCATTCTCACCATTGATACCCTTTGATTTTATTATCAATTTCACACAACCGCCAAAATGCCTACCGAGTTCATCAGCTTGACATTCCCCAACGACAGCACTGATCTGGCCCCCAAGGCCGGAGCACCTGCCGACCCCGAGTGGCTCACCCGCTACGCCCGCACCCTTGACGACTACGGTTTCAAGTACACCCTGCTGCCGTACGATGCCGGCGGATTCGACCCCTTCACCCAGGGTGCCTACATTGCCTCTGTGACCAAGAACCTCAAGATCATCATTGCCCTGCGCCCCAACACCATGTACCCGACTGTCGCCGCCAAGGCGTTGGCCACTCTCGACCAGCTCAGCAAGGGCCGTGCCGTGGTCCACTTTATTGCCGGTGGCAACGACGTCGAGCAGGCCCGCGAGGGTGACTTCCTGACTAAGGAGCAGCGCTACGGCCGCCTGGAGGAGTACATTAAGATTCTGCGCCGCGCATGGGCCTCGCCCGAGGCTTTCGACTGGGATGGAACCTACTACCAGTTCAAGAACTACTCCAACCGCGTCCGGCCCGTCAACGGCAAGTCCATTCCCGTGTCCGTCGGTGGCTCCTCGCCGGAGGCATACCGTGTCGGTGGCTCTCTAGCCGACATCTTTGGTCTGTGGGGCGAGCCCCTGAAGGACACCAAGGAGCAGATCGACCGTATCTACGCCGAGGCCGAGAAAGCCGGCCGCACTGACAGACCCCGCATCTGGGTTACTTTCCGTCCCATCATGGCCGAGACCGAGGAGCTTGCCTGGGCCAAGGCTCACCGCACGCTGGACATCCTGAGCGGTAACAAGGAGGCCCTGCAGTACCGTAACTTCAACCCCAACAACTCTGAGCCCCAGAACGCCGGCTCGCAGCGCCTGCTGGAGATCGCCAAGCGCGGCGACGTCCAGGACCGCGCTCTGTGGTACCCCACCGTGACCGCGACAAACGCGCGCGGTGCCTCGACTGCCCTGGTCGGCTCGCCCGAGACCCTGGCCGAGGCCATCTTGGACTACGTCGACCTTGGCTGCGAGCTCATCTCCATCCGTGGCTACGACAACTACAACGATGTCGTCGAGTACGGCCGGCATATTCTGCCCCGTGTGTACGAGGGCATTAAGGAGCGCGAAGGCAAGGCTACCTCGTCCGAGGCCGCGCCGGTCGCCGCTGTGAATGTTGCGAGCGAGAGTGCCTAAATGTTTTGATAAGCCATGAATAACGAATTTGATTTTGAGTTTCAGCAGTAAGAATTTTAAATTCTATCAATTATTTGTGACTTGTTGCTGTGATTCAAAGCTTATCAGATAGTACTGATGGAGCTCAATGATGAAGAGAAACGGCCAAGCTTGCCCTTTGTTGACGGGAAAGGGACGTTGTGGTGGGGTCGGTCGCGTTGTAGAGGTGTGGAGCAGCCTTGATTAAATATGGGTCTATAAATAGCCAAGTCGACGTTTCATTGGTCGTTTCTGAGCCCCGTTAAGCTTAGTCATTTTGCTGGTGCGAATCTTAGTGAGCACGTCATGTCGACATCGATGTCGACATCCCCTCCCACTGACAAAACAATGCCAAAACGACCAAAACAACAAGCAAAACGCATGGCATCCATAAAAACGTTAGACGGCGACTTAAACGGCGTCTTGTTTCTGACGTCGAATTGCCTAGAATGACGTTTGGGGCGATTTGGTGGGCATATTCCTCCTTGTGAAGCTGTTCCTACATCGGGATTGGCTCCGGATGAAGTCTGTAGCTGGGATGGCAGTGGATAGGCGTGCCAGGATGGCCCGTTTGGCATCTACTTTGTGTGTTACATGTTTCCAGTCTTCCGTTTTGTCTATTTGCGGTAGTTGTCTAATCAGCAATCTCGGTTGACCGGTCTTTTGGATAAATCATGTTTTTAATTCTTTCATGTGCTTCTGCAAGATATCACCGATGACTGTATAAGAACAGCCCTCCTCCTCAATGTCTATAGTGAACCTTGCCTAGTCTTTATTCATCAGTCTTGTCTTGCATCTAATCTTTCCACCTTTACATTTACAACAAGCTCACCTCTACCCCATATACCCATACCCACCACTTATACACATTCATCATGGCACCCGGTGCTCTGGTTTCCGAGGCCACCTCGGCCGCCCCCGTCACAAAGCGTCAGAACGATCAGGCACCTCGGTCCGTCTTCCCCGATGGCATCCGCACATCCGGTCAGCACAATCCCGCCCCCGAGCGCATCCGGCCATACTCTGAATTCCCCAAGGAGATCAGCGGCCCGACTCTGTGGCGCAGGGAGGATTACGAGAACAAGCCTGAGCGTTGGGTCCACCGCTTCACCGAGGAGCAGATCAAGGAGCTCAGTGACACAGCCGATGCTTTCATTGCTTCTGGCACACCACTGACCGGTATCTCCAAGAGCAACTTCCCTCTGCCCATCCTGTCCAAGGACCTGTTTGAGGTTCGTGAGGATCTTATCAACGGCAAGGGCTTTGTCCTGTTCAAGGGCTTTCCTGCCGATGTTTGGGGCAACCACAAGAACGCCGTTGCCTACATGGGTCTTGGCACCTACTTGGGCTACTTTGTCTCACAAAACGGCCGTGGTCACGTTCTCGGCCACGTCAAGGATGTTGGTGATGACCCGACTCAGATCCACCGTGTCCGCATCTACCGCACCACTGCTCGCCAATTTTTCCACGCCGACAACGGTGATCTCGTCGGTCTCCTTTGCGTCCACCGCGCTCTAGAGGGCGGCGAAAGTGATATCGTCAGCATTCACAATGTCTGGAACACTCTGCAAAAGGAGAACCCCGATGTTGCCGAGCTTTTGACCCAGCCCATCTGGTACTTTGACCGCAAGGGTGAGGTGTCTGAGGGCGAGGAGCCCTACATCAAGCAGGCCGTCTTCTACCTGGAGCCCGAGGGCAAGGGCCGTGTCTACATCAAGTGGGACCCCTACTACGTCCGGTCCTTGACGCGCTTCTCTGATGCCGGTATCATTCCCGCCCTGAGCGAGGCCCAGAAGCACGCCATGCAGGTGCTTGAGGATACCTGCCAGCGCCTTGCCCTGCACATGGTTCTCGAGGTTGGCGATATCCAGATTGTCAGCAACACACACCTGCTGCACGCTCGCACAGCATACAAGGATTACCCGGCACCGGCTCCCCGTCGCCACCTGCTGCGTCTGTGGCTGTCAACACCCGAGACTGAGGGTGGCTGGTCGCTGCCGTACCCCGATAGCCATGAGCTGAAGCGCGGTGGAATCCAGGTCAACGACAACCCACCTGTCTGCCCACTGGATGCAGAGTAAAAGTCGGAGTTTAATGTAATACTCCATAGTATTTTGTTTTTTTGTTTACATGTACATAGGCTTAATGGGTAACGAACAAATTGTTTTGGTTCTTTAATGATTTATTTTATTTACTTTATTTACTTTATTTCCCCAATGCTGTGACTTTTTATGTTGAATATTTAGTACTTGGTGGAGACGCCTTTTATGTGAGAACTAGACTAATTGCCGTGAACAAAGTAAAACGCGGAGTTTTTTCACCTCTTAATCACATTGTAATTTTTCGATTTAATTCCAACTTTGAAAGAACTAATTATACTTATTCTCGAACAACCCCCCAATAAACTTTGTTCTTTCGATTAATCGACAGAAAACAATATGATTTTACTACAATTTTCTAAAAGTGATGGTATCATTAAATTCATGTTTAATGTTTATTTTATTGACTTTGTAAAATCAGCTAGTTTGTCTACTGCTCAGGGATAGAGTGCTCAGCCGCAGGGACGCCCGCCTTCCAGTGGAAAGTAGAGGCAACGTGCTCTGCAGGAGGAACTTTTTGGCCAGGCGTGCCGTAAAAGTTCTCACGGTAGGTGCCCTTGGGGACGTCGTAGTCGTCCCAGAACATACCGCGACGCTTGAGTTCGGGAAGCAGGAGCTCAATGATGTCCTTGAACGACTGCGGGAAGACGGCATACGCAAAGTTAAAACCGTCCACGTCGGCCTCATCAACCCAGCTCTCAAGGCCGTCAGCAACCTGGGCCGGGGTGCCCACCAGGATCGGGCCGTTGCCGCCTAGGGCGACGTGCTCTGCCACTGTGTGCTTGGTCCACTTGGTGCCGGGCGGCGAGAATTTGGCATATGCCTCGACAGTTGACCGGACAGCGTTGCTCTCGACCTGGCGCAGCTCCTCCTCGTCGCCGTACTTGTCCAGATCCATGCCCGTCCAGCCAGCGAATAGAGCCAGAGCACCCTCGGTGGATGCGTACTGGCGGTAGTCGGCCAGCTTGGCCTGTGCCTCCTCCTCGGTGCGGCCGATGATTGGGGTCACCAGAGCCAGTACCTTGATGCTCTTGGGGTCGCGTCCGTAAGACTCCTTGGCGAGCTGGCGGATATCAGCGACGCTCTTAGCGCAGGCCTCAGCGGCATGTGCCGACAGGAAGATGGCCTCTGCGTGCTGGGCAGCGAACTGCTTACCGGCACGTGATGTGCCTGCCTGGAGCAGCAGAGGTGTACGCTGGGGGCTGGGGTGGACAATGTGAGGGCCAGGAACAGAGAAGTACTTTCCGACATGGTCGATGGTGCGAACGCGGGTTGGGTCGGAAAAGACACCAGCCGCTCGGTCTAGCACGACAGCATCGTCGCGCCATGAAGACTGGAAAAGCTTGTACATGACTCGCATGTACTCCTCTGCCTGTGCGTAGCGATCGTCATGCTGGGGGTATTAATTTACTGTATTACTACCCAAGATGTCGCTTAGGCGTAGAGAAGGGGGTGAAAACTTACAGCAGGCTGTTCGGTCCGGCCCATGTTACGGGCAGCCGAGTCGAGGTAGCTCGTCACAATCTATGCCTCGTTAGTTCATGCATGTATTGTGTCATGTAGTAGTCATGCTGACATACATTCCATCCGAGACTTTATTGTTAGCTTGCATCCTTCTTTTCTACCAGGAATGGGTGACAGGAGATAAGGCTTACCGGCCCTTGGTGAGGTGGTCCAGGGTAGACAGGCGACGGGCCAGGTGGTAGGGCTGTTCATAGGTAGTTGAGACAGTCACACCGAAGCCAATGGATTTGGTAGCAGCGGCCATTGCTGAGACAATAGCCAGGGGCTCGGTCACGGGCCATTGGGCACCAGTGATGATGGAGGGCTCCAGGGACTGCTTGTAGACATCATAGCCACCCAGCACATCGGCAATGAAGACACCATGGAACTTGGCATCCTCCAGGATCTTTGCAAGCTCGACCCAGTGCTCGATATCAGTGAAGCGGGCAGACTGGTCGTCGGGGTGTCTCCAAAGACCAGGGGACTGGTGGCCACTGCCTGTTGGGTGTCAGCCACACGTCTGATATCAAAGTACTTACTCCTTGATGCTGCATATACTGCATATGCAAATCATATCGCATAAAGCACATGTACGACGTCGCTATTTGTCACATGATGTGCTTATTTCGATACAAATCGCAAAAACAACGGTAGATAGGAGTGGGGGGAGGCAACGTACACATCTCAACAAAGGCATTCACCACGAGGCGTTTCTTTCCGCCGGCCACGCCATTTGAGTTCGCCATTGTTGCTTACTGAATCGGTATGCTGCTGGCAGGTTGTGGAGGTAATGGGATAGAAAAGGCAATCAATAAGCAAGACTGCAACAAAAAGATGGATAAAGGTTTTGGGGAATAACAAATCAAGATCCAAGAGAGGGACACTGGTGATTCTATTTGTCCAAATCGGAATGACGACAGCGCAAATATAGTCAAAAGGGTTTAGACTTGAAAATATTGTGTTGTGGTTGAGACTTCTCTGCTTGCACACGAATCGGGAATATATCCAAACGGCGTACATCCTACGACTCGTGCACGACTCGACAGGAGTCTGCGCCAAGATATGGTCAAGCATGTCATGTTGAAAAATGCCTGGACAATGTTAAAATTCCCAAAGGCATCCAATCGGACAGCTGCAAAAGCCAATGATAGCTGTAATGCCGAGGACAGTCGATGACTATCACAAACTGTCAAAGACTGTCGACGGATAACTAGGCAATCCGAACAACGGAGGCCCGGTGTGGTCGTGGGGGAGGGGTCGGGGATCAAGCCAAGTAAATCAAGGTTGATCAAGTAGAATATAAAAATATAAAATCGCAATGCACGGCTAAAGTCGTGCTGCTAAGAGCTATCAGATACTGCTTGCAGGGGTTGTCAACGAATGCGTGTCAAGCTCGAATTTCGCAATCGTGGCGTCGATGACGCGGGTCCCACCTCTCCGGTGCCCACCCAACGGGCCCGGATGGAGCAATACAGGACAACGGTTGCGCCATACTTTGCTCGTGTAAAAGAATCCCCGAACAGGAAGTTTAGCATACGGGGACCCGCATAGGTCAAGGCGTGTTGTCTGATAGGCCAGCTTTGATAGCTCTGGCAGTGGTTGCAGTTTGCTGCTAATTGTAGGCCAGCTACCCGATCAAAGCATTGTGCGTAGTTGAGCGACACCTCAAGAAGGATTTGATGTACCAACTATTCCACGGGGAGAAACACTGCTAGACGACGGGTCTGGCCCCAGTGCCCCATGGTAGGAGCTATGATATGTAAGCAGGGTCTCAGGTGGCGGTTGTAAGTTGTGATCGCATGGCCCTATTGTTTTATTTTGAATTTTAACGTGCTATGGCACTATACACCAAACTCGGGGCCTTTATTTTACGCAGTGAATTATTCCCGTAAGTGGTGTATTTCAATGGAATTCGGATATTCTTGCGCTGTTTGAGACTGCTTCTTTATCAAAAGGCTATCTGATATCGGTCTGATAGTATACAAGAATCGTATGTGTCCTGCTTCTTGATGACCTGATCTTCCATAACCTCTGTTTTTATCTTTCCGTCTCTAGTCGCTCCCGTTTTGTTCTCTTGCTCGTCATTCGCCAGTCCTCCTCTCACATGTCTTGCCTTTCCTGCTTCCGAGCCACTCGCAAGCAGCCTGCTCTTACTACGACGCCTGCCACTGTTCAAACACCTGGCCGTACACAACCATACATGCCGACCAAAATGACGACGACACCCCCTCACATCCCCGAGTCTCAGCGTGTGCTGCTGTTGCATGCTCCCAAGCAGCCCTACCACGTGACGCATGACTATGCTGTCCCAACCTTTATTCATGATCGCGAGCTGCTGGTTCAAACGCGGGCTATCAGCTTGAACCCTATCGACTGGAAGGCACCGTAAGTATCCTCGCATAACATTGTGCAGTCATAACCCATGACACTGGATACTAACCTAACAGTGACTTCAACTTTGCTATTCCAGAACTCCCATACATCTCAGGCCGTGAGCTTGCAGGTGATGTTGTTCGTCTGAACACGGGCGCCTCACGACTGCAGCCCGGCGACCGCGTGCTGGCCATTTCCACAGACTACCGTGACTTGAGAAAAGGTGCCTACCAGGAGTACGTTGTCGCATGGGACTTCAACACTGTTCGTCTGCCTCCTCACATCTCATATGAAGCCGGTGCCACAATAGGAGTCGCCTTCGTGGCCGCTATTCTGGCCCTTGGTGTCAACCTTGGTGTCGACTTTACTGAGGTCGAGAACGGCCCAGATCTGCTGCACCTTGTCCGCAAGCTGCCCAACCCTGAGACACTACTACCTGATGACATTCGTGACGAGTGCTTATCAGGTATTTCTGAAACTGAGCGTGCACAGCCTGGCGACTGGATCGCTGTCTGGGGCGCATCATCCACATCTGCACACCTTGCTATCCAGCTGGCACGCATTGCCGGCCTGAAGGTCGCCGCTATTGTCGATAAGGCCAAGCATGGCCTGCGCCTGGTTGGTCACGACTCTGAGGTGTGCCGACCTGACCTTGTCATTGACAGCCACGACCCCGAGCGGGCTGTTTCTATTCTGCGTGCCAACCTTGGTAGCAAGCTCCGTTTCGGCTTCGACACCCGCGGTCGGGAGACCTCTACATGGCTGCTCAAGGCCCTTGCTTGCTCCCCCGACACTGAGTCCGCCAAGGCTACCGCAACTCGCCCGCCATCACCACCTACTACACCTCGCTCTGAGCCTGCAAAGACCCAATTCCAATCCCACCTGGTCGGCCTTACCGGTCTGCCCAAGGGCTCACCACCAGAGGGCGGCGTCTACCACAACGTTCCCATCAAGCTGTTTCACGAGATCCCCGACATTGGTGAGGCTCTCTGCTCATGGCTAGAGCGTCTGCTGGCTGCTGGCAAAATTGTGCCACCAGAGATTGCAGGTGTTGATGAGGGTCTGGGCAGCGTCAACGCCAGCCTGGACCGGATGCGTGCAGGAGAGATTAGCGGTGGCCGCCTAGTTATCCGTCTAGGCGATGAGGCATGAGTGATGAAGATTTCCGCATAAAACTGATTTGATTCAAAATTGTTACGTATAGAGGTTATGGATATACTCTTTGTTTTGTTTGCTTTTCGAATGCTGGATAGCATACGAATTTATTTTAACACATTTTACAATTTTGAAGTAGAGGTGATGTTCTATATATACGATGATCAGAAGCCATATTGCTTAATTCGAATTAAATAATATGATTTCAATAACTCTACTTTTTTTAATACCCATAGTAATTTCACCAGTACGGTCAGTTAATAAGGCAAATCGTTTCTTAGTCTTATGTCATTTCAATCAGATGTGTGGATAATGTACAAAGCAGTGGTGTCTTTATGAAAATTCACAAATCCACTGCATTTCTGCTCTAGTCTAACTGTATTTTACAAGGAATTTACTCGTTCTTCAGGGGCTCCTGAGACAGGACAGCAGGCTGCGTAACATCCGAGACAGATTCGCTATCGGGACCAGACTCAACAGCATCCACGCTGGCGCCAAAGTGGCGGATGACGAGCCAAGCAGGAGCCAGAGCAATAGCCCAGAGAGCAAAGTTGAGGTAGACAGCACCGACCTCAGCGAACAGCGTGATGGAGGTCAGGCCATAGCTGACTGCCTGCCAGGCCGACTCAGTTCCACGGAGAAGGGCGGAGTAGCGGATGATCTCCTGCTCGTCGCTGGCCAGGTTGTGGATGATAAAGTAGAGGAACATGTAGTTCAGCTGGAAGCCAATGGTCAGAAAGACGTAGACAGCAAAGGCGGCGCCGAAGCCAGGGTCATTCCAGTCGTAGGTGGGCTGGGTCTGGCGGAACTTGGTAACGTTGACAGTGATCCAGATCCACCAGGCGCCCTGAAGGACAGTGATGATACCAAAGGCGCTCCGGGCGCGGACGCGCAGGGCAATCGAGTTGCGGTCAATCCAGAACTGTGAAGTTAGCAACTGTAATTAAACATTTAAGATGTCCGAGAATTCCTTCTTTGGGATATTGTAGATGATGTGATGCGACTTACGCCCAAAAGGTTACCGGAGGCGACAGCGACGATGCCAGAGAGGAACGATCCCAGAGCGCGTGAGCGGACACTAAACCACACTAGGTAGCGGAGATGTTAGCATCGGAGAAAATGAATTGCCAAAACGAGTAGTCTTCGGACTCGAGAAATCTATAAAACAAGTCGTGAGGAACGCCGAACTTACAGCTGAGGTATGTGAAGTAGACAGCTTCAGCAAAGACAGCCTGGCCGATGAACAGAACAATCAGGAGGAACTTGGGAGTGAAGAACTGGCGCGTAGTCGCGCGAATTTCCTTCCAAGGGTTCTCGACGATTGACAGATTCACAGCGCGACCATCACGGCGCTGGACCTGCTCGGGCTTGTTGAGGAAAAAGGCAACGAAAGGGCCGGAAGCCTGCAGAGCAATAAAGACGAGGTAGACAGTGTATGAGACCTTGCCGGCCTTGTCATTGTCAGCGTTAAGGCCCAGGTTGATGGCACCGCCAAGAATCTGGCCACCGAGACGGTAGGTTAGCCAGTAGCCCAGGGCCTTGCCGCGGTTCCAGGGCTCAGGATAGGCAATGGCAATGGCAGCTTCGGCCATCCAGAAAACACCGGCCGAGATACCACACAGGGCAGCTCCCAGGAGGACAAGCCACTCCGTGCCGAAGCGGTTGTTGGTGTAGAGGCCAGCAGCAAAGGGAGCATAGCCAATTGTACCAAAGATGAGGGCGCCCTTGATTCCAATGTAGCGCACCAGGGCACTGGAAAAGTAGCACGAGACGACCATGAGACAGAATGTCAGGGCGTTGGCCGCATTGACCAGGTGAGGTGACTGGGAACCGCCGGCACCAAGCGAGTTCATGGCACCCCAGATACCGGGCGCGGCAAAGTTGCACAACCCGAGGATGGTGATGTTGTAAAAGGTCGAGCGGTACCACTTCACGGGGTACTTGGCCTGGTCCTCCTTGGAGGGCGCAGCCGTCTGCGCGCCATGCTTGTTGTCAGACATTGTGCTTGGTACTAATGGGTATCAAGAAGATAATATTAAACAAAAATATCGAGATTGAGAACCAAAGGCCAGTTCAGTCAAGACGCGATGTGATATTGGTAATGCTGACTTGGAGCAACAGAGGTTGAAGCAAGCCACAAAGTCGGGAATAGGGACGGCAATACAAGAAACAAAAAAGAGATCAACAAAAAGAAAGAAAGAGACAGACCCTTTATTCTTTTACATATCCAAGCAAGGCACCTGCAGAGTCAGTTGCACTCAATCGATTGCTCAGTGTTGTCCCAAGTCTTTCCACTTGGCCACGAGTTGTCGAATTGTGCCATCGGTACACGCCGAGCGTGCCATTGTTCCAGAGTCTGGATTCTCCTTTCTACATGGAGTCTTAATTACTCAATCCTATTCTAATCAAAGTATTGCAAGTACCAAAACATTTACTTGACATGCCGGGACGGGGAAGATTCCCTTTCCATATGGACCCTGTTAACAACGCCTGATCATTGCGGTCTCGTCATCGGAAGTATTTATTTTGTCTTTTTTATTTACTTTTACTTTTAGATGTTTCGACGAACTTACTCGCTCTCGTTCTTATCTCATAGTGTGAAGCTCTTAGCAAAGGCTTCGTAACATAGTACTCAAGTTCTGTGTGCCCATCAACCACACTGTAGAGTTCTTCCCGCCCACTGCATTGACTTCAAACTATTGATTCAGTGCCGATATGTATCTTGTCTCTTCGTACCTCTCCCTTTTTTCGGCTCTCCAATATTTCTTCCACTTCTCCAATACAACGCCAACAACACGGCAGTCTTCTAACAGTCTCAGAGCAACCAGATTGCAGTCGCAAAGGAGTCTAACAGCATCCTAACTTCAGTCTAGCAACAGTCTAAACATCTCTGACGTTGACGCAACCAACCCATGTAGAGCACACCACCGCTCGATGTGCCGATCTTTGGGGGAATGTGGATATTCTTTGTATTTACCTACTCTCTCGTGTTTTTTTCTTGGAGTCTAAGGCCTTTTTCCACATTGGATTGCTCCTTCTGTCATTTGTTCTTGCATCAGCTTGGAGAATCTTGCTCGGTTCTGCTATTCAATATCCCAGCGAGGTAAATTTCCAAACAGACGACCACATTGTGAATATCTCAGTTGCAGTAGTGGTCACGCAAGATGCAAGTGCCGGACCATGGCTAACTCAAGCAGAAACCATGATCGAATAGGAGAGAAATTCCAACTGGATCCCTCCCGTGTTGTTCTAATCTCGGTTTCATCTTCGTTATTGTATTCTTTAGATTTATTCTTATGTGAGAACTACCGACTAAGGAATAGAATGCCAGCTCTCGTGCACGTCCTTGAGATCAACAGTCCCTGGCACGTGCAAATACGCCACAATGTCAGATTCTGGGTCCGATTCCTTCTTGGTCCAGCCATTGCCAAAGTACCACGCGAAGCGATTTTGTGGCCCTTTTTGTGTGCCGTCCGTGAGATACGTGTAATCCCAGTCCTCCCAGCGCGGCTCGCGGCGAACTACCGACAAATGTGCCGAGCTGCCGGGCCACATGCCACTGATGAAACCGCCAGGCGTGCCGGCATTGTACCACGAGCTGCACGACTCTGAAAACACCGTCTTGCTGAAAAATGCTGTTGTCCAGGCTTCGAATTCGTCTGCAGCAGACTCTTGCGGCGCAATGGACTTGACGCCCTGGTGGCTGATCTTGCGAAGAATGCGCGATAGGAAGCTCAACTGTGTCTCAACACTCTGGGGTACGGTGCCAGAAGGGCCGGAGCTGTTGGGACCGAGAACGTAGAACAGGTTGGGGAAGCCCGGCGTGGCAGTGCCCAAGTAGGTGTACGGGTGGCCTTTGCTCGCCCAGACGTCTGCCAACTCCTTTCCATTGGCGCGGACGGGGAATGGTGGTGCCTGTGTCTGGTCGGCGCCTGTAGCGCAAATGATAGCGTCCACTTCACGGAGGGTTCCGTCGGCGGTTTCGATGCCGGTCTCCGTAAACCGCTTGATGGGGTTGCGGATGTAGTCGACATTATCCTCGGTGAGGGCTTCGAGGTAGCCCGGGCCCGGTGTCAGACGGCGGCAGTTGGGGGAAAAGTCAGGGATCAGATCTTTGATGAGCTCAGGCTTCTTTTCGATGCGCTTGGTCATAATTTCAATAAAGTGCTCGCGCAGGTGGTCGTTGTCGGGAGAGTCCTTGAAGATGCTTGCAAATCGGCGCCAGTACCGCGCCTCGAGGTCCTTGCGGAAGGCCAAGTAGACAGCAGGGTCCTTCTTGAAACTTTCAATCTGCTCCTGCGAGTAGGGCTGCGCTACTGGCAACCGCTCGTCGCCGGCCCAGGACGATGCAATCCATGTGCGGTTGCGTACGTAGTGGTCGAGATGACTGACAGTCTTCTGCAGATTGGTCACCAGCTGGATACCACTGGCACCGTTTCCAATGACAGCCACGCGCTTTCCGGCCGGGTCAAACGATGGGTCCCAATTTTGGGCATGGCGCAGGTGGCCCTTATAGGTCTCGATTCCGGGGTAGTTAGGCAGCTTCCAGTTGTTAAAGCGGCCGACGGCAGTGATGACGACGTCGAAGACGGCTGTAGTCTCAGCCCCCGTATCGACATCGCTCACGGTGACCGTCCACTCTCCCTTGGCCTGGTCCCATTCGGCACCTGATACCTCCTTGCCGAGCTGTGCTAACTTGTAGACGTCGTACTTGTGGGCAAGCGACTGCCAGTAGTCGCGAATCTCGGCGCCGAATGAAAAGACATCCTTCCACTCGGGGTTGGGATCGAATGTTGACTGGTAGGCATGTGATGGGATGTCGCAGCGGACACCTGGGTATGTGTTGACCAGCCATGTGCCGGAGAGCTCCTTGTTCTTCTCGTAGATAGTGAGCTGGACGCCAGGCACTTTGATCGGCAGCAGGATACCGGCGGTGATACCGGACAGACCGCCGCCAATGACAGCGACACGCAGCGGCCGCGGCTCGTCGATGAAGCGGTCCACCAGCTGGACGGCCGGAGGAGCCACGGCGGGCACGGCTACAGGGTTGTCAACTGAGCCCATATTGAAATGTATATTGGCCAATGAGGTTGCAGAATATTATTCAAGGAAGAGTCCAAGTCTGTAAAGACAGTAATGCTATGCTCAAGTCAACAAACGGTGGACAGTTCAAACAGGTCAAGCTCAAGCTTAAGCACGGCAACTTGAACGGCGACTGTGCGACGCTAAAGCATATATCTGTTGATGCACGCCTTCTATCATGTCTCTTACGTCTAGCTCGTTTACGATCATCATTTGTGCACATGGCGTCGACAGCAACTGTAAGAACTCGTGCTACCACAGCTCTTGTCATTCCACGTAGCTCTTGCATGCCCGGATGACCAGACCAGCGTGCTTCAAGCATGCATCCATCGTTGACGACGTTGGCAGTCTAATTTAGCCATTTGCAGCCAGTACTATTGGAGTACAAGAGCTCCTGCCAAGCGTCTGTATTAGCTCCGGCCAATCTGGAGCAAATAGATAAAGTTGGCCGATTACGAATGGCATCATCGGAGACTGTAAGCACGCCTGTGTGGGTGCAGATAAGGTAGGTTTGGGGTGGGGGGACCTGGGGGCAGGGGTGCGAGCTCGTCAGAATGGCGTCTGTGGCGACAGAGATGTGGAGAGCGACACCGGCCCAGCGTGTTGGTCGTGTAAGTGTCTGAATTAGGCAATTTGCGACTCGGCGAACAAACAGTTTATTGTATTTACGTGATGTTTGATAGGTTATTTTTCGACGTTTGGATTTTGCGGGAGTTTTGTGTGTGAGTGGCTGAGTATTTCTTTTTTCTAGTTAGTTTGTTCGAAAAGTTCGACCAAAATGCATTCAAAATGATATCATGTAAATTGTGTAGTTTGCAATTTAGTTTGAAGACTTTAAATTCAAATGCTAGGAACATTGTTGATGATGATTAAAAAAGTCTCTACAGCTATTGATGTAGCTTTGACTGTATCTATTCCCCTGTAAAATTGCTGTCCAATACACGTGTTGCCCTCGCAAGCCGATGCATAGTCTGTGCCGTGATACTAAGATTTCTCTCGTCTCACACTTTCTTCCCAAAGAAAGCAAGCGTTGACTTGTAGACGCCCCTAGAGCCCTTGGCTATGGCGTGACGACCGTCGTAGATAGGGAATACCACCACTGCAAAGAATGCCACAAACTGCCACGCAATGGCAACAGCCGTCCAAGACGTGAAGAATGTCTTGGAGAAGATGTAGTCTCGGTACAGCGGCATAGGCCACAAAACAAAAGTAACGAGGACAACAAAGATAAAGAAGTACCATGCAATGCGTAGCCACCAGTGGAGCTCCTTCAGGGCCTCAGGGCCCAAGGGGTGCTGCACCTCGTCTAACGGCAGAGGAGCCTTGTGTTTCTGAGGTGAGACAGACTCGGTCACTGGAGACTGACCAAGAGTCTTTTCATCAAGTACTGGTGTGGTAACGCCTGCTTGGGCCACCTGCTTGACCTCCTGGTCACTTTCGCTGTACACACCAGGTGTATCCTCGGAGCTGTCGGAAACCAACTCGTCGTGCTCCTGAATCTCAATGCGAAGGAATTCGCGCCAGTCAAAGTCGTATGGCTTATAGAGAGAAAGAACAATAGAGTATATCAATGGAGAGAAGAATGAGCCGCAAGCACCAAACAGTGCTGGCAGACTACTTCCCGTCGTGGTCAAATTGATCACACCATAGTAGTGATACGCTGTGCTCAACCATATAGCAAGGCCTGTCAAAAAACCAAGGATAGGCGAGACAACAGCGGCCAGCTTTGTCTGCTTCTTCCAGCCCAAAGTGAGACCCAGAGGGATAATGCCGGGGCAGGCAATAATCGGCCTGAAATAGCCAATCCAGGTCATATTGGCACCGCCATAGTTGAGGGCGATAGCGATGCCTGTGATAAAGCAGGCATGGAACACAACAGCTAGGTGGCTAACCTTGACCAGACGCCGATCGGACGCCTTGGGGTTGATGTATGTCTTGTACAGATCAAACGACAGGATACTGGATACTGCAATCATAGAACTGGAAACAGTGCTGGTCAGAGCCATGAACATGAGCACGAAAAAAGCCACAATACCCGAGGGTCCAATCAGGGCTTTGACAGTGTAAGGCATGACGAAGCCGGCATTGATCTCCGCGAGAGTCAGATCGTCAGGATAGGAGGGGAAAATGGGCGTCATATGGATAGCACGGGCTGCAAGACCAATGACAGTACCAAGACCCCATGGGATGCCAAAGATGGCCACTGCGGCGATGTTGTAGCCGGGAACAGTGGCCCTGACTTCCGTTGCAAACGACTTTTGCCAAAAAGCCGTGTCCATGACCACGAGAGCAAGATTTCCAAACTTGAGAATCAGACCCCAGATAATGGCATTTTGCGACTTCATAGTCAGAAGCGAGCCCTCATAGTTGGTGGCAATATAGTTGTCTGCAGCCACGGCTTGGACTTTGTCATAGAGTCCGTGGAGACCGCCGACGGCCTCATGAGTGAGCACCTTGAGCGTAAAGTAGATGATCAACACCAATGCCACTGCGGTGTGCAGGAAGTCGGTGAGGAACGTGGCTTTGAGACCACCGACAGCTGTGTACAGCACAACGCCAAGCGGGATCAGGACCGTGGCGGCCGCAAAGTTCATTCCCGAGATACCAAAGATGAGCTGTGAGCCCGTCAGAATCATGGATGCGCACCCAAACACATTGTTGATCAGGTTCATGACCATAAACACAATGTGGCCAGTCTTTCCGTAACGCATGCGGATGATCTCCAGAGATGTGTGCGCATAGGGCACACGGATCTTGGCCAGCACGCCAAGGGCGGCCATCAATGCAATCTGGAAGCAAAGACCACACGCCCACCACTGTTTTTAGTCAGTATAATATGATCATTTAGCTGTGATATAAGAAGGCTCACATATGGCACGGCTAGACCGTACCGGTAACACATCGCGGCGCAAAAAACAGTCTCGTTAATCCACATCCACGACGAGAAGACGGCCGACGCCGTCAGACCCGTACCCACGGATCGATTGGCAACCATGAACATCTCAGATGTGCTCGAGTCCTCAGAGAGGTAGGTTCTCTGGATCTTAACTGCCAGCAAGATGATGACACAGAAAAGAAACCCGAGGCCAATCAGCAGGCCGTAGCCGGTGCCCTGCGACACGAGCGTCAGGCCGTGTACGCCGATAGTGAGTTCGGACCGGGCGGCCACTGCCTGGGTAGCAGATTTTATTGCGTCCATAGTAGCAATAATCTGGCAATTGATTGAATGTTTAGTAGACTTGGCGTGGTTGATGAGGCTATAATTCAAGCGAGTCAGTCGTCCAAGCTCTGAATATTGCCAAGTGCCCGATTGACGTCGTCAATGTAGTTATTCACAGAACGAAGAAGCTTGGAATTTATTCAGTTGTTTTCTTTATATTCCTTCTTCCCCCTTTTTTTAAGAAAAAAAGGTAAAAACATTACTTTTCCCAATTTATTCGGAATCGTTTACTAATATGACAGAGCTCTATCCCCTGCACTGTTCCTGGTGATCTTGTCGCCATATCTTTAAAATCCTGAGCCGTAAAGCAAGCCACTATTTCTTAAGAGGGACTGCTACGGTGGTTCTGTCAATACATACGGGCCTCTTAGCCTTGAAACTGATAGCGAAAGGTATGTAGCCGGTTGCGTGCTATTCGAGGCCAATCAAAGATTCAATGAGGCACATTTTATGACCAACCACCAGTCATGTTCAAAATCAGAGCCATCCGGGTTTAAGAAGTTCTGGCTGTCTACCCATACAAATTGTATGCATGGTAATAAGGCTGTGGAAGACGGAGATCCGGCAGCCTTTGCTTGTTCCCGAGCGTTGGAACTAGCTGCACTAAGCAAAGTATGAATGATGCGATCAACACAGAAAATAACGACAGACATGCATGAGCTCAGTAGTAGCCAACAACCACACTTTGTGAAGAGAACTGCATAATAGATGGCTCGAAGATGGCTAACTAACGACCGACTTGAGTTTGTCTGTATTTGATTGTTTCTTAATTTAAGAAAGTATATGATCTTAGATAACGTGTGGTTGTGGTGCGATACGATTGTAAATAAAGAGACGTCATACTCTGCGCATACCTTGAATATACTTTGACAGAGTTGTCACGGTTCAAACATCATCATCATGGCCGAGTCTACGTCTCCCGCGCCGGGCGGCACAGTCCCCAAGAAGCAGATGATACTCAATGCCTTTGTCATGAACACACCCGGCCACCAGGCCGCCGGTCTCTGGAACCACCCCTCCAACCGCACAGACGAGTACAATAAGTTGTCCTTCTGGACAGAGCTCGCAAAGTTGCTGGATGATGCCGGCTTCCATGCCATGTTCATTGCCGACACCCTCGGGCCCTATGATGTCTACAAGGGTCCCGGAAACTTCAAGCCTGCGCTGGCTGCAGGTGCTCAGTTCCCCGTCAGCGACCCGCTGTATCTCGTGCCGGCCATGGCCGCTGCAACCAAGAACCTTGTCTTTGGTGTCACTGTCAGTCTGACGTACGATAAGCCATATGCTCTTGCACGCCGCCTGTCAACAGTCGACCACTACAGCGAAGGCCGCCTCGCGTGGAACATTGTGACAAGCTACCTCGACAGCGCAGCCAAGAACCACGGCCTTGACGACCAGATTCCCCACGACGAGCGGTATGCAATTGCCCACGAGTATATTGAGGTTCTGTACAAGCTATGGGAGGGAAGTTTTCGCGACGATGCAGTCATCAAGGACCGCGCTAAGGGTGTCTACATCTCTGACGATGCCGTTCAGAAGATCGATCATGTTGGCAAGTACTTTACCGTACCTGGTCCGCACTTTGTCGAGCCGTCGCCGCAGCGTACGCCCTTCCTTTTCCAGGCCGGCGTTTCTTCGGCAGGCAATGACTTTGGCGGAAAGCACGGCGAGGCAATCTTCATCGGCGGTCAGACTCCGGAGCTGCTGCGCAAGACGACAGAAAACATCCGGCAGGTTGCGGCCAGCCATGGCCGTGACCCAGAGCATGTCAAGGTCATTGCCGGTGTTCATCTGATTGTCGGCGCCGATGACGAGGATGCGAAACTGAAAGAAGCAGATATCAAGAAGTACGCCAACACCGAGGGTGCCCTTGCACTGTTTGGTGGCTGGACGGGCGTCGATCTCAGTGACTTTGACGACGACCAGGACTTCCGTTTCCTCGACAGTAACCCACGCATCCAGTCGATTGTCAACCGGTGGGCGGCGACCGTGCCCGGAACTGAGGGCCAGGTGTGGACAAAACGTGCTATTGTCGAATTCCTGTCGGTGGGTGGTCTCGGTGCTAAGATTGTCGGTGGTCCGCAAAAGGTAGCTGATGAGCTCGAGCACTGGTTTGAGGTGAGCGGCGTCGACGGTTTCAATCTGGCACACGTCACCAACCCGGGCTCGTTTGAGGACATTATCAAGTACTTACTACCCGAGCTGCGTCGCCGCGGCCGGTTCCGTGAAGGCGTCGAGAAAGAGGGTGCTACGGCTCGCGAGGTGTTTATTGGCTCTTCGCGTCTGCCTTCTGACCACCCCGGCAGCAAGTATACCTGGCACGCCGGACAGCCGGCGCCCAACCTGCCTGAGATCAAGCCATAAATAGTCAATAGTAAATAATCAAGCCTTTAAAGAATTCAGATTCCAAGTAGATCTAGCTACAATGCCAATTCTGTCTGTGCCTTTTCGTTGTTCCGCCGCCACATTGCCTTGCGCAGCTCGTGCCCGTCCATAAATGCCCTGAACCACCGCTGCTCAAAGGGTGGCAGTGGCCGCCCAATTCCCTCTCCATCACCAGACAGTTTGCGTAGCGTCTCAAAGTACTCCTCAAAGTCGGGGTGGATGACTGTAAACGAGGGTCCATCGCTGCGAGCCGCAATGCGCTCGACATCCCACTGTTTCATAATTTCTAGTGACGGAGCCTCCGCCCGGCCAGACAGTATACGGGCTGCGTAGACCGCCTGCCACTCAAAGATCTTGAAAGTTAGGCCGGCACCCACAGCACCAACAAATAGCAGAGTAGGATCATCCTGCCACACTACATGCTGGTAGAGACCATTCACACGGTTGTTTCGGATGGTAACTTTGGGTAGGAATGGTACGGTCCATGAGTAGCCAGTACCGAAGATCAAAGCATCGACGCCCTCGACTACAGAGCCGTCGATAAAGTGGACATCACCCGTCTCAGGATCAACACGAGAAATCGACACTTTCTTCGTAATGCCTGGGTGGTCAAAGGCAACGTCGCCAAAAAATGTGTTGGCAGTATGGCCCAGGACGACGGCATGGACTTGGCCCTTGGCTGTGCCGACAAGGTCGACGGCAATATCGGCTGCTGACACAGATGCGCCGACGACAACGACATTCTGGCCGGTAAACCCGTCCCGTCCGCGGAACTGCTTACTATGCAGGACCCGACCTGGTCCCTTTGCTTCGTACTCGGCCAGACCCTCGATGGCAGGCACATAAGGCACCGAGTAGTGACCTGATGCCACCACGACGGCGTCAAATGTCTCGGACCACCACTCGTCTCCATCAGGGCCAGGTCGCCGCAGCGTCAGCTTCCATTCGTCGCCAATCTTCTCAGCCAATTCGACAGTCGTTTTGTAGGAAAACACATCCTTGTACTCGGGCTTCTCCAGGAAGCCTGTTACGTAGCTGCGTAGTGCCGTCCAAGGACGAAAGGGTGTGTCCATGCCGTGTCTCTCAATCGACCATGCGCTGGGCTCGGCCTCAATCGGCTCCTGGCTGAACGACATGGCCACAACGTCGACATTAGTTTCCAGGTATGGGTATATAGAGGACTCAGAAAAGCGCGGCTGGTCTGTAGGCGGTGTTATTGCCGGAAGCTGGGCCGGAATGGCCAGAGGAGGGTCGCCAATACGTTTTGCGAGGGCCTCTAGATTTGTGAGATGCGGTGGTGGCATCGAATCACCGATCCTGTCTGTCAGTCTCATCTTTCTAATCGTGTTTTACTAGCCATTATCAAGTCATCTGAACTCACCAGCAACCGCCGGGCCCTTCACGACGCTCAAACCCCCGAATCACATCAAACGTCTGCTCCTTGCTTAAGGCTTCGACAGCAATGGCTCCCGAGGGCCCTGCGCCAATGACTGCCACTCGCTTTATTGGTGACATTGTTGTGCTTGGAGTAAATGGTTGCGGGACTAGTTCAAGAGAGCTATCCAACGGTCTTTATATTTTTGTTCTAAATTCTTATCTCATTGTCTACCCGTCTGGTCCCTGAGAGTCATGCGGGGATGGCGTCATTTGGGCAAAGGATTAAGCCGGTATCCACTGAACAAAAGGGAATCACAGCGCCCAGACTGTTGATTAGCAGCGCATTTGCCAGTAGCCGTTTAGCTTGGGCTTCTCGTTTAGACCTTTTCGCCGTGCGTCTCTTCGTCGTCCTACACACCCAAATAATGATTTCATATCGTTCGGGTTCCGAGCCTAAAATTGCATCCTTCGGATCCCAAGACACCCCCTCCTAACGGCGTGAACCCGCTCGTCCGCCGACTGTAGCCGCAGGCAAAACGGCGTGGAAGACGGCGTCTTTTCTGACGGGGATTGCCAAGAGCGCACTGCCCCGTAGAAGAGTAGGTAGGCTATTTGGGCTTGAAAGAACACAATCCAGAAAGGTCGCGATGCTCGCCACAAATCGATGGCGTTCGCAGCCGCGTCGCATCTTACGTGCTGACAGACATGGCTTAGACGCCACAGGCGACGAAATTGATAGGCAGCAACCGGTTCGACGAATGCCATCACGCAGTCTACCCCGCCCTGTCAAGATGTGCACATCTACACGAATAGTGAGGCCGTTCTAAATAAAGTGTAAAATCTCACGGCAAAAAAACGCCTTATCGCCTACTTTCGTCGTATCTGTTGTCTCTCCTCATTGCCGCCTATGATGTCCTATGTAAACGTGCGAACCTGTCAGTTCTGGACATAAAAGAGTATTCGAGGTCGGGTTATGAGAAGGGATTGCACTTGTGAACAGTAGTATTAGAAATAAACCAAGACATTCCGGAATGACATACTTCAATAGGATACGACATGCACTTAGTCGGCCGCGCAATCTTCTGCGCCGCGTATGGGGCCACATACGAACGGTAACATTTCAAAAAAAGAGAGATGCTGTTGTAAATAATCCAACATTTGTTTACACGCCGCTGCACGATCCCAAGACTGAGGTCCGCCTTATCACACTTCTTCCGGGTCTCATTGGAGACCCCGTCAAGGTTGTATTGTGGCATACCGAGCTTGCCCAACCACCCGTCGAGGTAGACAAATCCCGGGCCACAATCAAAGAAGTCCGTGCAGCTCTGTCGCCGGACTGGATTGCGGTGGAAAATTCAGAGGGTCGGCTTCTTTTTGTCAACGAAGAAATCGAGGAGACTTCTTGGTCACACCCTAATCCAGAGTTTGACCAAAGCAAGGTCAAACAGCGGGCACAGCTCCCGCCGCCGGGATTCACACCAAACTTTGAGGCTCTTTCTTATGTTTGGGGCACACCCGACAACCCGGCGTCGATTGATGTAGCCTATTCGGTATCCGGCGCTCCATCGGCAAATGATGACCTGGCTCTTCATGATTGGAAGAAGATGTCGGTCGGAAAAAACCTGTTCGATGCACTGCGCCATGTGAGACTCCCTGGTCAGTCTCGAGTCTTGTGGGTTGATGCCTTATGTATCAACCAGTCCGATGCTGTGGAAAAGTCAGACCAGATTATAAGAATGGCAGACATTTACAACCTGGCGTTCCGTGTTCTGAGCTGGCTAGGCCCAGAGACCGCGGGAGACAATAGCGGTCTCGCACTGTCGACTCTCACCTACATTGGGCAGCAGATCGAGGCCATCGGCAATGGCGGCATCTTTCAGGCACCCGGTGCACAAGAGCTCAAATGGTACAGTCCGCATGCAGTGTTTCCGTACGGTGCAACTGTATGGGCAGCCATTCAAGCGTTGCTGTCGAGGTCTTACTTTGAACGAGTTTGGATCTTGCAAGAAGTTGCCGGCGCCAACGACAAGGCCATGGCCATCTGCGGCGGCAACTCTATTTCATGGACTCGGCTCAAAAATGCCCTCCTCATTTTGCCCAACAACAACACGACCCCGCCTGCGGTGCGTGAGCTCGCGGAGGGCCTGATTCACCTGGCTATCCGGTCTGAGATCGTGCCCATTCCCGACCTCTTTGCCATGAGCAGAATGCGGAAATGCACCGACCCTCGCGACAAGGTGTACGGTGTGCTGGGCATGGCACCGCGCAAATTCAGTCTCGCAATGCGGCCGCACTACTCCAAGAGCATCGAAACTATTTATGCCAATGCGGTCATAACATATGCAAAGATGGAGCACTCGCTGGTGCTGGTGCAGCTATGTCAGATAAGCCAGCGCGGCCCTCTGTCTGAGCATCTTCCATCTTGGATCCCAGACTTCTCCATGCCCGAGCAGTCAATCGCTCTGGGATCTTATATGCACGTGTCAGGCCATTCAAGGGCGCACTTTGAGTTTAGCGACGACTGCAAGACCCTGAAATTCGCAGGCAAGAGAGTGGCAATCGTAAAGTCAGTCCATGGCACTGTCACGCCCAATGCTGATGCCCAGACGGCCATTGACACGGTCCGGGCTTGGATGCCTCTGGATATCTTGACAGCAGACTATGTCACAGGTGGCAGTCTACTTGATGCGTTTCTCCTGATGCTGCGGTGCAGCTATATTGACGACGTATGGCCGAACCTTCATGAGGTCACGCTGGCCAAGTGGCGGGAATACTTTATCAAGTATATCCACGGTAATGCGGAGATGGACGAGTCGCATATAGGCCAGTTTTACACAACTGCCGCTTTTATCAAGAACCGCTTGTATGTGACGACAAAGGAAGGCCATATTGGACTTGTGCCCCTCGGTACAGAGCCAGGTATGTATTGCGCATCCGACTGTTGTATTGTTTGAACCGAAGCTAACTGACAGGCGACATCATGACCTCCGTCTTGGGATGCTCTTCTTTTGTTATTTTACGCCCGGCGGGGAATGGGGGCTCGTTCCAGATTGTTGGTCAAGGCTATCTTCAGGGGCTCGTAGACGGCTCGGGTCTACTGGGCCCCCTGCCCGAAGGCTGGTCGATGAACATCACATTCAAAGACTCGGGGCAGCTTAGGCGCTCGTATGTCAATCCAGGCTTGGGCCAGGATACAATGGACGATCCCCGTCTTGGGCCATTGTCCCCAATGTGGAAAGCGGTCGGCGCAGTCGATGCGGATGCAGACCCGGATGCCATCTCATACGTCAATGCTGAAACAGGTGAGACATGTATTGGTGATCCCCGGTTAGAACCCGAGTCACTGCACCAGCATGGTATCAACGTAGAGAACTTCACGATCATTTAATACAAGAGACTTTTGGAATAATATATTGAATGCAACGCTATCAAACAAAGTGGTATCTAAAAACAAGACTATTCAATGCGATCGTCAACAATGAGGTGCACGCTGTGGCGCATGTCGCCCTTCCACACCTTGGACGGCACGTTGGACTCAGCCACGACCTTGCGCAGAGTAGTAATCATGCCCGTGGGTCCACTGGCGACAACAGCCGTAGGCCCGGTAATGGTGTCGGCAGTAAACGCAGACACGAGGGCTGGGAGATCAGGCCGGCCACCTGATGTCATGCTGTGCGTCAAGACTTCAGCAACGGAGGCGGGAGGGGAAGCGGAAGCGCAAGCGGAATCCGGCCGATCAGCGGTGGCCTTTTCTTCGGCACCGGAGCTCGAAGAGTCACCAGCAGCTGCAGGTGACACAAACATCTGAGATGCGGCGTCGGGTGTCTCATCAGTGACGTAAATGTCAATCTGGATATGGTGAACGCTGTCGCGCAGACGCTGAAGCTCCGCAGCAATCCACGAAAGGGCCGACTGCCGGCGGATGGCCCAGATAAGGCGCAGCTTGCGCTGGCTCTTGCCCGAGCGGGGAACGGGTGATCTAGCCAGGCGCAGCAGAACGGGGAGGACAAAAGTGATGCCAGTACCACCCGCAACACAAATGATGTTTGTGTCATCGGCGATCTCGTTCATGTAGCCCTGGCCGTAAGGGCCGGTGAGAATGACTGGAGTTGACGCGGCAGAGGCAGCAGCAGAAGCAACAACAGACGAATCAGGCGAGGTGCTGTTGTCTGCCTTCTCGGTGGTTTGCTGCTCGGTGACAGCCAGCTGGACCTTGTTGGCCACGAGCTGGGCAATCTTCTTGGTCTCACCGCCCTTGGCGCGGAAGACGTAGGAATGGGGCACGAGGAGCGTGCGTCTCTCGCGCGAAGTGAATTCGTCAGTCACGACCTGCTTCATGTCGTACTCGGGGTCGTTGAGAGGTGTTAGCGGATGCGACTGCCAGATGCTGCCCTCGGTAAAGGTGAGGTAGTAGTGCTTGCCGATCTCAAAGGGCATGGGCTCGGGCTGGTGGAAGTCGAGCCGGACAATGTCGCCATCGGCCGGGTCCTCGAAAATGGACACGTGCGCGGGGGTGGGTGCAAAGAAGGCGCCCTGCTTGCCGGGGCACTGGCCGCTGCTATGCATGATGAAACTGCGGACCAGCCGCAGGCCGCGATCAATACCCCATAGACCGATACTGGGAATGAGGAAGCAGGCCAGCTGCATCCAGTGGCCAATGGCGGCGCCAATGTAGACCATAGCGAGGATGTAGTGTGCCTTGCGGAAGGTTTCGTAGCCGCCGAGGCGGTTGTAGACAAGCGGAAAGGTGAGCACAAGCAGCAGCAGCAGCAGAATAAAAGCGACAAAGCCCCAGATGATGTATTTCTGTGCGACAAAGGCGGCCCAGACGGTCGGCTGCGGCTGGTAGTAACGCGCCTCGACAAGGCACCAGCCCATGGTGTGGAGGATGGACTGAATGACAATGACATAGCCAACCCAGCGGTGCAGGAACAGGAACGACTGGTACGGCACGCCTGTCAGGGTCGACAGCAGGGACTCGCGTGCGCCCAGCATGATGGAAAGTGGGGTCAGTGCATAAGCGAGAACGCCGAGGCGGTCCGCCCAGGGGCCGACGCTAGAGCGGTGGTTGTAGAGGCCGGGCGACGCCTTGACGGGCGTGATCCAGGTGTTGTAGGTGATGCCGACAAACGACCAGATGCTGAGGTAGCCGACAAGCATGGCCAGGACGACCAGCTGCAGGCGGGTGGTGTGGCCGAAAATAGCCGTCATCGGCCGGGATGCAGTTTCCGGCAAAAGGAAACGCCGAGACACGGCAGAGATGGTGTTGTGGAGACGGGATGCAAAGGATGGTGGCTGCTTCTGGGATGGAGCTGTGCGTGACACAGGGCTGCCCTCGAGCCACGTCTTGAGCCGCCACGAGCCACACGACAATAAGATGGCCGCCAACGTGAGCCAAAAGATGCCCGTGTACAGCATGCCACGGTCATGGGCGCTGTAGACGACATCGAGGTACTCGCACGAGCCGGCATCGTTGGTGCACGGGATCACGCGGTCAGCATAGCCCCAGTGGTGCTCCAGCGTGTCGGCATCCGTGTAGTCCTGGATGTGTCTCTGTGTTATGGAAGAGAGCGACATATTGGCGTGTGTGTTGATCCTTGATGTTGGATCTAGCCGTTCAAGAAAGACAAACAAAGACAAAGAAAGGATGATCAGAAGAGAGATGCATTGATATATATGTTGTCTGTATGGCTGTCTTCAGCCTGTTTGGATTCGAAACAGCGCCCCGGGCTCCAATAGAATTCCGGCCAATTCCCCAGCATATCTGTCATCCGCCTCGAAACACACACTATCGTGACTCCATGACAAGACGCGGCGATGCCACAGAGAATGTTTGAGCACATTTCTTGCGCATACAATGACATTTAGGGCGGAGCTTACCTGCTTGAGGCGACTTTAGCATGCCATTTGCGAAGGTTTCTGGAGCAAAAGTGGACAGGACAAGAGTTTTGTATGGAGATTTTCTGGCTTGGCCGTCTTGGCAGACAGAGAAGCCGTGCCATCGACGAATGACCGTTGATAATACGTGCTCAATCCCCATGTTGAAGTGGATATTTACCAAAGCACGTACTTATGTGTTTGTCCGGTATGCAGTCTAAAGAGTTTTGCTAACAGAGTATTTTATAAGCGGGCTCATGTAATCAATACTGTTAAATGCATATTCGGGGCAAGAGCGTGTGTTTCTCCTCAAATTTGAGAAGGCCGTTCTACGAATGATAAAGATATATAGAATATCTCTTATTCGTACTTTTTATTCGTTATTTTTTACGCTGACCTGCTCTCTAGTTTTGTTTGGGTTTTGCCTGTCTTTATGATGGTTTCTGTGGTAGAATATAGTTTCAAATGATTTGTAGACAAAAATAAAACAAACTTAAACCAAAATCTTCCCTGTTTACAAAAAAAAAACTACAAAAAAAACATCTTGCTTGATACGAATTGAATCAAACACAACTTTCTAAAGTGTACAACACATCAAAGCCAAGACGCGCAAACCATATGTCACCAGCTGTCATCCGTCGACATCCAAGACAAACCCGTTACACGACGTCCCGGGTCGCACAGCACGACTCGGTTCTTTTGTATCACACCCCGGAAATTCGTAGTCCAGCTTGTTGTCTATTCTTGCAATATATAATAGTCCGCAAGTCTCTCTTTGGTCACGATGTCCCATAGACTACAGGCTGACTAGCAGACTCGACCCGTCATGCCTCGCATTTGCTCCGTAATGCAGCTGATATTGATTGATTGGAGTATCGATAGCCTGACAAGTCCACATTTAGCCGGCGAATCGCTCAACTGGCTCGAAGCTGGTTGACCAGTACTAAACACGTGCTCGCTGCATACCAGCTGTGGTCGGCCGTTCTTTTATTGATTGTTCAACAAAATCCAGCATCGTCTTTACCGAGAGAATGGACAAATGTCTAGATCTATAAATATGTTTAATTTTTGATAGTGGTAGATATTTGAATGTTAGAAGCCGCTTTGACCTCGACGCAGAGATTATCGGCACGCAGCTCAGAGCCATTCGCAGTGTGACGATCTTGTTGCAGAGCGGCAGTGAACAATAGCCTAGACTATAATATGCATCATTGCACATCAGGAAACATGGCAAGCAGGCAATCAGATACAAAGAGGAATGTAAACAAAACCCAAAGCAAAAGTGAAAGAACGACACAGCCGATGCAAGCGAGACTGGCGCACATTTCCCCGACAGGAATCGTGGACTCCAGAAGCCGATCTACTTATTATTGCTGGGGTACCGGCTGCAAGGCATCTCTCCCCAACCGTTCTGTCTTTTAACAAACAAAGTGTTTCATCCAGTCTTCTTTTCCCCTCTAGTCCGTGCCTGACTTCTTTGATTCTGTCGGGCTTTAGTCCTGTCCGTCTGCACGTCTCGCTTAGATCCACAAACGAGGCACCACTGAGATAAGACATTGAAAGATAATCAGCGGAAAACAGAATAACCCATGACAATGCAGGCAACATCTGAGAAAATCCAGGCACCATCCAGGGCACTTCATGCACTTTTCACAGCTAGTGCGGGGGGTGGTGTCGGGAAACGGCTAGGTTCGATCCTCAGATGGTAAAATCGAAGCATTTTAAGCACTTCTTGGGCACGCTTGGTAGTGTGAAGGGATTCATCCGGTGTTCTGGAAGCTTTTCATTGGACGTTTGGTCACATCAACGACGTGGGTGGTGCCAATCATCCGTCTAATAGTCTAGCAGCAGACGCGTCAAGCAGCGCCGGTCTGCCGTCGAAGCCCACCGAGCGCACGTGTAGCCCGGTCCGTTGGCGCCCACGTGTGGTTAAGACGCTGTCAGATTTGTTCACGGCTGCTAGAGAGCTGCTGGAGAGCTGTTATGATGGGGCTTGCGGTAGCTGTTTGGGGACTAGCCGACAACTAACACGCTTTTTCCACTCTAGGATGACTTTAATACTTTTGATCTTTGATTATCCTGATGACTCTGAATATTGCTATTATTTTGATTGAATTGTAGTTTTACTATTCTACATAATAAAACCAGAGTACAGAGTACAGTAGTATGTAGGCCATGTACGATAATGCCCTGGGTATACTCTAATAATACCTCGAGAAAGTCGACAATAGTCAACAAACAAATGTAATAATGGTCGTGAAGATCACTGCTACATTAAAAAAGCTATATAATGCCATCAAGGTCGCACCGTTTAGTTTTAAAAAGACTGCTTTAATCAAGCAACTCGTCTTTCGTTCGTTACAACCGTCAAAATGGCCATCAAGAACTCTCTCCTTGTTGCCAGCTCGCTGATGTAAGTCTAGATGTTTCTACATCTTCTCAACGAATCAAAGAGAAGGTACTGACCAGCAGTGCTGCTGCCTCTGCCTCGCCTGTGCGCCGCACTACCTGCGACACTGTCGACACCGGCTACCAGTGCCAGACTGATATCTCTCACTTCTGGGGCCAATACTCGCCGTACTTTGCCGTCGAGTCTGAGATCAAGGATGAGGTACCCTCCAACTGCGAGGTGACCTTTGTGCAGTCGCTGATGCGCCATGGTGCCCGGTTCCCTACCACTAAAAAGACGACCAAGTACGCCGCCATGATCAGCCAGATCAAGGCTGGTGTCAGCTCCTCCGCCTTCACTGGTGACTACGCCTTCCTGGCCAACTACACTTACACTCTGGGTGCCAACGACCTCACCACCTTTGGTGCCCAGGAGTCGTACAACGCCGGCGAGAAGTTTTACAAGCGCTACCAGACACTGGCCGACAAGGTCGCTCCCTTTGTCCGCTCGTCGGACGAGGAGCGTGTTGTCTTCACTGCCAAGAACTGGACAGCCGGCTTCCAGGCCGCCAAGTCTGCCAGCGATACTCTGCCCATTGTTCTGGTGAGCGAGGCCGACGGCTTCAACAACACCATCGACGCCTCGACGTGCCCCGTCTTTGAGGACTCGACCACTGGTGACGATGCCCAGGCTGCCTGGGCCTCCGTCTTCGTGCCTGCCATCCGCACGCGCCTTAACAACGCCCTGCCCGGCGCTAACCTGACTACCGATCAGGTCATCTACTTCATGGACATGTGCCCCATGCAGACCGTGGCTACCCCCACTGGCACCATCTCCGACTTCTGCAAGCTCTTCACCCTCGACGAGTGGCAGAGCTACGACTACTACGAGACCCTCGGCAAGTACTATAGCGACGGCTTTGGCAATGAGCTCGGCGCCGCCCAGGGTGTTGGCTTCGTCAACGAGTTCCTGTCGCGCCTGACGGGCTCGCTGTCGTACGTCATCAACGACCACACCACCGTCAACCACACTATGGACGACGACAACAACGCCACCTTCCCTGTCGGCACTGACTACCAGTTCTTTGCCGACTTCTCGCACGACGACCCCATGGTTAGCATCTTCTCTGCCTTTGGCTTCTACAACCAGACCGCCACCCTGTCGACGAGCGAGCGCGCCCCTGCCAATGAGACTGGCGGCTTCTCGTCTGCCTGGGCCGTCCCCTTTGCTGGCCGTGCCTACCTTGAGAAGCAGACCTGCAAGCCCACCAAGGGCTGTGCTGCGAAGACCGAGTACATCCGTGCCATTGTCAATGACCGCGTTATTCCCCTGCAGAACTGCGGCGCCGACAGCCTCGGCCGCTGCGAGGTCAAGTCGTTTATCAAGAGCATGACTCTGGCCCAGTCGGGCGCCAACTGGGACCAGTGCTACGCTTAATCTCCGACGCTGTCCCTTTGACAGAGTCCACATCGTAGTCTCCGGAAGTTGTAAGTGCCAGCATACGAACAAAACTGGTGTAGGATAGACGTAATTCTTAATTTCTGTACATAGTCCAAAATAATTCATATACTCCACACTTAATGATTTGATTATCATCAATGTAAATGTCAAGTAACGGCAATACAACCCCAGATCTTAGCGACAGCGACCATACACGGCATTGCAATCAGATGCAATCAAATACAGAACACTGTACTGATGCCAAGAACCAAGCGATACAAGCAACTCTAAGCAGCGCACTAAAAAGGTTGGCAGTGCCAAGAGCGCAATACGATCAAGTACCACCACCGAAACAATACAAGGGAAATAAAGTCAAAGCACATTGACAATGCATCTACGAGGCTCGGACTTTAATCACAAGATGTACAAATATAAAGGAAAAACATCGCTAAGATCGGCGTCAGAATATACAGGTACTTTATTATGATTATTATTTACACATTATGGGTGTCCTAGCTAGGTTATTCGACATGCTGCAGGTCAACAGTGTCCCTGCATCCAACCCCTATTCCAGTCCACTAATACCGACTATCCTCCACTGCTATGGAGAAACAGCGCCATTTTGGTCTTTTGTTTTGAAGCTATTCAGAGTTTTAATCTGTGGTGAGACTTCAGGAGCCTAGTACTGGGGAGCGTAGATCAGAGAAATCTGGTCCATCTCGTCGCCGTCCTGGCCCATGAAGCCGACAATCTGCCAGCCGGTAGGGGCAGTAAAGGTCGTGCAGTCGCTGGTCGAGGTGCCGGCAGTCAGAGTGCGGCCCGTGCTTGTGGTGGCCAGGACGTAGAAGTTGCGCGTGTGGCTGCTGTACAGACCCGTGCAGAACTTGGCGCTGGTCCAGTACTCGCCGGTGGCAAGCGTCAGGGTGGCCTCGTTGCCGCCAGTGCCGCCGTGGGTCAGCGAGGTGCCGGTGGACAGAACGACACCGACCGAGTCCAGGCGCTTGTTGCCGCGGAAGACGAGCTTGGAGACAACGGGCTTCTCGGGCAGCGAGGCCAGGTCGCTGAACCAGTCGCCGTGGGGACCGCCCGAGTAGTTGGACTGGCTGAAAAGGCCCTCGTTGATCCACTCGTACTGGACGGTGATGGGGTTGTGGTCGGTCACGACGCTGCCGTCGGACTGGAGGAACTTGGACGACTCGTAGTTGAAGTAGGTGGCGTTGAGCGAGAAGATACGGTTGCCACGGTAGAAGACCTTGTCGACGGTCTCACAGGTGTTGATCAGCGATGGGTTGTCGCAGATGGTCTCGGTGGTGGGCACAACGCCGGCGCGCTCGAGCTGGACAAAGGCATCGGTCAGGCCGTTCTGGCTGGTGAACAGGGCGATGTTGTCGGCGGTACGGGTGTAACGCGAGTTGGTGTCGCCCATGACAATGACGGCGTTGCCAGTAGACCAGGTGTCGATGTAGTCGGCGACCTGCTGGACGTTGGAGGTACGGGCGGCCTCGTCGGCGTCGGTGGTACCGGCATCGGTGTGCAGGTTGTAGACGTCGACGTGGACACCGTCGGCGACCATCATACGCATGAAAGTGAAGCCCTTGGGGGTCAGGCAGTCGTAGTCGGAGTCGTTGGAGCAGTCATCCCAGCCGACACGGGTGAAGTCGACCCAGTCAAAGTTGGCGAGGGTGTTCAGGCCCGAGCCGATAGCAGCACCACCGGAGGTAGCCGTGCGGTAGGTGTGGTTGTCGGTCGAGTAGATGTACGCGTGGTAGTTGAAGTCCTAAATTGTTAGTATTCCTCTAGAAAAAGAAAAAAAGAAAACAAGGAAAGTGCTGACCTCCTGGACGTTAATGATATCATAGCCGTACTTGGCAAAGTTCGAGCCGATGAGCTCCGAGTTGGTGGTCTTGTCACCACTCTCGTCGTTGCTCTGCAGGACGGAGGGCAGACCAGCAACGTTCATGGTCAGGGTATCAAAGGTGCCCGAGGTGGCGCTGACGGCGCGAGCCGCCATGAGGGCAGCAGCTGCGGTGTAGGACTTCATCTTGATGGCTGGGGGTTGAGGCTCTGAAGCAGTGAGGGATTGACTGTTGCCGTTGAGGATGGAGATCACAAGGCTGCAAAAGTCAAGAGAGGTGCGAGGGATGATCTCATTATATACTCGTTACAGTTCGAGCTTGGGGGCCAAGAGAAGATCAGGGCACACGTGGGGACATGCCGAGACATCGCGATAGTAAAAAAAAAAACATTTGATATCACGAATACTAAGACAACAAATGGATAGCAACTCTCCGCAAGGCTAAAAAGTAGAAAGTGGCAGTGGTGACGACGGCATGGGAAATGATCAGCAGTTTAGACGGCGGAATAATACTAGTTTGTCTTTCACATGCCCAGCGATGCAAGGGACCAAGATGGAAAAAGAGAAGGGACGATGGCACACGAGGAGATTGGGATGCAGTGTGAACCGGCGACTCCTCCGAAGCGGGCGACCGAGTCGCATTGCAGCGTCGACCAGGCATGGCTTAGACAGAATCGAGCATAGCTCGTCGAGACGATTGCGACTCTAGAGAGGAGAATCTCTACAGAATCTCAGGTGCCGGAGAATCTTTTGGCTGTTTTGACAGTCTTTGCATATCTCTATTCAATAGAAGCAGAGCATTGCCACAGCGTCAGGAGTTTTGTCCGGCAAAGCACGGGGTACTGTGAACTATCACTCTGAGCCCAAGTGTAATTACGATTATATGCATTTCCTGGGGATCTCTGGGCGCCTCCAAGCATCCAGGGCAGCTCTGGGCAGTTAATGGTACAAAAACAGGGCCCACGTGCGGGAGGATTTCGCGATGGCTCGACTGCCAAGACGTGCCATCCACCCAAACTAGAAATGCCAAGGCTTTATGCATCGGGGCGTCGACAGCTTCAGGACAAGTTCAGACAAGAAAAGGGGGAAATACATCAAAGCAGAATAGGTCATATCAGGTCTGGTATCAAATTTAAAGGGACTGTCTAAATTGCCACCCTACTTTTTCTGGGCTGCCACCCCGGGCCCCATTATTAAACGGATCTGGTTTATGTAAGCCAGAAAGTGACTTCTTCTACAGTAAGGGTACAAGCAAAATAAGGGGTACCTGTACGGCTTATACTAGAGTAACGGTGAATTAGTACGCATCTACTACATCTACCACTACACATTAAATATTATATATGCCACCATACATCATGTTTACATCGACCTTTTCATCCACATATACACCAAAAACAACACCAAAAATAGCTTCAAACACCACCGCCGACGGCACCATCGACGGCACACCTCCTTCATACAGGCTACTACCGCAATGCGTCACTTACCAATTTCTTAAAGAAGCAGCAAAGGCAGCGCAGGCGTAATTTCTAAATTCATTACATTTGGTTTTGCCGTACAGGTACCCCTCATTTTGCTTGTACCCTTACTGTAGAAGAAGTCACTTTTTGGCTTACATAAATTCCGACCCGTTAATAGTGGAGCCCGGGGTGGCAGCTTAGAAAAAGTAGGGTGGCAATTTAGACAGTCCCAATTTAAAAGCGATCAAAGTGTCATTATCAAAGTTGTCGAAAGTCCAAGACCTTACATAGTATAGTTAAAAGCGACAGACCACGACCGGAAGTGTGGCTGTCGACGTAATGCACTTGATTGAATGGCACCGTTGACGGAGATTCGGAGCCAACGGTGAGGACGATTTAGTTTGTATACCTTGCGGATTATCCGTACTCTTTCCGGTAATTCCCAGACTTCATCCATATTTCTGCAGAATTACGGTCTGCAACGACCACACGTGCCGGCACGACAGGTTTCTGACTGCAGTTCACGATGTTTGAAAAAAGCTTTCCATGACGGTGTCATAGCTTGGCGGCAGTTTTCGATATATACAAAGCGGTCTTCCGCCAGTCTCTGAATTTTGTCCATGGGAGGAGGATATGTGATCGTCGTGGCCAGAACAGTCCATAGGTGCTTCGATGCAACAGCTGCAATACGGTAAACGATGCACATCATATGCAGGCACCTTACCTAGTCTGTAATATCACGATATTCTGATATCTCCATAACTCGATACCTCGATAAGTTGATAGCCTAGTGCAATGACCGGCCAACTACGGGGAATGCTCGCCCTCACAAGGCCGGCCGTCCTCCGAGATAAGATGATAAGCATCATGCTGATCCTGGCACAAGTCAAATAACTCTAAAATTTCATATCACATTTATGACTGGCTAACTTTTCAAGGACTGTGCTTTAAGATGTCGGTCCTCAGTCTCATTTATCATCGAAAAAAATGCCGAGGCAGATGTCGGTAGGGCCATTATCTGCCCAAAGCGAGCTGGTGTCAAAGAAAGCTATGACCTCGAGTATCTTAAAACTGTGAACATACCTCAAGTTAGGCCATTCTTCTTACCAGTCTTCTATATCACGCAAAATCACAGTGGCAAAAGCTGTTGGTCCTAATAAGGCCATGATCAAAAAGACGGTCTTCGAAATGATTAGTCATCGAACATTGGCGCATCACATGCAACTTTACTATTGCCCTTCTCGTCAGTGGATAGAATTCTTTCAAATCATTAAAGAGCTTGTAATCTCCTCTGGATATATTATTAAAGGGCAGGCAAAGCTATGATATGAAAATCCAGAAATCTTGAACTGCTACAGCCTTGCTGTTTTCATGTAAGCCAATGGGTCCACTTTTACCAAGTGCCTAACACAAGGCTGAACCTCGTGATGCCAGAGTCTACTCCAAGAGTCTTTTCAAAGACGTACTTTATGCTCTGCCACCCGCTACTAGAGCTGTATTATGCTAAAGTCACATTACTCACGTCATATACTTCAAGTTACCGAAAACTAGTATCTAGTTAAAAGTCTACTCTGACTAGGTCTATTTAAAGCCCGCTGCCTCACCGTATGCTGCTTTTGATTTTGTTCTACCACGCATACACAATCCCAAAAAGAGTACACAATCCCAAAAAGAGTACACAATCCCAAAAAGAGTCGACCAAACGCAATCACACAATAATAATCACCCCATCCAGACTCATAATGAATAGCACCGGAAGCAATCTCGGCGGGGATCTCCCGACCCCGGAGAACGACATGATGGTCATTGATACCAACCCATCCAGGTAAGTCACATATCCGCTGAACATATCTGATATAGCCAACAGGAGAGTAGGTCCACTAACACCCCTTCAGTAATGCCTCAGTCAAAACTAAGCGTCGGAAAATCGACTTCGGTTCTAAAACACTGATCGCGAGACCCATTCAGCAGGTAGTTGATGAAGAGAGAGTTAGACGTGCGGACGATCTTGAAGCCGCTTCCGCAAACGCGAAGATCGCCGACCTTACCGACACCATCACCGGGCTCGACAAGAAGGGCCTAGACTGGTCTGCATTTGAAAAGCAGAGAAATAAGCATAGAGATATACAAACAACTCTCATGTCTAAAGTGTCGAGACTCTGTAAATACACATACCACCCAAGCGCATTAATGCAGAGCCGGACGAAAAGCTTCCACGAGGATCTGATTCGCGAGTACGACTCAATCAGTTACGACGATCCGAACTTGACTTGGTGTCCCGTTATGGGCGAGTACATGCCAAAAAGAATGATCAAAAAGACACATATAGTCAACCAAAAGATCAGTGAATCAATTCTGGCGGATGTGCTTGGATTCGGCCAACATACGTGGAACACAAGAAATGGGCTAGTTCTCTGCGCGCCCTATCAGAGGCTGATCGACCTGGGAATGGCCGCCATTGTCCCCCAAATCGCAAGAAGATCTGGTGATCGCGAGTACTACTTTGTTCTTCTTTCAGAAGCACAAGAACTTGGCTCCCTCGGGGTCTTGGTCTGGGGCGACGACCTCGAATTCCGCGAGCTTGAATTCCTCGACGACCACCTCCCCGATTTCAAGTACTTGTACCTCCACTTTATCATAGCTGTTCTGCGCCGCCACCGCCTGAACGAGGACACAGAATCTGCTGCTATGGAACTTGAATCACACGTGGCCGTAGCAAGGAAGCTCTGGAATACCCCGGTCACGCGCCTCACACGGCCGATTCTGTACACGTTTGCTCGGAATTTCGGATTGTTAACGCGCGGACAAGCAAACAAGTTTTGGGGTATCACAGACGACGCTGGTTTTTTTGCGTCCTTGTCAAAGGACGAGCAGAAGGATGCGGCAAACAAGGCCAACTCCCTTGGATACGCCGCAGTGAGAATGTTTAGTGAAAAGCAGGAGAACGAGCAGTGGGGCTGGGACTCGAGGTGGTTATTCGTAGAGGATCTGGGCTGCGAGTGTGATTGGAAATCGGAGTCGGAGGACGAGCACGAGCACGAAGAGCGGGGCTGGAAGAGGTCGCGGGATTCAGGTGCGGAGTCGGAGTCGGAGGACGGTGCTGAGGACGAGGACGAGAACAAGGGCTACAAGAGCTGGCAGTTGCCAAAGGATGACAGTCGCTTGGGCAAAAAGGCTAGAATGTAGATGGCTTGCCGAGTGCCCTGTAGTTTAGTGGAGAGATAATATGAAATTGCTACTTTATACTTGAGCATAATGCCTGTTGCTTGACACCTTTATTAAACAATGTCGATTGTTGTTATTAGTGTCCGCATTAGGCAACTTTAATTACTCCTTTGTTCTGGTAGTAGTTCACTACTGTACAAGTTAAGCGCATCACTTAAATCACCAGTTAATGTTGCTTGTCGTATGCAGTTTACTGTAATCAAATGCTGGGTTTTCAACGCCAACAATGCTTGAATTTTGAATCTTGAATGTTACATGGCATGCACATCATAGGGCTGTCCCTTATAAGATAGATGAAAGAAAAAGAAAAAGAATTGTATAAATGACAGATATGAAGGTACAAAGAATGAAAGTGAGACGCTAAAAATAAACACAGAAAGAAAGGGCTTCGTGCAAAAGGGGACTCGAGGGTCAAAGAAGTGAATGGGTGAATGGTTTCAAAGATCTTTTCAAAGAATGGGGTCTGCGTGTTTCAAGAAACCGACAGTCGAAGAAGTGAAGGGTTGTAAGAAAGATATGTAGAAGAGAAGGGACAAAATGTAGACTAGCTATCACTTTAAATAGTCACGGTGATGACGGTGACGCGGGGGCGGTTGCAGCCGTCAGTAGATGTGGGGGCAGCAGTGGTTGCTGGTGCCGAGGTGGCAGCCTTGGTGGCAGTAGAGAAGGTGGTGGCAACGGCAGCCTGCGAGGTCACGGCAGCCTTGGAGCTCGCGGCACCGGCAGTGGTGGTGGCAGCGGCGGCAGTTGTAGCAGCAGCCTGGGTGCCGGCCGAGGCCAGGGCAGTGCCGGTGGTGGCAGAGGAGGTGGCAGTGGCAGCCGAGACGGTCTGGGTGGCAAGCTCAGTGGCGCCCGAGTACATGGAAGGACCGGGGATGGGGTAGGTCGAGTAGGTGCCGTAGATGTTGAAGGCCAGGCCAGCATCGGTGGACTTGTACAGCTCGGTACCCAGGACGCCCGAAGGGACGTCAGTGCCGCTGCCAGTGACCTCCAGGTTGATGCACTGGGGGTAGTTCTGGGGAGCGCCGGTGGAGTGCAGGGCGATCAGCTCGTGGCGCAGCACGTAGAAACCGGGAGCAATGCTGGCGGGGATGTTGACCATCCAGCCCAGCTCGTTGTCCAGCAGCTCGTCGGTGGCAAAGGTACCAGGGGTGCCCGAGTTGGTGGCAGAGCCGACCAGGCCCTTCTCTCCAATCTTGAAGAACTCGAGGCTGGTCTTGTCGACAGACTCGCAGCCGGCATCAGAGCAGGCAGCCAGGTAGTTCAGGACCGGACCCTTGTGGGACTCAGGCCAGGTGTTCCAGGTGATGAAAACGTTGTCACCAGCAGCAACCTGGGCGTGGCCCTGGGCGTTCTCGCTGCCCTTGTGGCAGATGATGTCGGAGGTGGAGTAGCTCTCGGGGCCGACAAAGCCCAGGTCAGTGGCAGTCTCCTTCCAGCCGACAACGACGGGAGCGGGGCTGATGTAGGGGTCAGTGTTAATGTTGTAGCCGGCGTACTCGACACCGTTGATGACAACATCAGTGACGAAGCCGTGGGCGGCAACGGCGGTGGCACCGGCCATGACAGTGAAAAGAGTCTTGGAGAACATTTTGAAGGTAGGTTGAGGATTCTTGAAAAGATCTGGAAAAAAGTTTGAAATGTTGTGATGTTGTGATGTTGTGATATGTTGGTGGTAGTGATTTCTGTCCTGCAGAGAAAAGAATGAATGTCCGCTGGCGGAAGTTGGTTGTCTGTTGGAAAGTAATGAGAGGATGGTGTGCAAGCACAGCTGTTAAGAAAGAAGGGAATGTGAAAAGGAAAGAAAAGGGGAATGAAAACGATGAAAAAGCGAAAGCCGATGAGAAGCAGAATTCAGACAGACAAAACGACGATGGGAGGGCGGCTCTCTTATACATGCGTTCTCGTCCAACACATTCAACCTCTCATGCACATATCAAACTCTATTCAACTTTATTCCATATCAAAGACCTCGTTCAGCCCACCTAAGTCGCTTCCCTCTTTTCGTCTTTTCTTTTTGTCTTACCCTCTTTCAGTCCGGGACCCCCTGCAGAAGTCTTTGTGGGTTCGGCGAGGCAACATCCCAAGAGTCAAAGCTGTGGGCGCATCGCTGTGGACAAGGACCACTTGTGTTCGGAACAGGGCATGCTTGCATGCAAGAAAGCGCAGAAACGGATACCTTGTACACAAATGGACAAGGAACATGTGCAAGCGAGACAAGGAACATGACTTGGCCCTTTCTCTTTTTTTCTCTTCCATCTTCAAGCAGCGAGAAAAGCTCCATCGAATTGCCCGACGCTGGTGTTTGAGGTCTCAGGAGAAGCTCCCTTGGGCGTGGCCGGTGTTCTATTTCCTTGGCATAGGGTGTAGATCAAGTTCGTGTCTTTAACACCTGCATCTACTCAATACGCCTGCATCACAGTCTATGCTTAACTCAGAGTGCGGAATTTCGTATGCTTACTCGACCTCGATACGAACAGAGCGCGCCTGGGAAAGGGGTCTATGTCAATCCCTGGAGGGTCTCTCCGTTCAGTCTCCAACTCTGCCACAGCCAGCCAATGGATCGACTTTGATCTTGATGATGGGCAGATCGTGAAACGAAAGAGTCTCCTCTTAAACCAGAAGACGGCTAACAGCCCAGAAAACTTGTCGATCACCAGCTGTAGTTTGTTGGCTGCGGGTTGGGGCTGTAACAGAAACAACCATAAACATTTGTGACCCAGTGGCTGTCCACGAACTCAGATATGACCTGTGCGGCCTCTCATAGGCTGTGGTTGGCGACCTCAGCACAGCGCATCCTCTAAAAAACCGGGGACTTGGGACGAAAACAATACTGGATACAGCGAGAAACAGTGTTTAGTGGGTTTTTATGGGCTTGACCTGGGATGCGCAGGCGCCAATTGCTTGCCGCAGTCCACAATTGCCAATGGTCAAACAGCGCCACCGAACCCAGCCAGGGGTCGAGCGCCGCTGCGGCAGGGAGCGACTAGCAGCAGCTAGCAGCGACTAACAGGCTAGTAACAGAGAAGTCGCTTGTAAGCAGTAAAAAGGAGAGAAAAGGGGGGCCGCCCGTGGAGAGGGGTGGTGCCCTTCTGTTTCAAGTTGGCATCCACGCATGCAGTCGGGGACGCAGAGCCAATCAATGGGCATGGCTGAGGTGGTGGTATCGCCCACTGTTATCAAGACATTCTTGAGACATTCTGAAGTTAAAGAGAAAGAGAAGAAGGCGGGAAGAGAGACAGAGATAGAGTGCGGAAAAGGTGGCTGCCCTACGATCTGCATGTCCCCTGCGTCAAGTCCGATGGCTGCGGAACAAACACGGAGTACAACGTCAGTTTTGTTGTATTCTGCAGTTGCAGTGAATCGCAGTATCATTATGCACTATGCAACGGGCAAACAGGAGAAAGGAATGATCGGAGGGAAACGAAAATCAAACTGCAAATCCAAACGAAAATCAAACGGGAAACAAGTAACAGATGACAGACAACAGACAACAGTCTATGACCGGATGACAGCAAACGATCCTTGTAATAACAGCAGTTGACAGCATACGGTCGACAACAAAGCAAACAGCCATGAAACACGTTCATTAATGAGTTTGAAATGTGCTGGCCTTTGCCCAGCATGCTGACGTTGTTCAGTATGAGAATTACAAAGAACGCCGAGGATCCTGACGTTGAATGCGTTGCAAAACACCAAAGAATTCAATGAAATAATTTGAACAAATGAATGATTACTATTATTATCAAAACCACAAAGCGAAAGCGATGCTGGAGGAACTGGACGTGGCACGCAGGAACATGCAAAAGTACATCCCTACCACTCATCCCTTTGTGCGTACGCCTGTCTCGAAGAAAGCACGGATGTTTTAACAGGCAGGCAGGCATAGAGTCACGATAAATCTGAGTAAGAGCTCTCAAAGCAAAGCCAGGGCTGACATTTTGCCGCCGACTTACGACTTCGCCGCCTTGCTCGCTGCATGCTCCATAGTCGGGCATGTGGCTTGCTGCGACAACTGCGTGCTGGCGCCTACAAAGTACAGAGCATCTCTGTGCTCCGTCGTCTGACCAGGGCGCCAGGGATGCGGCGGGACGCCCTCGTCGCTACTACGCGAGTTCTTGGTATTTGTTTCCAATATATTAGCGGCTATAGAATCAATGCAAGCGATCTCCAAAAAAAATCATAATCCATGATTTTGATAATTACAACCCCTCATAATAGTCCGCTGTCGTGCGCCGTTCATTGCCAGGGTCGTGAGACATGCGAAGCCGGGTGGCTTACCCTTTCAGTCGTCGTCCCGGGGTTGTGTAGGCAGCAGATTGACAGGACGTGCTCCTTCGTGCCCCTCTGCCAATCCTACGGAACCTTTCATGGGTGGGAATAGGATCGCATCACGTCGTAGGTTTTGATGGCTGTTACTGTCGTCTTCGGGAAATCATGCGGATCATATCACCGTCTTACGACTCCAGCATATCGCCAAATCTAGAGATACGATTTATTTGAATTATGACTTTGCCTTTGATTTAGAAGATTACATATTCTGATGTTTTATTTTCGTTTATAGATTTGCAATATAGTTTGAACAGATTCAAATTATTTTCTGCATTCGTCTTCATTCGTTACATTTTTGTAATCAGTTGTTTTATTATTTGTGTCTTCTTCTAAAAATTTCATATATAACAGTTATTAGCAAACAATAAATTAGATTTCAAGCAGGCCATCTTTTTTTGCACAATTTTCACGACTTTGTTCAATATACAGAAATAAGTGATAAATATCATCACAAAAATTAACTGTATTGGTTAAAAGATGAGATATTTCCAGAAATTCAAATCCACACTTCTATTGCTTTTGTTCGAAAATGTCCACGACTTACAGTCAAGTATTCAGTCTTGTACAATCCAAATGCGTGATATTTTGCTTCTGAGGCACTCGGAATTCTTGGTAGATGACGACGTCAGTCTGTGTGTTTTGCTTCTATCAACGCCACACTGTAAAACGCTCCAAGATTACTCCCCCTGCAAGGCTGTCCTAGTGTCTCATTTCGATACAAGTTCGCGAGATTGCAATTTGGGAAATCGGAAAACCATACAAAGTAAAAAGTCCACCTCTCGGAGTTACATCTTGGTACTTGTAATATGCTGAAATTGATCATTCTGCACGCGAGCCTGTACTCCTCGATGCCAAGAACCCAAGCATACGTCACAGAGCCCCAAATCTCCAGATTACTGAGACTACCAAGCATTTCAGAGGTATTGCATGGCAATAGCTTCAGACAGTCAGTGTTCAAGTTGTGTTTAGACCGTGTCCAGGCAATGCCGAAGTGAATCTAGACTGTGTCCAGTCTGCATCACCAAACATCTTGTCAACATACTTGGTGGGGCTCATAGCCAGTCAGCCAGTCGTAGATTTTCTTTTCTGATAGTCAAACGCGCATGGGGCAAGCGAAATGAAGAGGCCACTATTTGAATTGAAGGACGCTGTTCGTAGAAGTTTCCGAAAACAAAAATTTATATGTTAATCTCCCGGTCACAAGAATAGGGCCGGCGCGAGTGTGGAAACAGGTGTGTGGAAGTGAACATTGCGGGAAAATGAGGGAAGAACACAGAACAATACATAAACCAAGATACACAATTGGAGAGTGGGACTAGGAAAACACAGAATAGTTCACTGAAGATAGAACTCGGAGTAGCAATATGAGCCCGAGTGTAGACATACAGTATCACTCATCGGCTGATGTATGACTTGGCCCAGTGTAAGCCGGACCAGGTGCAGTGATCTGGTTTTCGACGTCCCATTCACGTGAAGAAACCTGCTTATATCGCGACTCGTGAGTATCGTCTTCGAGCAGTGTTTCCGGACGTGCTTCGGCCTGCAGAGGCTCAGCCAGTGACTCTGGTTGCTGCAGGTGTCCAGTCTCGACCACTGAAGCCGGCTCCCCGGGTACCAATACACCTGGCCACCCAGAGAAAGATTGCACTGATTGCTCTGGAGGCGGTTGAAGTGTTGATCGTCTTTTCAAAAAGATACCACGTTTCTGAAACAATTCCAAGTACAGCTCCGCACGGCGTGAGATGCGATGTTTGAAAGTGATAACCAGCGCGATTTCCTGCCAGGCTGTTTAGGTGATGGTTTGTCATACGAGTCTCCGGACTCAAAGACAATAATCTTATCGCCTTTGAGTTCCTGTGTTGCCTTATCGAAGCTGATTGTAGCAAAGGTGACTAACGCAACCACGAGTGCACCGGCTGTGACAATATAGCCACCGACAGCAAATCCTGTCTGAATACTCGACTGTAAATCGGCACCAAAGCATCTTGTAGCGACAGCTGGCCAGATGATGCACACGATACTCCCTACAATAGTGGGAAATATGACCGCAATAAAGCTGTACGTGGGATGCCACACACTAACAAAGTTAAGGGCTTTCGTGTGTTTTGCCGTGCGTTCCTCAATGGGGAGGAAGTGTTCCCCTAAAGTATTGATGACGCCTTCTGCTACAAGGTCCTGAACTAGGGTGTTACCACGAAGCTTGTTGCTGTTATAGAAATAGCGACTAAGTCGGAGAGAGTCGTAGCGACCAAGCCCAAGAATCGATTCGCGATTTCCTACCGTGTCGTCACCTTGAAGCTGATTATTTTAGCAAAGTGTCGAACTAATGTCCATGTTATAGACAGCATGTCAGCATGGTGTGTCTCACCTCTGCAATCTCGACGAACGAAAGTGTTCGGAAACTGATTGCCTCCCACATGCCGCATCGCATTTTTTGGAGATAATATACCTTGGACAAATGCTGCAGGAAATCCCTGTCCGTCATCGCCGTGTGGCATACCATTCTGTCTGATGGCGGTTATCCACAAATATAGAGAGAGAAGCAAATTTTGGAGGAACCAAGGGGGGTTTCACATTTGACATTCCATATTCGATGCCGTCTTCCAAAGCCTTGTGGTTACTATCGAGATGCTCACTAGTGGTGGCCAAATCGATCAAGTAACGCCCGGGCACCATTATCAAGCACAGGAGTAGGTTGACAATAACGAGAGAAACCAATCTGGCCGAGACAGATAAATTCTTATAGGCCTTGATGAAAACCAAAATGTTAGTACTTTGGACATATTCCACTGTGTTTAATCAAAAAATCAATGAAGAGATTTGCAAACTTGAGCGAACGAAGGTGGCGTGGTGAAAATGAGACACTCACAAGTGAGATGGGAATTGCGAGCAAATCGAGGGTGGACAATAGAGGAACAATGAAGAATGACAGCAACGGAAATGTGGCATCAATGCTAATATTAAGCGTGAATTTAATCACAGACCATATTGGCATCAAAAGAATAAGAACTGTGCTTGTTGCGCAGATGTACATTGGGATGAGAACGAATTGCGAAAGTGGCCCAGTGACAATCAAAGCTACCCCGACAGATAATGATGCGATCCATGTTGTCCACAATATAATGTTTACGACAAAGGGTACGCGCCATAAGTGCGGGCGTAGATATGGTCGAAATGTTGTCAGTTGACATTTTTCGATTAGACTTATGATCGTTATAATAAGACTGTAGGCGGCAAATATATTCATGTTAAGAATTGTTGGAAGTGTTTTTTGTCAAGAGTTACTGTGGTCGTGGTTTCTTCAGGATTATCCAATAATAAGCCAGATTCTCATATGAAGAAACATAGCAGATGTAAATAACCCGATGGATATTGGCAGCGAACCCGGCGTACATATACAGCTTAACCTTGATTTGCTTCAGCGGCACTTGTTTTCTGTATCCAAGTACATTCTTTTGAGGTCGCATCTGCTTGCGTGAGATGATATTGTGGAAGCCTCTTAGTTGTTAACTTCACGACTGGTGGCATGCAGTTGTGCAAATTCGGGCTAGAAAGTGTCTAATCACGCAGTTGTCAACAGGAACTTCAGCCGCATATGAATCGTGTTCTGGTAATGCAACACACCCGGCTGATCATTTCCAACAGAGAGGCCCTTCTTGGCTGCTGCCAATTGTAACGACTTTACTTGCATACTTTTCACAGCCATAGATGTGTCCATACGTTTGATTCCTGCACATTCGTGCTGACATGGGGGTGAGATGATTATCATATACTTTCTGAAACTAAATGCGGAATGTTATGATTGGCTGAGCACATCAAGTGATGCTGCAGACCGCAAAACATGGGTTCCATGGTTGACTATATCACCAGAACAATGGTTTAGGCAGAGGTTTTCGCAAGACTCTGCACAAGAGATATAATTTTGTACTGCTTGTTAGCACCTGTTGTAATAAAACAAAAAAGGCGACAAAAAGATACGCAGATGACTAAGCTGCCGACATCATGTCATGGCTCGATAGTGCCTCTCTCGCCCTGAGTATGAGCACGTGGCGGCATCCCGACCTGAACCTCCAGGTCGCGTGGTTGTGTTATGGGTTGCATTTCAGTATCATTACTGGAGCGCAGTGAATCTCGGCTGTTGACAACTTGGCCGACCTCGGGGCTGAAAGGCATAGCCACAGTCGATACTTTAAGCTCAGCTAGGGATTGAAGCTGAGCTTCGCCATGTGAACTTCTTTCACCAAGAGGCTCTATAGGGTATGCAAAAGTTATGGCGGAAGCCCTCTCGTCAACGCCATCCGTGTCTGTGCCAAGCCACTGCCTGCCGTGCTGTTATTTGATTCTGTTGCTGATCTTTCTGTTCCTAAACCCTCTGAGAAATATTCCCGCAATATCAGATGGCGTCCTATTGCTGTTGTTTGGCCTGTCTACCACCTTGATGGTTTCTCCATGGATACTGTCTTTCAATGCCCTGTCATGTATAGTGCCTGCGTAAGTTACTAGTGCGTTGCACCGGCCGTGACTATGTAGCCGCCGACGGCAAATCCAGTCTGCACGCTGGTCTGAAAACGGCGCCGTATTTCCGTCTAGCCACCGCTGGCCAAATAACACAGACGATGGTGCCGAGATTGTTCGGGCATAGGACGGCCCAGAATGCACAAGTAGCATGCCCGGCACTGACAAAGTTGTGGCCATGGCGTCTATGTTCTCTGTTCGAGGTGATGACTCGGGTTTCTGCCAATGTCGAAAACAATGTTTTGTCCTGAGCTGCTCGGGATGTCGTAAGCAGTGGATTTCCCGTGTCAGATCGTGGCGTCCGAGACCAATAAACGCTACTCAGTTTCCACTTGTTTCCTTACCCTGAAGCTGATGTTTTTCATGAGATGTTAGTTGACTTAAAGTCTAGAATTGAGTGCACTCGTTGCTGACTATAAACCTACCTCGATAACTTCAACAACCGAAAGTGTCTTAAACCCAATTGCTTTCCATATGCCACGCCGCATTTTGTGTAGATGATAGTACATGTAAAGACGAGACAATATAGCTCCATCATTCTTTTCAGAATCACATGGCATACATGTTTGGAACCGATTGTCTAAAAATAGTGACAGTGTCAAAGGCTCGGGCTTTTCTTTGTTTGCGGGGGGATTGACATCCTGTATGTGCTGATCGAGATAGGCACGGGTATCGCCAAATGTAAGAGCCCGAACCAGTACAAAAAAACGAAACTATCGTATATATAGTCGATAAAGAAAGAAAACTATTCTTTTAAGAAGTTGATGTTGTCTTTGACGTGACAAAATACACAAGCAGCGCTTATTACGGCAAGATTAGCAAGACACTGGCAAGTGTCGAGTATGCAAGAAGTCAAAACTGTATTTTGAAACTCATAGACATCGCCCCAATCCGATATGGCACTCTCCTCGTCTGTGTCTGGCAAGCACAGCCGATGTCTGGCAAGCACAGCCGGTCGTTACGACTCCGAACGAGATCATAGCGTAGAAGACGAGCATAAGTATTTTAGAATGCAGCCGCCGTAGCCGCACCTACGACAACGGAAACACCGCCCGGAACGTTGTCAAATGTATGGGGAACGCCAACGGCATTCTGGATGACAGCTGGTATGAGAGCTAGCCGCACAGCAGGACGTGGCGGCGGATAAAGATTGCCGCTGAGGCGACCGGCAGTGGGATAGGAGACAGCCAAGGTGACGGACCAGGCACCGGGACTCCAGATGAGTTTTCGGGTGTCGCCTAGGCCTGGCCAATCTGTTGGAGTATGCTAGTGGGTATAAGCAAGCCGGTACTGATAGACAATCCCATAAGCTTTTTGTGAGCATTTATTTAAATACAACAAAAACATGAGCAAGCTTACGAAGACGGCCATCGGATTAGACCATGACACTGTCATTTCGGTGTCAAGTTGTGGCACGGCATTGCCAGCAGCTAGCAGCCGGCACCGGGTCCGAGCCGGCATGGATGACTTCGCTTCACTCTGTGTCGGCCATGATAAATTGGCTGTGATAATTGAGATGCCTACTTCATTGCGTCAAGCACCCCAGGGCAATGACATCTCCGTGTCTTAAATACAAAGCTATCGCGGCCATATTTTGTCGTCGATACTTGAAGATCTTGCGTCCGGGCTGTATATTTAATACTGCATATACATCCATGCGGCAGACATCTGAGAAGGCTGTTATTGACTTTCACAGCCTCTCAGCAGCCTCTTCAAAGAACGTTAAAATTCGTATTGACACGGGATGGCAGAGACGGGTAGGACCATGTGCTGACAGCATGAGCCGTGGGACTAGTGGTAGAGGCATGTCGGCAGATCTGTCCTGGTAATAAATTGTACAAGACGGCAGCTACTTTTGCATATGCAAGGGCCATGTGACACTGTGCTCTGTGTTCCGTGTGTGTTCCGCATTTTATTGGCATCTTGGCCTCGGTGTGAGTTCCTCAGGATGTACGGGCCGGTATGTCGTCCCACGGTGCATAGTCAGCTCGAGTACTCAGTACAGACGAACTCTTATCCACCGATAAGGCAAGGCATAATCCAAACACAACAGTCTCTGCGTCTGCAGGTCTAGACCCAGACGTATCCTCTTCTCTCTCCATTCCTCACCAATTCCTCTCTCTCCAAATCTAACCCTTTTAGTACCAGCTTTAATACCGAGAAAGACTGAGGAGATTTGGTTGATGGCAACACCAATATTAAGATTAAAACGGCGAGGTAGACGTCACTGTATTGAATGAGGGCGAGTGAGTGACCAATGAAAATGGGGCCATACGGAGCAAAAGGCAGTCGAGTTGATTGCCGCAGAAATCAGCAGAAAGCAAGTGGAAATAGTAAAAATTACTCCGTGATTTGCCCGTTTTCTGAGTACTTCGTAGAAAGGTAGATGGAAAATGCTGTGCCGTAGGAGAATAATGAAGCAAATACGAAGTACGAAATCTAGGCAGAAGTCTCTGGCAAGTCTTGCAAAATCTAAACACAAAAGCAAGCAAAACACAGACCGCCTCAAGATCGATGCCGTCAAATATGTCCTGTTTCTGGAACATCTCCACGTAATTGCCAAGACTTTACTTCCCAGTTGATACTTATGCCTCAGCATCATTATCAATATTGCCGTAATATTCAAGATACAGCATATTCAATATCCAATACTCACTGATCATCAAAAGAAATTGGGTTATCAAGATCGTCGAATAGGGGGATGTCACTCGCCTATAGCAGGCCAGCACGTGCTCCACGCCGCGTGCAAGTCGAATATGTCTGTGTTTCCATGCTCCGTGCCATGTTTCCAGTTGTTTCTCTTACTCGATTTGTTTCCCAGACTGTTTCCCAGGCTGTTCCAGGGCTGTTCCCAGGCGTTGAGTCTCTCGTCTGCTTCATGGTCTGCTCCATGGTCTGCTGTCTGCTGTCTGAGAGTTGAGACATGTGAAACGCCGATATCGTGGTTTTCTGCTTGACGAGTGACAGCCGCTGGACGTCACATTGGACAGGTCGACGTATATCACTCTGCAATAGTCGTCCATGCACCACGATCTCATTTCCTTTTTCGTTTATTCGTTTTCCGATCATACCCTCTTCGCTGTACTCTTTACATTTGCCTCACTTTTTAATTTCTAATCACCGCACCTGCCGTTTTCTCTCTACACTCTACAACGGCCGTTAAGTAAGCCAAGCATTGATTTGCACTGGTAGCTCCTTCCGTCTTGGTCCTATTCCCATCTGGGCATTCCCGTCGCTACCCTCCTGCCTTGGTCTGGGCTGCATCCTTCCTGCCGTCTTGGCTAAGTCCGTGGACATCCCACCTTTCTTGGCCCCGACTTGGCTTCACTTGGCTTCACCTACGAAGTCAGTAGATCTTGGATCTCGGATCACCACACATCACCATGAGGTTACTACCACTGCTCGTGTCGGCAGCGGCCGTCCGGGCCCTCAACATCCTCATCACCAACGACGACGGCTTCGCCACGGCCAACATCCGAGAGATGTATCGCGAGATGACTGCCCTCGGCCACAATTGTTATGTCGTCGCCCCGGCCAGCGACCAGTCCGGCACGGGCGCGCGTCTAGTGTTTGCGGATAGCGCGACGCTGACGGACGACTCCGAGTTTGGTATCATCAAGGCCGGCGCACCGTCGCTCGGCACCGACCCCGACGACGACCACATCTGGTACTACGATGGCTCACCAGCGACGCAGGTCTTGGTTGCTCTCGACTACGTGCTGCCCAACTACGCCAACTTCTCAACGCCCGACCTCGTCATGACCGGGCCCAACTACGGCCTCAACGTTGGCCCCTTTCTGTACTCAATATCAGGCACGCTGGGCGCCACAATGACGGCGCTCGAGCGCGGCATCCCCGCCATTGCATTTGCCGGCGTCTACGGCACCCACACACCATACACCTCGATTAACCAGACCACTGCTGCTGGTCTGCAGGACCCCGCCACCATCACCGGCCGTCTCGCCGCTGCTCTGGCCCAGTCCTTGATATCTTCCTCGTCAACATCAAATTCCTCCAGACTACTCCCTCTCGGCTACGGCGTGAGCGTCAACATCCCGCTCATCACAAGCCTCGCATCCAGCGACTGCGTCAACCCGCCGTTTGTGCTCGCGCGTATGACTGGCGGCGGCGAGTTCACCAGCAAGGCCGTGTTCGATAACGCGACAGGCCTGTTCTCGTCGGCCAACTTTGCCACGGCCGGCACCAACATGTGCATCAACGGCGACTGCAGTTTGCCGGGCGAGATCGAGGTGATCAACAGCGGCTGCAAGAGCTCCGTTGTCGTCTTCACGACCGACTATGACGCGCCGTACACCAACGCCAGCACCGTCGACCCATACGCGCTACTACCGACGCTGGTGCAGCTGGCCAATGCGACTGAGCTTGTCGGCGGCCTGGGCGCGAATGCCAGCGTTGCGGGCACGAGCACCACGTCGAGCACCACTTCAGTGTCCACGTCGACGGCGACGGCATCCTCGACGGCATTACCAAAGTCCGAGGGGGAAAGGCAGAAGCAAGTCGATGCCATGTCGTCGCTGGCCCTCGTTATTGGCGTCGCTGCCGTCCTGACTCTTCTGTAGTCGGGTTTTCTTGTGTCTATCACACCTTAATATTGATGAAGTATGCTTCATGCTAATGATGTTTCTTGTTTTGTTTTTCTTCTTTCTTTTCTTTGTTCTCCTCTTCTCTTCATTCATTCATTATTTTTTCGTATAGCATGGCGTTGTGGATAGCAAGCAAGCTTGCATTCTTGCTTTGTTGGAAACTCTGTTTTTTTTTTTGTTTACTTATCTCAATGTTAATGTTAATTTGGCCGACTGTGTTCTTTGTCTGTCCAATCTAGAAAACTCTTATTGTGATGCCTATTTGGTAGTGACGTACCTCGGACTATGCTTACGCCGCCAAGCCAATAGCACTAGACCACTAACACTCAGCGCAATGCTGCGGCGGCAGGCATGCCAGCCACAGGCACAGCCAATCAGCGGCCCACCTACAGCACATAAGTAAACACTACAGGCCGCTAGAGCACAGCGGGAGCTTCCCCGCCAAGCTTCACCTAAAGCCACTAAAGATACAATCCGACGATACGAATAAGACGATGAGACGAACAGACGTAAACAACTCAATCGACGACTGCATCCGAAAATAAACACGGCGCAAGACCATCAGCGACAAGGCAGCAGAGTGCGGTCCGTCAGGCTCTGTAAACGTTTTCAAAGTCAATCTGCTCGACGATATATTGCCGCCGCCACCCGCTGACCTGACGTCGACGACGATATCACATCGACATCGCGGTATCTTATCAGCTTGTCTGCTTGTCTGTGTCTATTTGCCATCATCTCCATCTCACGACGCACCTGCAGCATCTGCATCACACAAGATGGACCTCACCACGCTTCCAGACCCGACCCTCTCCTTCTCCCTCCCCAGCATCCACGACGGCACCTCGCTCGACTGCCGCATCTACCTCCCGCCATCCCTCCTCGCAGACCTCTCGTCGCCGCCGCCGTCTCCGTCATCGCCTTTGTCCCCCTTTGACTCGCCCGCAAAAGCACTTCCCTGGCAGGGCAATGCAGCCGTCGTAGCTCACCCCTACGCCCCCATGGGCGGCAACTACAACGACAACATTGTTCGCCTCCTCACAAAGACGCTGCTCACGGGCACGCCCACCTCGCCGCCCTATGTCGTCGCCACCTTCAACTTCCGCGGCGCCGGCCACAGCAACGGCCGCACCTCGTGGACCGCAAAACCCGAGACGGCTGACTACATGACCGTCGCCGGCTTCGTCACCTACTTTGCCCACTACCTCGAGCCAGGTACGCCCACCTCGCCCAAAGCGCCCAAGGCTCTGAATCCAAAGCTGCTGTGCTGCGGCTATTCTTATGGTGCGCTCGTGACGTCACTGCTTCCGCCCGTCGCTTCTGTGTTGGCGCCTTTTGTGAGCCCGCTACGCAATTCCCCAGCCGCCGAAGTCCGGCGGCGCGCGGCCCGCTGGGCATCTATACAGAACGCCGATTTTGCCGCGTGCAGAGAGGCCGCTGCGGCTAGAGCCAGGGCTGCACAGAAAGCCCAGTCCAAGCGTCTGGGTACGCCGCCGTCGACTTCGCCAAAGAAAGCGCGTCTTAGTATGGGCATTCGCGTGGGCACCGCCGACGACGACCTCCACCACCACCATGGCCATGGCCATGGCCATGGCTCGCCCCGTCGCAGTCACGACGTCGCCGCCCTCAAGCATATGTTGACGCCATCGCCGCGCCGCTCCGTCTCGGCCGACCACCGCCTCAGCGAGGCCCGATCATCGAAAGAGTTTAGAGACTCTAGAGACTCCAAGGATTTGGCGCGCGACGACAAGACGCACCACGGCGTCGCGGGGCTGCTGGCCAAGGTGCGGCACCGGAGCCAAGACGCGCACGACGAATCAAAAGATAAAGAAGAGGGCGAGCACATGTCGGTGGTGGAACTGCCGGTGCTGCAACCGGCGTACCTGATGGTGTCGCCGCCGGTTGGCATCGCGTCGAACCTGGCGACGATGACGGTATCGCTGCCTCTGTTCAAGCGCAAGGAAAAGTCGGCAGTAGTGTCTGGGTCGGATGAAGACGCCGACCACAAGTTGGCGACGAACCCGACGCTGGTCGTCTACGGCGACGCCGACAGTTTTGTATCCTCAAAAAAGATCCGACAGTGGACGGCCAAGCTCGGCGAAGAGAGCCGGGCGTCGCCCAGCAACTCTGATGTTGGTTTCGAGAGTCTCGAGGTCGCGACGGCCGGCCATTTCTGGTCCGAGGGGCGCACGCTGTACGAGCTGCAGGCGGCCGTGGCCAAATACGTCATCGCATTAGGTGCATGATGTCTGCTGTCTTTTGCGGTTTTTCTTGTCTTTTGTCTATTTCACTTGATACCCCGAATACGAATTGAATGCGATTTCTGCACTGATTTTCTGGTTTTCAGATTGTATATAATATGCTGCCGTGATATGCTATGCTCGCTATGTAGATGCAAAAATGTAGAGTGTGCAAAATATAAAACTATCTCATCCGGTTCGTCATGAATACGTCGTCATCGTCCGTCTCGTCCTCCTCGTCGCTCATCTGCTCGTTTGTCTCCGTCTCTGGCGACTCTGTGTCACCCAAGTTTGTGTTGATAAATGCTGCTCTCGACTGCTGAACAATTATTGGCGTCGCTCTTGACCTAGACTGACGACTTGCAACTTCTTCTTCCTCGTCTTCATTACCGAGCGAGTCGTCATCATACGCAGTAAATGGTGCAACACTACCCGGCATTCCCTGCTTCCAGAAAACGGGCGGCGCCAGCTTGCCTCCGACTGCTTTGGGTGTCGGAAGCGGCGTTGCACGCGGCGTCACGCGCGGTGTCGGCTTCGGCGTGTGCCGGGGCGTCTGACGTGGTGTCTGTCTCGGTGTGTGTGCGTGTGTCGACATGGGCAGCTGTTGCAGGCTGTTCTGCTTGACTGCCCGGTGGTACGTTGGCGATGCATAGTTGTGACTGCTGGGTTGGACTTGAGTTTGATGCATGTGGTTCTGGTGATGCTGGTGATGCTCATGGCTCCCGTATACGCCGTGACCATAGCTCTTGCTGCGGACCAAAGGAACACGTTCAAAGCGCAGCTTCATGTCACCCATACCGCGTCGCATGGATAGTGACTCGTTGTCGATTTCAGTCTCATTGTCGATATTGTCGTCCGTCTCGTCAGACTCGTGGCTGAGATCCCGTCCGCTGCCCTCTTCGCTGAGAATCGTGTCCAGAGTATACCGCGTATGTTGCCGGCGTGCTGACAGCTGCAGACTTCCACCAGACCCTCTCCGCCGATGACGAAGGTGCGACAGAGACACAGCTGTAGCACTATTTGATGTTACTAGTGGTGGTGGCTGGCGGTATGCTGTGGGTGATCCGCTGCGTGTGAGTGCCGGTGACCGGCTGCGTGCTAGAGTAGGTGAAACACTCTTCCTTGTCCGCGTGCTGATAGCCGAGTGGTTCCTCCGCACACCGAGCTCGTGCGAGCCCGTAAAGAAGCGCCGTAGATTGACCTGGCTATCACTAAAGGCAATGCGCTCACGCAAGGTATGCACGGCACGGTCTAGGGCCATCTCTACCGCACACGCTTGGGCAATTCGCGAAATGCATGGGTACGTAGCCTGTTCACCAACGCGGCAGGCCTCGAGCATGAAGTCTGGTGTCGGGTTCTTGATCAGAGTCGTGCCCCATTTGGCCAGGCTCATGCGCGGCAAGATGTTAATGTCAGCCGTGTACTGCTGTGTAAGCATCTGTAAGAGCATGCTGGCACCACTGCGGAATATGCCCGCATCAACAAGTGTCTCGAGTGCAAAGATAGCCTCGGACTTGCCGAGCCAACCCAGTGTGTAGAACAGCTCGCCAATCGTCTTCTTATCTGTGTCTTTTATGGCATCCGTCTTGTCAACAAACAGCACGATATGCGGGTTGGTCTGCGACACAATAAAATGATTGACATTGAGCATGGACCCAAGCCGCTCTGTGGGGACGTCACTGTCGAGTGATCCGTCGATCCAAAGCTGCTCGGCCGGGTCCCAGGGCACATGCTCACCCGTCTCGGCATCGCGCACCAGCAGCGGTCGCGCGTCAAAGACACCCGGAATGGAACATGATGCTACCACCGCTGACCAGATGATGACGTCGGGTGCAGTCAGATAGTTCAGAAGGCCAGGCAGCCGCAATCCAGGCTTTGAAGAGACTGTGATGTTGAGAATACGCCGTGTGCGGTTGAAGGCCTCTTGGAATGTCATGTCACCTAGCAGATTACGCATCACGCGCGCAATGTGCCGGCTGTCGTGCCATGCGCCGTACCGCAGAGCACGGCCAATATGCGTCGTCCAGGAGTCTGGGTTGTCCCTGTCGGTAAATACGGCCAGGTCGCCGTGTGCAAACTGGCCCAGCAACTCCGGCACCTCGTCGTCGGTACGTGCACAAATCAGAGATGCCACAATCGAGCCCGCTGATGTGCCTGAAATGATGCGCGGCAGCAGTCGGCGATCGAATAGAGCCTTGAGAACGCCAATGTGAGCCATGCCATAGACCGAGCCGCCGCTGAGAATTAGGGCACTGCGGCCGTAGCTGCGGCGTGCCAGAAGCAATTGGTCTAGCATGTCACGGTGGGTGAGTCCGGGCGGCAGGCTGTGTACACTGCGTGTCCGGTCGAGCAGCTCTTGGATTAGGTCGACAGAAGCACGGGCATACCGCTCCACGAGGTACTTTGTGCCTGTGTGTGGTGCATCGCTGTTGTTGCCGAGCTTCTGATCGTCACAGTAAAGCCGGGCATTGCTGATGCCGCCGACATCGCGTGACAGGGCCGTACGTACAAGGTGCATCATTCGGCGGATGGTGTTGGCGCTTACGGTCGGGTCTGGGTTAGGGTCGGCGTCGATCTCGCGGCTGGCCTGTAGTGCTTGTTCGAGGTCCTTGAGGCGGCTTGTAACGAGATCAGGGTTGTAGAATTCGTTGCCCTCGGTGTTGGCCTTCCATGCATCGTGTTCTTCGAGCTCGTCGAGCATGCGTGCGGCCGTCTCCCAATCTTCGTACGTCTCAGCATTGGCCATTCTACCTTCAAGGATGTGCTGCTTCTCCGTGCGCAGCTGCTGCTGCCGGCGGTCGGCAATAGTGTCGGCGACGCGTGAACGGATGGACTGCGAGAGGCCGGCAGCCATTGACGATATACGCCGTGCAACATTGGGTGGCTGCTGTTGTTGCTGTTTATGGTTTATCTGCTTGAGGGTGGCGTCGGGGGCATCACGGCCCTCTCGGGGCAGCAGGAGGAGATCCTCCATGGTGATGAGTGTCGTCTCGGTAGTTGAGTACAGTATTAACGACGGTATGGCGTAGTTTCAAGGCGATCCATTGTAACTTGGTCGTATGTAGACCGTGTTATCGTCGATGGATGTCGCTGTGCCTCGTGCTGGTGCCTGGAATGTGCCTGAGATTGTTGGCGTGTCGTTGAAGAGTGGGTGCTGGCGATGGCCAAATAAGGAAGGAGCGGGATTGCGGGAGTCGCCGTCCAAGAAGGAAAGAAGAAGAAAAAAAATAGAAACAAAAAAGGAAACAAAAAAGGTAGTGAAAGGTATGAAGTATGCAAAGAAGTATGAATGCTATGTAGAAGATAAATATTTAAGAATAAAGTGAAAAGATGGATGTAACCCAATATATTGCAAGGGTGTCGTCGTTTTGGCGCACGAGGTCACCCAGATGTTCCTGCCCTTTTTGTCCGAACTGTGGGGGACAGGATACGACGTCAGAGGTTGTGCAAGAGGGCAAATTGTACGGCAAGTGCGCCTGCCAAACGGGAACCGAATCGAGATCCAGGCCAGCTTTTGGAGTTCGTCAGCAAAAACAATGAAAGACGGCAGGCACACACTGGCGCGCAACAAGGAGAATTAAGAAGGAACCAAAAAGGGAAAGTTGGGGTCACGCGGCCCGCTTTTGCAGGTCCCATGCTCCACCCTAAAATAGCTAAAAATGCCCGCCGGCCCTATGAATAGTGAGAAAATCAGTGGCAAGAGTCCTACGGGCGAACTGTTTGCAGTGTATTTGATCTCTTTTGTCTTTTTGTTACGGGGTTCGGCCAATTGGCGGGCTCCTGCATAATCTGGCGGTCTTGGGTCGAGACTCGAGACGGGTTTAGGTCAGGATGGGTGACACCCCAGGTTTTGTTTTCCGGGGAAGGAGCGAGTTGATAATTGTGGTTGCGGTGTCGTTGAGTTGTAAACCACCGTTCCTTCCTTTTTTGCTGCTTGCCTTGTCAACGTCAACTCAACTTACAGCCTTTCCTTGAACTTCGTATTACACCCACTTGCGCATAGTCCATGGACCGTCTTTAATTACAGCCCCTTTGCGCGGCTCCTCCTCATTTTATTCACATCCCTCGATATTACCAGTGCTCCTCACTGCTCGAATTAATCCTACTTCCCCTCTGCCACTGAATTTTCCACTTGCCTCCTCCCCCACGCAGATGACCTCCGCCACCACCAAGTGATACGAACACGGCATCAGATGAGAGAGATACGTGGTAGTAGAATTGGAATATGACACAACGCTTCTCCTCACGTATTCACATGTTAATGTGCTTAGATGCACTAGTGCCCAAGAGCGGCTTGTCGGCGATTAACGCGGCAGGGCAGGTAGATGACCCGGCGGTGTGATGTCTTGGTCTTTCTACTTCAGGTTGTTAGGATGTTGTTGGATCTGTTAATCTATCAAGCAAGATCGGCATTTCGCCAACAGCCCAACCGCTCCGCCTGGCGGGCCGTATTGATGGACGCAGTAAAATAATTATCTGACGACACAAAAGCATCGGCAGGGTCCGATATTTGAGCCCTCGCGCGATTTTGTGACGTGCGGGCCGGTACGATTGACAGCACTACTAGTGCATTCTAGAGGCCAGCGGCGGGCCCTAGAAGCCATGGACAATTGAGCGAACGCTCCAGGTGGTTCAAGTTAAATCTGTATCAGCAGTTTTGATTTATGTAACCGCTACACAGTTTCCATGTATATACTTTGACTTTCGTCCTGATTAAATCAGTGCCGTCAAGTCGATTGGTTACATCCGGCTGGTACTGAGATCGCGAGCCGCGTCTGGCTCGAATGTTTTCATTACCGAAAGTCTGAAATAAACGTGGCAATGCTCGGTTAAGTCAAGTTATTTCTCGAAAATAAATAAGAAAAGTCCGACTACACCGAAGATGTACGGGACTGAGCACGGCGCTTCACCGAATGCCGTTTTAATGGGCAGTGAACCGGCGAGCTATAGGGCGGGGGCTCGTATCTAATATCGGACATATGACACCCGACATCCGACATCGTTCAAGGGTATAGCAGATAGGAAGGACGCTTGTGCTATTCTTCAATTCAACATCATCAACTGCTCTGTTGGTTGGTTTTTGACTGTATTGGCCCTTATATCCTTTACAGTCCAGCTTTATACTCATTTTATTGTTGCGCTTGGCGTTGTACTATTCACCCAATATGGTGTTAACACGAGTAGTCAATGAGAACAACAGTACAACGGCTCCACCGAATCGCGACGCTGCCGTCGAAAAGCAGCTGCAGGAAGCAATTGACGCGCGCCGGTCGGATCTATGGGCCGTCAACCAGCACATTCACAGCAACCCAGAGCTCGGTTTCAAAGAGCACAAGGCACATGATGTGATCTGCGACCTGCTCGAACAGCAAGGATTCAAGGTGACGCGCCACGCGTACGGTCTGGACACGTCTTTCTGTGCCGAGTACGGCGAGAGCGGCCGTGTTGTAGCCTACAATGCCGAGTACGATGCTCTGCCCGGTATCGGCCATGCCTGCGGCCACAACCTGATTGCTACTATCTCAGTTGCCGCGTTTCTCGGCGTCGCGGCCACGATGAAAGCTATTGGCCTAAAGCGGGGCCGTGTTCGGCTGATTGGCACGCCAGCCGAGGAGGGCGGCGGCGGCAAGATTAAGATTATCGATGCCGGCGGGTTTGCCGACGTCGACGCCTCGCTCATGGTGCACCCCGCATCGCTCGAGACTATCGAGGGCTACACTGGCGATGCGTACGTGCCGTCGCTCGCCAACCACAACCTACGCGTGCGGTACTACGGTGTTCCAGCTCACGCGGCTCTCGCGCCGTGGGAGGGCACCAACGCCCTCGATGCGGCCGTGCTGGCGTACGCGGGGATTGGCGTGCTGCGCCAGCAGATGCACCCGTCGAGCCGCGTGCACTGCATCATTCTAGAGGGCGGCGACCGTCCCAACATTATTCCTGGGGCGACAACAATGGAGTGCTGTGTGCGGTGCCCGACACTGTTGGCGGCCGACGAGCTGCTGGCCAAGGTCAAGAATTGCTTCTTTGGCGCGGCCCAGCAGGCCGGGTGCAGGATCGAGTTTGAGCTGCTCAACACGTACGCAGACCTACGGCCCAACGTGCCGCTGAGCCAGTTCTACACTGATGCGATGGGCAGCATGGGCTCGCGCGTGCGGCTTGATCTTGCGTCGGGGGGTGCACCCGCGTCAACGGACCAGGGAAATGTCACGTACGAGTGTCCTGGATTCCAGCCACTGGTGGGCATAAAGAGTGCACCGGGTGCGCAGAACCACACACCTGGATTCACTGCGGCAGCCGGCACGGAGGAGTCCCACGACCTATCGCTTGCTGCAGCCAAAGGCATTGCAGTTGCCGGCTGGTATGCGTTGGCAGACGATGCCTTTGCAGCTGCCATTCGGGCTGACTTTGAGGAAGACAAGAAGCGGCGAGCCACTCGAGAGGTCGCACGTCACGTTGTACATGGAACAGGCCACTGCGCATAAGTCTTGTGTGTGCGCAAATGCATACGACTTCCACTTTTAGAACACAAAATCAACAGTGCTGATGCCCGGCTGAAGTGAAAGCTACCGGCTCTTGGCTGTGTCGTCGACAGGCTGAGTCTGATACTGCTCGATGAGTATAATTCGAACAGTAAACTTGATACAGTAAATAGAATCAGCACTCAACTACGAGAAGAATATAGACCAATATAGGCAGAAACTGAAATTAAACCTGAATAGATAAGTCGAGATGAGCCGTTGAAGGTGCCTATTTGCACTATAAGCGGATGGTGATTCGTGTTAGCTTGCACAGAACAACGGTATGTGCTGCTATGCTGGGTAGCACTGACACCTTTTCGGTATTTTATATTAGAGATTAAGATAGACTTGCACAAATCAAAAGTCTGGTGTAGTTCAGATGAATCCAAAATTCAAGGGTACAACCTCGAGCTTATCACAGTAAGACGGAGGGACATCGCGACGGAGCTTACAGATTAGGCAATGTGCTCATGCCGTGGTGGGGCAGCGCTTGCTCGCGACAGCTGCACGTGATTCTGACTTCATCTGCATCACATCGCCAGCCTCGTTTCACGTCTCTTCAGTTTGTTCTACGTGTTCTCTTTTGGTACTCTTACTTAATATCGTTCTCAGCCACATAATCCACATAATGTCTGCCCGCCCATCTATCGTCGGCCCTGACGCCGGCCCCGAGTCGCCGTTCCCTGTCCGCATGGAGGGGCCCATCATCAGTGGCTTCGGCCGCGGATCCAAGGAGGTGAGTCGTCTGTTTCTTCCTTTTGACGTTACTGTAGCTAATACACCACAGCTCGGTATCCCTACTGCCAACCTGCCTGTCGATGCCGAGGCCACTCCGTGGATTGCCGGCTGCGAGTCCGGCGTCTACTTTGGCTGGGCCGTGCTCGAGGACGCCCGCCCCGGTGAGGCTGCGGCCGCCGAGGCCAAGGGCATCATTGGCGGCGGCCCGTCGAAACTGCCGACCGAGTCTGCGAGTGTCCCCTCAACCAAGACGCCGCTGCCCATGGTGATGTCGATTGGCTACAACCCATTCTACAAGAACGAGACGCGCACGGCCGAGGTGCACATTCTGCACCCGTTCACGAGCGACTTTTACGGCGCACACCTGCGGCTGGCAATTCTGGGCTACATCCGGCCGGAGCTCAACTACGACTCGCTGGAGGCGTTGGTCGCTGACATCAACTTTGACTGCGAGGTGGCCCGCAACTCGCTGGCGCGAGCGGGATGGACGCCCAAGGGCAGCAGCGAGACAGGTACGCTCGACATTCCGTGGCTGGTGTAGAATATTCTGTTGCAAGTGTCCACTGGGTAGACGAGTTTGTTTCGACAGCGCATAGATGAGAATAAATTGCATTATGACACATTATGACTACATTGGAATCAAACCACCATGTATCACTTTTGATCACAATTGCATTGCACTCGATTCAAGTTTATACGGCCTTACACATATCATATCTCATTTCTTTTACTCTCGCGATTCTATATACTTTCTACTAAATCTTGGCCTCCAGCCTGCGGCTGGGTTTGGTCTCTGGCATAGGCAGTCAGAAGTTGTCCTTGCCGGCATACCGCTCGTTCTGCACAATCTCGATCCAGTATCCATCGGGATCCAGCACAAAGGCAACGTTCTTCATCCGGCCGTCGGTCAGGCGCTTCTTCCACTGCACACCAAGAGAGTCCAGGCGCGCGCACGCGGCGTCAATGTTGTCGACGGTGATGCAAATGTGGCCAAAGCCCTGGGGCGCCTTGTTGCCGTCGTGGTAGCCGGCAAACTCGGCATCGGTCTCGGTGCCGTGGTTCCACGTCAGCTCGAGAATACCCTCGCGCAGCGAGTTGTCGAGCGCGGGCGGGCCGCCATAGGCGAGGAAGAAGTTGGTGAACTTGGCGGCGTCGTTGGGGGCGGTGCGCAGCACGGTCATGCCCAGGGTCTCCTGGTAGAACTTGAGCGAGACCTGGGGGTCGCGCACGCGGATCATGGTGTGGTTCATGCGGTAGGTGGTGACGTCGGTAGTGGTGATGTCGGCAGTGGTCTCAAGAGGCTTCTGGCCAATGACCTCGACCCAGTATCCATCGGGATCCAGGACAAAGGCAATCTCGCGCATGCGGCCGTCGGTCAGCTTCTTCTGGAACTTGTAGCCGGCATCCTCAATACGCTGGCAGGCAGCCTGGATGTGGTCGACCGAAATACAGGTGTGGCCGAAACCGCGGTGGGGATCGACGTTGCCGTTGTTGATCTTGTAGTCGGGGTCGTTCTCGGTGCCGTAGTTGTGAGTCAGCTCGACGACACCCTCGCGGTCGAAGACGCTCTTTCCGGCAGACAGAGCCGAGGGCGAGTCGTAGGCCAAAAAGTAGAGGTCGAACTTGTTCTCGGGAAACTCGAGCTTGCGGATCTGCTTCATGCCGAGGAACTCGTAGAACTTGACGGATTCCTTGGGGTCCTTGACACGAATCCTTTCAATTAGCTTCCATCTATGTCCATCTGCTACATCTAATATAAACTCACATCGTGTGGTTGAACTTGTAGGTCTGGGTATCGGTGGTGGTGGCCATGGTTGCGACGGCGCGGAAGAGTCCGACAAAGGTAGGTGTCTTTTTTGGTATGAAAGCCGGAGCTTGCTGGAGTGGTCGTGAGATGGGACGGAAGATTGCACGGGCAAAGATGTTCATTTATAGGGATGAGATGTTCTGAGAAACGACGGAAATGGAGAGGAAAGAGAAAGACGAGAAATGCGGAGAAGGTGAAGTCGAGCAGTCGAGATAGGAACAGAAGGAGCTTGCCTCGTGCTGCCCCGCTCGACGGCAAAACCCCAATCCACGCCGGTCCGCTCCAATCTGGTTGGTGCACGGCGAGCTGTGCTGCCGGTCCACAAGCACGTTTACTAATGCAGCGTTATTTACACTATTTTTCCATGTTAACTCTATTCTACAGGAACGACTGCGGGTGTCTGATGGAGTTACCTATTTGGTACCTAATATTCTGGGATAGGACGTCATAAGGTGGGGCGCCTCGGGAAGCCGTTGCCGATATAGAGAGCTGACAAAGCTGGAAAATGCAGTGTAAATAGTGGAGACTAAAAGAAAAGAAGAAAACAACAAGAAGAACGAAGAAAAAAGAAAAAAGAAAGAAAAGAAACTCCGGGAAGAAAGAGAGCTTCCCGGTGATGACATGAGAGAAACTTTATAAAATATACAAGCGTAACCCCGATTTCTTGCTTTGAAATGAAGCTGCTGGAAATATCATCTTGCCGGCTTCTTTTTTTTTTTTTAATTTCAAAAGAAAAGAAAAAGAATTATCTTCGATAAAACAGATTACAATTAAATGTCAGGTGAGACTCAATTCATATTTTCGATTCATTAAAAATTTCAAAAAATCAAAACAAATCCAAAATGCTCATGTAAATCAAATCAAATCGCTATGCTATCGTTGTTCGTTGTCTATCGTCCATTACCATGACATCTGTAACTCTTTAAACTCCTCGCTCACAGGACAGTCTTTGTTCGCTCAGACTACATCCTGTAATACTCCGACAGCGAATCAAAACTAGGAATTGTACTGCTATTGCACGAAAACGACCGCGACGACGCATCCGCCGGCAGGATGCCCGCCGCAAGTCCCTTCTTGTACGACCACTGCGTCGCTGACTCCGTGTCCCACGTCCAGTACCACCATCCCCAGCCGTACTCAAACGCATCCATCTGCGCCTCTGCGAATGTCAACAAGAAGCTCTTGTACTCGTCCGAGTACGACGACACCGCCGCGTTGGCCTGCGTGCACGAGCACGACGAGTTCTGCGCCGGACACTTGGGCGTCAGCGCATTGAGCGACGCATTGCCGACGTCGTACGTGCCCGTCCAGCGATTGCCGTTGCCGACATTGCCGAGGTATGTCGCGCAGTCGGTGTCGGCCTGCGACCACTCGGCGACAATTGTCGGCCCGAACCCCGTGCTCGTGTCCATGCTCTCCTGTGTCTGCGACGTCCAGTCACTGCACGCGTACTTGATCTTTTCCTCGTGCGTATAAACAATCTGGTCATTATTGAAGATCTCGTACTGGTGCACATCGAGCACGAGGTTGTACGAGTTGGGCTGGCCCTGCCACTTGTCGAGGCCGCAGAACCCGTCGCCAAACACAATCATGGTGTCGTTGTTCAAACCATTTTTGCGGATCAGTGCCGCCGCCTCCTGCGTCCAGCTCATAACCGATGACATGCTAAGGAACGTCATGCGCGGCTCGTTGGCCAGGCCGTAGTGCGATATCACGTTTTTGTACCGCGGCTGCGCAAAGAACTGCGACAGAGCATCGTGGACCTCGAGCGAGCGCTGTACATTGAGGTCGCCGTTCGTGCCGTTCATCCACCCAATGGCACCCTGCCGTCCGCTGTGGTTCCAGCCGTTCTGGCTGCCGGGCAGGCCGTGCAGGTCTAGGTTGACACGCAAGCCGTGTTTGCGCGCCCACTCGATGCCGCGCAGCAGGTACCGCCAGCTCGTGCGGTACAGGTACGGGTCGTCGTCGTAGACCGCCACAGCCCAGTACGAGTACGGGATGCGCACATGGTCGAGCCCAGCCGCGGCAATCTCGGAAAACGTCGACTCGGTGACAAACGTCGCGTAGTGGTTCTCGAGCGTGCTCGCACACTTGGCCGAGCCCAGGTACGTACACAACGTGTATTCGTCAATGATGCCGAGATCGGTGGCATACCCGCTGAAAAGCGACGGCGTGATAAAGGGCTCGAGCGACAGCCAGCCGCCAAGGTTGACACCGCGTGCAGGTGTCGTGCCGTACGAGCCCCAGTCTTCGTCGAGTGCGGCCGTTTTGCTGTTGGCTGCCTTTGAGTCGTCGTAGCTCGTGTTGAGACCCATGACGGGAAGACCGCCCACCGTTTCGTTGGTGTACGTGAGGTTGAAATCCGTCGTCGACACCCACTTGTACGGATTCAGCCACGACGGCGCATCGGTCGGAACATTGGAAATGACACTTCCAGATGACGAGGATGACGACGTGTCCTTGCTGTTCTTTTTGCTCACAACCACAGCCACAATGATAATAATCAGAAGAAGCAGGGCAGATCCAAGACCACCAAACACAACCATCTTCTTCTTCTTGCTCCACGGCTCGGACTTTTTCTTGGGAGTCTTGCTGCTCGAGTAGTAGAGGTTCTCCTTGGCCCGGTCAACGCTATTGCGCGAGTCTCCGGAAGACATACTGCTCTGCGCGGCGTGGCCGCCACCGCGCAGATGCAGCCAGCTGAAGCTGAAGCCACTCGAACTCTTTTCTTTTGTCTTGGGTGGTGCTGCGGCGGCAGGTTTGGTATTGCGCCAGCTGAATAGGCTGCTGCCAGTGCTGCTCTTTTCTGCATCGCGGGCTGCCCTGCTCTTTCCATCTCTCTTAGCCCTCTTCGTGCGCTTCTCGTTGTAAAGAGCGGTCGCTGCCTCGTCCCGCTCCCAGACGCCTCGTGAACGGCCTTCTTCCAGCACAGCGCCACTGGGTATCCGCCGGTCGCGTTTCCACTGGTGTCGTCGGTCTGCCGCGCCGTGGGCCAGCACGCGGTCGTATCCAGAGTCGGAGTCGTCGTCGTCATGATCGTAGTTGCCGCCGGCTTGCAGAGAAGTGTATTTGGCCCGCGTGTTGGACGCCCGGTGTGTCTTCTCGGGACGGCTGTGGCGGCGTCGTCGCCGGTCACTCTCGTGGTCGGTTCGTTCATGGTCCGTTCGTTCATGGTCGGACCTATCTGTGTAGTGTCGAGAACGAGTGCGTTCGCGGCGTGGTCGTGAGTGACGTCGACTGTCGGGCTCGGCCTCGGAGTCGGTGTATGTTCGGGTTCGTCCTGTTCGTGGTGTCGACAATGCCGCCTCGCGCTCCTCGATCTCGCGCATCTCCTCGCGCTGGCGCCGTGCTTCCCTCTCTTCGGCTTCTCTTCTGTCTCGGCGCTCTCTCCGCTCACGGCGTTCCCTCTTCTCGCGACGCTCCTGGCGTTCCCGGTCGTCGTCTCGTGGTTCTCGTGATTCTCGTGGTTCTCTTGGCGCACTGCGTTCTCTGCGTTCCCTCCGCTCTTTGCGCTCTCGTCTCTCGCCACCACTCTGTTCTGCCCGTGCCTCTCCACTGCTCAGAGCGGCAAGTGCTTCGGCCGACAGAGGATTTGAGCTGTTGCTCCGGTGTTTTTCCGACTTGCGTTTCTTGCTCCGTTCACGATCCCGATCCCGGTCGCGGTCACGATGCCGCCCGCCTTCATGGTCGTACTCTGGCATGTGAGCTCAATGTAGTGTAAGTCGTTATCGTTAGACGTCGTTGGAATGTAGCGTGTAATCAATCCGCAATGTCAAGTAAAGTCAGTTGTAGATCTGGCATTCCGGTCTCAGAAGCACATGCAAGTTGGGTGCTCGTGGAAATTTAGAGAATCCAATGCCAAGACATCAGAGCGTTGGGAGCCAGCTGTACGAAGTATGCAGTGCGACTGCCCTACGGAAAATACAGCAGACACTGTAAAATACAGGGGTGGTGATTGTTTAGTGTGCACTGACTACGTAAGCGTTACCCCAGCAACGGGCAGTGACATCGCACCAAGACCACCACGAAGCGAATTCAGCCCTCATTTCTAGGCGCTTGGTTTATCACGGCAAACAATCCCATGTAATTTCACGGCAATAAAAAGGACATGCAAATTGTAAACACCGCCAATGCAAAGACCTTGGTATGACTCTGCTGCGCTCTTGGCTTCTTGGTCTCGTATTTGATGATTATGTAAGCACATGTGTTGATGCTGGCACTGATTACTGAAGATAGGTATGTTTTGGTTGCAAGAAAGCTGTCATACTCTTGATACTGACTGCGAATAGTCTTAAGGTAAATTAGAAGTCTTGTCGGACATATCGTACACATATCTGCCAGCTGCTGGCCCGGCCCGAGAAACTAGGTGCTAGTTTGGTTGTCCCTTACACATCTGTGAACCAACAGATTACAGACTATGACAGGATACAGTCTGAACGTACTCGTACACTAGAGTGATGTTATGCAAGCACTGTATCTCTCACATCGCCCGTCCGTGCACTTTTCATTTTCTGATCTCTGTCCGGTGCCGTGCTACGCAATAGCCACCGTCGTGAGTTCGTTGTCCTGAGTGTGTTTATAGATGCGCATGGAATTCAATACAAAGATAAACCATGTAATCTACATTGTAAAGATAATTACATACATAGAACACATATCATCTTGAAAAAGCATCAGTCAAAGGCCGCAAACTCCCAAAACAGCGGCACGCTCCACTGTGGGCAGTCTAAGCCGTACCCGGATAGTAACGAAACAGGCCTAAAGCCATCCCCGCGCTGTAAATGGCAGTTACCCCAGGAAAACCGGCTCACCAGGCCAAGCTCCAGCTCCAAGAAACAGGCCGTGGAAAGCCGACGGGAACCGCTCTGAGAGCCGCCCTGCTCACCTGCACCTGCACCTGCATCTGCATCCTCAATTGAGGAGTTGAGGAGAGTGCCTTCCTATTCGGTGTGCTCGTCTATGCAACTTCGTTGTCCTCTTCATCTGACAATCATCGTGACTCTTCATCGCCTCGAACGACCTTATTTTCGTATTCACACGTTTGCACGACGAAAGAACTACACACACGATATGTTCTGCACACAGTCTCCTCGCGTGTTGCGAGCTACAAGCCGGCACTCTTTCAAGGCAGCATTACAGTCGCATCTACGGTCAAGGCAATCGTGCGAGCCTTGTTTACAGCGTCAATCACATCATCAGCCAGCAGCCCGCACTTACTCGTCGGCTGCCCCAAATGCCCGTCTAAATATCCCCATCGACTATGCCACGACACCGCTGCTCGCACACACGGCCCGCACAGCCCTCGCCAACCCAGAACTGCCGCCGTCCATTACGCGTGGAGGCAGTGGCGGCGGCAGCGGCGCCGGCCTCACCAAACGCATGAACCTCTACCAGGCAATCAACGACGCCATGTCCACCGCCCTCGCAGAAGACGAGTCTGTGCTGCTGTTTGGCGAGGACGTCGCATTCGGCGGCGTGTTCCGCTGCTCCATGAATCTCAAGGACACCTACGGCGGCGAGCGCGTCTTCAACACGCCGCTCAGCGAGCAGGGCATCATGGGCTTTGCCGTTGGCCTCGCCGCCGAGGGCATGCGGCCCATTGCCGAGATCCAGTTTGCCGACTACGTCTACCCGGCCTTTGACCAGCTGGTCAACGAGGCTGCGCGCTTCCGGTACAGGGATGGCAGCAACAAGCGCCACGTCGGCGGGCTGACGGCGCGCATGCCGTGTGGTGCTGTCGGGCACGGCGCCATGTACCACTCGCAGTCGCCCGAGGCGCTGTTTACGCACGTGCCGGGTCTGCGCGTCGTGATTCCGCGTTCGCCGATCCAGGCCAAGGGGCTGCTTCTAGCGGCAATCCGCTGCAACGACCCAGTAGTGTTCATGGAGCCCAAGGTACTGTACCGCGCGGCTGTCGAGCAGGTGCCGGTCGACGCGTACGAACTGCCGCTGTCCAAGGCAGAGGTGCTCAAGACGGGTGCGGATATCACGATTGTGTCGTACGGCCAGCCGCTGTATCTGTGTATGAGCGCGATCCGGCAGGCTGAGCTGGACTTTAAGAATGCGGGCAAGAACGGCCACTTTTCGGTGGAGCTGATCGACCTGAGAACCATCTACCCATGGGACAAGGAGACGGTGCTAGCAAGTGTGCGCAAGACGGGGCGGTGCATTGTCGTGCATGAGTCGATGGTGAATGCGGGCGTGGGAGCCGAGGTGGCGGCGACGATCCAAGAAGATGCAGAGACGTTTGTGCGGCTCGAGGCGCCGGTGCAGCGTGTTGCCGGCTGGAGCACGCACATGCCCTTGTCGTTTGAGCGGTTTGTCCTCCCCGATGTTGCAAGTAAGTTTTTTCTTTTCTTTCTCTCTTTCTTTTCTGTTTCTGTTTCTTTTTGAAATTATTTCGTTCTTGTCGTCGTTTCGCGTATTTTAACCCACACTTGTCAACTCCATACTAACCTTCAGGAATATACGACGCGATAAAGACAGCAATGGATTATTGATAGCGAATGAATAGAATATATATTGTTGAATTGTTTGCGTTGTGTTGTAGTTTTTGTACTTTGAACACGATCTGAGCGACTTACATAAGTTTGACGGCTCCACCCGTGCTCGTCTCGCATGGAGCAATAGGGGCCGCTGCCCCGCATCTACGTAAGAGCTCCAGGCAGCTTCCGCCGGTTTACGGTTTCCAGTTTACGGATTGACGGTCAACATCGCGATTACGTATAAGACTACATCGAAAGAACCTTAATACAATGCCCTCCGACACAGCAATCATCTCGGCGTTTGTTGCCGACGCACCACCCGGCGAGCTGGCCAACGTCGTCGCCGACATCGAGTCGCTCACCGGCAAGTCGGCCAACCTCGACGACGCGTTTGAAAAGTACAACGAGGAGCAGTTTGTGACGGTGCAGCTGCCGGGCTCCAGCGGAAAGGAGGTGGCGATTGTGAGCGAGTGGTCGCGGCTGGGCGGCGGGCGGTACTTTGACCCGAGCAGTGCGACGAGTTTTGCGTTTGACCACAAGACGCAGAAGGCGAGCGCCGTGCAGTCGCAGGCGGTGGAGGGCGAGGCAGTGTAAGTGCGGGCAGGAGGAGGAAAAGCAAGCTGCGAGCCGAAGGCGAGGAAAACATTGGGCCGACGACGAGGAAGAGAAAGAAACAGATGCCGAGAGCCAGACAAGGACGAGACAGGACTAACATCTACCAGACAATCCATCCTAAAAGCCCTGGGCATCTACGCCAAGGAACACTACGAGCGCCCTGCGTACGGCGTGTACGCACTGGACGGCGGCCGCGTCGGCGTGCTGATTGCGAGCAACAAGTACAGCCCGCAGAACTTTTGGAACGGGCGGTGGCGCGCGCGGTACATCTATGATCCTGCGGCGAGCACAGTGACGGGCTCGATCCGCGTGGACGTGCACTACTACGAGGACGGCAATGTGCGGCTGCTGACAGACAAGCCGCAGACGGCAAGCGTAAGCGGCAGCGGCGTCAACGTGGTGCGCGAGATTGCAGCCATGGAGAAGGCGTACCAGGAGGAGCTGAACAAGAAGTTTTTGGCGCTGAGCGAGGGTGCATTCAAGGGACTGCGGCGGCAGCTGCCGGTGACGCGGCAAAAGATTGAGTGGGAGAAGGTGGCGAGCTACCGGCTGGGCCAGGACATTGGCGGCGGTGGACGCAAGTAGATGCGGCCAAAGCGGGCTGTCTTGTTTTCACTGTTCACTGCTTCCATCTACCCAACATCTACATACCGAGCCAGGCGCTCAGCTAGACAATGATTATTTTGCACATGACGAGGCTGCGGCGAGGCTGTGATCCTGTTTGCTTTGATAACGCGGTACTCTGCGATAGAGTGCAAGACACGAGGGAATAGATATCTTGACGCGACAGGGATAACGTCATCCCGATAGCTTATATGCGGCGGCGGCTGTATCACAAGCCGCAAGACCGGTCACGGATGCAATCACAGCAAAGCATTACTAAATAGCATGACACAACTCGCACCTACTCTATTAGCTTCCAGTATCTAGTTGGCTTGCTTCTAGCTCGAGTCTTAAGTAGATTTTCCATCCGTCGACTGATGTACATGGCGGACCCCCCGATACGTGAGTCGGACGGCCCGTCAGAGCATCCATACTGTAGACTATAAGAAGGTCGATATGTTCTCGTTATTTTTGTCTCGACAATTTAATTCTCAGAGACGTAGACATTGCAATATATCATCTCGTAGACTCGGCAAGATGCCTACTCTGAATGCACCTTTTCAGGCTTCTCCGCTTTAGTTCGGCAGCGTTAGTTCTTGCCTTTTTTGTCTATTTTTGCCGGCAGCGAACTTGACATCAGATGGCTTCTGCAGTCAGACGGTGATTCAGTATCGAGTATTAAACATCGAAGAAGAAAGACGAAAGACGAAAGAATTCACTGGAAATGGATAGAAGAAGAGAAGAGTAGAATAGAGAACAAATGACCAGATGAGGGGACCATTTGCCGGACCCCTCATGCGATCCGATATCCATCTAATCAGGATCCTTGTCGGCGTTGCTATCATCGAATCGGCTTGATAGAGGTGCACCGTACTGTTAGTGGTCTGTTGTCTGTGTCTGTGTTACTCAGTAGTTCTGTATTGCTGCTATCGGAGTGCTATTTACTTCGCTGTCGTGGCCGTTGTGTGATAGTCAATTATTGTATTAAATCTGCTGCCAACTTTAATTCATAAATACAGCGCAGAGTTGCCGTTGTGAGCCCTTCAAAGCAAATCCAGACCCCTGCTAGCTCCAATCCGGATGCCCTTGTACCTGCCCTTTCAGCCAATCCGAGCGAGCTGATTTCTGTTTTGTCTCTTTCTCTATTTACCGTAGTTAAATTTGCTAATATATGGGTTATTTTGCTAATAAAAACAATTAAGATCCCCATCAGGAGCAGTTGCCAGCTCACCCAGTTCCCTGTGAGTTCCTTCCCCTTGGAGTTACCGCTGTCACCAGCTGTAATTATCCCAACAAGGGTGCCTACCAGTCTCCACAAGCGCTGTAAAGTATGTAAACTAGGGACAGCACTGTATCCCCTATTTTATTTTACTATTTTTTTATATCGTTTAAATTAACTAATAAAATAATTAACGAATTTAATCCACTGTAACTTTCAACAATCGCCCCTATCTTTGTGGTTTGGTCCTTCCCTAGTCTTCTGCCGAGTCGCTTTATCTCTACGTCTACGTCTACTTTGTTGATCTCCGCCTCTTCTCTTCTCTCAACTCACACTCACGATCTCACCGATTCACGATCACCACCTTTGATCCGACTCTCTACCTCTTCGCCTCTTGCCTCTTCGCCTCTCTTCGCACACGCCTCACTTCTACAACGCCAATATGTCTGCCGACGCCGAGTTCACCTTCCAGGATGTTGCCGAGCACAACACTCCCAAGGACCTGTACATGGTCATCCACGACAAGGTCTACGACTGCACCAAGTTTGTAGACGAGCACCCGTATGTCTACCCCTACTTTGCTTCTTCTTGAGTCTTGTCGAGTGTAAACTAACAGTGCAGTGGCGGCGAGGAGGTCCTGCTGGACTGCGGTGGCCAGGACGCGACCGAGGCGTTTGAGGATGTCGGCCACAGTGACGAGGCGCGCGAGACCCTGGAGCAGCTGATCGTCGGCAAGCTCAAGAGAATGCCTGGCGACCCCGCCCCCGGCGCAACGACGGGCGCCGTCTCGGCACAGGCACAGACCGGCGGCGCGGCAGGACTCGGCGTGGGCCTGTACGCCTTCCTGGCCGTTGGCGGCTTTGCTGCCTACTACGCCTACCAGTACCTGCAGCAGCAGCAGGAGCTGCAGCCCTCTGCATAACTTCTCTCTTTTTAGGGAAACTAAGGAAACCAGGGAGAGGCTACAATAATGAGTGTCGGAGACACAACGGATCACGGTCCAAGGCCACCGGCCCGGCATGGACGGAGCGAACATCAAAACCCAGTCAAATAGAGCTGTTTGTTATTTATTTCTTTTAATATTTTCTGGGACTTGGCGTTGTTACGACGATTACCTTTAATCCATTCTATTTTTACTTATTTGATTTTGTTTTGCATGAGGTCTGCAGTCTCGGTCTCGGAAGATGTATAGTCACGTATGCAAACAACGGGAGCACTGACAGCAATGACAACAACGACGCCGACGACAGCTCGGGGCTGTCAACCAATCGGAGGCCTTGCTTAGTGGACAGAATCTACCGTAACCAACCATCTCACTACTCCCGCCGGAAAGCTGTCGGAAACGGAAAGTGGGAGAAGGCAAAAGAACGTGCTTCACCGTTCTTCAGTAGAAATAGTACTGTACAGCGCAGAGTAGCTTGCACCGTCGCAGACAAGACTGCAACAGAACCCCATTCCTTATTCCTTGCAGCAGTCTGTGGGGAAGCGAGACCGAGCGAGCGAGCTGATAAGAGGGCAGGCAGGGTTGACAGCGGCAGGATACTCTCACAATAGCAAGAGTCCACAATGATCGCATCAGCAGTACATAAGAGCTCATAAGGAAAGAAGGATCTTGCCAAATCTAGGCATTCCACGGCAGCCTGTAGAAAGAGCGAACAAAGGCACGCCGGCTGGGTTTGTGTTCTTACAGCCATCGTGTAGTATAATCTGATTGTGGTGTTACTGTACGGGTCTTAGTCTTACTTTACATTGCCGGATACATGAGACAGAAACGCCATAAGCTTACATGTATTTGCAAAGCATCAGATTTGGTTACTATTCAGAATGAGGCTGCCGGCTCCATGCGCAAGGCATCGCTCTTTCCATTTCAAGGGTTCTCTATTCGGCTTTCAGGGTTCTTTCCCCATTCTGCTCTTTCCTATTCTGCAAAACGGTGCTTACTGCACATCATTCTTACCTCTTACCCCATCCGCGCAGCCTTCTCCCATTCTCGGTCTTATGCATCCGGCACTTGTTTTGAGTGTACTCTATACAGTCAACTCACTTCTCTTGGCACTTGGGTTTACTCTTGGGGATTTGTATTGGTAATTAGTCGATATTGTGTCTACGAGTCCGCGCTTAGTAAATAGTAGAAAACCCAAGGATGGGTCGTAAATGGGGGTGGATGAGAATGGGGGAGCGTCAACAGGCCGCGGCTCGCCATGCTACACACTTTCGATTTGCGATCAAGCAATTACATAGCCAGCGCGCATCTCCGTCTGTAATCGATGAGATGAGTACCATTTCATCAGCAAAATATTCTGACATTTCGTTCTTCGCTCTTCGTAAATGGGATGAAGGATCGCCAGCTGAGTTTGCGCAGAAGATGGCACAGCTCACTCCAAAGTTGAAGCGTGTTTTTCTTCTAAATGAAACTAGTTGTTTCACACATTATGACAGGTTTAAAGTATGATACATATTATATTGTGCACGATATTGTAGATGAACTGTCATGACATGGCTGCACGTGACCTTTTGCTAGCTATGATTAGTCATTTCCAGCGCCTTATAAAAGTGGATACGATGTCCGAGCCTCGTCTCTCTTTGAGCTCCCGTTTCAGCAGCATTCAATAGCTGCAAAAAGGCTAGCCTTTCTTTCATCGTCGCATCATCGCATCATCGACATCGCCATCGCCCGACGTCGCATTCATCCTCGACAGCTCCTAGAACCCCATCGCACATCAAACGAATCTACTCCATCTCGTCAACACCTTGCCTTGCCGTCGACTCGCCCGCCAGCCCGCACACGAGACTGCCAGCCTTGCGGCTTCACCTTGCCTTTACCTTGTACGGCCATCATCTACTAGTACATCCTACGTCCTTCGCCTCAACCATGTCCTACCTCAACCGCCAGCGTGAAAATTTTACGAGCTCGCTGGCTGCAGCGGCTGCCAAGATTAACGTCAAGCAGCCCGCCACGTCTGCCGTTGCCAGCCCGCTGCCGAACCTCAACAATGCCGTCGGTACACCCGCGTCGCCGTCGCCGAGCGTGGCCTCGACGACGTCCGTGACCGGCACCACCCCCAAGAAGAACCGCCACAACGGCCCGCCCGGCGGCTCGGCGGCCGCCATCTACTCGCAGCCCGACAACACCGGCATGGGCACAGACATTGGCACAAACATTGTCTACGCCCTCGACTACCTCAAGTCGCAGCGCGGCAAGGCCATCAGCCTCGCCCAGGTGCTCGGCCACCTCAGCCTCAACCGCGAGTCCGAGGCCACCCGGAAGAAGATCGTCGAGCGCATGCGCATGCACCCGCGCATCGCGTGGCGACCCGACGACAACGTGACGTCCATGTCGCTTGACGATAACTGGAACACGGGCGCCTACGAGCACAACCCCATCATCCCAGGCGTGCGCGACCGCACGTCGCTGCTGCAGTTTTTGCAGCGCCGCACCGACGCGCAGGGCGTCTCTATCAAAGACCTCAAGGACGGGTGGCCGGACTGCGAGCCGACACTCACCGCCCTCGAGAAAGAGCACCGCGTGCTGGTGGTGCGCACGAAAAAGGACAACCACCCGCGCATGGTGTGGCTGGACGACCCGAGCCTGTGCCACGGCGTGGAGCCCGAGTTCCAGGCGCTGTGGCACCGGTCGGAAATCCCGCCGCTGGAGGACATTGTGCGCAAGCTGACGGCGGCGGGCCAGAAGCCGACGAGCGAGGACCCGCGGCTGCGTGCGGCAAACCAGATCAAGGAGAAGAAGGTCAAGAAGAAGGCGCAGCGGCGGACGGGCAAGTCGACGAACACGCATATGGAGCATCTGCTCAAGGACTACAGCCACATGAAGCGGTAGCGCTGACTTTGTGTTTTGTACTTTGTGTTTTGAGCGTTGCTTTCTTGCCCGTTGCATAATACCAAAAAATGGGCGGCGTTGGGGTTTGCATTTTAATTTCACTACTTACATGTTACTTACGTACTCGGTGGTTGGACACCACAAGAATGATACAAAGCGGTCCATACTGAATTAAAACATTATACTCTGGATGGCTGTGTAGAAGACAAAGCCAGGTGAAGACAAGAGACTGTTTGTGATACGGCATCATAATATTGCTATGATATAGAAAGCCAGGCTGGCTTGTCGAGACATATAATAAAGACAAAAGGAAAACGAAAGAAATACATGACGCGCCTCTCTTCCTATTCAGAGATCCAGCTCGGCATACATTAGTATATAGAGTACATGACATTAAACAGAAGATGGCCCAATAGCATCGTAGTAGACAAAGACATGAAAATGAAATAAACAAGCGCTGGACATGGCATTATTACAAGTAGTATGACAGGACATGAGTTATAGGAAAGAAAGTAGAAAAGACAAAAGACAAAACGATAAAACAATAAACTGGCTGGTCATATCAAAGACAGAATAAAAAGAAGAAATCAGGAGAACAAACAGAAAAGAAACAGAAAAAGACAAGAGGGTATCCTTGGCTTTTGATTTCATACACGCAAAATAAACAAAAGAACAAAAGACAAATCAAAAGGATGGACTGAACCGGTCCAGATTAAACGCGAGAGGCTCGTCCTACTGAGCCGCCCACAGCTCGCTCTGCCGCGGCTGCTTGTTGACGTCAAAGGCACCGCCAACAGCTCCGCTCGGCTCGGCACTCCCCGGCCGCCGCCCGCCCATGCCGCTCGACAGACTCGACAACCCCGAAAAGCCCATGCCTGACATGGGCATCGACGTGTGCGAGTTGGAGTGCGAGTTGGACTGGGACTGGGAATGGGGAGGCTGGGACTGCTGCGCATGGCTTGTTGGGCCCGATGCCGACGAGCCGTAGAACAGCTGGCCGAGGGTGGATGCGCTGTACGACGAGTCTGGGTCGGGGTAGGCATAGCTGCTGTGGTGGCTGTGCGACGGCGAGGCTGCCAGGTGGTGCGAGGGAGACGCCGCCAGGTGGTGCGACGGCGACTGCCAGCCCAGGCTGCTCATGTGCGGACTGCCGCCGATGCTACCGGCGACGCTGCCTGCACCGCTGGCTGCGCCCGATGCGGGCTCGATGCTGGGCTCGAGCGTCGACGGTGGTGCCGGGTGTGACGAGTTGTTGTGTGCAGACGAAGACGCGTTCTGATTCTGCGACTGGTTCGAGTAGCCGGTGGGATGCGATGTGGGGCGCATCTGGTTGTAGGCGAGCGACGATGTTGTCGATGCCGGGCTGTGGTCGCCGCGCAGGTGGGCAGGCAGAGAGTAGCCGGCGGCGGCGGCGGCTGAAGCGGCGTGCTGCATCTGGTGGCTGAGGGAGCCCATGTCGGACGAGGGCGACATGGAGATGTTGCGTGAGCTAGCGCCGCCGTTGGGCGAGGGCGTCGACATGGGCGAGCCCGCATCGGAGCGCGGGTGGAACTGGGATGCGTGGCTGCCCGGGCCAGAGCCTGCAGCAGAACCAGGTCCAGAGCCGTGGCCAGACCCAACCGGCGCCGAGGTGCCGCGCGCGAGAGCGGCTGCCGTCGCGCGTGCTGCATCCTCGATGGTGCCAGTGTGGTGGTTCTGGTGGCGCGTCAGGGTGGTGCGGCGCGTAAACGTCTTCTGACAGTCGGCATAAGGGCACTTGTAGGGGCGCTTGCCAGAGTGGATGCGGCGGTGGCGCGCGAGGGAGCTGGAGTCGCTAAACGGCTTGCCGCAGCGCTCGCACTGGTGGGGCTTCTCGCCGGTGTGGACGCGGCGGTGGACGGTGAGGGCGGAGCGCTGGATGAACTGCTTGCCGCAGTTGGGGAAGTCGCAGACGTGCGGGCGGTGGCCGGAGTGGATGCGCTCGTGGCGCGCGAGGTCGCTGCGGCGCGCAAAGCCCTTGCCGCAGGTTGAGCAGGGGTACGCCTTGGGAGGCTGGCCGCTGGCCATGGGGATCTTGTTGTAGGGCACGCCGGCCGACAACATGTTCATGTTTGTTCCCATGTTCATGTTCATGCCGCCCATGCCACCCATGCCGCCCATCGAGTTGATGTTGCCCATTCCCATGCCCATGCCGTTGATGCCCATGTTCATGTTTGTATTCATGTTTGTGTTCATGTTGGTGCCCATATTCATGTTGACGCCGTTCATGCCCATGCCCATGTTCATGCCGCCCATGTTCATGCCACTCATCGAGTTCATGCTCGGCGTGAGGCTAGGCAGGATCAGGCCGCCGCTGTTGGTGGAGTGGTCAGGGATCGGCAGGGGCGCCGAGTGCATGGCAGTGGGCGAGCCCATGAGCGAGCCAGGGCCGGCGGGTGCCGAGAAGCGCGAGTGGTCTGAGCCGTGGGGCGAGTCGGCGCGGTCGAGGGGGTGCTGATGCTGGTGCTGCTGGTATGGGACGGAGACGGGCGGTAGGTAGTGGTGTTGGTGGTGCGGCGGGCTGTGGGAGTTTGCGTGGTGATTTGAATGGCTGCCGGCGTGGGACTCGAGCTTGATATCGGGCAGGGACATTGCCTGCAGGCCGCCCTTTTCGTTGAGCATGTCGCCGATGCCCATGACCTCGCCTGGTGCTGGTGACTTCATGGTGGGGTTGAAGATGTAGAGATATGGATGATGACAGAGTAGCTGAGTAGCTGAGTAGCTGAGTAGCTGAGAATAAATCTGAGCAAGGCAGAGTAAAGCGAGAGAGGAGGCTAAAAAGCAGAGGCGAAAAGACTATTCGTTAGCAGCCGTCATGCGCATCACCATCTCGAGCACGGATGCAGCGGCAGCGACTAGGGCAGTCGGAAAAGGCGCTGCGATGCAGAGTCCATGAGCGATGGATTTGTGTGGTGATGAGGGCGCAGAGCGAGCGCAGCGTGCAAAACGAAATGTGCTGGCGGTGGTGGTGGTGGTGGCTTGATTTGCGGTGATGCTGGCGCAGGTTGGGTTTTTGCTGTGGTAAAGTGGTCCGGCGGGTTGGCGCAAAGAGAGACAAATAGGCAAAAGGCAGGCACGCGTTGGCGTTGGTACTTACTATTGAGACTATTGAATAGCGGGTAAAAGTAGCGTCGGACAGAGGGTATAAAATAGAAGGAACGATGGAAGCAATAGAAGCAATGGCAATAGAAACAATAAGGGATAATAACGAGAAATAGGAAGGCGAAGACGTCAGTCGTGAGAGGGATAGGAAGGGTAGATGTAGGCCGAGGGGAAGAGTAGAACGATGTTGAAGAAGGAAGGAAGGAGAGGTAGAATAGAAGATAAAATAAGATAAAATAAAAAGACGGTCAGGCAAGGCGTCTTGAAAAGGCAGATGGGACAGAGCAGTAGAGATCAGAAAGAATCGAAAGAGTAGAATGATGGAAAGAATATGGAATGAGAAAAGAAAAGAAAAGGAATAAAAAAGAAAAGGAAAGCAAAAAGAAAAGAAGAGGATTTACCGAATTTATCGATTTATCGAATTATTGACACAGCTTAATTCGTCTTGATTTATCGACGGTATGGGGGTAGTGGGATTTTCTGGGGGTGGAAGGAGCGATGGGCAGTACTTCGTAGCTATTGCACCGTACGGAGTGGGAAGGAAGGAGCAGTAATAAAGCGATCAATTACAATTTTGAGTACGTGAGGATAGGCGCTTAATAGGAGGTTGAATGGGAAGCTTGATCAGAATGGGAAGCTTGATCAAAAGTTATGAATAAATAAATGAATCCGAGGATGCTAGCTGCTTGAGTCTGAGCACAAACACGTCCATGCTGGAGTTGGGCTGCTAGTCAGGAACGCCCGTCAAAGTACAGCGCACAGGCAGATGTAGAGTTAGAGGTCATACTGTACGAATTGATTATTGTATCAAGATGCTCTGTAAGTACGAGTACAGTGTAAGACTACAATGTAAGGATAAGATACTGCAGCATGTAACATCAGAGTACAGAGTTATGTCAACCATCAAACATTGCGAGTGACTGCCGCAGCACAGGCCCAGTTCGGCAGTAATCCCCGCTGGATTCAATGTACCCTAGGAATTGGATAACGAATGCAAATGAAATAAATACAATAATACAATAATACAAATAAAGAAAGAAATAATAAGATCTACGGTATCAACGGCCACATAACCAAGGCTAGCACAAGGCTCACCGAGCAGGACAAGGCAGGTGCATTACGCGGAAAATAGATGCATAACGGATAGTAAGGCGTTTATGTGTATAGACGAGAAGAAAGGAAAGAGAAGAGGAAATAGGAAAGAAGGAATAGGAAAGAGAGGAATAGGAAAGAAGACAGGATTGCAACTGTGGCTGAGGCTCGGTGGGTGATAAGAAGTAGATGCTGTACAAGTATTTACTGACAAAAAGACAACTGACAAAAGACGACCACCTCCACTTGCGTTATGCATAGAAGGATGGAATGTTCTCTGCAGGGGTCGTGCATTTAGTTGTTATTTTCTGGATTGGCCGTTATTACTTTTAGATTCATCAACGATGGCGTCGCACTTTAGAACGGCAAACGGCAGGGGTGCGCCCCTGCGCTTTCTACTCTGTACGAAGTACTCTGTACAGAGCGCGGCTTCCAAAATAGACAAGATGAAACAAGAATACGAAGTCGAGCCACGAATAGAAAGAGTACTTTGCAGATGTACTATTCAGTACAAAGTATGTACAGAGTAGAACAGGTCACAAGATGGTCAGTGTCGATGACGATAACGTGGTCAATCTCTGTAACTTGTGACTATCCAAAGCTGAGATGGACGTCCGTATCAATATCAAAAATACAGTGCAGTAGTTGAAGAGCTGAGGTCGGCGAGGAGTGATGTGCAGCAGCAGAGGATACGAAAGAGAAAAGATGGAAGATGGAAACAATAAAGGGCAAAAGAAAAGAAAAAAAAAGTAAAGGAAGAAGAAAAGAAACAACGACGCAAGGGTGAATACCTGCACGCAAGGTGTTGACGTCTTTTGTTTCTTCTTTCTTATTTCTTCTTTCTTTTTTCTTTTGTCTTCTCGTGGGAACATGATTTCTTCTTTTCGTCTTTTCATCTTCTCTCTTCTCTCTTCTCTTCCGCCGTTATTCTTCACCCTGCCTGCTCAGCCCCTGTCACCCTGCCACCACCAAGCAAGGGGTAAGCAGAGGCAGACAACTGTACAAAGTACAAAGTACTCATAGTCAGTAGTCAGCCAACAGACAGCGCACAACTACTTTCTTCTAGAAGGAATAGAAGGAATCCATTGCGTCCTGAAGCTGCAGGCTGCAGGCGGACCACCCCAACCTGAAAGACCAAGACATCCAGTTCGCAGCACTCTCCAACGGAACACCGCTGGCTTGAAACGCGAAACAGTTGCAATGTGACCCTCCAGTAGGTTTCCTTTGTTTTCTTACTCACGCAGAGACACCCCGCTTGGTCGATGCTTCTGTCATGTCTGTTGTTGTAGTTCGTGATGGGATATTTGAATGCGATGCAGATTCGTAATGGGGTTAATTGGGTTTGTATTCTACCAGCAGGCGGATAAAAGACGAATTTATTCTACTGATTTATTTATTTGATTTATTTCAATACGAGTAATTTCTTTTGTATTTTGTTATCTCAAAAAGAAAGAAAAAACAAAAAGAACTGCATCAGCTGAAGAATAGTGAGACCCAAGAATACAGTATCCAGATTCACTACTCGATCAGCTTCGCCAAAAACAGAACGCGGGATACTCGTATGCCTTGCGGACCTGCTGTCGTCCGCAAGCGAGACGAGGCGAGGGATGAGAAACAACAGTCATTACATAGAAGCTAAAAGGACTATAGCTGCCTTCTACAAACCTTCTCGAAGGAAAGAATGGGTCTTCACACCACTACGAGGAATGGACCCACTTTACATGAAAAAGAGGGTCGCATCAGGGGCTGAGAGAGGAAAGTGAAAAGAAGGAAAGAAGGTGGATGGAAGGCAGAAGGGTTTGGAAGAATGGAAGGTGGAAGGTGGAAGGTGGACGGAAAGAGGAAACAGGCGACAGGCAGAAGAAGGCAGGCGACAAGGCAGGCGTCAGACACAGGCAGACAAGGTGACAGCACGATGGGCTGTACAATGTACGATGACAGTACTCTGTACGACAGGATCGAAAGACAGCGAGAACAAACACAACTCACTCCACCGATACGGCTGAGTGTTTGATGTTGGTGGGGACGCAGGAAGAGTAGATAATAGACAAAAGTGAATGAGGATGAGAACAGAAGGAGTGACAGAGAAACTCAAGAGACCGTTGACAAATTACTGTAGAGACGAGAAAGGAAAGAGAAGGCTACTCCGTAATGAAGCATGCACTAGGAAGATTGCTTGCGAGCGGCAGGAGCGATGTGGGCTATTGCTGTATTTTCGCATTATTTTCGATTCAATCATTCTGCTTCTATTACTTGTATTCCATATCTACCTACTCGCATTCAAATACCTCATGACATGTCAGGATAAAGTAAGCAGTGAGATGATAACAGTCGGTGAAGATGAGGGGTCAACGAATGAATTTACAGAGAATAGAGGACAGAGGACAGAGGACAGACAAAACAGCACTAACGAAACGCCAAGTCTGACAGCCCAAACAGGTAAGCGGCGGAGAATGTGGATCCGTAGAAGCCTTCCAGAAGACTGCCTCATTTCCACCTTCATTTCCTCCCTCTTTCCTCTTTTTTCTCTCCTCTCCTCTGCCGTTCGCACCAACCAGCCTTTTGTCTTTTTGTCATGAGGCTAGTTATGATCAGCGCTTATTTGTGTACTTTGTATCCTGTTACACCGTTTCTTCTTGCCCTTATTCCGTATCTCGCAAATACAGAGCCATGCAAATCGACTGGAATGGCATTCACGCTCCAGCACACACCAAACACGCCACACACGAGCAACCAAGGCCAACTCGAACAAATAATCTAATCAAACACAACAACTAGTGTTGAAGAACCCCCATACCTGCTAGTTGTGCTGTCGGCGTATCCGTGATGTATCTGAGATTTGATGTGCAGACTAGTAGACAGTAGACAGTAATAGTATGAGAGAAGAGGAGTGTTATCAGAGCGGCACGGGTGGATCCATCCCACCTTCCTTCTAGAAACCTTCCATGCAGGTAGAAATAGAAAGTAGAGAGAGGAGAAAGAGGAAAGAAGGAAGAGAAATGGGAAAAGGGGCGGGCCCACTGGTGGCCACTGCCCAACCCGCGGGAGTCAAGCAAGGGGTCTTTTATTTCAGATACTCACTTTAGAGATATTCTATTTTGACGATCAATGGCCTGTGACACTGGTCTGTGACATGATTGACGAGCGACGAGCGACGAGCGGACTGAGCGCACGTCGCATAGGGGAAATAGAGGAGTGAAGAGTAGACAAAGAGCAACGGGACGCACGAGCGAGTGATCTCCCGCTTCCTATGGTTTCGTCTCTGAGTTGATAGTAGATTGTATCTCTTCTGTTTATTCTATTATTTATTATTTATTATTTATTCTAATATATTCTTCTATTCCTCTATTCCTCTATTCCTCTATTCCATGTCCACTCACGATTGCCTCTGTTTGGTCGATTCCCAGACGCCAGGGACTGCGGCACTACTTGTCGATTTATAATGACTGACTACTGACGATACAACCAATGACGGCCCTATTACGACTCGGTCTGGCCGTTTATGCAATCTCTCCTCACAGTATCTTAAATGCTGGAGATGAGGCTGTGGCCAAGTTGAGCTGATCGGAGTTTATTCCATGCTAGCTACTGTGGGATAGGAAAGAGGTAGTCGTTAATAGAGACACAATAGGAAAGTACTTGAAGACACACTGAGCAGGTGAGCGTGAATAGAAGGTGGCACGCAGTGGGCGAGTGGGCGAGTGGGCGACTGGACGAGTGACAGCGAAAGCACTGACTCGTCGCGCTAATGTTCAATGTGAACGACAAGGAGCATCCTGAACAGGAAAGGACAGAGAACAAAAGAAGGCAACTACAGAATAAAAGAAGAGAAGGAGAGAGCAGGGGGGCGAAATCGAAACAACAGGGGAAGGCGCGAGCAGAGTAAAAAGTAGAAAGAAGAAGAAGAAAGAGGAAAGAAGGAAAGAAAGGAGAAAAGGGAGCAGGGTATGTTGCGTGTTGCAGGGTGCAGCAGGGCAGGGCAGACACCACTCTATCAAGTGCTAGTTAGTCTCTCACTAGACAGGGGATTCTACACTGCTCGAAACAGCACAACGAAAGAAGGAGACGCTCAAAATAGATTCCCTCATTAACTTCCGTAGCGCTGTTTACTTTGTACACTGCGCTAGCCTAAAAGACGTCACAGTAGTAATACACAAGACCTGCCGTTTTAGGTGATTACTTAAGAGGAAGCTCATAACAGAAAGCAAAGACTAAAGAAGCAAAGACCAAAGATGCAGAGCTCGAGCTCAGAGTCAGAGCTGTCAAGAGTGTCAAGCTCGTCCGCACGCTCGTCCTGGTCATAGCGATGTTTCATTGCATTTTATTGAATTTTAATCAAGGGTAGTATTGCATCTAGTGTCCCGACGGAGATGCATCGGAGACTGAAACGATGAGGCGTAGTGTTGGTAAACACAGAATATTAAACTGATATCCAATTACGACTTGTTTATCCACTATAGCTACTGTAGCTATAGCTGTGAACACGAGCATGCATGATGTGGCGAGTGAGGCTGGTGATGAGATGGAGATAATGCGTCGGTGATGATTGTAGAATTTGCAAATTGAACGTGTAGAATAACGACAGAGGAAGTGAGAACTGGCTTGAGTTACAGAGAATCAGAATGATCGGATAATGACCGCTTGACGTAAGTCGGCCCGGCCATCTGATACTGCCATGGCTTGTGCGGCGAAGCCGATTCTTATGCGCGGCGTAGTCCTGTAGATGAGATGTGATATGAACTGGATTCTTATTAACGATAAAATAAGAATGCAAAAGAGACAACGGATGATCGCCATGCGTCTGATCTGTCCGTGGCGCGTCTGTGTCTGGCTGCCATGCTCTGCCGTGTGAGCAGAGTACAGACGATGCAGATCCAGGTGATCATAGATGGCAGTGGCCTGTGAGGCCAGCGAGGCCGTCCAAGACAAGACAAAGTGTGCTCGAGGCAGCCTCGCACGAGCACATGCCCATACCATACACTGTGCTGTGCTTCGACCGTGTACGCGCGTGGACGAGAACCATGGCCATGGCGGTACAACAGACTATAGATGGCCATGACACAACGAAAACGAGAAAAGAAAAGCATAACGACATGGTATTAACAGTACTAGGTAGCCTAACGGATAAAGAAAGATGAAGAGAATAAGAATCAAAAGAACCAAACAAGGCTGCATCGGTGCCAGCCTGCCGTATCCAAACGCCGTGACAGTAGACCGAGGTAAACAAAACTCCAGCAAACACTCCTCCAACAAAGATACAGAGAAACCCAACTACTTCCGGTTCCGTGTCTTCTTCTGCTGCTGCACCTGTGCATCCTCATCCTCCTCGTCGTGGCCCTTCTTCAGGTCCTCCTCCAGCCCCCATTCGTCGTGGTCATAATAGTCCTCGCCGTCAGACAGCGCATCCACTCCCGTGTGTGCCTCCGCCTTGGACCACCGTATCACCGTCTTGCGCAGCCGCTCCGCCCGCAGCAGTCCCTCGTGCAGCCGCCGCGTGCCCCGTGCAACCTCTTCTTGCTTTTGCACCCACATCTGCAGCATGCGCCGCACCTCTTCCGCCTCCGGCTCCGGCAGACCCAGATTCGGCTCGGGGTGCGCCGACCGCGGTGCCAAGTACAGCGGGTGGATAAAGTCTTCTTCCTTTTCCTTGTCCTCGCTGTCGCTCGATTTGTCGTTTTTCGCACCGGAAATGTTGTCCGCGACAGCATTGCTGCTGCCCTCCACAGCGCTGCTGCCCTCCACAGCGCTGCCGGCCCGCAGCCGCGCAACAAACTTGTCGTCAAACAAATCCGCATCGTTGGGCGTCACCATCAGCCCGCTGTCCACCCAGATGTGGTCGCCACACAGCTTAATCAGCAGCGGCTTCACCTGCCACAGCGCCTGGTTCTCCTTGTGCATCCAGCTCGCGCCCTGGCTCGCAAGCTCCGTCAGCGCCTTGTTCTTGAATGGCAGCGACAGCCGCGGGTGCGTCGCCAGCTCCGTCACCGACGCCAGCGGCGCCAGCAGCTGCTCCAGCTGGATCCCCGCGTATGGATTGCCGTCTGCCTCTTCTTCGGCGGCAGCAACCGCCTCGTCGGCCTCCTCGTCACTAATCTCGTAGCCCTCCGCGTCCAGCAGCGGCGGGTTGCGGCTGATGATCTCGCGGTGGTAGCCGTTGTACTCAATGGGCTCGGCAAACACGTTGAGGCCGTCGGCGGCGCCGAGCTGGCCCTGGCGCACAAACCGCGCGGCGCGTTTGAGTTTGTTGCCGCGATTGGTGCTCATGTCGATTTCCGAGTCGGAGTCGGAATCTCAAAAGTTAGTAGTGCAGCGAGTGAAACGGAGAAGATAAACCCACCGTATTGCTTGCGCTTGCGGGCGCGCTGGATGCCGATGGCCATCTCTAGGAAGATGGCCTGGTCTCTGGCCGCCATTGTAGATTGTTGAGGAAAGGCCAGAGGGAAGTGTGTCGAGTCGAGCGCGAGGCTCAGGTCAAGGACAATGTCGAGGTCAGCGAGTTCAAAGTCGAGCAAGGCTTGCAGTCGAAAAGCGTCGTTTGGCGTCGATGACGATGCTGGCGATAACACGCAGTAATGCGACTAATGCGACTGCGAATAGTTGTCGTGTCTATAAGTGCGTAATGATCAATAACTCGAAGTATGTCGTGCCAATGTTGGATCGTAGAGTCGAGAGAGAGTAGAGATCGAAAGACTGTCCACGATCACGAATCGCTGCTCGGAGCGCAACACTGCCGCCCTCTCCTCTCTCCTTCCTTTTCTGCCGCGCGCGGCCGTGTACAGGGCAATTCTGCCGCTTGAGCGTTCACCGCGTTTGCTAGCTTGTGTACGTGATGTTTTATTGGTTGGTTTTGCTATATGTGGGTCTATTGACATTGTGTACCTCTACTTTATGCAGCCACAATTACCAGCTAAATTACCGTAAAATAAGTACCTCTACTTCATATAGCTCACCCCTCCAATCACAGCTTCATGTCCACGCAGCATCACGAAACCACTGAACATCGCTGCTCTGGCTTCCCGACAACTTCTTCTGCAGTTATTTTGCGGTTGCTAGAGACTTGAACATCTTGTAGGTCTGGAGTTGTTGGACAAACACTCTTCCTTCCACACGACATATACCGTCACCATCCACAGCTACCCGAATAGCTTCATCCTCGACGACGACAACGACGACAACACACCTCCGATACACGGCGAGCAACTCTACGAAACACCCGTCATAATAGCGGCCACTACACAAAGTACCACACGGTACTGGGCCTCAATATGGACGCCTATCCCGCCTACAGCCTTACACAGAATATCCCCCTCATCGTCACCGTCGGTCTACCCCCGACCAAGGCAAATGACAGTGGGGATGCTGCGTGGACGCTCGGCGCCGAGCTCAAGGACCAGGCCACTCTGCTGAGGTCCGACCTGCCCGTTCTCGACGGTGACCACGCCTCAGAGTTCACCCGCTACATCTCCGCCGGCGACGTCTCGGGGCCCGTGCCCGCTTCTTCACAAACATGGCACGGCCGCGCAAGCTCACAGCGCTACCGCTTCCGCATACGGGGGGCTGGCCGCACATACTACCTGCCGCCACGAAACGCCAGTCTGCCAGAAAACTTTGAAGTCCCCGACGCACACCAGGTCGCCCTCCACTCGCCCTTCTCGCCCCTCAGCCCCTCGTGCTCGCTCTACCCAGACGGCATCATCAGCGCCCAGTGGATCCAGAAACACCAGGAGATCGTGCCCAGCGTTTTTCTTTGCTGCTACTCCCTGACCCCCGATCCGACTACGTCCACCCTCCAGGACAACAAGATCAAGACAGACATCACTGCCTTCCGCACGGCCGTCCAGCAGTCCGGCTACCGCAGCCGCGTTGCCGTGGCCATTTTTGTTGCTGCGGCCGCCGGCGATGACCATGCGGGGGCCGATGGGCTCGTCCAGGACCGCCTCGAGAGCATCCGCAAGACCACTGGCACCGAGACCAAGCTTTTCTTCGCTGTGCCCGCCACATCCGAGCTGCACGAAGAGCTGCACCGCGTCGCCGAGAACATGCTCGTCAACATCTATGCCGTTGCCATGGATTACTACCGCGAGCTCGGCCGCCACACTCGTAAGAAGCGCGGCCGCGGCTCGGCACCGCAGCCCTCTGTGCCGCCCACCAGCGGCACCTCTCAGACTTTGTCCCTCGCCGGCTGGCACATCCGCTACGACCTCAAAACCGCCATCCTGTCCGAATTCCGCCAGGAGACAGACGTCGCGCTGCGCTTCTTCGACCAGGCCTACGAGAACCTGTTGGGGCCCGAGGTGCTGTACGAGGCCATCCCGCACTGGAGCCCGCGCTGGAACGAGGCGCGCCTGCTGGCCGATATCCTGGTCATCCGCAGCCTGCGTTGTCTCCTGCTGATGGGCCAGCACAGCTTCGCCGTGCGCCGCTGGACGATGCACCGCGACCGCCTGTTTGCCCTGCTCAACGCGCGCGGCCGCGGCACGACCAACTACGGCTGGAAGGCCTGGGAGGCGCGCTGGGCTGCCGTCATGGGCGACCTCATCCAGCGTGTCGGCGTGCCTGATCTGGCAGTGCCTACTCTAAAGCCAGACAGCAGGGACAGCAAGGACAAGAAAAAGGACAAGGCATACACACTCTACCTGCAGCCAGAGAAGGCAATGGTGTCCGAACGGCCTGGTCCTTTTGAGTTTCTGCACCACCGTGGCTACTGGCTCCGCATGGCCGCAAGGCACACAGTCGCCCGCCGTGCCCTGGCCAACAACATCCCCGAAGACGACCGCCACCCGCCCGACTTCTCACCCGCCTCTGCCGTGGCCCACCGCGCATTTACGTATGACGACTACATGTGCCCGCCACCGCACAAGGAGAACCCGCTGCCGTCACTGGTCAGCAGCCGCGGCCCGGGCGTGAACCACGCAGCCATTATCGTGACGTACCTGGAGCAGGCAATATCCGAATTTATGCAGCGCCGTCAAAACCGCATGGCCGCCGAGCTCGCGCTCGACTGTGGCCGCGAGTACGTCAACGCAAAGCAGTACCAGGCTGCTATCGATATTCTCACACCGCTGTGGACATCCAAGTCGCCCGACGGCGCAGGTGCGTGGAAGGCGTGGCCCAATGTGCGCGAGGATCTGGGCTGGACGCTGCGTGCGGCTGCGCAGTCGATTGAGCCGCCTCGGACTGATATTCTCGTCTCTGTGGACTGGGAACTGCAGAGCAGCAAGTACACGCAAAGAACAAACTGGCCATACGATGTCGCAAACATCAAAGCGGGCGAAGATGCAGAGGTGGCCAAGGTCAAGCTGGCAACGTCGCCGTCGTTTTTGCTAGCGGGCTTCGTCTTCAGGCATGGCGAGGGCAAGGCCGGTGAGATGGCACGGGCGCAGTTCATGCTGCGGTCCAATGCTCACGCCCACGCAGCGCCCATCGTACTCGACGGGCTACGGCTGCGCTTCAGCGGGCGCCTGAGACCCATCGTCATCAAGCACGAGGATCGTGGTGCCAAGACAAAACAGGCCGTCTCCATCACCAAGTTGGAGCTGGAGGAGGAGGAGGATGAAGATGAGGGCGACGAAATAGAGGAGGGCGAAGGCGATGATGCTGAAATAAAACTTGGCAGTCTCATTGGATCTGCCGACCTGACTCTCTACCCGCAGTCGACGCTCGTCTTTGAGCTGTCCGTGCCGCTGCGCCGGTCCGGCGACGCACGCGCTCTGGCCGCCGACTTCCGCTACTCGTCGCCCGCCTATGCTCTCGAGTTTACGTCACCGCTTGTCAGCGATATCGGTCTGGGCAAGCCGACGTGGTTTCTGGCACCGCGGCCAAACGCGCGCACCACCGTGCCGCGCGCCGACAGCCAGGCCATCCACATCCTGCCGCGCCCGCCCAAGCTCGACATCAAGTGGTCCTCTGGATCGACCGCAGTAGACTCTGTAAAGAAGGAGGACGGAGAGCCAGCGCACCTTCTCCCCACGTACTACACCAATGAGACCATCGAGCTCGCCCTTGAGATTGTCAATGGCGAAGACGCCGACGCCAATGTCAAGCTGGACGTGACCATGGAGGGTGACGACGGCGCGCCCGGCTTCACGCTGTTGGTCGCCGGTGACGAGATCGACACCGCACCTGGGACAACCGAAGATGCTGTTAACGAAGAAGGCAAGCAAGTGTTGCCGTCGCTCAAGTCGGTGCCCCTGGGGCCTCTGGCTACGGGCGCATTGTCCAAGATTACCTTGAGACTGCCGCCGTCGCTGATGCCAACCAACCTCGACATCGCTGTGCGCGCCGTCTACCACCTGACCAGTGCCCCTGGTACGCCCATATCGCAGCAGCTGTCGTTCAAGCTTGCACTCAGCAACCCATTTGAGGCCAACTACGACCTGCTGCCGCGCATGCATCCCGCGCCCTGGCCGTCGCTGTTTGACCACGAGGGCATTCAACCAGCTTCTGAAGACACAGCCGCTGTTGCCACTGCCTCACATGGTCTGTCGCAGGCCTGGGCTTTGGTCACACGGTATGCATCGTTTGCTGCAGAAGAGCTGCGCGTCGTCGACCTCGACCTTGTCGTTGCGCCGGTGCCAGGCATCACTGCCAAGCACACGCGCCACCAAGACCTGGATCAGTTCGAGGTAGGCGAGCTTGTCAAGCCACAGACCATGGAGGAAGCCCAGTTTGATCTGTTTGTGCAAAAGAAGAGCCTCGACAACCGTGACGCTGTCCACCTGGACGTGTCGTTTGTCATCTCGTGGCGCAGAGTCGGCGCGTCTGCTGATGCTGTTCCTAACAAGACCATTCTGCCTGTGCCGCGCCTCGCCATCTTTGGTAGCGAACCACGTGTTCTCGCATCCGTCGCTCACGGCACTACATCAGTGACTCAGATCATCACTATGACAGTGGCCATTGAGAACCCATCGGCGCACTTCTTGACGTTTGGCCTCACCATGGAGCCGTCCAACGAGTTTGCCTTTTCGGGCGCCAAGATGACAACGCTGCATGTTCTGCCCATGTCGCGGCGTACTGTGACGTACCGTCTGATGCCGACTATTGGCGACAATACTGACGAGTCGGGTGAACCAAAGGAACGCTGGATCCGTCCCGGTCTCAGCGTGCGGGACAAGTACTTCCAAAAGGTACTGCGGATCCTGCCGACCGAGGGCATGAAGATGGACAAGGATGGCATTCTTATCTGGGTCCCGCCATTCGTCGAGTCAGAGGAGGTGGAAGTAAAGAAAGAAGCGGAGACGATTGAGGCGAAGGCAGTGGAAGAGAAAGTAGAGAAGGAGGAGGTAAAGGAAAAAAAGAAGGAAGAGAAGACGGCAGCTGTGGCGGAAGAAGAGGAGTCAGAGGATGATGACGACGATGATGATGAAGACGACGACGAAGAAGAAGAAAGTGAGGAGGAGAGCGAGGAGGAAAGCGACGACGACAGCGACGACAGCGACGAAGAGGACAGCGACGATGAAGACGACGAATAGCATATTTTTGTATTTAAATAGATACCAGTAATGATCATGAATATACTATGAGAGAGGATCTAGCTCTAGGTCTTATCTACGTCTACGCTCTACAGCCTCGACTTGGGCTTCTTGTCAATCAGCGTCTCCCACTCGGCATCGATCGTCTGCTTCTTCTCATCGCTGCGCGGCCACCATGCTGCCGCCAGTTCCGCCGCCTCTTCCCTCTCGTACTTGAGATCACTGCCGATCCATGCGGCTGCATGCTCTGCACACTCGTTTGGCAGGTCCATGGCCACGAGATGGCCCGTCTTCTCGAGCACAATTTCGCGCACGCGGCCCGACTTCTCGCCGCCGCTGCCGCCCAGACCCGTACCCGTCATCTCCATCTTCTCGCGCCGCAGCTCGGGCGTCGACATGTGGCTCGTGCCGCCAAAAATGTAGCACACGCCCGGCCGCAGGCTCGGCAGCTGGCTCGCCGTATTGACCACTTCGGGGCGGTAGAGCTTGCTGCTGGGCTTCTGGACGGCGTCGGGCCGTGTCAAGTCGTAGTTGAACGATTCGACCAGACTGGCGTCGCTCACGTCAAGTACGCGCTGCCGATTGAAGACGCGCTTGCCCTGGGCATCGACGCCTTGAAGAATGGGCCGCAAGAAGGTGAAGCACTCTTGGTGCTTGGTCGTTGTGAGAGTTACCGGCGGGCCGTCCTCGGCTTTTGCATCTTTCGAATCTTTTGATGCTGCCTTGTCGGCCGGGAACCATTTTGTTGGCACTTCAATCAGGCCATATTTGACCCATGCATCCAGCACTCGCGGGTCCCACGCGGCATAGAACTTGGACCGCTTAAAGGACGCCTCGGCTGCAGCCCGAGAAGGCCACAGCTCACGCCGCACAGCCGATAGCTCAAGCGGCGTAAACCCAAAGGCCGGGCCGGCAAGGCGGAAGTTGAGTACTGGGTCCAAAAGCACGAGGGTCGAGAACAGTCGTGGGTGCCAGATACAAAGCTGGGTGATTATGCTGCCGCCAAAGGAGTGACCCACGCCGACAAGTGGCCGGGGCATCTCGCGGCGAAAGGTGTTGATCATTTGCATCAAGTCCCTTGCGTGGTCATACCAAGACGCTGTTTGTTAGTTTTTGGGGTTTCAAAAAGAGAGCAAAGTAGAGACATACGGTCATTTCCGGTGAGGTGCTGGTTCATCAGCCCGCTTTGTCCCTGCCAGGCGACGTCGGCAATCCATATGCTGCGGATGCGGAAGCCGTGGCGTTCCGAGACGGCCAGCAGCTCGTCCCACATGGGCTCATAGAGCTCCTTGACAAAGCCGTTGGCGTGCGCGGCAATGATGGTGACATCGCCAGGCTGCGGCTTGGGGTTGGACCGCGGGATGTACTGCTTTGCAGTGAGGCGGAGGACGTCTTCCTGCGAGGTTGCGGTTGCGCGAGGGTATTCGCGGATGTGCTGGCCGTCGAACACGTGCTCCCTGACGTCGAAGAATTGCTGAGACATAAATGCAGATGATGTGTGGTGGGGTTTATGTGTATGTGTATGTGTATGTGTACTGTGTGTTGTGCCGTGCTGTGGTGGTTTGTTGCGAGGACTGGTTGAAGCACGAGATCAGAAGAGGCCGCGAGACAAACGAAAGACGACGGTGGACAGGTTGATAAACACAAGAAAGGCGAGGTAGATAGTATGGAGATGGCGGAAGAGACTCAAATATTCAAAAACAAACAGAAACAAACATATGACAGATGTCTTCGAGACAGCCGATGCGAGACCGTCCGTGATACAACGGCAGGGGACGGTTCTGGCGACTGAGCCGAGATCAAACAAGAGGACAAGATATATAATGCAAAGAGACACTCACTCAAACACTTCACAAGCAAACAGCTCAGACACTCAGCAACAGCAAGACCAAGGTGAAATCAAAGTGAAGCAGGAGGAGGGGGAGGAGGATGGCGAAGAGAAGCTCGCCCGATGAAACAAGAAGCGAGACAGCGACGTTGTAAACGAGATATAGTCTCTACTCGGAACCGCCTGTCTTGAAATTAAGTGCGAGCTATTGCAGATGATATAAGATGGCTGCCAGTGGTGATGTGATTGCTCACCGTGGAGGCCGGAGGGACATTGCCGAGGCTCCCCAGAATGCCTGATCCGCTATATTGACGCTTACAGCCAGCCTCTTCACTAATAGCTTTCAGCAGGCAGGTACGGAAAGATACAGACCCACCCGCTGCGTGAGGGGACGGCAGATTGGTCGGCTACCAGGGGAAGGTATGTGTGGATCCTGCAGCACTGTTATGGTTAGCTTTGGCTGGCAGGGACGGAAAGCTGGGGAAGCACTGACGTTTGATGGAGCTGGACGAGGTCGCACCTTCTACACCGAGGTCATTGACGTTGGCTCAAATATAGCCTCGCCGCTCTTTCCAATTGCATCAATATACATCGCTCCTTCCTTTTTAGTCTACATAGTAGGAACAAGGTAGGCTTAGTCATTCAACTCCCATACAGAGCAGACGCCCGTAAGAATCTCGTCAAGACACGGCTCTAACAACTCGTCTCCGTCATTCACCCGTCGGCGATTCTCTTGATTCACGCACAGTTTTAAACCGACGGGTATGCGCTACGTCACGCAATGTTAATATCATGCCAGTTCCCGTGGATCGGACTTCAGGGTCAAAGCAGTGTCTACACAGTGTGAAGTTGGTTTATTTATGTGTAAAACAGTGTTAGTGGGCAATTTAACACTGTCGTAGTCACTGTCATATTAGTCTTACTGATTGATCATGTGACTGTCGCGGAGGTTTCGCGCGCCCTTGCGCGTGTTTAATGGCTTTGGGTCTGGTTTCGCGTTTTGCCTGCAGGAGCGGGTTGGCGCCAAATTGCAAACATCGCGACTGGACGGCAGCTTGCAGAAGCACACGACAACACGAATTCACGACTTGGGTATTTACCGATTTCCACAGCAATTCAACCGACAAACATTCGGTCTCCTAACCTTTCTCGTTTTTTCCCTTTTCCTCTCAATATCACAATGGCCGAGGGCGCGGCCAAAGACGTCTTCGGCTCGTGCCGGTTTGCCTTTGTGTGCGGCCGGACTCTTCTGCCAAAGACCATTGCCGAGGTTGGTGTTTTGTCTGTGTGCTGTCTTTGGTGCCTTCTAACAGTATAGCTCTCACGCACCGTCCAAAAGTATGGCGGCGAAGCCCTCGAGCCCGAGGCCAACGGCAGCCTGCCCCTGGAGAGCGCGACACACATCATCGCCAACTCGATCGACTTTGAACAGTACAACACCGCCATTGAGATGATGATTCCGGTTGTCACGTCCAGCTGGATCACCTACTCGCTGCAGCGCACTCGTCTGGCCCAGATCCGGCCATACTCTCCCGATCCACGCATGATATTTGCCTCCGTCAGCTTGACTTGTGCCGATATCCCCCAGGGCGACAAAGAGGCCATCACGGGCGCGACGCTTGCACTGGGTGGCATGGAGTCCAAGGATGTCACACGGCTCACCACACATATTTGCGCACTATCCATGGACCACGAAAAGTGCAAAGAAGCCGTCGCAAATCCCAAGGTGCGCTGCAAGATTGTGCTGCCACACTGGTTCGACGACTGCTTCAAGCTGGGCAAGAAGATTGACGAGACACCATACCTGCTTCCCGACCCGCCCATTTTGAGAAGCGGTAGTGGGTATGGTGCTGCCACTGCTGATGGCGCCGACGGCGACAAGATCCCGATTCCCGAAGCCCTGGCTCTCGAAGGCGCTACCACCGCCGAGCCCGACTCCCTGCCCGCGCTCGACCAAAAGGGCTGGCGCAGCAATCTCACTGTGTTCCAGAACAAGAAAGTGATACTTGCCGACGATCTACTGATTGGCCAGCGGTTCCGTGCTGTCGTCGTCGACTTGATTGCCCGCGGCGGCGGCCGTGTTCTGGCAGTAGACGACGAGGACGAGAAGCCCGACGTGGCCGACTGCGATATGTACATCTGCCACTACCGCGAGGGCGATGACTATGTTCGTGCATCCCAGCTCCGCAAGGATGTCGGCAATTTGGCTTGGCTCTTCCACATCATCACCAACAACGAGTGGTGCTCGCCGCTGCGCCGTCTGCTGCACTACCCTGTGCCGCGCAACGGCATCCCTGGATTCAAGGACTTTGCCGTTACGCTGTCCAACTACGGTGGCGAGGCCCGCCCGTATCTTGAGAACCTCGTCGTGGCTGCCGGTGCCAAGTTTACCAAGACTATGCGCATGGAGAACACCCACCTCATTACCGCACGCGACAACAGCGAAAAGTGCCAGGCCGCACACGACTGGAACATTCCCATGGTGAACCACCTGTGGATCGAAGAGAGCTATGCACGGTGCGAGGTGCAGAGCGTTACAAATCCTCGGTACACGACTTTCCCGTCGCGCACCAACTTGGGCGAGGTTATCGGCCAGACCTTTTTTGACGAGAGCAAGCTGCGGGCAATGTACTTTCCTGGCGGCGACATTGCGGAGGACCCGCCGGCAAATGAGGACGGTCGGAGGAAGAAGGTGCAGCTCAATGACGAGCCGCAGGTGCTGACCGACGTGTCGGCACAAAATGGACAGTTGCACGCTCCCAACGGAGAAGACGATTTCGATGACGATGACGCCTCCACATCTAGCGAGGCCGAGGATGAGCCGCCAGCTGCGTCAAAACCTTCAAAACCCTCAGCGACACTCCCGCGCCGCCCATCAAGAAACGCCGAGGCCAAGGCTTCAGTAGCGACGCCCGCTCGGACACGGAAGACCAAGGCGACCAATGGAAAGGAGAACGACCCTCTTAACACAGCGGCGGCCGCTGAGTCTCCCGTGGTCGTAGGCAGCGCTAGCCGGAGCGCCAAGGACAAGGCCCTGACAAAACTGCACGGCCTCGCGCCCGACATCGCGCTATACGAAAAGGAGCGCAAGCGTTCAACGCGCGACGGCAATGCGCCTTGGGGTGGCAAGCGTGCGGCGGAACAGGTCGACAAGGAGCGGCGGGAAGCGGCCGACGCGTCCGAAGCAAGCCGCCGGAAGCGCCGCAGCTCTGCCGACGGCGAGGGCGACGAGGAATCCGTTGACAATTCTGACGACGCCGACGAGCAGGCCCGACCGGCCAAGAAAAGCCGGCCGTCTCTGCCGCCCATTCAAATGCGTGTCGTTCTCACTGGCTACCAGCGCTGGGTTAATAGCAGCACCAAGGAAGACACTGAACGCGTAAGTTTTGATTATGATTGTATATTCATTTACACGTCTAACAAAAGTAGAGAAAACTGCGCAGCCTCGGCATCATGATCGTCCAGGACAACCAGCCCTGCGACTTTCTTGCTGCGCCATGTCTTGTGCGCACTATGAAGTTCCTCAAGACCCTCGCGCGCGGACCCCAGGTCATCAATGCCCAGTTCATTACAGATGTCCTGGAGAAGAACAAGTTGCTCGACACAAAAGAATACACGCTCAAGGACACCGAGGGCGAGTCCCGGTTCAACGTGTCGCTGCCCAAAGCTCTCGCACGCGCGCGGGCCAACCGCGGCCGGCTGCTCTGGAACATTGTCGTCTACTGTGCCGTCGACATTAAGAACGGCCCGGAAAGTTACCGCGAAATTGCCGAGGCCAACGGCGCCATCTTCAAGACGTACCGTCTGCACAGCGGCACGACGATCCGGCCTGTGGCGGCGGGCGAGGAGAGCCAGTCGGCGGCCGAGCCCGTGTACCTGCTGACGAGTGCGTCGCCGGCAGAGCGGCCACTGTGGCCCAAGTTTGAGCAGATGGCGCGCGACGGCAACATGCTGCCGCGCATTGTTGCGCCAGACTGGCTGCTCAACGTGGCGATGCGGCAAGAAGTGCTCTTTGACGACCACTACCTTGCCGAGAATTTCTGGAAGTAGCCAGGTAGAGGTTATGTATAAAAGCGCAGCATAAATAGGGTACACGGCATGGAGCTTGGGACGGTTGGTTTGCTTTTCGGTTTTGTTGTTGTCAACCACCTCTTGTTTGTCAATATGATGTTCTTTAGCAAGTTTATCCAAATATACACTAAATTTTGTTATAAACATCTATCTATCTGACACCCGACTAGAAGAACTTGACACCCAGCGAGTCTTCCTGGCCAAAGACTTGCGCCTTGCCGCGCTTGACGAGCACGGCCAGGGCACGCTGCAGCACGACAGGGTCCAGGCCGTGCAGGTCGCTGCCGCGCGTGGCGTCGCCGGCTGTCAGCTCATACAGCGTCAGCACACTGCCGCGCTGCGCCGTGTCATCGACAAACGCCTCAATGGCCGCGGCCCACTCCTCGGGCGTCTTCCAGAACACATAGAAACTCGACGACGCCCCTGTGGATGCTGCTATCTCGGCGGCCGCGCCCTTGAGCGGCTGGTCCACATACTCGATGCGGCCCTGGCGCTTCATGTCGTCCAGCACCTGGCGGATCTCCTGCGGCGGCATGGCACGGTCAATGTTGCTGTTGTGGAACAGGTCGGGGGCGTAGTAGGCCACGCTCGGTATTGCGTCGTCGTCGGCAAGCGTGGTGGACGAGTCGACGCGCACAGGGCCTGTGGCATCAAGTGGTCCGCCACCAATAAAAAGGCGGAAGATGCGGTAGTGGCGGCAGTAAGCGAGCACGAGGGCGGACCACTTGTCGAGCTGAGCGCGGCGGGTATTCAAGTTTGGCTGCAGCGTAAACATGGGTGGAAAGTTGTAGTAGTGAGGGAATGTGAAGGATGGGGATGAGGAAGAGAGATCGGCCGGCGAAACTCCTGCTAATGGCTGCTGTGGTAATGACGATGTCGACGAGGTATATGATGCATATGCGTTTGATGCATCTGGTGCAGGCTGTGCTGGCGAAGCTGTGCCAGATATCCTTGAGTCTTGGGCCATTGTGTGAGAGGTGAGTGTAGGGTATAGAGTGGTGGTGATGATGCCGTCGTCGAGGAGCACCTCTCTTCACGAGGCTAGCGATGTGAGCAGAAGTTGAGCAGTTCTGAAGTATATTCGAAGGATAAAATATAATTTATATACCAATTGGTTGTAAATCGATAAAAATTGCTACAGATATGAGTCGCGTGATGAGATGTTGCAAGTGTAAGTCGGCTGAGGGGTTAAGGTCGAGGCTGGCGGGCTTGATGCTAGGCGATGCTAAGTGGGGCCTTGTCGTTGGTGATGGCCGATAATCAGTGGGGCTGCAGGCGAGGCTGTCACCAAAGCTTTTGCTGGTTATTTGGACTCGAAACGAACACAACCATTGGTGCTGTTTTGGTTTTATCATTTTCTTCCTTTTTTTTGTACTTTTACTCACTTGCTTTGTTATTTTGTATTTTTTGTATTTTCTAGCTGTTGATATATTTCTTGTAATATTTTACAATCATTTAAAATCGTTCGAATTCCATCACCGAAATCAAATGGACGCCAAATTATTTGTTATAACGAGAATCTCCTCAACAAAGACCTTGATAATTTATTACAATGGCCAGCCCATATCTCGCAGTTCTACCAGAAGCAATGTCAGACGTGATACTCAAGAGTATAAATGCATACCACCGAGCCTCTTTCCTGAATAGCATACACAGCCCGATGGCAGGCTCTTTCCTTAATGGTATACAAAGCACATCTGGATGCAGCCTTGTGCTCTTTCCTGAAGTCTGCACAGCCTGATAACAACTACATCTTACTAATCACCAAAGCTACAAAAGTGACTATAACATTGAATTGCATTGCAAATATGCCGCTGTCCCGACTGGACTGTCCAAAAACAAAAAGAAAAGATACATGTACATGATATGGATGTGAATGTGAATGAACCCTCTTCGCTTGCAAGGGACTCATCTTTGTTGTGTATATTATGTGTCTCAGCCCTCATAGATCTCATGCCCAGAGCCACACGTTCATGGTTCCATAAGGACCAACTGCCCCAATCAGCTGCCATCATGTATGCCGCCCTACTTCTTCTCCTCCTTCTTCTCCTCCGGCTTCGGTGTTGGCAGCTTAAAGGTCTCGGGTGTCTTGTCCAGACCAGTGCCCAACTGCTCCCACGCGCTTGAGCCGCCCTCAAAGTTGCGGAACGCCTGCGTCAGCTCCAGAGGCTCCGTCACAATGCGCTTCTTCTCCTCATCGTAGCGAATCTCAGTGTAACCCGTCAGCGGGAAGTCCTTGCGCAGCGGGTGGCCCTCGAAGCCGTAGTCGGTCAGCACACGCCGCAGATCGGGGTGGCCGACAAAGAAGACACCAAACATGTCGTACACCTCACGCTCGTACCAGTTGGCACCGTCGAACAGGGGAGTAATGCTGGGAACGGGCGAGGCTTCGTCGGCATAGGTTTTGACGCGGATGCGCGAGTTGTGGCGCACACTGAGCAGGTTGTAGACGACCTCGAAGCGCTGGTCGCGGGTGGGGAAATCGACGGCGGTGATGTCGCTGACCTGGGTGAACTCGGCGGAGGTGTTGTCTGGGAGGTTAGTTTTGTTGAGCCATAAATTAATATCAATCAGTGCTAGCGACATTACGTCTGGCACGTACGCTTCAGGAAAGTAAACACGGGAATGACACCCGACGGGCAGACGTAGATGGTGAGCTCGTCCTTCCAGACAGAGAACTGCTGGATGTACTTGGGCAGCGTAGCCATCAGCCAGGCACCGTACTTGTGCATGTTGTCGGCCATCGTCTCGTACTTGTCGACGGGGTTGACAATGGGTGCCTCCAGCGAACCAACGGTAGCGCGAGGGGCATTGCGCGGGTTTGGTGCGTCCTTGGGCATGTGCACGGCGTAGCCCTGCTGCAGCCGGCTGGTGGTAGCCATGCACCGGGCAGCTGGGGCAGACGGCTTGCTGGCCCGGAGAGCCGAGGTCACCGCCGTCCTACTCCGCGATAGTCTGCTGGCCATTGTGATGTGTAGGGGTGGTTTTTGAACGAGGAAAAGGTCGGGGGAGATGGACGAGTAGTAAAATTGGTTGATACAGCAGTCTCGGATCGATGTCGGGGTATCGTGGTGCTGTAAGTGCTGACGTCGTGCTCGCTGCCGGCCGGAGGTGGAAAGCAAAACGACAAAGCTGGGGTTTCCCGATTTCCCGATTTTGCTGGCGACCCGGATTGGATGCGATATAATTTGCCCTTGTCTGATTGGCTGGCGTGGCTTTGGTAGGCGTGCCGGATGAACTGTTATTCACTGATCCGTGATTATATAATTACATCTGATTGATCGATTTGCGCTAGCCGCTTTTGGATCATCGGTATTGTCACGAAATATTCGTCTAGCGGGGTTTTGCAAGCTGAGGGAAGGTGCGACCCAGCACCTGCTAGAATTGTCCCGCTTACGTGGCCAAGTCGGCCGCGTCGCGACACAGCATACTGCCTTGAGGGCTACACAAGAAGCGATGAGTTTTGAGCCAAACACCGAAAACAAACAGATGTTCTGTCAGATATCCGTAATCTGCACGGCAATAATTGTGCACTACTATTGTTCTGTTTGCTCTCTTTCACGATTTCTAAACCTTCCAACCGTGACTGGCCACGTGCGAAAGTGGCATAGCACCATACCAAAAACAGCCTAAGGTGACTGGCACCTTCCCTGAATAGGACTTCAAATTGCCTGCCTTGCGAAGCATTGTTCCTCGTACTTGCCTCTAGCGTACTTCGTAGTGACACTGTGGCTCCCCACGCTTTCGCTGTACGGCATCATTGCCACAGCTAAAATACGTACAATAGGGAAAATAGCGGGTTTAGCGTGGGTTTTTACTGGGGGGAACCATAGGGCCCTCCATCGCACCTTCCCTGCCTTGCTTTGGCCTACAGCGCACCTTCCGCCTCCGTTGCCTCGCCGCCAGAATAGCAGGACGGCCAGCGAAATTTGCCCCGGCAGGCGCCAGCGGTTCCCAATTTTCATTTGGGCCATTGTGGCACTTTGCCATTTTAGCTGCCAAACTCTTCCTGCTCCTTTTTTCACTTCCCTTCCCCCTTCTTCACCCGACCATCACCACCACCTCACCTTTACCTTTGCCACCACAGCCACTCAGCTTTCGAGAACCAATATTGTCTCAACATCACGACACGTCCGTTTGCTTTTGCTTTCATCAAGACACTTTCGCACCTCCCGACCGCGACCTTTTCGATCTCCTCTGAATCTCACGAACCTCCGCCTCGATTATTTTCGATATTCGACACTTTCGATAATTAATTGTATTATCCTCTTATTTAATTATCGCAACCTTGTTTGACAACCTGCGGTCTCTCAGCCTGAGCTCTCAGCGTGACGCTTACTCTAAACAATCCTGAATACGCGCCTCGTATTGCCCATCTACCATCATCGATATCTCATCATATACACAACCTCTGGACGATACCCTTTCGCGTCGTTTGCCCCCCATCCTTCGTCTTCCGCGAGACGCGCATCACATCACACATCATCCATCACAATGGCACCTCAAGACACCTTCCTCGACGATGAGGAGGACACCTGGTATGCCTGACCCCCGTTTTGTGCTTTGTTCTTAGGCCCTGGCTTGCTGTTCTATCCCGCGATGCTAACTACTCTCTAGCCCTCTCTGTATCGAAGAGTTCGACTTGTCCGACCGTGGATTCCGGCCATGCCCGTGCGGCTACCAGATCTGCCAGTTCTGCTTCAACAATATCAAACAGAACATGAACAGCTTGTGCCCTGCCTGCCGACGGCCATACGACGAGAAATCCATCGTATGGAGAGTTGTAACTGCCGAAGAGTACGTCCCTTGTTCCGGTCATTGGCCGTTTTCCGTTTATCGTGTCCACTTGCTTGGTAGTACAGACATGCCACCGAGCAAACAACAAAAACAACGATAGCAGACAGCTTGACTAACATACCAGGCACGCCGAGTTCAAGAGCAACATTCAGAAGAATCAGAAGAAACGGGCTCTCGAACAACGCCAAAAAGAGGCCCAGAAGCGCGAGGCCGAGCGCGAGAACCGGAAAAACCTTGTCGGCGTACGGGTCGTGCAGAAGAACCTCGTCTACGTGACAGGTCTGAACCCGACTGTGCGCGAAGACGAGCTCCTCAAGACGCTTCGGAAACAGGAGTACTTTGGCCAGTACGGAAACATTCAAAAAATCTCCATCAGCAATAGGAAGACTCCCGATGGATCGCCCTCGCTTGGCATCTACATCACGTTCGAGAAGAAGGAGGAGGCCAACACTTGCATCCAGTCTGTCAACGGCTCCACCAATGACGACCGTGTACTGAAAGCCCAGCTTGGCACAACCAAGTACTGTTCAGCTTGGCTTCGTCACGAGCAATGCACCAACCGTCAGTGTATGTTCCTGCATGAGCTCGGCGACGAGGAGGACAGCTACACCCGCCAGGACTTGTCGTCGATGAACAGTATCAACACCCAGAGACCACTGGCTGTTGCGGCGTCCCGTTCTGCTTCCCGTCAGCAGACTCGCGCCTCGCCTGCCGTCACTCACGCCCAGCCCATGGCCCGGTCTCATAGCAGGGACGAATCTGAAAACGGAGACGGCTCTGCTCTCCCCGCAGCCGCGAGTTGGGCACGGAACCCCCAGATCCGGAGTCGACGCGGCAGTCACGCTACTAGTGCTGCTGCACCAAGTCCTGCAATTTCCATGTCTCTCCCCGTCACCGCCGAGTCTGCCGCCGAAGCCATCGATGATTCACCGACCCCTGCCGAAGCCACAGTGGCTCTTCGTCCTGCTGCTAAAGCACAGGCCACCGCGCGTACACCTACACCTGCACCTGCGCCTGCACCAGCACCTGCACCCGTGGAGCCGACCCCCGCCCCTGCCGCACCAGCTCCGGAGGCAGCAGCGCCATCGCCAAGCCCAACACCCCAGGAAACGTCCAAAGCCAAGAAGGAGCGTGATGCGACTAGTGCTCTTTTGTACGCCATGAGCAACTGTGCCATTCCCAGATCGTTTCTCTTCTCTGGTTACACCCTGGGCTCTTTCCCTCCGCTGTTTGACCCTCTTGGTGGTGAGAAGAGACGTGCTCTGATTGATGATGAGAGCCGCGCCGACCCCGACCAGGACGACCAGCCTAGCGAGGTCCGTGAGCCATCCGAAGGCGAGCCCGAAAGCAGCGGTAGCTTAGCTCTGGGCGGCGAGCCTGAGGACCGTGAACAGACGCGCAGCACTCATGGATTTGACCAGCGTCGCGGTGGTGCGCCCCCTCCAATTCAGCGGACCAACACCGATGGACTGTTCGGCTCGTTTGGCGCAAACTACCTGACGAGTGCCAACCCTGGCACGATCGGAAACCGCTCCGTCACTCCGCAGCAGTCGCTCTATTCCCGCACCCCCAGCGGTTTCGAGAACCACCCGCCCCCCGGTATCACATCGGCACAGGCCGGCCTGTTCCAGGCACAGGTTCACAGCCGCCAGCCATCCCGCTATGGCTTTGCTAACGAGACTACGGGCAGCAACTCGGCCACCATTAAGCTGGCGGCTAACCCTCGCATTATTGCTCAGCAGCCATCCATGATCCAGCAGTCACTGCACTCGCAGCAGCAGGCTGCCCCGTACTACGCTGCTTCAATGCCCGGCCCGCCCCCTGGCCTCAAGTCGACCGGCACCCCGCCGGCTGGATTTGGCCAGGGCTTCGCAAACGCCCCCTTCGGTGGTGCCCCCAAGGACTCGAACCAAATGCTGCAAGAAATGCTTCGCAGCAGAGGAGGAGCTGGCGCTGGTACTAGCCAAGCGCATGACGCCAAGCGTGAGTACATTTTTCCTTCATTCCTTAACCAGTACCCATCATCGTCCGGTTCCTCTACCCCCGTCACTGCTTCTGGCTTCCAGGCGCCCATGTATGGAGCGCCTCCTCCCGGAGCGTTTCAGGACATGAGCTCGAAGCAGAAGAAGAAGGGGAAAAAGCACAGACATGCTAACACTTCCTCCTCTGGGGGGAGTGGCTTAGTCGATCTTGCAGACCCGAGCATCGCAGCGCAGGCCAGACTGCCACACCAGCAGAACAACGCCGGAAGCGGTCAGGGACTATTTGGGAGCCAGGCTCAAGGTGGGTACAACCAGAGCTTGATGTACCAAAACACTGGCTACCCGAGATGGTGAGAGACCAAGACCGAACGACGACGACGCCACGAGAGGGTACCTAGCACCTAGCTAGGACCGAGGACCGAGGACCGATCACGAGACGAAGATGGGAGACAGTTCGGGACGCGAGACGAGAGGAGACCTCAGACGACTCGACAACAGACGTGGTTTTTATCATGCTTTCGCTTTTGTTTTGTCTCTTTTTGCGTCAGCATCCCCTTTCTTTTGCCTGTGCCTCATTGCCTCATTTGCTTATACCCCTTTGCTCGTTGTTTTCTTTGCTTCTACCCTATACCACGTGTTTCTACACAACCTTTGCGCATGATTACTTTGCTTTTACATTTTCACAACATCCCTTTTTTTCTGCGCTCTTGTCTTTATTTCTGTCAAATTCTGCACGGATTCATTGTCCACACCGGCGTTCCAGCGATGCAACACTCCAACATGTTGTCTGGGTTTGGTGCTTTTATTACTCTTTGTTTGCACGAGGCGTTTGCTTTCCATATCCCACCCCAATCCGATTCCTCTCCAAGCGAGCAGAATACGGGTTATGGCAGAAGAAACTTCAGCCATTCTCGGCGTCAGGTAGTTTCTCTGCCGTGTTTTTTATTGTTTGTTCTATGTACATTGTTTTGTTGCTTTCCATTTGCAGTTTTTTCTCTTTATTTTGGAACAATTCCGGCCACAAACAGAGAGAATACCCTCGAGAGCAGAGAGACGACGATGCCCAACGATTACCAGTTTCAGTTTATCTTTATATTTCACCAGTTATCGCCTTGACACAGCACCTCAATATCACATTGCCAACCTTGTTGAGCCCGCCTCGGCCTCGGATTCTTCTTCATTTTGATCATGTCGATCTTTCGTCTTCTTCTCTTCCCGCAACTTTACGACACCGCTTTGATGTCGTCCCGTGGAAGAGTTGACCGTCTCACATGCCCCCCTTGTCATCCAGGAGAAAGAGAGAGAGAATTTTCGTTACGTCAAGCCAGGCAGGCCTACCTCCCAACCGCATCCTATCTTATTATCCACCACCATCGTCTTGTTTCTTTCTTCTCGAGGGCTCTTCTTCCTGTTCTGGCATTCATGTATGTTAGATTATCTTTTCTTTTTCTCTCCTGGGCCCAATGACCTCTCTTGCTTGTCTATTACTGCCTCACGGCACTTTGACAGTCTGGCATGAGAGGTAAGGGGGGCGCAACGCAAAGTTCTCTCTCCTCTGTCTCGACCCATTTCTGCTTCTTCTTTGTTCCCGGTGCTTCTGGGTCTGCGGCACTCACCCTGCTCCGGACACATTGAGCAGGAGACTAGAGAAGCAAGGACGAGGAAGAAACACAGCGGGCCTCGGAGACGAAAGGCAAATGAAGAATAAAAATCAAAGAAGACGAATTCTATTCTTAATCCCATTTCTCAACCGACAAAAACTATGATATGCTACTATCCTAATCCAAATCAAAAGTCGATACTTCACAGAACAACAAACAAAAACGGCCTGCGACGACTAGGCTTCATCGATCACCACTCGCGTCCGCGACGAAGACGATAACTATTCAATCACGAGACCATTCATTATCAATGGCAATTTCGGCGCCTCTCTCTCTCTCTACCATGGTTGATCTTTCTGCTTTCGTTGCACGCTGATTATCTGTATAATTATTTTGCTCACTTTCTATTCCGCTCCCTGCACTTCTTGCTACTCATTCTAGATCTTTTTCTTATTTATAGTCTTGTCTGCCGATTGTCTGCAGCTAGTTACATGTTGGCAAGATTTAGCATCCTCTCGTCTCTCGTCTGCCATCTCCATCTCGGGGCTGTCTTCTGGTTGTCATTCACGTCTTATCTCGTCTCGGGAACCGGCACATGATGGGTCCATCTGGCTACTAACACATGCTCAATTCGAGCTTCTAGTCTGATATTCAAGGAACAAGAACTGACAAATTCGCAGATGATGAATTGCCGGCACTGGACGACGTGGTCTCTACCGTGGATGCACTCGTCTCAGATGAACCGTCCATGCTCTCGTACCCCTACGGCATCGAGTCGCCCATGCGTTCAGGCACACCCAATTTTCCGCCCGGATTCGGCCCCCAGCTACCGCAGCACAATCCCAACCCGACACCACCGCCAGGATTTAGCCGGTCAATGACGCCCGTCTCTACCGCAATAGCGAACGCGGCGTCTTTCGGCAATCAAGCAATCAAGCCCCCGGCACCCCCCATGCCCCTCCCCATTGGTGCAGGAGCATACACAGCAGCTAAGGAACAGATCGCTGAGGCTGCCGAAGCCGCACAGGCTGCCCAAGCTGCAGAGGCTGCACAGGCTGAAGAACAACAGCAAGTCGCCCCTATCCAGCCGCCTAGCACACAATCCAAGAAGGCTGCTCGTGCTGTAGAAAGCGCGGCAAAGAAGACGGACAAGGTGGAAAAGACCGACATGACCGACATGACCGACAAGGCTGAGAAGGCGGTTGAGAAGACCGAAATGACTGAAAAGGCCCAGTCGGTCATCTCCACCCCAGTCACATCTGCTGCTGCCATCTTTGCGGCCGCAGTCTCTACACCCGACCCTGTCCCGGCTGTGCTCGCTGGACCGTCTGCCTTTTCGACCCCCAGGGAGTCCTCTGCCATGCTGTCAACTCCCATGACCAAGGCGGGAACCAGCCAGGGCGCTACGTTGCAGGACGAGGACTTCCCTGCCCTGGGTGCTGCTCTGTTCACCCCATCCAAGCCGACTAGACAGTCTGTGCCTAGCAAGCCCTCGACGCCCGTCGGCAAGAAGGCTGGTGAGAAGCGCCCTGTCCCTGCTGTTCTCAATATCACCACTGGCGCTATCAAGAAGCCGATGCCTGCTGAGGTGGCGAGCCCCAAGCCGTTCGACAAGGAGAAGATCCTGGCTGGAGATATGTCAACTGCATTCCCCTCGCTCCCCACCCCTACTGGCGCAACACCGCAAGCACCCTGGTCACCTGTCGTGCGCACAGCCCCCAAGACACTGCGTGTAGTGCAGACACCGGCAGCGCCATCGGGCCCGGCACCCGTGCTGAGCTTGGCTGCCATCACTGCGGCCGAGAACGCCAAGTTTGCGGCTGCCAATGGTGCTGGTGCAAGCCTAGCCACAGTCGCCAGCCGTCAGGCATCAGCGTCATTTACCAACCGGCCGGGCACACCCGCGAGCGAGATAGTTTCTCTCTCAGACAACGCTTCGGTTGTTTCCGCCTCCATCTCGGCTTCACGGGCCGGATCACCCCCACCTCTTTCGCGCATCGGCTCTGCCGCTGTCCGCAGTACTACGAAGAGCCAGCAGCGCAAACAACGCAAGCAGGCATCCAAAAAGGACTCGGCAGCCATTGCAGAAGCTGTCATGTCGGGTGCGCTGACGAACTCGACATTGACCGAGCAGAACGAAGATGAGGTGGTTCCCGATGACGGCATTGCGCCCATCCTGGGCCGCAAGAAGAAGCAGAAGAAGGAGAAGCCGGCACCCGCACCCACCGCTTCCAAGAACGCCGCTTCTGCCAAAGATGAGAAGCGTGAGGCAGCAGCAGCGGAGGCAAAGGAGCCGAAAGTTGCTGATGTGAAGGAGACCAAGGCTGACACCAAGGCCGTGAAGGAGGCCGAGGTCAAGGAGTCGAAGGTGAACAAGGAGGTCAAGGAGGTTAAGGAGGTTAAGGAGGCCAAGGAGGTCAAGGAGGTCAAGGAAGTCAAGGAGATCAAGGAAGGCAGGGCGGCCAAGGAAACTAAGGAGGTCAAGGAAGTCAAGGAGACCAAGCCGACCAAGGAGACCAAGTCTGCTGCTGCGAGACGCAAGGAGGAGGCCAAGGAGCGGGCTCTGGATGCAGCGGTTGCCAAGGCTGCAGAAAAGGTTAAGAAGAATGCTGCAGCGGCCAACCCGTCTTCATCTGCACTTGTCCAGGCTTCCTTTGAGTACAGCCCCATGACGGACCGCGAGATCGAGGAGGAGGCATTCCAGAGAGTGATGTCCGAGGTCATAATGCTGGCCGACGAGACGCTGCTGGATATGTCGGAAGAGAGCCGGAATACCAACGGTTACACCAATGGTAACGCCAATGGCGGCGGTGCGAGTCCCGTCTCCAACTCCAACTCATCGGCCTACACATCCTACATTGACGATGACATCCATGTTTTGCCTGGCGGCCGTGTGCAGGATGTTGCGCGGGACCTGGTAGAGCGTGGTCTGATCGACCAGAACCTGCACAACCTGCCTTTGCTGCGCCCTCATCTTCACTTGACCTCTAACGACGGCAAGGTTGATCCTACCAAGGGCCCTGTGGGTGCTGCGATGGCACGCGGCGATCTTCTGCTGCCACCCGATATTGTCATCAGCAATGAAGATCGCGAGCGGCTGGAGTCGGGCCACATTGTGCGCAAGGTTCTGGACGGCATGCGCATCATGATCACGCCCAATGGCGACTGCGTGCGCAACCTGTCGGAGAGTGAGGAGAATCGGTTCCTGCAGCTGCAAAAATCCGTCAGCGCGGATCTGCGACAGGCGTCTGCCTTTTTGTTTGACCGCTACAACACGTCGCCTGATGGATACACGCTGATCAACAAGCGCGCGGTTCCGGACGGCCTGCCTCCGTACTACACCAGCACCGCGCTGGCCGCGCTCTACCCCGGCGTGCCGCCGGAGCAGCTGCAGATTGTGGATCCGATTGCCAAGATCCAGCGTCACGAGTTTATCTACTGGTCAAACCAGTTTGTGCTGCCGCGGCTCTCGATCCTGCAGGGCTCCGACAAGTACACTTGGCAGTCGGTGCTTGCAGAGTCGACCACGCCCAATATGGTGGGCATGGCGACGATTGCGCCGTGGATGTACCAGGGCGGCGAGAGCCTGCCGTCTAGTGATGGCGGTCTTGGCGGCCGGTACGGTTACGGCTACGCATACAACTGCGGCAACGATGACGCCAGTAGTGATGGCGACAACTCGACCGTGGACGAGATGCACTTTGACCAGGAGCACGATAATGAGCACGACAACGACAGCCAGGACGAGGAGGATGAGGTCGCCGGCCTGCAGCGCACGCTGTCAGAGCTGGACGATGAGGACCTGAAGCGTGAGCTGTCGAACCGGATCCGCTGGATGACCGTCGAGGAGGCTGCGTTTGCCTATAAGAAGGCGCGCCGCGAGAATGAGACCTACGAGAAGGCCATGGCGCTGCTGATGCGCAAGAACCGCCGTATCATCATGGGCGAGGCCATTGCTGCTGCCTACGAGGCGGCCGAATCCGCCGAGGCGGCCGAGATCCACAATGCTTCTGTCGCAGGCCGCAACGCTTCTGGCACTGCGGGCCGCTCTGGCCGTGCTGCCACGGCCGCGTATTGACTCGCTCGCAAGGCAAGACTCGAGAATGCCCGTGCACGGCTGCGACGCCGGCTCGTGGGCGTGAACACGGTCGTGCAGGCCGTGCAGGCAGTTGTCCCCGTCGGTCTTGATGTCGGCACTGCAGCCGCAGCACTTCGTCTCACAGGACGTGTGTGGACGGGTGTCTCTGCGACGCTGCTGGTGCTTGGCTGGCTGCTGGGCGGAGTCGTCGGTGTTGCCCTTGGCGTGGCAGGATGGGCAGGTGTGGTCGCTGTGCAGACGGCCGACCGCGCCTGGGCCCGAGTTTCTGGTGAACCCGAGCCTGAGGCCGAGTTTGAGGCTGAGACGGCGAGCATCTAGCCGGAAGCCGAATCTAGGCTTGCTACATAGTTTTGTGTTATTGCGTCATTGATAGCTTTAGTCTCTCTCTTGTCTCTCTCTTGTCTCTTGTCTCTTGTCTCTTGTCTCATTTTCTGTTTGTCTCGATCTACTTGATTTACAGAACATTTTGGTCATTTGGTTCATCTCTGACAATCTCAACACAACGTTTTGGCCAATGTTATATCTTTATTGATTTTCTGCGTTCTGTGATTGCCGCTTCATTGATTGCCATGAGACAGGAGGAGGGATGGTTTATGACTTTGGATGGCATGATTAGGGGGGAAGTGGAGAGATGCTGAGATGACATGGCTATGCAAATCAAAAGAATTCACAACACCAACAAGAGTGATTAAATGCAACGTAAAGGCCATTCTGCCACGCAGTATGTGCATGTGTTGACGTCGTTTGCCCTTTCTGACGGGAGTAGTCAACACATCTGTTGGCATTCACCAGGATCATAATGACAAACACAAGCCCTTCACTTCTGACTACAACTGACAGTCAATGTTCTTCCCTGTCGGATTGACTATAAGTAGTCAAGGCCGCCTCTCTCCTTCGACATAACTTACCAAGGACAGATAAAACCAGCCCGACTGCATATCCCGCTGCGAGGTTGCAACCACTTCGAGGCACCCGAGCTCACCTTATCTGACTTGATACCGAGAAGATGGTGGCATACTGACACTCGCATCTACAGTCATGCCAGGAAAGGTGAGAAGCACGACATATCAAGTCGCTTCTAAACCGCAAACGACGATACACCGGCGTCTACGGGAAGGCTTGTTGATACAGCGCAACTCGAGAGCACCTGGATCACTGCATATCCTGAGCAAGGGTGACTGTGTCATACACATTTAGTCTGCCAAACCTGTTCCTCCCGATGTATCTGCTACAGGAAGTGGCCACCTTGTGACCACTCTGGCGTTCTTAAATACAAGCAGCGGGCGAAACACACCGCCCCAGACAGAGTCTGCGATTTTCGATACAGCCTGATATAGCTTGATGTTTTTGACACCAATCTTCATCCAGGCAGACCGCCAGTGATGATTTTGCGGAATCTTAAAGAGAAGCTGCCTTACTCACATACTTAAAGGCATTACATCAGGGAGATACCCAGTGTACCAAGGATATACAGACGCTTATGGTACATCTAAAGATGCCGAAAGCGACATCGCTGGCAACCAACAAGCCAAGGAGCGAAGGTACCATTCACATATGCACACAATCTGTGGAGGCTTGATTGATGGTTAGAATACTCCTGCTTTGGATGGAGTTGCTGACCTGTATCTGAAAATGCCAGATGGGGAGAAAAGAAACGACACACCCACCATGGAACAACATCCATAGTCCACCATGTATGCGATCAGCAAATCATGGAAGCGAGCAAGCAGTTCCAAAATAGTCCGGCGTATCATATCAACACCAGGACACATTCTAGCTTTGATCACACATATCAACAGGCTCCTGTTCTCTTTCTCCAGGCACGAGGCAGTCCGAGCTTAGCACGGTTCACCACCATGCCAAAACAGACACGCCTTATCGTCTGTAGTCAAGGTTTATGGGATTCATCGTATCCAACCTGGGTATGCAATGGCAGATAGACTACAACAGCTTGAGTTGGGCTCAAGATATGAGTCGGGCCGGGCAGCTGGGACTGCCTGGCGTAAGTATCAAAGTGTGCGTCGCCTCCACGGCATAGTTTTTGTTTTTAGTTAGATACGAGCTGGCGCGTGAGGAGTTTCTCATTTGCCAGGAAGGACACACTAGGAGTTAGGATCAGAACCCTTCATGAAAGGAAGACGGGAAAAGGAGAAGTTGAAGAGACATCACAGTTAATACGAGAGTATTCACAATACAATTGTTCGACGACAAGAAGCATAAGCAAAAACGCATGACGATCTCACGATGACGGGAGCTAAGATGAGGGCCTTCTTTCTGAAGTACAGAGTTCCGCCTGACTGAAAGTCCCTATCAAAGTGCAAACGATGACACGCAGGGTTGCCTCCTACGCGTGCTTGAAAAACACAACCGATCGCGGCGGGCATTTTATCATTCTGCCTAAAGAACGAGACGCAGGTTGATGCCAATGATGTGTATGACTCCCGTATCCTTGGTTTGATCGCCTTCCGCGATTTACTAGGGTGGATTAAGATCAGATCAAAAGGTCATTTGAGCCGGAGTGGCCATCATGCCACGAAAAATACATTGCCAGTCTATTCAGCGAGCAGTTTCACATCGTCCAAGTTATGCACCTGAGATTAGAACGCGTTTCATAGAATATCATGATAATAAATCAATACAATAGTAAATAATACATAAGCCCATCGTGGTATCCTCCATACTCCAGGTGTGATGCAATGCCTTGTAGGGTGAACAAATAAATCAAGTCAACCTCTAAAAGACTAGTCCAGGCCCATGTACGCCTCATCCCCATAGCCCCAGCCGCCCTGTCCGCCGCTGGAACTGCTGCTCAAATGCGGCTTGACACCGACACTCGAGCTCACTACATCCGCATCCTCCTCGGCCTCGCTATTGCGCCGTGATTGTGCCGAGATAGTGATGGGTGTCACACCATTGGAGGGCAGCGCAGTGGCGACGGTGTTGGTCGTCACAGCAGGGGCTGCTACACCGCGCGAGCTGGCGTCTGTAACGCGTCGGCGCAGAGTCGGTGGCCGGAACCGCGAACGTGAGGACGTCGACATGATGGATGCCGTGTCGGCATTGTCTGTGCCATCATGATTGCTATAGTTGGCCGACGTGTTGGTATCGCGGCTGCCACCGCCAAAACTAAAAATGCTACCGCCGCCACCACCACCCGATGCCACAGATGAGGCGTCCAAATCAGCTGTGCCGTTGACACTGCCGCTGCCGGGGAACGTGCCGGGTGCATCAGAGGAACCCGTGGTGCCGACCGTGCCCGAATGCGACAGCGATGGTGAGTCTGGAACAGGGGCAGCAGTCTCAAGGCTGTGGCCGTCATGAGTGGGGGTCTCCTCATCCAAATTCTCATCCAATTCGACCTCAACGAGCTCGGCGTCGCGGAACCACTTGCGGCGACGCGTCCACCGGTTCCACCCATCCGAGCCGCGCCGGCCGTTCTGCCATTTGTTGTCGTAGTACACCCAGCCCATACGGCCGCCATCACCGTCGTAGTCCCAGGCGTCCTGGTGCTCGCCGTCAGTCGTCGTCTTCTCGACACGCACGGCGTCGTCCACGACGCCGTCGACGCGCCAGCGGCTGCCCTCGACCCAGCGCCACTGCATCTTGCTGCCGTCCTCGACTTCGGGCAGCTCAAACTCGTCCTTGGTCGGCACCGCATTATTGTGCTCATCTGTCCACGACGGCCGTTCGTAAGAGAATAGGTTGGTCGTCCAGCCAAGACCAACCCATCGGCGCTGGTTCTCGTATAGGATAAAGGTGAAGCGGACACCAGCATCCTGCCCTGCACGGGCCCGGCGGATGGCCTTGGTGAGCTCAGACTCACGCGGAGTCGACAGCCGGCGAGCAGGCTTAGTGCTCGATAGCTTAGAGTTGAGTGCGGCCGCAGCCGTTGCTGGGGTAGAGGCGTCGTCTAGATTTGAGGCTGCGTTGGAGTTGGCACCCCCGGCAGTGACATAGGACGGCGACTTGGACGGCCGCATGGGACCCTCAAACTCGAGGCCGGTCACTAGGGCGGCTGCCCGGCGGATCGTGGCGCTGCGCCATAGGATCGTGCGGCTCACACGCATAACGCGCGAGTGCCAGGTCAGAATGAGGGTGCCAAAAACCAGCGCAACACGGCGTGTCGTGATCACGCGCCATGGCGGCAGTGTCAACACGTACCAGAATGGAGTGCAGAGGAGGATCCGCACAAACAAGACTGTCAGTGCAGGGCGCGTCGTGGCACTAGTCGGCGTGCTCTGTGTCGACAGAAAGTCTGTAAGCTGCAGCATCGGCTCCAGCAGCAGATTGCACCGCGCAGTAAACTCGCGCAGTGTCTCCACAATCTCGTCGAGTGTCTTTTGGTGCCGTGTCGTGGTTGCGATCTCGGAGACTGTGCGCTGGTGACCGCTGGTACTGGCCGCTGCACCACCGGCGATATCGACATTGGCGCCTTTGCCAGCAGTGCTGTCGATGCTGTGGTTCTTAGCCCGCGACCGGGCCTTGCCTGAAGAAGCATCATTGCCTGTAGATTGGCTGTCCTTGCTGGCCGACCCAGCTCCCATGCCAAACAAAAAGTAGCCAATGCCACTGCCTGTCGTTACAGTGTTGCTTTTCCGCGTGCTATGGCTGGTGTTGGTCGCGTTTGTCGGCACAATGTCGTCGTCGTTGCTCCAGCCGCTCGTCGACAGCGGGCTGTACTTGCGCCCGTACATGCCCGCGATAAGCGTCAGTACAAGTACAATAGGGCCAGCAAATCGGATGATTGTGTCGCCGTACAGCACCGTAAGCCACCACACAAGTACGAGGATGAAGCTCTCCCATGGGTCGTCGGTAGTCCAGCTGATGAGGCCGGCAAGCTTGTTGAGTGGAAGTAAAAACGGATGGCTGTAGGCCAGTGATCGCGTGATCTGTGGTGGTGTTGCGAGAAGGAGTGGAGATTTCTGGTGTACAAGGATGGTGCTGCGGTGCTTTGCAGCTGATGCGGTCGAGGCCGCAGCCGAGGCTGAAGGTTTGGATTTGCTGCCAGATAGCGAAGTTATTGGTGAGAATGTCGCAAACGTAGGTTTTGGATTGTAGTAGGAGTCACCACCGCCGCCGATACTGCCGCCGCCCGAGTTTCCGTTGCCGTCGAGGTCGCCGGTCAAGCCGGGAGACGAAGGGTTCGAGTAGCCATGACGGTCGGAAGGGTCGGAGCGGAGGAACGAGGATCGCGGGGCGGACATGGAGAGCCACGGGGTATCCTGGTATTGTTAGATGAGAGAACAGGATGGAAGTCGTGCCATGAAATGCTGGTGTTGATGCTAAATGACGACGAGAATGGGAGCAGAGCACGAGATGCTAAGATAAAAGAGAGCTTAAGCTCACAAAGTAAAAGCCAACTTTTGGGGCGCTCCACACTCCACCAGCTGACGTCGTTTTGCCCTGTAATACAGCGTAGGCGCGACTGGGACCCGCTTTTAAGCTAGCCCAGCCACTCTAAAATCTTAAGTCGTTTGTTGGGATCGTAGCCTGGCCTGAGCCTGCAGCCGCCTGTAGTCTGCTAGATTGCTGCGGCCTGACGCCTGTAAGACCACTCGTACTGGGTAATAGAGAAGGCTAGGCCTGGCCAACCGTTGCGCTTGTGCCCGTGTCACCCGCCAGCCTCAACTTGACACTGGGGTGCGTACTTTTGGCCGAGACAAGCAGGCAGAGGATTGCAGATTTGGTAGAGACTGGCATTGCAGCCCGAATGAACAAACAGAAACGATAAAAAACAAAACCAAACAAAACAGAGGAAGAAAAGAAGTGTTGTGATTATATAATCAACTCACAAAGGCAGCCATCAAAGGCCACAGGCGGCAGTCAAGCAGATCAACGTCGAGGTTGCCAGCAGGTCGCCGTAGATGATATGTAGCCAACTATGCTTTGGATATCGATATGTGCCCGTCTGCTTTGGGTCTGGAAACGTTTGAGGGTATCGTCGTCGATGTTGGTTTTGGGTGGTTGTGCAGAGTTGAGGTCAGGCTTGTCGCAAAAGCACGTGCGTGACTTGGAGTGGATGACGTCGTAGGGCTCGTTAATGATGGGCGTGATATAGATGCTTGGGAGTGTCGCGATATGTAGGTGTGGTGAAGAGGCAGATGCCGTCGAAATGTCGTGAGTAAGGATGACTAAGTTCAAGTGAGGATTTTGGCAAGCGCAGACGTCGTGAGGTCAACACAAAAGATTTGAAATTGGGAAATGCCAGTGGTGCCTCGGTCGCGGCTTCCGGATGTGTAAGATATCGCATTCTTGTCGCTATCTTCTGAATCCAGTCTCACAGCGCCAAATGTAAGCCAAATGCAGCGCATTCCCCCCATTCCCCCGCGCTGTATCCACTAGAATTGCTGGAAACTTGGGGTATCTGCGGGAGGATGAGCATATGACCCGCCTAAGAAGCCCCACAAGCACTGGTCTGTATGCTCTGTATCTATGTGCAGGCAATTGCATGTGATTGTGCATGGCACGTGGTGCCTTCGCATTCTATTCTTTGACGGACGGCAAGAACAGCTTTGTAATCAGGACGATGCAGAAATATGGTATTTTTTGAAATACAGATCTTAAAGCACAGCAAATGTAATCACTCGTTCAGTGTTTGGATTTGAGTGCAATACAAGTTGCGTTGGGCCATGTAGTCTGCTCATCCTTCACAACTCAACGACGTTTCTTACCAGAACAGACGAGGCTGCCTTATGTCAAGTGTTGCACCATGCCACCGACTGATGTATGGATAGAAAGTTGTCTACAGACTTGTTTTTATCATTGGTTTCAGTTGCTTTTCATTCTGTTTCATTCCTGGACTCTTCAGTTGTGGTTGAAAAGCAATTACTCGTAACAAGTAAAGGCACAATGTCAAAAGACAAGACGCCATCTTAGAACCAAAATCACAAAGCGTGATTGTTGCAAAAGCCATGACAAAAGAGCACACAGATAAAATAAACACACTGGCATCTGTCATATATTTAAGAGGTGGTTGACAGCAATACTGGAGGTGGCGGTAGAATGGCCTACAGAGCCATGCCAATCTCGGACCAATGTTTGAACTCTACAGCAGTCGGATTACATTCACAGAACTTTACAGGAGAAGTTTATAAAGATAACCGACAAGCAATATATTCTCAGCCGAGTGTTTTGTAAGTTTGTGAACAAATTAAAGCCAATGCACTGGGCCAGTATCAGCCGACTCGGCTATTCTGCTATAACACGGCCCCAAGCATAACGGAATAAAAATGAAACGGACTGGAGGTAAACAAAATCGACTGAGAGGATACGAAGTTATCTATAAGTTCTTGTTATCTCCATTTTGACCCTCACGTTGTCTCTTGTGTGCAATAACGGGGTTTATTAACCAACATTTTCAAAATCATGCATATTTCGAGAGATAAGATATCGGCATCGGGCCTCACCGTTATATCAAGCCCGGAAGATCCAACAAATGCAGTGGTCGAGTAGGTCTCCTCACTATTAATTAAAATGACATGACAGTCTTTACTGACAGTCAGTATTATTTTGGTCACCGGCCCGGGTGGGCATCCAGTCAAATCATGGCTGCACACACCGCTGCCAGTTGACACACCTGCAACGAGTCTCTCACGATCAGGCTCACTTCGACAGTTACTGCGCAGTAACTCTTTGCGAAGAAATTTGCAACAGAAAATTACAAGCGAGCCTAACAACCATGAGCCCCCCTTACCTGGAACGCTGCCAACTCCACGCCAGAGACGTGTCCTGCGCAAAAACAAAAACTATCCCGGCACAAGCAGGTCGCTTTCAGGATTTCTGAACAATCACTCAGAAATTTCTCACCGTCGAGCAGCCTCGACAGGCAGACTAGACCGACTATTGCAGCAGGATACTGTCATTCTGGATCAGCTGCAATATCAGACGCACGAGCAGACACAAACATACTGGCCACTCGACCTCTTGCCGCAGTCATGCCCGCGAGCACGGATCATGACATGGGGCTGCCAGGTGCTTTCTACCCATGGCCGTCTACTGCCTGCACAGCACAACATTTTTGATCACGGATACGCATTGGCCAAGGAGCTTGCATCTCTGCGTCAAAATACAGCGACTTCCGGGCGTACTCTTGTGCTCATAGCCCACAGTCTGGGCGGGATTGTTGTCAAGGAAATGCTGTCTCGGATAGAGACGTCTGCCAACTGGACAGAGAAAGCTATCGTTCAGTCTCTAGCTGGTGCCATATTTTTTGCACCGCCGCTACCTGGACATGGAAAATACACACTACGATACAACGTCAAGTACCAGGCTGGCTTGGGCTTTAACATGGATCCAAACGACAAGGTCCTGGAGGATCTCTGCGGCGTAAACAGCAGCTTACTCGATGAAGGCGAACATATGTTCAGCGCGCTAAGCAGCGACTACAACTTTCGTGTCACCACGTACGATGCATCCATTGAGCCTAGTCTACTAGATGTGGCCAGATTTGGGTCAGCAACAGACCCAAACTACCGCTCACTGTCTTCTGTTCTCGACCGCCTTGTGGTTGACGAGATGTGTCGGCGAAGGGAACTGACTGCCAAAGAGATGAGTAAGTCAATATTTAGCTTTGATGGGATTCATCTCAACTTTATATCTAACCGAACTTATTAGACATCTTGTCAAGACTCGCACCTCGTCCTGGTATCTTGCCAGAGTCGGAGTCGCGAGCCGACCCATGTCCTGGAACCGGCGAGTGGTTTTACGAACTCCCCGAGGTTCGTGCGTGGTACTATAGATCAGAGACGGGCCTCAACAAACTTTTGACAATTTCAGGGCGGACAGGATCGGGCAAGTCCACACTGCTCAAGTCCTTGTACAGGAGGACCGAGAAGAAATGGGGGTCTCTGAATAGCAGCATCATATGTTGCGCTGTCGAGGACAATTTCCACAACCCACAGCAGTTCTTGACAATCTATGGCAGTCTGCTGGCTCAGCTATATGTTCAAGACCAGCGTCTACGGGAAGCACTCGCTGTCTTGCATCATGACAGAAATGCACCACCTGGCGACTTTGAGCTGTCATCATTCTTCCTTGACAACTACGTCAACCAAAAAATACAAGCCTTGACGCGGCGCACTTTTATCTTTGTTGATGCCACAGCCAGCTACAACTCCGACTCTGGTCACCTTGACGATCTGGTGCATGCACTGTCTTGCCTTGCGGAAAACTCAGACTTCAGCATATGCATCGCCACTCCAGACAACTATTATCCACGTTTACCGAACACAATAGACGTTGACCTGCACGGACACAACCTAGAAGATATTACGCGCTATGTCGGGCTTACACTGGCTGCAGACTGGGCCAGCCGTTCGGGAACTGTTATACGAATAGCCGACAAGTCTGCTGGCTCCTTCCTGTGGGCAGAAATCGTTGTTGGTATTCTCAACGCGGCCCTTCAGGAGGGAGCTACCGAGGATCTCATCGAAGATGCCGTCGCTGAAATGCCGGGTGACCTTGACGGGCTGTACGAGTGGCTGTTTAGCACGCTCGGCACCGACGAGAAGCTGGAGATGCTCAGCCTTGTACAGTGGATGGTGTTTTCGTCAGCGGTGATGCGGCTTGACGAACTGTGCGTGGCTGTCCAGGTGTCGCAAGCCTGGCATCCCTTGAGCGGAAGTCCATTCACTGCCTTGAATATCGGACACCATGCTCGTGTGGAGAGTAAGGCCAGCCAGTTCAAAGACTCCAGCAACTTTTACAGCTGGGTCCGCAGCCGATCTATTGCACTCATCGAGCTTGGTCCTCGTGGTAACAGCAAAAACAGCCAACGAGTCCGCTTCATACACAGATCCGTCCGCAACTTCTTTTCGAGTGAGCGTGGTTTCTGCTGCCTCACAAAAGACATGCATCAAGGCAGCCACGCCCCGAGGTGTATATCCTTCTTTGACATGTCACATTACTGCTTGCTGCGAACTTGCCTTGATGTGCTTGGTTCAGTTGATTTGCCACAAGCCTCGCTTCCCTTTGCTAGATATGCCGCAGACAACCTTCTTTATCACCTTGCAAGTCCCCGTCTATTCCGTTACTTTTGTCCGCAGATCAGCTTGTTGCAGCTATTCACAGCCAATAACTGCCGTATATGGCGCACTTGGGCAAAACTTCTCGGATGCAACGCGTCTGATCCCGATGCCGTCTTGTTGGCGGCGCTCGGGTCGGCCAAGCACTTGCTCCATCCTGCGTATGGCACAATCTACCGTCTGGAGCGCATATTTCGAGCCGTTTCCAAAGCTTCAAAACTGCAGCTCAGTTTGATACCGAAACCCGAGCAAACAAGGTCCACGCCTCGATTGGTGCTGCCACGCTTACGCATCCGGCCTCCTCTGGTATCGCAGTGGTCTCCCTTGTCGGCCAAGTCGGCGCTGAGTGCTCCCATTTTCTCACCGCTGTCGGCCACACCAATCGATACACCGGCTACTGTCTTTACCCCAATTAGTGCGATTGCTTGAAAAACGATAAGAGTTGAAAATTGAAAGGAGTTGGTGTTGGCAGTTGGGTCTTGCAACATTCTGTGGCGTTGTACGGCGTAGTGTACATATATAAGTCTGCAGTAAATTCTGACCAATCAAATTGAAGTATGGCTTACATAAACTATAGCGCAAATAGTGATCTGATTGGTCGGTGTGGACTGCATATTCTGGTAACTTATAGCGCATAATATTGAGACATGGCCACCAAGGCTGCTCTGTAATTACATGCATTATGCCACCTGAGTGCCTGCGAACCCTCTTTATCGTCTCAATTAAACCAGGTGGTTTTCTCTTGCAGGATTAAAATAAGAATGGGAAAGGATAGAAGTTGGTGATCTACCTTTTTAGTTTAAAGTTTGGCACTCTTATATTCAGCCTTGCGTTGTGTTAGTTCACAGTGGCATATCGGGAGGATGTAACCGGGATATCTGGAGTACGGGCTTGCTTCATTAGAGACGCCATACGGTATGATAGTCACCAGCAAATTACTTGTCAATACGAAGGCCGTTCATGAAAACGATTGAATTCTGGCATCAGCACAGTCTAAATGGGGTGACACGTAATTTTGATTAACGTAATCAACAGCTATCAATGCAGCCAACAATTGCCGACAAAGCTCTTGGTCAATAGCATTGCAGATATAGACGCACATACACCACCCAATATCAAATATACAAACAGCTTGTTTCTCGGGCACGTTCTCTGTAAACAGCGTGCACACGCTACTTGTTTACGCACAACATGGTGTGCCCACGCTGTATTGCTACTCTGCACAGCACGAGCGTGTCGGCATCTATGCCATGCTTCGGGGCTTTTTGCCGTGCAGTGTGGTATTAGGACAACACGGCAGAGCGGACGCAGAGCATCGACAAAAGCAGTGGCAAACGCACCGACAAAAGCTTTGGCAATAATCATAATCAAAAGCAAGCACGGAGCACGGAGCGCAAAATACTCATTGCATGTCTGGCCGCGTCCCGGAGTGGTATTTATGCACGTACTCCGTCCTCCGTAGAGTCGTACCGGGGTGTCTTTTGCTGGCTAGGGTAATACAGGACTAATTTCCTAATTAAGTGTAGTTGGGTCACGGACGACTCCAATTAGGGAGTAGCCACAAACTGGTACCTCGTATGGTATTATCCACGCACGATGATGCGACATGCGACTGGCTAGTGGAGTGAGCACGTTGTGATGTGTATTAATTACACTGTACAGGAGTACAGATTAAACGCAACGGCAAACAGTCCGTCGCATGTGATTGCCACGATCACCATGATTGTCAATAGATTCGATCAAGCTGCCGGACTGCTGGTATTCCCCAAAAACTCTGAAAGATCTGCATATTAGGTGTAAGCTTAGTGAACTTTTCTTTAATTACTATCAGAGTTTGTATTCAGTTTTATTCAATTGAGTTAGAATAAATTGTAATTGACGGTTGATACCGTGACACAGGAAAGTTGTTAAGCAAAGAAACATAATATACAATGGCTTTATATACACTATCCCTATGTGATATAGCCCTCCAGATCATTTTGATTTATGATAGCGGGACATCGCAATGCTACCCACTTAAGAAGAGAAGTTGTAGCACTCGTCGGCAACGGGCACGCTGACGCTGTAGATGGTGCTCGACCAGAACTGCGTGACAATGGCAATCAGCGAGAACTCAAAGTCGGAGACGATCTCGACACCGTTGGCACAGGCGCCAGAGCCGCCATCGGTGGTGATGGTGGCCGAAGTGGCGTTGCCGCTCTCGGACTGGGCAGCGGAGAGGGTGAAGTCGTTGTTGAAGCGGGGCTGGGCCTCAAGGGCAACAGACAGGTCCAGCAGACCGCCGAGAATCTTGCAGGCAATGCCGACAGTAACATCGACAAAGGGGTCGATGCTGGCGTGGGCGTTCTCGGAGATGTTGACCGAGTGGGAGAACGTGGGAACCCAGCCGCTGGTGGTGACGGAGCCCTGGTTCAGGACGTCAATGTGGACGTTGCCGTCAGTGATGGCAGTGCCAACCTTGGCCTGGACGGCAAGACCGGCATCGACCTCGATGGCGACACCAATGTCAAACAGCAGCTCTGGGCCAATGGCAATGATGCCGGGCACGCTGATGACGTCGTACTCCAGAGCAGGGGCAGTGTACTTGGGGGTAGCGTTGTAGGCAGCAGTCAGCACGATGTCAAGCTCGAGGTCAGCGCTCAGCGAGGTGTCAAAGTCGACGGTGAACTCCTTCAGAGTAAAAGTCAGGATGCTGTAACGGATGGTGCCGGACAGGGTGGCGCTAGCCGAGATGCTGGCCTCCTCAGCAGTGAGGGTGACGGGGGACTGGGAGTAGAGCACGGTCGGCGGCAGCGACAGCGAGTTGGCAATGGTCAGCGAAGGAGTGGCAACGATCTCGCGCTTGGTGCGCGAGGGCGACGAGCAGTTGGAGACGGCGGTGGCCGCGGTCTGGGGCAGACCCTTGAAGTTGATCTCGATTTCAGTGGCGGTGTCGTTGATGTTCTGCTTGGTGGTGCCAGCAACAATAGTCAGGGTCTTGTTGTCAGCGGCAATGGAGTCAGCCAGGAAGAAACCACGCTCGAGCTCAACATCACAGTCGCCCAGGTGGTTAGTGATGAACAGCAGGCCGTTCTTGGTCAGCTTCCATGCAGCGGCAGCCTGGGCAAAGGCAGACGAGCTGTTGAAGGCAACGGAGACCGAGTAGTCGTCGCAGTCGACGGACGAGACGGCAGACAGGTCCTCAAGCAGAATGGCAGGGGCGGTGGTGTTCAGAGACACGTTAACGTAGCTGGTATCGGCACCACCGTACTGCATGGAGACGTTCTTAGAGGGGGCATAACCGTGGCGCTTGTGGCCGTAGTTCTTGGGCTGCAGGTCAAAGCCGGCCAGGGCTGGGACAGCCAGGGTGGCGGCAACGGCCAGAGTAGAGAGAGAGAAAGTCATGATGTTCTTGGGGGGGATTATGATTAAATTAATGATGCTTGAGAATCAAGATGAAGGGTCAAGATGAAGAATCAAGATGAGACCCAAGAGTGAAATTCTCAAATGGTAACGAGAGTGAAGGTTCTTATGTAGAAGAACAGCAACAAGACTGGGAGTGCAGACGATGTGCAAAAACGAAGGACTGGGTTCGAAGAACGATCAAGTGTGACGATCTGTAGATGTCTGAGCAAGACAATTCAAGCTAATAGAGACAGGATGCAGCTAGTCTTTTATATCTGCAGCTATCTGCAGCTCCATGTAACTATCCAGAGCAAAATAAAGTTGATACACTTCTTCTACATGCATGCTGGTTGATGGGGTTTGGCTGCTACCTCCGACTACGCTCAGCCAACCAACTCCCGGATAAGCTCCGTAAAGCACACGCGTTGACTGCAAGTTAGAGTAGCCGCAAGGCTTGCTGATGCTGGAAATAGAGACGAAAGAGAATCGGTTAACAAGGACAGGGACAGGGAAGACGATCGAGGTTGCATGCGGGCCCCGATGTGCCAAAGGATCACACGCGGAACGGCGGAACCTTCCCAAAGAGGTTCTTCTTCATCCTTTGACTCGTGCTGTAGACTCCAAATTGTAAGACCCTCTGAACAGGAGACAAGGAGACAAGACCCTCTGGGTCTCAGGATCGCGAGACCCTCTGCGGAGATGGCACTCATGCTGATGGGGAATAGGAATAGGGCTGGTATTACTGTCAAAGAGATCTGTACTCCGTAGATATCGTATTTTAGCAACAAAAGCAGCACAAAGCCGAAAACAAACCTCCACAAGTTCGTACTACGATGTAAGATACCTTACTGGTCGTATTAATGCAAGCATATTGGATGGAGCAAGTATATGCGTGTGTAATTTGAGGTACGAGTACCCCCGTACCCCTGATCTTTCCCTGATCTGATCCCTTTGATCCCCTTTTGAGGCAAAAAGGTCCCCTGTTTGCGTCCCTGAGGTCCAATCCCTGAGGTCCCTGAATTGTCTCTGGCTAGTCCCTGATCTTAGCAGCTTGCGCCACTAATACCTGGGCAATACGTAGTAGAGACTCGTAGCCAGTCAAGCACTGGCCAGCACGCTCCCATAGGGCACGGAGCACTGGGTTAGGGGGTTCTCTGTTCATAAGCAGTAAGATACAGCACTCTCTTTTTACACAGACGTAATTCAGTCAGGGGTAGATGGGATGAGGCAAGTGGAAGAAAGTGCCAAAGTTGATTAAAGACGAGGACGATGTTAGCCACACACTGCCCAAATCGGAGCCGCTGCGATGTAGCACTCTCTACTCAATAAGCAACTATCTGGCAATGTACTATGTAAACCTACACACGGAGCAATACAACGCCAGAGCATCTGATATCAAGCCAAGACTTACGATAATACCCTCTCAAGTGCGCGTTTATACTTTGCAGTCAAAGAGCAGAGTCAAAGAGCAAAGTGTTTTTCAGGTGCTCGGAGGTAGAGCTATATGAGGCTTGTTAAGACGTCGTCCGATATCGTAGACCATAGGAGTTGAAACGTGCGGTTTCTTTTGGTTATTTCTCATTTTATTTCAATTACTTTTCTCTACCGAGCTGCATGCCATCGTGCTGTGTGGATGACCATATCGGTCGCTGCCGTTTCTTGGCTTTCACATGTTTGATGTTGTTTCCCGTCGATTGCATTTTGATGTTTGATTCTGTGCTCGCAAAAGGCTACTACCGAAGTTGTTTTCGACTCTGAAAATTACTATTTCCATCATAATTAAAAGAAGTCCGTGTCACTGCCGATCGTATGCTCAACCGCCAATTTTACAGAACGAAATAGCTCATCAGGTTCTCTATTCAATACCGAGATATCGAGTATGGTTGCACTCCGATGGCGACTATGCTGGGATGCTGGGTGTGTCAATAATTGGAAATTTAATGAGGAAGCAAATGGCGCTCGCAATTCAGTGTCGTAGTGTTGCTTCATTCAGCTTCGGGCTTTGAGTCTACAATAGTCCCGGCAAAGCATTGTGCTCAGTAAAAGCAGAAAGGCAAAAAACTTTAACGGACTCATATCTGAAAGAGGAATAGAGTCGACTCTACTTGTACAGATTGATTCTATATTTACTCAACTTAGTTTACAGTTTAGTTGATTCACTGGTCAAACCAAGACCCTAGAGTTCATCTGAAACAAGAATCGGCCATGACTCCATTATTGTCGATGAAAGTACATTTATTTTAGACTGATAGCTGGGGCCCGTACAACTAGTGTAGAATAGACGACGATAGAGAACGGAGTAGATGCCGGTACATATCGGTAGACCGTTGCGATCGCCAACAGCCCACCTGGCTAAAGACAAGGTTAAAGAAGACAAGGTTGAAAGATCATCCAGGTTTACCTACTTTGTACAGAGCACAGAGTATTCATGAGCAGCACACCCACGAAAGCCATAGCCACTGTCAATCATCTACAATGCCAACCCAAGTGCCAACTCTATCTTAACGTACTCAAATAAGTGCCGCTGTTCAAGAGCTGGCTCATACAGCTAGTTCAGGTTCGCTCGACTGTTCGGCCGCGGAAGTAAATCGACGTAATGTAAGTGCGAATATAGACGCAAGAAGTCCTACTATCTACATTGCACCTCGCTGATGACACTGCCACATCTCTTCCGTCTGCTCGTGTTACTGCCGGACATTAATCAAATAAGCTTATGTATTCTGTCTACCACCTTCTGTTTGCGTTGCTGTGAATTTGTATTCATGCATTCTTGTTTTCCGCAATGGTGTAAGTACGGTGCCTTGCAAGGTAAACTGGCCGTATAGAGGGCCGAGAAGTGCAACGTGCGAGTTTATGGCAGCTTTATTAACCCGTGTGTCATCAACAACGACGGGATACGAAGGCAAAGAATTAAACGACTTGAACTACTCGAGAAGTAAACTTTGCTTGATATACTTCGTATGCACTCCGAGTATTCCTCGGTGTCGAAAGAGATTTCGGAGCCTACCGACGTATATCGCAATAAGAAACAAAAAGTCAGAAAGCCAAGCATTTTAAGCTGACTTATATTGCGATATTCAGTAGCAGCTCTGGGCACCGAACCAGAGATAAGCGAGTAGGATCGATCGATGGGTTCGTATTGTCATCAGAACTATGGTGGGTGTGGGCGAAAAGACCTGCAGAGATAACTAGCATATCAAAGTGATGGCAAGACGATAAAAATCATGAAGTAATAAATCAATGAGCATCACAAAGCTGTGAGAACAAATCAAAATATGACAGCAGAGCCACACTTGAGGGATATGAGGCAGATAGGCAGCTTGAACCTTGCTTGGCCCCGAGTATGTTCCTTTGCTCGTAGTCACTTCGGCTCTCCTTCCCACGAGAATCTTTCGGTAGTTATCTGATATTTTGTTGGCGGTTTATCTGTAGAAGAATCATCAACAATGTGACAATAAACGGTCCATCAACACCAACATTCAGTCACCAGTTGCAACAACGTATTTGTGTGAAAATAACCCTTTTTGAAGAAGAAAAAACCCTCCAAGTTTCAATCGAGTGTACGAATTAGTTCCAAAAAAATTGTCTCGTTGATAAAACTTGAAAAGTATCGAGATACTTAAAATGGTTATAGGAATGGGGATTCTAAAAACTAAAAAAGTTGGAATCCCTAAATAAATACACACCATCTGACATGACACAGAAATTCAAAGTCATTACAAATTTTAAATAAAACCTCTGTGCAGAATCTTTTAATTAAATTACTATTGATATTTTGAACGAAATTCTGTGAAGTTGTTCAAGTCGATTCGAAACTTTGCAGGCGGTAATATTCTGAAGTGGCGATGATTACATAATCAGATTACAAATGTGGGACCGACATCACCACTTCGGATCGATTCTTCATCTTCCCGTTACTGACTCCGACGACATCACACAAATCACGCCAAAGTTCCACGACATACGAAACCCGCCAATAAATATATCGAAAACGAACATGGCGCCTTGGGGGTTCATCTTCAGTGTCGTCCGGTCCATGGAGGACGTCTTTGTGCAACGCGTATGTATTACCGACAATTGATCACAGACATCTATTGACATCTCAGCTCCTCCGCAGCCCGACTTTCCACCACGGCGTGCGCGCCATCCATCGCCGTGTCCAAGATGTCCGCTATGGCCGCGACCCGAGCGAGCCCCTGCGCCGCGGCGAGGCTACGCAGGAACCTGATCAGGGCAATTTCTTCAAACACTTTGTTGAGGAGCTGAAACTTCAGGCGCAAGGCAAGGAGACCAAGATCAAAGGCCCGAAATAGCCTGCCGACACAAAAAACGCGAGAGATTTCTCAGACTCAAACGAAAAATCGGCTGAACGAACTAATTCACCGTGACGGCCCTATTCATACCGACACGCCGCCCACCACGAGGATTCGTACTAAGCATAGATACGTCAAACTCCCACACCACCGTCGACGCGACTAGGCGGCTGGCTGTCGTGTGCCCCCCGACACTGTGCAGACAAGCCCTGTAAACTTTGCAGATGGCCACAACGCACGATTTGACTGCTAGGGTGCCGCAGGCTGCGAATATTCCTTCTTCTCAAGCCGTGCACACGGCTCGGTGACTGCCTAGTGGGAACTCGGACCATGGCACCAATGTCCTGGTGGTGACTGGGATTTTTGATCGCGTTGCGCTGATTACTCAGGCTTCCACTTGGCGAAGACCGAGCCGATGATATTTTGACGCGATGGCCGAGCTGGCGCGCGTGGAGACATACGCTGCGCTGGGTCGGTGTCAACAATGTCTAAAAAGGCGTGCACTCTTCGCTATGGCGTTGCACACAAGAGCTGCCAATGGCGTAAGCATCAATGTACTGTTTTTCTGTAGCTGCTTGGCCAAGAATAGGCAATGACAGGCTGAATACAGAGACACATAAACAGCGGAGTACGTGACGGCAGACCAGTCACTGTTTGTTTGGGGCGAAAGGGCTTAATAGATCAAAATACATATAATCAAAATTGATAGGTCGGAGAGAATCCAAAAAGTAGATGATGCATCAACACTAGACACCAAAGGGCAAAAGCATGCTAGTGCACGCAGAGCGACTCATGGCCAACACCAAAAATTCCAGACAAACAAGTAACTCCGAAAGACTTGTGATAACAGAAAGTGTGAAAACAGTACAAAAAGAGAGGAGGGATAATGTGTAAACATAAACACCTCAAACAGCCGGGGTATTTTTAGTAAAGCAGTCAACCGACGAAAGCAAAGAAAGTCACAAGAAAACTCAAACACCCGGGTTATCAATACCAAGGTAACAAACTGACAAGGCGGGTTCAAAATCACAAAAGAGAAAGGCACAAAGCACACAAGTTATTTGAGCGCTGGCCTTTGTAAGTCGGCCTACATAAGTAGACCTAATGGAGAGGGACGACGACGGCGTTGTCCGGCTTCTTCTCACCGTCCTCCTTGGCCTTGCGAGCATCCTGGATGTCCTTGATGCGCACATTGCGCCACACCAGCACGGAGACCATGGGGATGGCCAGTGTGACGGCGGCGGCAATGGCCATGTACATGACAGCGTCGCTGTAGGCCTTCTCGATGCCGATCCGCGTGGCAGTGCCCTTGGGGTGCGACAGCTGCAGAGTCAGATCCTCGTAGATGGCATGGATCTCGGCGGGTGTGTGGTCCGGTAGGTACTTGGCCAGTGCCTTGGGGAACACGCCAGTCCAGAGAGCCGAGGCAATAGTCGAGCCGATGCCACCGCCAATATTGGCAAACATGTTCTCGAGAGCCAGACCGACAGCGAGGTACTCGTGGGGTACAGTAGCCATCAGAGCCATCTGGTCGCAGATGACCATGGCACCACCGGCACAGGCGATGATGATCTGGGCAACGATGATGAGGGCGACGGGGGTGGTGGCAAAGCGGAAGAACACGAGCATGATGACACCGACAGCAGTAGCGGGGACACCAAAGTAGACGGCAATCCACTTGAAGCGACCTGTCCAGCGCACGAGGCCACCAACAATGAAGGAGAAAAAGCACGAACCGATACTGAAGATGGAGATGATGTAGCCAGCCTGGGCCATGGTGACGCCGGAGACTACCTGCAGGAAGCTAGGGTAGAAGTTCTCCCAGACGTTGAAGCTGACAAACAGAGCACCAGAGGCGATGCAGCTACCAAGAACAGTGCGGTCGGTAAGAAGCGAGAAGGGGATAAAGGTCTTGGGAGCGCCAAACTTCTCATAAACACCAAATGCAATAATGAAACCAATACCGGCAAACAGGAAGCCGAGAATCATGGGAGAGCGCCACTGTTGGTGCTGGTACGAGTAGATGCTGAAGGGCAGCAGGAACAGAGCCAGACCGGCAATGATGAGAAACAGACCGACCATGTCAAACTCAATGGCGTAGTACTTGAAAGACTGCCAGAATGTCTTGTTCTTGGCTTCATCCTCAGCAGCAGCAACGGCAGCGGTCTCCTCGGGGGTCTGTGCCTCTTCGAGCGCTTTCTGAGCCTTGCGACCCTGGTAGCTAAAGAGAACAAGGAGCGGGGTGCAAACAAGGGGGGTAATGATGGCAAACATACCATAACCCCAACGGAAACCGGGACCATCCTTGACAACGGTCGACAGGGGACCAGAAACCCAGGCAGTGATAAGGTAGGGCGAGGTTGAGAAGGCAAAGGTGAGGGCACGGTTCTCCAGCGGCGAGGTGTCAGCCATGAAGATCTGGAGACTGTAGGTGAGGCCGTTGTAGCCGACCCAGTAGAAAACCTGGGCGGCAGCGTAAGTGTTGACGTTGTGGCACGCAGCCATCATGATCAGGCCAGCGACGAGGATGATAAAAGACATGGCGAAGCCCTGGGGACGTCCCCAGATATCGAGGACCTTGGCCAGGGGCAGCTTGCCGAGACCGCCAATGATGCTAGACATGACAGCTGTGGCAGCTGTCAAAGAGTGACCGTTAAATGTGCTTGTGACGTAGGGAGTGAGGTTGCCCGACATTCCCTGCTGGAGCGAGTCTGTGAACAGGACGACCCAGATGATAGCGTAGGCGATGATGAGAGGCTTCTTGGTCCAGAACTTGCGAGCCATCTGCATCTTCTTGATGCCGGCCTGGACAGAGGGAGTCTCAACAGGAGGGGTAGGATCGTTAGAGGGCGAGGAGCTGGAGTGCTTCTTTGACTCCTGGGATGGGGGGGATGTAGTATGATGGTTGCCATGCTCGAGGTCGCCACGGCTCCAGTGATCAACGATGTCCTCCTCGTCTAATTGAGGGAAGACAATCGAGGGCACAGAGGCCACCGACAATCTCGAAGTGCTCCTCTCAGTGAAGAACGACATCTTTATTGGGATAGATTGGGATATAGATTAGTTTTGTTTTGTAAAGGATTGATTTTGTGGTGTGAGGGAATGGTGATAATGGAAAAGCTGTGTGAGCCAGAAAAAAGGGGAAATAGAAATCGAAAATGAGAGAAGAGAAACGGAAAAGGAGGAGCTCAGAATGTCCAGAAAGGCATAACTTATAGTCGACGAAGTCGACGAAAACCCAAAATTTAATTTTGAGCTCCCTTTCGGTTTGTTCAAGTTTTTGTGACGCATTTGAGTCATCATCAATAAAAGGTGTACTTATGGCACTTTTTTATTCTCAACGTACAAGCCCAAGACTTAAAATATATACAAAGGACCAAATAAACACTGCGGACGTCTCTGGAGAATTATAAACAGTTTTCGAAAATGCAACAAAATACCGATTGTTCACGACTAAAGACGTCGATGTAGTCACGAGACCGCGTACTTACACGGTAAAAGTGGACCCTGAAGTACTTTGGCATTACTATTGGTCAGTGTCGCATGTAATTTACCCATGGCAAGTGTAGTGCGGATAGTCGTCGTGCCTTTGTGAACAAATGAACATTAGTTGGATATACAAGCGTACATCTTGTACTAATCAAATAATAACGACTGAGTAATGTAGCTTGCAGTTTTTACTCATATTTAGTACTATTCTGTCGCGAATAGACCAGATAGGACGGAGATCCAAATAAATTGCTGGTATGCATATTTTGCATGTAGACCGTCTGGCCACAATTAAGCTTGATATTGTTGAATATCGATTAGCATCTCAAGATATTGAGAGACGACATACACGGAAGAACACTCGAAGCTGTCAATGATAGGCCACAAATTTTCATTTCTTAGCCTTATTCAGTTTACCTCAAACACGTCCTTTGGTGTTCTTTTTGTTATGTTGTAAACACACCCTGTCCGCCACAGGTGCCCACGAACAAAGACAGGGGCAAAATCAATAGTAAGACATGGTATGTCTTCACAAATTATATGAACTGGAATTACTTGAACACTTTGAATTGAGTGCAGTGAGAATATGTAGGGTAGATAGAGCTGGTCTGCAAAGGCGTGTTCAAAGACTATTGTCACTGCAGCCCAATATAGTAATTAGCTTGCCTATAGTTTCCCTATTGGGAAATAGCCAAAAGCCCAGCGCCCAGCGCCCAGCCCCTATTGCCCTCAGCCTCGCTCAATTCAGCTTCGTAATACAGGCAGGTACACGGCCCACTCCGTACGAAGGCCATGTATTGTACGCGTTCATTTCCACCCAGTCTCATTTGCTTAGATTTCTAGATCTCTAGATCTTTGGCTTTATAAATTTCTACAAATACTAAGCATCCATCTTGCGATATTCATATCGTCGATTGGTGCCAACAAAACACCCAAAAGTACAGCCTTTTAAGTCGCGTCGCCCCTCGCTCCTTCCACAGCCACAGTCGCAGCTTCATGCAGTGCATGCGTCAGCAGCATTGCTACCAACGGAGAAGGAGCACATGGAGCATTTAGAGGCAGTTCCGGGATACAGGCCAATGGTATCAGAAGCCGAGTTGACCGGATCCAAGTCCACGCCGGATGCTTTAGATACACATGCGCCACAACAGTACACACCCATCACTGCGGCCGAGTTTGTCAAGCGTCTGGATCCGGGCTGGAACCTCGGCAACACCCTCGATGCCTATCCCGACGAAGGTTCCTGGAACAACCGGCCAGTCGTCGCATCGACATTCGAAGCCGTCAAGCGGGCTGGCTTCCGCAGTGTGCGCATCCCGGTGACATATGCCGACCACTACATCTCAGCCGGCCCGGAGTGGACGATTGACCCCAAGTGGCTCGCGCGTGTTGAAGATGTCATCCGCATGGCTGTACTTCAGGGCTTTTATGTCATTACCAATGTTCATCACGACAGCACGAAGTGGGCCGATTTGACCAAGAACAAGCCTCATGACGTGTACGATCAGTTCTATGCCACATGGGTACAGATTGCCGCCTCCCTCAAGCACTTTCCTGAAACGGTTGCGTTTGAGTCCATCAATGAGCCGCCGGCCGACAATGCGACCGACGGCGCCAATGTGAATGAGTTTAACCGTCTCTTTCTTGATGCCATCAACGCAGCCGAGCCAACGGACAACGGTTTCAATCCCCAGCGTGTTGTGAATTTGAGCGGCGGCATGCAGGACCCCAAGAAAACAGTCGACTGGTTTGTGCCGCCAGCCAACGTGGCCACGTACAGCAACCCTTGGGCGCTGCAATTCCATTACTACTGGCCTTACAACTACATTTTCAGCGCCTGGGGCAAGACCACCTGGGGCTCCGACGAAGAAAAAAAGACAGTCAAGTCTGACCTGCACATGGTGCGCGACAAGTTTCCGAACATACCGCTCGTACTAGGAGAGTTTAGTGCAAGCCCCATCAACTGCGAGCGTAGCGCGCGCTGGCGATACTTGGACTTTATGCTGCGGACGGCCCGCTCGCTGGACATGGCGCCCATGATGTGGGACAATGGCCTGGATAATTTTGATCGTGGGCCGCAGATTTGGCGTGATCCCACCTCACTCCAGATTATTTTAGACGCAGGCAGAGTGGCGGGTGTGAACAGTCTGCCTGGTGGCACTACCGATGAGCGGGCTGGTAAGCAGGAGTCCTCGGCCTTTATCTACCATAAAATCGGTGACCCTGTCAAGTCCAGGACCATCCCCTTTATGCTGAATGGTAACAAGATTGTGCGGGTGGAATGTGCCGGCAGCCCTAACGGCCCCGGCGGCCACGAGATCAGCCGCGACAAGGTCACGTTTTCCGAAACCTTGTTGAAGCAGCACTTTGTTGGCGAGCCGGGAAGCAAGGGTAGCTTTACAGTTGTTTTCTCGAATGGAATCTCACTGCCTGTAGAGCTTATTCTATGGGACACGCCTAAGCTGGCTATCAAGTCGTACGACCCGGCCTTCCACGGCGAGGACCTCAAAATCCCCGTCAAATACAAAGGGCTGGCCACTGTGGCAGCTGTACGTATCATACTGGTAGCAGAAAATGGGGACGCCGAGCCGGCCTTTGATAACTGGACAAAGTACCTAGGCCCTCTGCAGCACGGTCGCGCGACGTTTGAGAAGCAGTGGAAATTTGATGAGTCAAATGTTATTTTGACTGCTGACGCCCTCAAGTTTGTCTCTGACAGTGGTCTCAGTGCCGAGGTCACTTTTGAGTTCTATCCCCGTGTCTCTGACAATACAGTTTTCTTTAGTCTGACAGGGCGAAAGGCGCCTGCAACGAAAGAAGCGGTGGCGGCGACACAGCAGCTGACCCACGATGAGCCCGACAAAGCCGGGTGCTGCGTCATTTTGTAGTCAGTCTCTCGTAAAATCATCCATTTGTATATACTTCTCTATGCCATTCTACAAGTTTGTGACTTTCCATCATTATATTACTTTTGTGGCCAATCAAGCCAGTGCCTGCGCCTTCTATCTAGTCGTTAATCATGAATATACTAAAATAAATCAAAAAAAAAAGAAAAGTCTATGGAAAATTGTTCCATGGACCCCAGTTCTGAGGCATTGCCATATCCAAGTTGGCCTCGAGAGCTGTGTCAATGGCTCCCAGGTCAAAGCTGGGATCAAAGTTGTTAAAAAGATCAATGTCAGTGTCCAACGTGTCGAGCACGGATAAGTCAAGTAGTGGTGCTGTAGTTGTCTGCATTCCCATGACTGAAGGCGGCGAAAGGGTTGTGATCGCACTTGCCTCCGCAAGTGTTGCTGCTGAATTCACAGTGTTGGTGGTAGCGCTGGCGTAGTCGCCAGTCAAGAAGGACATGGGCCCAGTCACTGTTTGTGGTGGTCCGGTGGTGATCAGCGGTGCTGATGAAGATACTGTCGTCTGTGCCTGTGCATGCACCTGTGGCTGGGGCTGAGACTGAGGTTGGGACTTGGGCTGGGGCACCATTGCTGTGCCTGGGACAGGGCCAGGAACAAATGTGATAGTTCCGGGCGGTTGTGACAGATTTGAACAAGCATTTGCAGACGTAGCGGAATTGTCAGCAGCTTTGTTTGCCACAGCGGTGGCAGTGATAGTTTCCGCTGGCTGCGAGCTGCTTGTGAGGGTCTCGCTTTTCGTGGCTGCCTTTGGAGGTGGTGGCGCCATGGCTGTCTTAGTTGCTGCCGTAGTTTCTTCTACTGGGGCCGTACTGCCGTTCTGGCCATTCTGACCCTGAGAACCTTCTAGCTCTTCGCGTGCCAAAGTTGTTGCTGTCTTTTCCATCTGCTTCCAAATGCACTCTCCAAGCGCCGCATTGACGCGCGCATTGATAAAGACGTCGCCCATGCTCTTGAGAAGCGTAACAATATCCTTGAAACCGACACGCGCGCGTGTGCGGAAAAGTGGCGTTCTGCTGTAGCGCATCTTCTTGTACTGCACACTAAGTGCGATGGAGACAGCGTAGGGAACAAAGGGTAGCAGGCAGATGGGCTGTGTCTGCGTCACCCACACAATACGATCTGACGAGTGGGACCGGCGCGGGTTCATAATAGATATGGGTAAATATGTGCGATCGTCTCTGTTCAGCGTTGCGTCTTCGACGTCGGAAAAGGCACTCAGCGGTTGCCGACACGACAGAACACACGCTGTGTGGTAGAGAACCTCGATTGTCGCCAGTAGGTTAGCCGGCAGTTTTTCAGCCTGTGCGTCTAGGATCAGAGCCTCGTAGACGGGGATGTCGATCATCACAAACGGCTGGCGAGGGCGGTAGAGATGCAGCACCTTGTCCAGCCAAATGCTGACGGACATGAACAGCCTAAAACAAGGTGGCTGGCGAACTGCACAGTCTTCGGGGTTCTTGCCGTTGTCGTAGGCGTGCATCATACACGGGCGAGCATATAGGATGGCAGCAAGACGGTCAAGTGCCCACAAGGCGCAAAAGATACGCTCGGCATCGTCATCCGGCCGCTCAGGACGGTATCCAAGGAGATGGGCGCCAATGGTCTGGAAATGGTGGGCAGCCTGTGTGCACAGAAAACTTGGCTTGTTACGATCAACTTCGGCTGATGGCTGGTAAAAGAAGGACATGAGGATGCAGGCGCGGATGTAGTCGAAGCGATGGCCAATCAGGTCAGCATCAAGCACAACGCAGACGGCGTCGGTCAGACGGCGATGGAATTCACGCGGTGTCAGGAGGGGCCCATTGGGCTCGAGTCGGAGATGAGACGCTGCTGCATCTGCATCCGTAGTTGCAGCCGACAGAGAGATAATTTGCTTGATCAGAGTAGGAAAGACAGTCGTAGAAAAATGTGGTGTCTGAGATTGTGTAGTGTGAGGCGTGGGCGGGGTTGGCGTTGCTTGTGGCGGAGATGCAGATGCCACCGGTCGTTCAATTTCAGAGTCCTTGAGTACGGGCAAGATAGGGTGCACCTTCTCACAGTAAATGCGATGTAGTACAGCATAGTCATCGTCAGGCGGATACACCTTGAGGCACTCCTTGGCAAAAGCATAGCGAGCCCGCTCGTAGGCCGACGATGCCTCTGAGAGGGCTGTGCGGCCAGTGCCACCACGACTACCAGCTATACCGTTCGGGTGGTTGCGGCTGCGTCGGCGCTTGCCATTTGGCGCTTGGCCGGGCTGCGACGGCTGTGTTCGTTTCAAAGCATCACTGCCGTTCACGGAGGCAGCGCTATTGACGCCGTTGACCGCATCTTCGTTCTCCTCGTCGTCAACATTGCGGCCGTCGCTGCTGCTTGCGCCGGGTGGCAACCAGACACCGAGATCGTTCTTGTCGCGGTAGGGAGTATTGGGCGGCAGGGGCTTGGCAGCCTGGATGAACATGCCTTCGGGGTTGAGGTCGCTGATGAAACGTGAGGATGACAGCTCCATCAACCGGTTGGCAGCGACTTGAGTGGCATCCTCTTCCTCCTCATTTGAGCCTGACGTGGCTCCATCATTTGGTGCTGCGCTTTCGGGGTGGCTTGGTTCGGGCGAGCTTCCAGTAAGAACAAGGCCAATGCTGTTGAATAGATTTCCGGAAGGGGGGTGACTGGCTTTGCGTGTCGGGTCGGTTGAGCCAGGGCGTGATATGGGACGAGAGTCGCCATTTTCGGTATGGATGCAACGTTTCTGAGCTATTAGCTTCCAGGCACAAGATGACAAAAAGTTGCAGAAAAAATATGTCCGGTCGCTTGGCAATCACCTTTCTCTTTCGACAGGTATCACACGCTTGGGCAACCTGTTTTCTTTTCATAGGCAGCCCGTCATGGTCCGACGCCACCCATTTGACAGGCGTTGAAGAGGCTGCCGAAGCCATGGGCGGAGTGTGTATCGCTTGCTGAGTCGTATGAGTAGTGTTATTGGCGGACAAATTGGAGGATGATTGAATCAATATCGGATCCGACTGGGATTATCGGAGATGTCTTGGAGTGCTCGTTTGAGCTTGATCTGAGTCGAGCTTGAGCTTGGTGTGTGACGTCGGAGCTTCCTGCTACAGCTGGCGTTGATCGACGCACTGTCCAGCGAGGTTCAAGAGGTTGCTTCTGTCAGCACATGACAGTCTGAATGCGAGAGACAAATGCTGCGTGTAAGAAATTGTCAGAATGCAATTGCTAGTGGAGAACTGGGGCTGGGGCCCTGTAAGTTGAGAAGGCGAGCGCGCGAGGACGTCAATAGAATTCAATTCATGACAATTGAGTCGAGGTATTGATGACTGGGTTGAATTTTGGCGGAGAGACGGCGGAGCGGCGAGACGGCGGCAGTGCGGATGAAGCGCGAGACGAGGTGAAAACAATAAATTAAATGTAAAAGAAAAACAAAAAAAAAACACTGGACTAGCTAAAGTTGGCGGCTGTCCAAGGTGGGAAATGCCGTCACAGTGGTGTGAGATTGAAGAGCAGATAGAAGCATAAAAATCACGTCCAATTGACACCTGGTTCACTTTTGAGGCTAGATTTCGCAAGAAGAAGAATGCAAGACGCGATGTAGAGGGAGTATGAGTAAGAAGATGATATTAATAAAAACTACGAAAGAGGGGGGAATGAGCGAGGGTGAGAGGAAAGCAAGAGTCACCGATGCTTTGCCGGTCGTGGCTTCTGCTTCCATCACATTACGGTAGCTCCTTCTATTCACACACGTTCTCAAAATCTCGTGACTATTCATTGCACTCTAGCCAGAAGTAACAGGGGGCAGTTAACGATAGATAGCTCTTTCCTCGGCCACATTCCACGGCTCTTACCTTCTATTTGGTATTTTCTGCAATGTCAGCCGCAATAACAACAGCGATGGACCTTCCACCGACAGTCTCGACCATTGTCGCGGAGTTGCGAAAAGAGGAAATCTCTGCACACATGGAGACCCACTGTAATGTGAACTACATTCACTTTTGTACTAAAGCGACAACTCCGAACGAATTCAGTCAGCCATGCTCTTCCCCCTTCCCCAACTCGAATATCTCCATTTCTCCAGCATACGGCTCTCCGCCTCCGCGTTCTCCGCTTCTCGCCCGCTTACACGGCTACAATCGACATTAATTCGACAAGGTTGACGGAGTCAGATATGTCTGATAATCAATAAATCAGCATTCTATGCATGATAGAGTTATTCTTGGAATGTTGAGGTACTTGGGTGTTTTATATGTAGCTGGTTGGCGATGGAGAAGACACCTGCCTGTGTGCAAGTCGTCGAATTTCCTATTTGAGAAGCTCCGGAAAGCTTTACGATATCTAGCACACCTTCGATCTGTATGGCTGTTTGCATAGGGTGAGAGAGACGCCCTGGGTTGGGGGTGTCTGGAGAATGTATTTGGGGACATATGGAGTAGATAAATAGTTTCGTGGTCCCCTAAGTCAAAGCTGATCAAAGCCATGTCCATAACCTTAGCTAAACCACGCGGAACGGACTATCAAAGACAGTAGCTTTTGATATCGAACAGTCTTGCTGGTATATTTGTGACAAAGCAAGTCGGCTCGGATCCAAAATCCATCTTCAAGATGATGAGAACAGCCCGTCTCCTGGGAAAGGCGCCGGCTTGCCGTATCCTCTCAGAGACAAGACCATCACGGCTTCTTGCTACATTGAAACTTACACCACCATCATGCTCTCTCAATTTCACACAGCGGCGTAGCATCAACATGACATCCATGGCTAGCACATCGGCCCCTGTTCCACCTGCACCGCTAAATACCGGCACCAACAAGAAACGCGAGGGCGACATCTCGGACTCGTTTGCCTCCATGGCCGGCGTCGAAGAAGGACCTTTGCCAGACCGCTATCGCCAGCTCAAACTGTCTCTTGTCCAAGGCAATGAGGCTGAGATCATTAAAGGATGGCAGCGTCTACTTAAAGAGCTGCGCGAGGAGAACGATATCATTGCCGCCCAGGGACCAGCTGCAATCCCCGAAATCCAGTTCAGCTCCCTGAGTACTGACCTCAGAAAACACCGTGACACGCTTCTGCGACGCGGCGTGGCTGTCATTAAGGGTGTTGTGCCGGAAGCAGAGGCGCGCTCGTTCAAGGACAGCATTGAGGCGTACGTGGCCAAGAACCCGTCTACACGCGGGTTCCCGCCCGAGAACCGGCAGGTGTTTGAGCTGTACTGGTCGGCCGCCCAGCTTCGGGCACGCTCGCACCCCAACCTAGCCCGCGTCCAGCGTGAGCTCATGACACAGCTCTGGCATGCCGCTCCTAGTGCCGAGGTAGACTTGGGCCAGCTTGTCACATATGCTGACCGTCTACGTATCCGCCAACCGGGCGATACGCGCTTCGCACTGGGTCCGCATCAGGACGGCGGTAGCGTCGAGCGTTGGGAGCCTGCAGGCTATGGTAGAGGCCATGTGTATGACGAGGTGTTTGCTGGCCGGTGGGAGAACTATGACGCATGGGATGCTGGCAAACGATCGACTGCGATTATTGATATGCACCAGGGCCTGGGTGCGTGCAGTGCGTTCCGCACGTTCCAGGGCTGGCTGAGCATCAGCCATGTTGCACCTCTGCAGGGCACACTTCTAGTCTATCCTCTGGCCAAGTTGTCGACGGCGTACACGCTTCTGCGGCCTTTCTTCACGCCCCTCGATACGTCTCTAAATCCCGAGTCGGCAGAGTTCTTGCAGGCCAGCAACTGGGAGTTCACGGCGGGCGACAAGATGACATCGGCTCTGCAGGGTGCGACGCCCGGCCACGGCCAAGAGTTCCCTTCCGACAAGAACGGCGTGCCACTGCATCCGCACTTGGAGCTGGCACGGGCCATGGTGCATGTCCCTGCCGTCAAGCCTGGCGACTTTGTGGTGTGGCATTGCGATACAATTCATGCGGTCGACAAGGCCCACAACGGTACAGGCGACTCTAGCGTGCTGTACATTCCCGTGTGCCCTATGACGGAAGAGAACGCAAAGTATCTTGTGACACAACGGGACTGTATATTGTCGGGCGTGCCCAGCCCCGACTTCCCCGGCGGCAAGGGCGAGAGCGAGCACGTCGACCGGCCGGACCCATTGTCTACACTTACACAATATGGTGATGAGGCGCTGCAGTCTATGGGACTGGGCAAGCTCATGCCGTACAGCAGTACCCCGGGTGCAATCGCCATCACATCCAAGGCTAATAACATTTTGGGATTTAGCACCTGATTTTTTTTTTTTTCAAAAATCATTCAATTTACTTCATTTCTTATCTAACTAGCTAGAAACGAGCTCGCCAGTAAGTTGAAATCAAAGACCGATTATTTCATAAAGTGGGTGAGGTAGTCGGTCTTGCCCAGGGGTACGCCCTTGGCGCGCAGGATGGCGTAGGCCGTCTGCAGGTGGAAGAAGAAGTTGGGCAGGGCGTAGTTCAGCACGTAGCTCTTGGCTGGCAGGTTGACGGTGCCGTTCTTGCCCATCTGCAGCTCGACAATAGTGTCGTCAATGCCCTCGATGGAGGCGGCCGTGACGGTGTCCAGCAGGTCAATGGTGCGCTGTGTGCGGGTCACGAGCTGAGCCAGGGTGGCCTCATCGTCGGGCCAGCTCTCGACCTCGGTGCCGGTCAGACGCCAAATGCTCTTCTTGACGGTGTTGGACGCCACCTGGACCTGGAAGGCCAGGCCGCGCATGTCATCGGCGAGGGTGGCATTGACAAAGGCGTCGGGGTCGGTGCCCTTGTCCTTGGCGCTCTCGGCGGCCTTCTCGAGGATGAGTTTCAGGGTCTTGAGGCCCTTGGTGAAGGACACAACAGACACTTCGTAGAGAGTGACAGCAGTCATGGTGGCGGCGGTGGTGAGAATGGGAGAGAATGTAGTGAAGATGTTCAAGTAAAATCAAAAGAGGTCAACGAATAACTGAGTTAAGAGAAGAGTGGCGGGGGTATGGCGTCATTTCTGATATGATAAGGGGTGGAATTGAGTATAAATACTCGGTGGATGCACGACCAACTGCCCACGTTGCCAAACTAAACTTTAAGTAAATGCTATAAATTCACGATAAACACGCAAATACATTTCGAATTGCTAAGCAGATGGGGAATTGAAATGAGGAGTACGCCCGGCCGTTGCCTGTCGCGTTGGTCTCGTCTCTTGTCTCAGCTGAGGTTGCGTGGTTGTGCCCCGCAAGCTGCAGTAACTATCTGCACTTGATAGCTAGAATCAAACGAGGTTTCTTCTGTTACACTCGATCATTGTTGTGTATTATTTCTCGATTTGATTCCTCAAATTGTTTTAGCTGTCATTGGTCTTGCTGACTATTTTTCTTCTTCATACGGAATCAAATCGAACTCCGTGTATCCAGAATACGTTCGCAAGTGGGCATGAGCATGACTACCGCGGACCATAGCAAGCACAGCAGTCCCCGTATGAGGCTGCTACAAGTAAACAACAGCCATACAGCATGCTATCGGGTAGATGTGAGCCGGGCGGATGTTCAGCCCGCCGCACGAAAGTGGGTCATCAACGCGGAATCTTTTTGCTGACTAATTCAATCGTGTCGGAAGGAAGACACTATGATACATACAGTCCCCTGTAACTGGACGGGTCAGCCCCTGTAACCTGGGGGTTACAGGGGACGTTATAGGGGGTAAATCTCTGCACATGTCACGTGACTACTGCCTAATGCCCTTATACTTACTCTTATAGGATTAAACATTCTGGCTAGGTTTTTACTTTTATATATATAGAATATATATACGCGTTTTACTTTACCTTTTGTACCGTGATACTATTACGTCGATAGTTATAAGCCCGGATCTTTTAACGTACTAAAAACATTACTAAAATCATTAAATTCATCGAAAACCTTATCGAAAAGCCTCTAATAACTATATTTTCCGACACCGATAACGCCTCGACCGCTTTTAAGCTTACTATCGTGACGCGTACTTTTTTTACTTCGTCCGTTACTTAGTATAAGTAGCTAAAAAAAGTAAAAACTTAAAGAAACAAGTATTAAGACTACTAAAACTTTACTACGACGTACGATAAAAAAAGTATTGAAAAGCCTCGCTTAAAGCCTATTACGAAGCTTAAAACTCTCGAGGTATATACCCCGACACTTTTAGTCGAAGTTATTAATAACGAAAAGTATAACGTATTTTTTACTACGGTACGTAACGCGCGAGACAATAAAATATAAAAAGCCGCGTTTTTTACAAACGAAAGACAAAAAGTATACTAATTTAAGCTCGAAGTAAAAAAATCTAAAGAAACCGTATACTAGAAGTATAAAAAAGCTAACGATACGGTATATAAGTATATTAAAGAAACGGTACTTACGTACGTCGTAGTAAGCTTTAATACTATAGGCGAACGAAACGCGGTAATATACCTAAAATACCTAGCGACTTTTTATTAAAAAAATACCCGTTACTTTAAACTAATAGCTATTAACAAATACGACGCGTTATATAAAAAAAAACCGACGAAAGCTACTATCGTTAAATAACTTATTAACTAAAACTCTACGATAATACTAGTAGTACGTGTAAAAAGTCCTATAGCCTCTCCCGATATCTAGCTTAATAACCTAAAAAGCTTAATAGACTACTTAAGTTTTAAAAAAACATATTATAATATCGTATAAGCTTTTTATAAAAAAAATAAAAAGAAAATAACACCTAATTATAGTAACAAAACATATTAAGTGAAGGTTTTCACTATCGACATCGTTTCCACGTTTAATAACAATAAGCCGTACTTACGTACCGTAAAAAAAAATACCTTTACGGCTACTTTAAATATCGGAAGAAAAAACGCTAAAAAAAAACGAATAAATACGACTACCGACAAACAAAATACTACCCGTCTACGCACTCACGTTAACTATAAAGCCTACAATTTAACGGGCTACAAATAAAAACAATACTAAATAGCCTTCTTTAACTTTAAGCCTACCGATATAAGCTTCCCACACAACATAACAAACCTAAAAAATAAAATAAAAATAAACCTCAATCACTAACCTAAACTTAAAAAAAAAATCGAAAAAAAAAAAGCTAAGCATAAGTAAAAATAACTCCCCGAAAAGTCCCTCGACGAAACCCTACCTACGGTATATACCAGCCTTATAAAAAACACCCAAGCCGCCGAAAAATACATAGCTCTCGACTCCAAGGCTACGGAGCATATATTCTACGAAAATATACGATTTCTAGATATAAAGGAAATTTCCGCCAACATCGTAACAAAAGGAAAGCTAGTGTAAATAAATAGGAAAAAACGTATAAGGCTAAACCTTTATTTCCTAACAAGTCGCTAAGTATATAAAATTATACGGTCGGTATTATACTACTTAACTTTTCTACTTAACTTAGTATCGATACGCTTATTAAAAAAACAAAAGATCAACTAAAACACGAAGCCGAATATACTATATAAACGCACGAAAAACGTCGTATATTAATTATACAAACATTCCTTTAACCTCACTTTAATCGAACGCCCGGTAAAACTCCCTACCTTTCTAACACCTCCCGTTTTAAAAGTCTACTTTTCTAACAAACAACCACTTTAGTCAAAAGTAATAAAACACTTATAACACCTACGCATAAGCCATTTAAGCTAAAAAACGTTAAAACACCTAACTAAACAAGCTTTAAAAGCTCGACTTTTAAAGCCGACTACCGTAAAGTATAACACATATAAATAAACAAAAACAATAAAGCAAATATCGAGACGAGACCTAAAGAAACGAAAGACGCTAAAGCCGATGAATAAACTATACGTTAATTAAACTAACTATATAAGAAACGACTAAAACTATAGTCGTACTATATACGTCACCGATATATATACCGGCTACGTATTCGTCTACCACTAACGGAATAAAGCTTATAACGAAGATTTAGCCTATCTCTTAAATAATTTAAAGACGTAGAACGAAACGAAAAACTACCGTATTTTATATATTAAAACTAACTATAAGCTATACACTATACCGGTAAAACGATAAACGACGCGGTATAATATTAATTTCGAACCTTCGGTACCTCGTACCGTAGCGTAAAACGAGTTAGCCGAGCGTTTAAAAGGTATAGTCACTACTATAACGCGCGTATTTAAGATTTCTATATACTTACTACTCAACCTATAACGCTAGTATACGTCGACGGTAATCTACTTACTTAACCGTTTACTAAAACGCCGTTTCGAGTAACGTACGCTTTACGAGTTTATATACGGTAAGCTACTAAAACTATACTACCTTAAAGTATATAACTGTAAAGCTTTTACTTTTACTAACGACGTATAAAAAAGAGTTAATAAGAAAAAAAAACTAAAGCTTAAGGCTTATATAAACTATTTAGTAGGTTACTAATCAACTAATATTTATAACATTTAAGTACCGTCGATAAATAAAATACTAGTAACGAAAAACGTCGTCTTTAACGAAGTAAACTACTATAAAAGAAAGATACTTAAAAAAATACCCGTTATAATAGAAAAAATATCGACAAAAGTATTAATATAAGAAATTTATAAGCCTAAACTAAAAAAAAAAAAAAACGTTACTAGTATATTAAAATAAACAAAACATTTTAGACAAAAAACACGTAGTAAAACACATACATATAACCTAAAACTAAGTAGTATAACGTTCGCGCGAAGAACCGATTAGAAAGCTTAAGCTTTTATTCTTTTATTCTTTCAATTAAACGGGATCTCGTATCTCGAAAACAAAAAATAAGTATTCGTAGGCGTTATACTTTTAAGCTTTCGTTCGTATCTTCGTAATATAAGTATACTAGACTCGGTTTATTCGAAAAGTAAAGTATGTCTTAATTTTTTAAAGAAAAACTAAAAATAACGATAATTATCGAGACTACTTTTTTTTATACGTTTTTTATAAAATAACTAATCCGACATCCGTACGGCGCGTTTCTACTTTTAGTCTTCTTAACGTCTTTTTCGCGTCTTACGTTAGTAATTTTTAATCTTACTAAAGCCGGAATATTTTAGCTTGATTTATTCTACCTTTTAAAGATTAGTAGTATTTTTTTTACTTTTATCCGAGTTTTTAATCGCGAGTTCGGCCGTTTAACCGCGTTACTTCGGGTCGTAAGAAGGTTTAAAGTAAGTATCGGGCGAGTTAGCCCGGTTAAAAAAAGGTCGCTTAAAACGCGGGCTTTTATTTATACGTTCGGCCTTTTATTTTTTAGTAGTAAAGTCCGTCGGGGTTTTTTTACTAAATACCTTACTTTTACTACTAAGGATTTTTTACTTCTTACTTTAACGCTGCCGTTTTCTTTTAGCAGACTTTTAAACGGGAGCCTTAACGTTAGCTTTAACTTTACGTTTCGGGCTTTATACCTAAAGCTTTAGTCTTTTCGTAATAAAACGTAGGCTTAAGCGAAAGCTAGTATTTATAAACGCCGGCTTTGTCGTTTTCTACGGTAGTAGGAATAAAAGAAGCGTTATAAGCGGCTTCTTGATTTTTTCCCCGTTAGTCGTAGTTTTATTAGTACTACTTATTTTATTTATTTTAGCGGTTACTTTTTTAACGGTCGATACTAACTTACGAGGGCTTTTACGCGGAAGCTCGGGGGTAATAAGTTAAAGTAAAATGCCTCGGCCCTAAAGAAATTAAAGATTACTAGCGTAAGACGCGTGCGAGGCGTTAGGAAGACTAGTAGTAGAGACGCGACGTACGTATACTAGATCGGTTGTCTTATAAAAAACGTATAAAAAAAAGTTTATTTCTATAATACTATTATAGTTTTAGTTTTCTTTCATACGAATTAATATATACTTTACTTAACGAAAAAGCCGAATTATATATATATATATTACGAAAACACGAACAAAAGTCTAAAAGTATAACGCCTACGAATACTTACGCCTCGCGTATAATAAACGAGATCTTACTTAATTAAAAGAATAAAAGAATAAGAGCTTAAGCTTTTTGATCGGTTTTTCGCGCGAACGTTATACTATTTGGTTTAGGTTGTGTGTGTATTTTCTGCTGCGTGTTTTTTGTCTAGGATGTTTTGTTTATTTTATTAGTAGAGTAGTAGGGGATTTGTTATTATATAGACTTTGTATAATTTCGATAGATGAAAATAAATAAGAAATTTCGAAGACTAAATAAAAAAAGGTTAAGAGAAAACGATGTTACGATTAAAGATACGATAGCGAGTAAAAAAGGTATATATTTAAAACTTTAACTATCTACGTACTTTTAAAGACTTAATCGTAACTTTATCGTTTACGAAAAAAACAATAAGTAAGAAAGAAAAATTTAAAAGGTAAATATAAAATTTTTTATGTAATAATAAAGTACGAAAACTACGATATAGTTAGTTTTTTTTTTAAAAAAAAGGAACTAATTATAAGTCTATTATAGCCGTTAAAACGGTAGCTAATTATAGCCGTAAAAACGACTATTCGTTATAGCCGATAAAGTAACGAAGAAACCGATTAAAAAACTACTATAGCCGTTAAAACGGTAGCTAGTTGTAGCCGTAAAAACGACTATTTGTTACAACCGATAAAGTAGTAAAAAAAAATATTTAAAAGACTATTATAGCCGTTAGGGCGGTAGTTAGTTATAGCCGTAAAAACGACTACTCGTTATAGCCGTTAAAGTAACGAAAAATTCGATCGGGATTTCTAAAAAGTCTTAAAGTCCCGAACGAAAAATCGGTGAGAAAGCCGTAGCTTAAGATATAAACTAAATGGCTAAAACGTAATATTATTAAAAGACTAAAAAGGTATAAAAAAATAAAAAAGTAAAATACTAGCTTCCGAGAAATAAAAAGACTTAGTAAGTTAAAAAATAAAAGAAAAATAAGACTTTTAATTAGATCTTTAATTAGTATAAAAAAACTTAAAAATAAAAGCTTAGGAAGAAAAGTAATAATAGTATTAATAAAAAAAAACGACGATAAGTCTATTAAAAGTAAGAAAAATAATAAAAACTAAAAAAAAAAAAAAATATATAAAAACATAAGCTAAAACTCGTTACTTATTAAAAATACTACTAATACGTACGACGAAATCTATAACGTATTTATCCCGCGTTAATACCGCCGAAACTTTTTTAGTACTACTCGATTCGTAATAGTCTCGAACGGAAGTCTTATCCTTCTCCGACTATCGACATTTAATATACTTATTATAACAAATAATAACCCCGACGACTCGTTTAGTTATACCGGCGGCTTTAGCTTTTTTAGTATAAAGATTCCCGCGACTTCGTACGATTTTTCGGTAGCTTTAGTCGGAGACTAAGTCTTTAATTATAAGCTTAACGGAAGCCGCGTATACGCTTTTAACGAGGTAGTTTTCTAAAGGCTGTTTAGCTAATTGCTTAAAGGTTAATTTATCGGAGTCCCGTATAAGACCGGGCGTATGTCTTAGCCTAATACCGCGTAGCTCCCGTTTTTTAACGGGGAGAAAGTCACTAACTACTTTAAAAAATTCGATTTTTTCGTTAATTAGTATAGTATTACTAAAGCCTAAAAACTAAAAGAAATCTCGTTTTACTTTAACGAAAACGAACGGACTTAAACTAAGCTTTTAATTAAATCGGCTAAGAAAAAAAAAACAGGCTAGGCTAGATTCGTAGCTTTAACTAAAAAAAAGTACTAGCTTAAAGACTTTAAGCAAAGTTATAATCGAAAGCGTAAGATCGATATTTAGTTTAACTATAATAAGTTTAGCCGAGTACTAGCTAAGTATATAACTTAACGTAAATAGCTAAATATTTTATTCGAGAAAGTTAAGATTTTAACCGATAATACTATTTATTTTAAAAAGGTTATTTAAAATATTAATAAAGACATTAAATCGAACCTCGTTACGCGTTTAAGCGTTACGGGCGCGAAGTTAAAGATAGTTTTTTTTGTTATAATTATAGATTACTTTATTAAGTATATAAAGGAATAAAGTATAAATAACGACGATAAAAAAAATAATGATTTCGACATTAAGCTTACTTTTATTAAGCTTAAAAAAGTTACTAATCGGAAAGCTATAAAAAAGGTTAAATCCGAGGATTTTACTAAAAACGATACCTCGGGACTTTTTATACCTAAAGTCTAAGACGTATAAGTTACTACGTTCGACGACCTATTTAAAAAGTTTAAGGCGTTTTTTATCTAAAATTAGTCGTTACTTAAGGCGTCGATAACCGGTAAATAATACGATCCGATCCCCGTTAACTATATCGGTCTAAAAACTAGTTTTAAAAAAAGTTACGAGTAAGATATTTACCCGGCGTACCGTTAAAAAGTTAATCGCGGCTTAAAGTAAGGTAAAAACAGTTATAATTTTCGCGGCGGAGGCGTATTTAAAACTTTTTTTAGCTAAAATACTAATATAGTATATTTCTATTATAATAATTTAGCCTACCGTATAAATAGCTGTTTTTACTTTAGTAAAAAAAAAAAAAAAAAAATCGTATATAAAGACTATTAAAAGCGAGTTTAATTTAAAAGTAAAGAAAATATAAAAAGGCCGATCGATACTTCGGTATTTAACTTTTACCGGCGTAACGGAAAAATTAAAAATATAGTATAGTTATTCTTAAAGTAAAATACTAATTAATAAAATACGGCTACGATAAAAACTTACGAGGCTAAGTCCGGCATTAAAGTAAACGTAAAACGTCGGTACTTATTAAATTATATAAACAATAGCTAAGGCTAAGTTAAAAACGTACCCCGTACGACGGTAAATTAAAGACAAACTTTTAATTAAGTTTTTATTAGTTATATAAAAGTAATATTTAGTAACTACGACGAAAAGGTTATTATTTAAAGCAATACACTTAAGTTAGTTCCGAATAGAAGTTTACTTATTACGTAATACGGCGTGAAAAAAGTACGTATATAAGATGTTACTAACGAAGAAAACTTTAACGAGTTCGGAGAAGTATTTACGCGTATATTTAATTAAAATCCGGGGATAAAAACTTTAGTACGGCTACCTACGGCTAACAAAAATAAAAGTTAAGACAAAAAGTTAGTTACGGCTACTATTGTAATAGCGAAACTAGTCGATAATACTATTGTAATAGTCTTAAAAAGTAAAGTCAAGCTTTCCGTTTAAAACTTCGCCGTTTTAAATAAATAAATAGCCGGTAAGTTGGCTATAGTTTTCGTTAATATAACGAAGTAAGTAAAGTCTACTATACTTATTAATAAATATAGTCGTAAGGTTAGTAAGAAAACGGTAGCTTCGATATTTAAAAAAGTAGTCTTAGTAAATTAAAGAAAACTTTTAATCGGTAACCTACTAACGTTAGTTTTAGCTATAGTATTAGTAAGTATTTCCGCCGGCGTTGTTTTTTTTATAACGGTATTAAATCCCGTATAACGAAGTAGTCGAGTCGTTATGGGCCTAGCGTAGGATATTAAGGTCGTAGGTTCGAATCTTACCGGGCCGCCGTCGAACTTGAGGAATACGTGTACGTTTAAAATGCCTAAAAAGTACATCGGTTTAACTAGCCGTGAAGTAGTAAAAAAAGCGTCAGTTATGTCGCTGTTTATAAAATAACTAGGTCGTAGTACCGAATTACTACTTATACTATACGGAGTACCGATATGTTATAGTAGAGCCGATATTATATATTAGAACTAATATACTTAGCTAGAATATTAGAAGGAGTAGAGTTATTAGTACAAGTAGCGCTAGTAATAAAGCTATCGGGGCATACTATCTTTCCCGTTATATTTATATTAGAAATAATACAAGGTATAACCTTACTATATAGCCTTTTTATTAGCCCGACGTATAGAAGTAGAAGTAGACAAAGTTTTCGGCCTAAAGTAAGTAGTATAAGGTTTTTACTATTTTTACTATAGATGTACTTCATACTACAAAAAACGGTTCATAAATATAATAAAATAAATAAATAACGGTATTAAAAAAAGTACTAATTATTTTAAAAGATTCGGCTACTAAAAAAAAAAAGTATAAAGTACTACTAAACTTAAGATCGGTTTATAACTTAATTAGTATACGAATTACGTAAGTAAACGGGTTTATAATTTATTCTATAAACGCTTCGTTTAAATCTATCTATAGTACGATTTAAAAATTTAAAAAACGGATCGACGAAAAAGCTTAAATCGGAAGCTAGTTTTTTCGTTTTAAAGTTTTCGTAACGTAGTACCCGTTGCCCGGTAACGATAAACCGTTACTAAAGATATTATTTATTAAAGATATAAAAATAGGTTTCGTATATACTAACGAAGGTATATTCGGATTTTTAGTAGTAAATAAAACTCGCGTTATATATTCGTTAGACGTTATAAAATCTACGAGTTAATACGTAGATTTAATCGAATCGGCGATAAACTAAAAGGCGGCGTTATAACCGAGGTTTACGCCGTTATTATTATATACTCGGGGAGGTAAAAAAAAAAAAAGAAGAAAGTAAAGAAAAAAGCCGTTAAGTAACGGCGGATCGATAAAAAAAAAGGAAAAGTAAGTTTAAACGAAGGCTTTAAAACGAAACTACGTACGTTATACTTTATTGTTTTATTAAAGGAAGACGGTAAAAATACGTATATATTATAAAAAAAAAGCCGAAAGCGTTATATATATCGTTAAGCTTCCGAATAGATATCGTATAGTATTTTATATTATATAAAAAAGTAGCGGATAAAGTTAAACTAATAGATACTACCGGGTCGGATAGTACTATTTTTAATAAAGACTAGGTATAAAGAAAAAAAAAGTAGAAAGTTATTTAAAACTTTTTATAACTTAAAGAAAGCGACTTAGTTACGGCTTTAGTAACGTTTAGATTTAACTAAAGGCTAGTAAAATTCCGACTAACTTTAAATCGGGTTACCGCGTTTTAAAAGAAATTATTAAAGTCGTTAACCGAAAAAAAAGTTAAACTATTTATTAAAGTAATAATTAATAAAGAAGCGGTATTTTCGTAAGACTTTAGTAAGATTAAACGTATTAACTTAAACGTTATTCTACCTTAGACGATCTAAACGGTACTTTATATAACCTAGTAAGTAAAAGCTATACCTATATTAAAAGCTTTACGGAAGTAAGTTAACGAGATCTTATAAGAAAAAATCGATAGTAGGCTACTTAAGTAAAGTTATAGTACTTATAAAAACTCGTAGTTTTTAATAAAAAAGAAAAATAGTAAGTTTAGGCTTATTTATAATATTACTAAAATCAACGCGGTTACGATTAAAAATACTTTCGTTACTTTTATTTTTAATAAGTTTATAGATGATTTTGCCGGGCAAATATTAACTATAATAGCCGACTTTTTCTCGGGATACGATTAGGTGTTTTTACACTTTTTAAGTAAAGATTTAACTGCTTTTGAGATAATAAAAGGATTATTTCGAAGTACGACTTTACTATAAGGAGGGACTAACTTTATCGTTTAGTTTTACCGAGGCGTATTAAATATTTTAAACGGCCTCGTACTTTACGTATATAAGCCGTACGTAAACGACCTAGCGATTAAAAGCCCGAGGACGTCTTATAAAAATAAAAAGGTTTTTTTTAGTATTAAAAAGTACGTAGTAAAATATATCTAAAACATCGATTAAGTCTTCGTAAACCTTAAACTAGTTAAAGCGACGATAGCTACCGAAAAATCTTAGTAATATTAAAAAACGGTAGACCTAGTAAAATTCTTAATCTTAAAAAAAAAACGGGCTATAATATAAGAAAAGCTAAATAAAATTAAGTACTAGCTAGTATATACTAACCTAAAAAAAATAAAGGAGTTTATAAAATTCGTAGTTTTTTATAAAGTATAAGTCCCGCGTTTTACGTTTAAAGCTAAACTTTTATTTTCTTTTACGAAGAAAAATACTAGGTTCGAATAAAGCCCCGATTAAAAAGCCGCGTTTACTAGCTTAAAAAAGTCTTTACTTAAGCCCGGGTTTTTAGTTAGTATTAGTTATAATAACGATTCTAAAAAGATAGTACTATCTATAAACGCGAGCTTAAAAAACTAAGGTATTATATTGTCTTAATACTAAAGTAGTAAACGGAAGCTTATAAGGTTTAAAAATAATATCTAGTCGTCGACGGAATAAAAATATAACGCGATAAAAAAAAAAACGAAAAGAATAAGTTATACTTTACGGAAGTTACGATTATATTTTTATAAGGTAAGGTTCGTCTTCGAGACTAATACGTAAGTATTAGTCTATTAGCTAAATAGCGTTTTAGATAATACCCTCGGTTTAGTATTACTACGGTAGGTTACGTAGATTAAATCTTTTAACTTTAAAGTTCGTTATATTTTTAGTTAGAAAAACGTAGTAGTTAATATATTATCTCGACGTTTTAACGATAAGCTACCCGATCCGAAGTTCGAGTTAGAACTACTACTAAAAGATTATATCGACGTTTAAATCTTTACTTAAGCGGTAAAAAAGTTATTAGACGACTTATTTATACTTATAAAGTCTTAAACTAAATTTAACTAACGTATCGTTAAATATTTAACTAAAGGTATCGAACTTTTAAAGCTCCGCCGAAAAGATCGGATCGGATTTAAGCTAAAGGCTAATAAATATTCCTACGATAGCTAGCGCTTTTAGTTGAAAAAAAAAGATATAAGTATTACTTTAGTAAAGTTTATTAATAATAACGAGATAAAAAAAAAACTAATTAAAACCGCGTATATTAAGACTAGTTACCGAGGTAAAAAAGTAACTATAGGCTACTTACGAAAAAGTTATACTTAGCTTAGTATGAATAAAATAGTAAGAAGTACTATTAATATTTACGAGTAATATAAATACGTATTTACGGAAAGATACGTTTAAAAATTTTATTATTAAACGCCGTTATTTATATTATTTTAAAAGCTATACTTAGATGTATAAAATATACTAGAAGTTTTTAGTTACGGTAAGTTTTTAATCGAAGCTAAGTACGCTTTTATTAAGTTCGTAAAAGCCGTAGTAGTAAAAAAGACAAACTTTATTTCTATTATAAGGTTTTTAAAAAACTATATTATTTACCGTTACGGCGTCTTTAACGAGCTAGTTATTAATAGAAGTCTTAAATTTAAGTTTACGTTTATAAAGTTTACGACTTTATTAAATATTTATATAGCTATTATCTTAGCCTATAACTTTAAAGCTAACGGTATTATTAAAGCTAGCTATTACCTACTCGTACGAGTATTTACTAGACTTACGAACGGGACCGCGAAAAACTAGTATTACTTCTTTTAGCTTATTATATTTATAGATAAAACGACTGTTAAAACATCGTATAAAAAGACTTTTTTTTACTTCGTTTATAGCTACGATCCGATTATACTTATCGAAGCTAAGTACTTTACCTAAAGATTACTAAACTAGAAAAAAAAGATAAGTAATAAAGAGTAGTATAAAACGAGGCTTAAAATATTAAAACGACGGGATAAAAATTTAAATACCGTAAAACGGGCTGTCTTAAAGTTTAAAAAACGTAAAGCTTTTAATCGTAACTACGTAGCCCGTTTTAAATAAAAAACTAAAAGAAAACAAATCGGAATAAGTAACTTTATATTATATTAAGATTCGAGAAAAAGTAAAAATATATCTTACGCGGTTAAGTTTAGTTACCGGTAGTAAAAGCCTTTTATAGTATATACCGTTTATAACAATAGGTCTTTCACTTTCGAGTAACTTAATAGTATTATACTTACGCGACGTTTTAACGGAAATCTACTTAAAAAAATAACTTAAAACGAGTACGGCGTCTAATAAAACGCTTATTAATTTTAGTAAAACGACTTTAATAAGTTAAAACTTAACCGAGACGACGGGGAAGAAAACGGAAGCCTGCTTTTTACTAAAAAAAAGGTTATAGTAACTAGTAACGACGGAACGATATTACTAAAACTATTTATTAAAGTTACGATCTTTAATCGGATCTTTTAAAAATATAGACTAATCTTTCGGTAAAATAACTAAAGTTTTTAATTAAAAGTTTAACGGAGTTTTCGTTTTTATAGTTTCGCGACTTATTGTTTTTTTTATTACTTTATTTTTATATTTACCGTTACTAGTAAATTTTGTTTTTATTACTATTATTTATTTTATTTTTACTATAATTTTTCTTGTTTTATTTTACGTCGGGTTAAACGAAATTACTATTTTATTATTTTTATTACTTTTTTTAATTTTCTTACTATAAGGTTTTTATTTTCTTTTATTTTACTTTTTTTATACTTTAAATTTTATTTTTTATTTTTATTATGTTTTTTTTATTTATATATAACTTAAAAAAATAACCGTTTATTTTATACCTTTATTAACTTTACTTTACGAAAGCTTAATAAAGTCGTAGTATAGTAATTAACCGATCGGAAGCCCGTTTAACTTTTACTTTTTATATTAGTTACTTACTACTAAATACTTTAGCTAGCTAAACGTTATTTTTTAATTAAAGCTAAATATTAGTACTATTAAACCCCGACTATAACTTAGCCGTCGTTCTTTTAAACCTTTAATCGGGAGTAACGGGCTAAATATTAGCTTAAGCCTAAAGTAATTTAGTAAAAGTTTAAACGGCGAAAATTACTTTAAATAAAAGAAATTTCTTAAGCTTTTTAACGGACTTCGGAAAAAAAGTCGGGGGATACTCGTTAAAAATAAAAGTGCCTTTTTAAAAACAAATAAAGCTAAAAAGTTCGGAAGCGGCCGTTTAACTACGGTTTTTAACGATAGTAGTATATTTTAGTACTTCCGGCGTACTTAACTTTAAGCCGATAGTAAAAGTAGTAGTTAAGCTTAGTTTCCGAAGCCCGAGTTTCGTTTCCGTATCCGAAGATACGATTAAAGCTTCGACGAATTAACTATTAGCTTTACGTTTACCGGTATAAAAAAAATACTTAGTAGCTTCGATACGGTATACGTAGTTGCCGTAATAGTTATTACTAAAAGAAAAAAAAAATACGTAGTCGAAAAATAATATTATAATATACGCGACGTATTCGCCGTTTTCGGATAACCGAATATATTTCCGGTATAAAAACTCGTATAAACGATACGGTATTAAGTTACGGAAGCTATATAGTTAAATAAAAAAAACGGGTAAAAACCGGATACTCGTTATAAAAGTCTCGGTATAAAAGCTTAGTAAGGTTTCGTTTAAACGTTTTACGTATACTAGTTACGCCCGGGCTATTAGTTCGTCGCGGTATTAGTAGAAAAATAAAAAAAGGTTAGAAAAAAAATATAGTTTTTCTTATATTTTGTTTTAATCGGTAGTATTACGAAAAAGTTATACTACGTATAAGTCGTTAAAGTTTTCGATTCGATAATAAAATAAATAACGTTAAAAAGTCGTTTATTCGATACGAAAAATACGAGGCGCGCCGCCGAAAGAAATATTACGAGACTTTTAATCGGACAAGTTTTTTAGCTCGGATATATACGTATTAAGTTTTATAACGACGGGCTAAGTATTATAAGTAGCGTTATCGACTTAAACGACTTTTTAATCGAGAGTTTAAAGAATATTTTTAAACCGACTATTAACGGCGTTAGTAACTTTTTTACGGCGTTTTGTAATTGTTATTTTTTTAGCCGACGATATATTTAGTAAATTAAAGCTTTAAACGGCAGCTTACGTTTTATCGGTAAAAGTAAAAAAAGCTATAGTTTTATCGGTAGCGGGTAACGGATTAACGGTAGCTAGAAGAATGTTTAAAGACTTAGGTTATTAAACGGAAACGTTAGTTATAGTTAAAAATATTAATATTATTACGTTAAAATATAAAAAAAAAAAAAAAAAAAAAAAGAAAAAAAAAAGTAAGTTTTAAATTTACTAGATTTATAAATTAAAGTTATAAACTAAAGATAAAAGCCTATTAAAAAGAAAGTAAAAGTTGTTTTATATATAAGTTATATAAAAAATAAAAGGTAGAAAGTAAACGAAAGTTAAATAAAAAGTAAACGGGAGAAACTAAAGATTAAACTATTTTTTATATAACTACTTATTTATTATAGCTTTATCTTAAAAATAGCTATAAATTAAACTAATACTATATTACTATATTTTAGTATATTAAAGCCGGGTACCCGATTAAAACCCCGGATAAATAAGATTTTTTTATTAACCTAATAAAATAAAAAAAACTTTTATTTAATATTATATTTAGCTATAAAAAAGTCGTTTTAGTTATTTATTAGTTTACGAAATATTGTTTTAAAACGAATAAACGACGTATTTACTTTTACGTTAGAACGAAATTATTACGGCGTTAACTCGGAAGTAATATCGCTAGATTTTTGTTTATAAATTTAGCCTTTTTTTTTTTTTTTTTTTTATATTTTTTTTTTGTTATAATAATACTTCTTACGATAAATATATTATATACTTTTAATTTTATTTACTACAATCCTTCTTTTTATACTATTTTTATTATCTACTACTATACTACGTAGTAATTATACCTTTTCGCGCGTTTACGACAATCGTATCTAGTACGAGATTTCGTTTAAAATCTTATAGCGTAGCCTAGCTTAAAAATATACGCTTTAAAATAATCGCGACCGGGCGTTTTACTTTTAGACGTATTTTTTTACTTACTTACGAAGCCGATATTATTTTTTAACGCTTTACTTATCTAAAAGCTATAAAAGTTTAAAACGTAACTTCGTTAGTCTAGTAATATTTCTTTAACTTTAAACCCCGTACCGTTTTCGGGCTTAACGGTATGTTTTTTAGATAGACTACCGCCGAGTACGCGTACTACTTATACGATTTAAAAAACGTTATTATTACGGCCGAGATATTAACGTACGATTAAATCGTCGCCGGCCTACTATTAGTTTTATAAAATATCCCGAAGTTAACGTAGGTACTTACGAATATTAAATTCGAGATCGAGATTTCGTATAATTTAAGCTTTTAGTAAAAAAAAACGACCGTCGGACGGCGTTTTTTTATTATTTTTATACTTAACGCGGGAAATATAGTTAACTATTAGATATTAGTAATCGCTAATAGATAGACTAATATTATATATTAGTTTAATATACTTTAAAGATAAACTTAAACTTTCGAACGGGAAGCTTTTACTAACTACTTTATAAACCGTAAATTTATAACGGTAAGCGTTATAGTTAAAGTAGTTAATTACTTTAACTAACCCTCGAGTTAAAAGTATAAGCTACTAGTTATTGAATAGACGCGTATATTTTTCCGCGAGCTTTCGATTAAAGACTATATAAGTATATACGACTAAACGCGATTTATTTAGTATTAAGACGAGCTTCCGATTATTAGTTTATTAACCGAACGTAAAAATAAACTTTAGTAAATTGTGATATATTAGGTCGGCTAGGTACGTTTCGAACTCGGGTATTAAGCTATAGTATTTTTAAAGTACCCGTTTATACCTACTAAAAACTAAAAAGTTTTTACCGATCGGTTATCCGTAAACGGGTTCCGTTTTTTTAATTGTTTAAATAAAAACTTCTACAGAAACGAAGAAAAAGCTTATATTACTACCGAAACGTATAAAAACGATATACTATCCGACTAATATTACGATTAAAAAGCCGGAAGTAAAATTAATAATAACGTAGTAACCGTAAAGTTTAATATATAAGTCGGCGGTAAACTCGGGTTTTTTTTTAATAACGTACTAGTATTACGTATAAAAAAGTACTTTTATTATAAATTTCGCCGCGGCTTAATTAAAGCCTCGCCGTAATTTAAAAACGTTATCCGACTAATCTTCGATTAAAACTTTAAGCTTAAAAAGCCTTTAAGCGGAGCCGATAAACTAAAAGTCGCCGACTTTTCTAAATTTCTTAGCTTTTTATAAAAAAACTTTAAAAACGAAGGCTTAAACGTAAATAACGTATTTGTTATCGAAAATAAAATTAATAATCTTACTTATTTTTTTATAACCGAAAAAACTACTAATACGGAAAAGACTAAAGATTTCGTTACCTTCGAATTCCCGCGTAGAAACTTTCGTAAGTTAATATCGACTATCGAAAAAGTAACCGTTAAGTTAGGTAAGATAAATAGTATTAATAAAACTACGACTATCGGGGAGAAAATCGTAAAGCCGTCTATAACGTTTTTTTTATTTTTACTACCGTAGAAAACGATAAAACCGGCGTTTATAAATACTAGCTTTCGTTTAAGCCTACGTTTTATTACGAAAAGATTAAAGCTTTAAGTATAAAGCCCGAAACGTAAAGCTAAAGCTAACGTTAAAGTTCCCGTTTAAAAGTCCGTTAAAAGAAAACGGTAACGTTAAAGTAAAAAACAGAAAATCCTTAGTAATAAAAGTAAAATATTTAATAAAAAAACCCCGACTAACTTTATTACTAAAAAGTAGAAAGCTAAACGTACGAATAAAAGCCCGCGCTTTAGTCGCTTTTTTTTTAACCGGGCCGATTCGCCCGACGTTTACTTCGAACCTTTTTGTAACCCGGAGTAACGCGGTTAAGTAGCCGAGCTTACGATTAAAAACTCGGTTAAAAGTAAGGAAGATACTAAGTTAAGGCAGGATGCTTAGGCCTTAGAGAAATTAAAGATTACTAGCGTAAGACGCGTACGAGGCGTTAGGAAGACTAGTAGTAAAAACGCGACGTACGGACACTAGATCGGGTATCTTATAAAAGACGTATAAGGAAAAGTTTTATTTCGATAGTACCATTATAGTTTTAGTTTTTTTTCATACGAATTTATATATATTTTTACTAAACGAAAAAGCCGAGTCCGATATATATATACTACGAAGATACGAATAAAAGCTTAGAAGTATAACGTCTACGAATACGCGCGCCTCGCGCCCGATAGACGAGATCCTACTTGATTGAAAGAACAAAAGAATAAAAGCTTAGGCTTTTTGATCGGTTCTTCGCGCGAACGTTATACTACCTAGTTTTAGGTTATGTGTGTGTGTTTTACTACGTATTCTTTATTTAAGATGTCTTACTTATTTTATTAGTAGAGTAATAAAAGATCTATTATTATATAAACTTTATATAATCTCGATAGATGAAAATAAATAAGAAATCTCGAAAACTAAATAAAAAAAAGTTAAAAAAGAACGATATTACGATTAAAAATACGATAACAAGTAAAAAAAATATACACCTAAAACTTTAACTATTTACGTACTTTTAAAAACTTAATCGTAACTTTATCGTTTACGAAAAAAATAACGGGTAAGAAAAAGAAATCTAAAAGGTAAATATAAAATTTCTTATATAATAATAAAGTACGAAAACTACGATATAGTTAGCTTTTTAAAAAAAAAAAAAAACTAATTATAAGTTTACTACAGCCGCTAAAACGGTAGCTAGTTATAGCCGTAAAAATAACTACTCGTTATAGCCGATAAAGTAACGAAGAAACCGATTAAAAGACTACTATAGCCGCTAAAACGGTAGCTAGTTATAACCGTAAAAGTAACTACTCGTTATAGCCAATAAGGTAGCGAAAAAACCGATCAAAAAACTATTATAGCCGCTAAAACGGTAGCTAGTTATAGCCGTAAAAGTAACTACTTACTATAGCCGATAAGGTAGTAAAAAAAGACATCTAAAAGACTATTATAGCCGTTAAAACAGTAGCTAGTTATAGCTATAAAAACGACTACTCGTTATAGCCGTTAAAGTAACGAGAAATTCGATCGAGATTTTTAAGAAGTTTTAAAGTCCCGAACGAAAAATCGGTGAAAAAGCCGTAGTTTAAGATATAAGTTAAGTAGCTAAAGCGTAATATTATTAAAAGACTAAAAAAATATAAAAAGATAAAAAAGTAAGATACTAGCCTCCGAGAAATAAAAAGACCTAGTAAGTTAAAAGATAAAAGAAGAATAAAACCTTTAATTAAATCTTTAGCTAATATAAAAAAACTTAAGAATAAAAGCCTAAAAAAAAAACAGCGATAACATCAATAAAAAAAAAACGACGATAAGTCTATAGGAAGTAAAAAAAACAGCAAAAACTAAAAAAGAAAAATATATATAAAAATATAAACTAAAACTCGTTACTTATCGAAAATACTACTAATACGTACGACGAAATCCGTAACGTATCTATCCCGCGTTAATACCGCCGAAACTTTTCTAATATTACTCGATTCGTAATAGTCTCGAACGAAAGTCTTATCTTTCTCCGACTATCGATACTTAATACACCTATTATAACAAGTAATAACCCCGACGACTCGTTTAGCTATAGTAACGGCTTTAGTCTTTTTAATATAAGGACTTTAACGACTTCGCGCGATCTTTCGGTAACTTTAATCGGAGACCGAGTCCCCGATTATAAGCCCGGCGGAAGCCGCGTATACGTTTTTAACGAGGTAGTCTTTTAAAAACTACTTAGCTAACTACCTAAAAGTTAATCTACCGAAGTCCCGTATAAAACTAAACGTATACCTTAACTTAGTACCGCGTAACTTTCGTTTTTTGACGGGGAGAAAGTTACTAACTACTTTAAAAAATTCGATTTCTTCGTTAATTAATATAGTATTACTAAAGCCTAAAAGCTAAAAGAAATCCCGTTTTATTTTAACGAAGACGAACGGACTTAGGCTAAGCTTTTAATTAAATCGGCTAAAAAAAAAAAAACGGGCTAAGCTAAATTCGTAGCCTTAGTTAAAAAAAAATACTAGCTTAAAGACTTTAAATAAAGTTATAATCGAAAGCGTAAGATCGATATTTAGTTTAACTATAATAAGTTTAACCGAGTATTAATTAAATATATAGCTTAACGTAAGTAGCTAAATACTTTATTCGAGAAAACTAGGATTTTAACCGATAATATTATTTACTCCGAAAAGGTTATTTAAAATATCGATAAAGATATTAGATCGAACTTCGCTACGCGTTTAGGCGTTACGAACGCGAAGCTAAAGATAGTTTCTTTTACTATAATTATAGATTATTTTACTAAGTATATAAAAGAATAAAGTATAAATAACGACGATAAGGAAGAAGATAATTTCGATATTAAGCCTGTTTTTATTAAGCTTAAAAAAACTACCGATCGGAAAGCCGTAAAAAAAGCTAAATCCGAGGATTTTATTAAAGACGATACTTTAAGACTTTTTATACCTAAAGTTTAAGACGTATAAGCTATTATACTCGACGACTTATCTAAAAAGTTTAAGGCGTTTTTTATCTAAAATTAGTCGTTATTTAAAGCGTCGATAGCCGGTAAGTAATACGATCCGATCCCCGTTAACTATATCGGTTTAAAGACTAGTTTTAAAAAAAGTTACGAGTAAAACATCTACCCGGCGTACCGTTAAAAAGTTAATCGCGGCTCGAGGTAAAATAAAAGTAGTTATAATTCTCGCGGCGGAGGCGTATTTAAAACTTTTCTTAGTTAGAATACTAATATAGTATACTTCTATTGTAATAATTTAGCCTACCGTATAAATAGCTATTTTTACTTTAGTAAAAATAAAAAAAAAAGAATCGTACATAAAGACTATTAAAAACAAGTCTAGTTTAGAAGTAAAAAAAATATAAGAAGGCCGATCGATATTTTGGTGTTTAACTTCTACCGGCGTAACGGAAAAATTAAAAGTATAGTATAGTTATTCTTAAAGTAAAATACTAATTAATAAAGTACGGCTACGATAAAAGCTTACGAAGTTAAGTCCGGTATTAAAATAAACGTAAGACGTCGGTACTTATTAGACTATATAGATAATAACTAAGGCTAAGTTAAAAACGTACCTCGTATAACGATAAATTAAAGATAAGCTTTTAATTAAGTTTTTATTAACTGTATAAAAGTAGTATTTAATAACTACGACGAAAAGGTTATTATTTAAAGTAATATACTTAAGTTAATTCCGAATAAAAGCCTACTCACTACGTAATACGGCGTAAAAAAAGTACGTATATAAGATGTTACTAACGAAGAAAACCTTAACGAGTTCGGAGAAGTACCTACGCGTATATTTAATCGGAATCCGGGGATAAAAACCTTAATACGGCTACCTACGGCTAACAAAAATAAAAGTCAAAACAAAAAGTTAGCTACGGCTACTACTATAATAACGAAGCTAGTCGATAATACTACCGTAGTAGTTTTAGAAGGCAAAGTTAAGCTTTCCGTTTAAGACTTCGCCGCTTTAAATAAATAAATAGCCGGTAAGTTAGCTATAATTTTCGTTAATATAACGGAATAAATAAAGTCTACTATATTTATTAATAAATATAGTCGTAAAGTTAAAAGGAAAACGGTAGCTTCGATGTTTAAGAAAATAGTTTTAGTAAATTAAAGAAAACTTTTAATCGGTAACTTACTAACGTTAGTTTTAGTTATAATATTAGTAGGTATTTCCGCCGGCGCTGTTTTTTTTATAACGGTACTAAAAAAAGTGTTAATTATTTTAAAGGATTCGGCTACTAAAAAAAAAAAGTATAAAATACTACTAGACTTAAAATCGGCTTGTAACTTAGTTAGTATACGAATTACGTAAGTAAATAGGTTTATAATTTATTCTACGGACGCTTCGTTTAAATCTATCTATAGTACGATTTAAAAATTTAAAAGACAGATCGACGAAAAAACTTAAATCGAAAGCTAGCCTTTCCGCCTTAAAGCTTTCGTAACGTAATACCCGTTACCCGGTAACGATAAGCCGTTATTAAAGATACTATTCATTAAAGACATAAAAATAGGTTTTATATATACTAACGAAGGTATGTTCGGATCTTTAGTAGTAAATAAAACTCGCGTTATATATTCGTTAAACGTTACAAAGTCTACAAGCTAATACGTAGATTTAATCGAATCGGCGATAAACTAAAAGGCGGCGTAGTAACCGAAGTTTACGCCGCTACTATTATATACTCGGGGAAACAAAAAAAAAAAAAAAAAAAAACAAAAAAAAAAGCCGTTAGGTAACGGCGGATCGATAAAAAAAAGGGAGAAGTAAGTTTAAGCGAAGGCTTTAAAACGGGACTACGCACGTTATATTTTACTGTTTTACTAAAAAAAAATAGTAAAGACACGTATATACTATAAAGAAAGAAGCCGAAAACGTTATATATATCGTTAAACCCCCGAATAAATATCGTATAGTATTTTATATTATATAAAAAAGTAACGGATAAAGTCAAACTAATAGATACTACCGGGTCGGATAGTATTATCTTTAACGGAGACTAGGTATAAAGAAAGAAGAAGTAGAGAGCTATTTAAAACTTCTTATAACTTAAAGAAAACGACTTAGTTACGGCCTTAGTAACGCTTAGATTTAACTAAAAACTAGTAAGATTCCGACTAACTTTAAATCGGGTTACCGTACTTTAAAAGAAACTGCTAAAGTCGTTAACCGAAAGAAAAGTTAAACTATTTATTAAGGTAATAATTAATAAAGAAGCGGTACTTTCGTAAAACTTTAGTAAAATTAAACGTATTAACCTAAACGTTATTCTACCTTAAACGATCCGAACGATACTTTATACGGCTTAGTAAGTAAAAGCTATACTTATGCCAAAAGCTTTACGGAAGTAAGTTAACGAGATCCTATAAAAAAAAATCGATAGTAAGCTACTTGAGTAAAGTTATAGTACTTATAAAAACTCGTAGTTTTTAGTAGAAAAAAAAAATAGTAAGTTTAAGCTTATCTATAATACTATTAAAATTAACGCGGTTACGATTAAAGATACTTTCGTTGCTTTTATTTTTAATAAGTTTATAAATAACTTTACCGAGTAAATATTAACTATAATAACCGACTTTTTCTCGGGATACGATTAAGTATTCTTATACTTTTTAAGTAAAGATCTAACTGTTTTTGAGATAACAAAAGGACTATTTCGAAGTACGACTTTACTATAAGGAAAGACTAACTTTATCGCCTAGTTTTACCGAGGCGTATTAAATATTTTAAGCGGTTTCGTACCTTACGTATATAAGCCGTATATAGACGACTTAACGATTAAAAGCCCGAAGACGTTTTATAAAAATAAAAAAGTTTTCTTTAGTATTAGGAAGTACGTAGTAGAATATATCTAAAACATCGATTAAGTCTTCGTAAACCTTAAACTAACGGGGGCGACGACAACTACCGAAAAATCTTAGTAGTATTAAAAGACGGTAGACTTAGTAAGATTCCTAATCTTAAAAGAAAAACGGGCTATAATACAAAAGAAGCTAGATAAAATTAAACACTAGCTAATATATATCAACCTAAAGGAAGTAAGAAAGTTTATAAGATTCGTGGTTTTCTATAAAGTATAAGTCTCGCGTTTTACTCTTAAGGCTAAACCTTTATTTTCTTTTACGAAGAAAAATACTAGGTTCGAATAAAGCTTCGATTAAAAAGCCGCGTTTACTAGTTTAAAAAAGTCTTTACTTAAGCCCGGGTTTTTAGTTAGTATTAGCTATAATAACGATTTTAAAAAAATAGTACTATTTGTAGACGCGAGCCTAAAAGGCTAAGGTGTTATATTGTCTTAACACTAAAGTAGTAAATAAAGGCCCGTAAGGTTTAAAAGTAGTATTTAGTCGTCGACGGAGTAAAAATATAACGCGATAAAAAAAAAAACGAGAGGAATAAAATATATTTTACGGAGGTTACGATCGTATCTTTATAAAGTAAGGTTCGTTTTCGAGACTAATACGTAAGTATTAGTCTACTAGCTAAATAATACTTTAGATAACACTCCCGGCTTAGTATTACTACGATAAGTTACGTAAATTAAATCTTTTGACTTTAAAGTCCGTTACATTTTTAGCTAAAAAAACGTAGTAACTAATATATTATTTCGACGCCTTAACGATAAACTACCCGATCCGAAGTTCGAGTTAAAACTACTACTAAAAGATTATATCGACGTTTAGATCTTTACTTAAGCGGTAAAAAAGTTACTAAACGACTTACTTATATCTATAAAGTTTTAGACTAAATTTAATTAACGTATCGTTAAATACTTAGCTAAAAGCATCGAACTTTTAAAACTCCGCCGGAAAGATCGGATCGGATTTAAGCTAAAGGTTAATAAGTATTCCTACGATAGCTAGCGCTTTTAGTTAAAAAAAAAAGATATAAGTATTACCTTAGTAAAGCTTATTAATAATAACGAGATAAAAAAAGAACTAATTAAAACCGCGTATATTAAGACTAGTCACCGAGGTAAAAAAGCAACTATAAGCTACTTACGAAAAAGTTATATTTAGCCTAGTATAAATAAAATAGTAAGAAATACTATTAGTACTTACGAGTAATATAAACGCGTATTTACGGAAAGATACGTTTAAAAGTTTTATTATTAAACGCCGTTATTTATACTATTTTAAAAGCTATACTTAGATATATAAAGTATACTAAAAGTTTTTAGTTACGGTAAGTTTTTAATCGAAGCTAAGTACGTTTTTACTAAGTTCGTAAAAGCCGTAGTAATAAAAAAAACAGACTTTATTTCTATTATAAGGTTTCTACGGGACTATATTATTTACCGTTACGGCGTCCCCGGCGAACTAGTTATTAATAGAAGTTTTAAATTTAAGTCTACGTTTATAAGGTTTACGACTTTATTAAATATTTATATAGCTACTATTTTAGCTTATAACCTTAAGGCTAACGGTATTATTAAGGCTAGCTATTACTTACTCGTACGAATACTTACTAGACTTACGAACGGGACCGCGAAAAATTAATACTACTTCTTTTAGTTTACTATATTTATAAATAAGACGACTATTAAAACATCGTACAAAAAGACCTTTTTTTACTTCGTTTATAGCTACGATTCGATTATACCTATCGAAGCTAAATACTTTACTTAAAGATTACTAAATTAAAAAAAAAAAATAAGTAATAAAAAGTAGTATAAAACGAAGCTTAAGATATTAAAACGACGGGATAAAAATCTAGATACCGTAAGACGGGCTGTCTTAAAGTTTAAAGAACGTAAAGCTTTTAATCGTAACTACGTAGCCCGTTTTAAACAAAAGACTAAAAAAAAGTAAATCGGAGTAAGTAACTTTATACTATATTAGGATTCGAAAAAAAGTAAAGATATATCTTACGCGGTTAAACTTAGTTACCGGTAGTAAAAGCTTTTTATAGTATATACTATCTACGACAATAGATCTTTTACCTTCGAGTAACCTAATAGCGTTATACTTACGCGACGTTTTAACGGAAATCTACTTAAAAAGATAGCCTAAAACGAGTATAACGTCTAGTAAAACGCCTACTAATTTTAGTAGAACGACCTTAATAAGTTAAAACTTAGCCGAAACGACGGGGAAGAAAACGAAAGCCTACCTTTTACTAAAGAAAAAGTCGTAGTGACTAACGACGATAGGACGATATTATTAAAACTATTTATAAAAGTTACGATTTTTAATCGGATCCTTTAAAAATATAAACTAATTTTTCGGTAAAACGGCTAAAGTTTTTAATTAAAAGTCTAGTAAAGTTTTCGCTTTTATAGTTTCGCGACTTATTATTTCTTTTATTACTTTATTTTTATATCTACCGTTACTAGTAAATTTTACTTTTGTTATTATTACTTGTTTTATTTTTACTATAATTTTTTTTATTTTATTTTACGTCGGGTTAAACGAAATTACTATTTTATTATTTTTATTACTTTTTTTAATTTTCTTACTATAAGGTTTTTGTCTTTTTTTATTTTATTTTTCTTATACTTTAAATTTTATCTTTTATTTTTATTATATTTTTTTTATTTATATATAGCTTAAAGAAATAGCCGTTTATTTTATACCTTTATTAACTTTACCTCGCGAAAGCCCGATAAAGTCGTAGTATAATAATTAACCGATCGGAAGCCCGTCTAACTTTTACTTTTTATATTAGTTACTTACTACTAAATACTTTAACTAACTAAACGTTGTTTTTTAACTAAAGCTAAGTATTAGTACTACTAGACCCCGACTATAAGTTAGCCGTTACTCCTTTAGACCTTTAATCGGGAGTAACGGGTAAAGTATTAGTTTAGGCTTAAGATAACTTTATAAAAGTTTAAACGGCGAAAGTTACTTTAAATAAAAAAGATTTCTTAAGCTTTTTAACGGACTTCGGAAAAAAAGTCGGGGGATATTCGTTAAAAGTAAAAGTACCTACTTAAAAACAAGTAAAGCTAAAAAGTTCGGAAGCGGCCGTCTAGCTACGGTTTTTAACGACGGCGGTATATTTTAGTACTTCCGGCGTACTTAACTTTAAGCCGATAGTAAAAGTAGTAGTCGGGCTTAACTTCCGAAGCCCGAGTCTCGTTTCCGTATCCGAAGATACGATTAAAGCTTCGACGAATTAACTATTAGCTTTACGTTTACCGGTATAAAAAAAATACTTAGTAGCTTCGATACGGTATACGTAGTTACTGTAATAGTTATTATTAAAAAAAAAAAAAGATACGTAGTCGAAGAATAGTACTATAATATACGCGACGTACTCGCCGTTTTCGGATAACCGAATATATCTCCGGTATAAAGATTCGTATAAACGATACGGTATTAAGTTACGGAAGCTATATAGTTAGATAAAAAAAACGGGTAGAGACTAGATACTCGTTATAAAAGTCCCGGTATAAAAGCTTAATAAAGTTTCGTTTAAACGTTTTACGTATACTAGTTACGCCCGGGCTATTAGTTCGTCGCGGTATTAGTAGAAGAATAAAAAAAGGTTAGAAAAAAAGTATAGTCTTTCTTATATTTTACTTTAGTCGGTAGTACTACGAAAAAGTTATACTACGTATAAGTCGTTAAAATTCCCGATCCGATAATAAAATAAGTAACGTTAGAAAATCGCTTACTCGATACGAAAAATACGAAGCGCGCCGCCGGAAAAAATACTACGAGATTTTTAATCGGATAAGTTTTTTAACTTAAATATATATATATTAAGCTTTATAATAACGGGCTAAATATTATAAATAGCGTCGTCGACTTAAACGACTTTTTAATCGAAAGTCTAAAAAGTATTTTTAAATCGACTACTAACGGCGTTAGTAACTTTTTTACGGCGTTCTATAATTGTTATTTTTTTAGCCGACGATATATTTAGTAAATTAAAGCTTTAAACGGCAGCTTACGTTTTATCGGTAAAGGTAGAAAAAGTTATAGTTTTATCGGTAACGGGTAACGGATTAACGGTAGTTAAAAGAGTGTTTAAAGACTCGGGTTGTTAAACGGAAACGCTAATTATAGTTAAAAGTATTAATATTATTACGTTAAAATGTAAAAAAAAAGAAAAAAAAAAGAAGAAAAAGAAAGGTAGGTTTTAAATTTACTAGATTTATAAATTAAAGTTATAAGCTAAAAATAAAAGCTTATTAAAAAGAAAATAAAAGCTATCTTATATATAAGTTATATAAAAAACAAAAGGTAGAAAATAAACGGAAGTTAAATAAAAAGTAAACGGGAAAAACTAAAGATTAGACTATCTTTTATACAACTATTTATTTATTATAACTTTATCTTAAGAATAGCTATAGATTAAACTAATACTATACTATTATATTTTAGTATGTTAAAGCCGGGTACCCGATTAAAACCCCGGATGAATAAGATTTTTTTATTAACCTAGTAAAATAAAAAAAACCTTTACTTAATACTATATTTAGCTATAAAAAAGTCGTTTTAGTTATTTATTAGTTTACGAAGTATTATCTTAAAACGGATAAACGACGTATTTACTTTTACGTTAGAAAGAGATTATTACGGCGTTAACTTAAGAATAATATCGCTAGATTTTTATTTATAAATTTAGCCTTTTTTTTTTTTCTTTCTCTTATATCTTCTTTTTATTATAATAATACTTTTTACGATAAGTATATTATATACTTTTAATTTTATTTACTATAATCCTTTTTTTTATACTATTTTTATTATCTACTACTATATTACGTAGTAATTATACTTTTTCGCGCGCCTACGATAATCGTATCTAGTACGAGATTCCGTTTAAAATTTTATAACGTAGTTTAGCTTAAAAATATACGTTTTAAAATAATCGCGACCGGGCGTTTTACTTTTAGACGTACTTTCTTACCTACTTACGAGGCCGATATTATTTTTCGACGCTTTACTTATTTAAAAGCTATAAGAACTTAAAACGTAACTTCGTTAGTCTAGTAATATTTCTTTAGCTTTAAACCCCGTATTATTTTCGGGCTTAACGGTATGTTTTTTAGATAGACTACCGCCGAGTACGCGTACTACTTATACGATTTAAAAAACGCTATTACTACGGCTAAGATATTAACTTACGATTAAATCGTCGCCGGCCTACTATTAGTCTTATAAAATATCCCGAAGTTAACGTAAGTACCTACGAGTACTAGATTCGAGATCGGGATTTCGTATAATTTAGGCCTTTAGTAAAAAGAAACGATTATCGGACGGCGTTTTTTTGTTATCTTTATATTTAACGTAAGAAATATAATTAACTACTAGATATTAGTAATCGTTAATAAATAAACTAATACTATCTACTAGTTTAATATATTTTAAAGATAGACTTAAACTTCCGAACGGGACGTTTTTACCGATTATTTTATAAACCGTAAATTTATAACGGTAGGCGTTATAGTTAAAACGGTTAATTGTTTTAACTAACTTTCGAGCTAAAAGTATAAGCTATTAATTATCGAGTAAACGCGTATATTTTTCCGCGAGCTTTCGATTAAAGATTATACGGGCGTATACGACTAGACGCGATCTATCTAACACTAAGACGAGCTTCCGATTATTAGTCTACTGACTAAACGTAAAGATAAACTTTAGTAGATTATAATATACTAAGTCGGTTAAATACGCCTCGAACTCGGGTATTAAGCTATAGTACTTTTAAAGTACCCGTTTATACCCGTTAAAAGCTAGGAAACGTTTACCGATCGGTTGTCCGTAAACGAGTTTCGTTTCTTTAACTACTTAGATAAAAACTTCTATAGAAACGAAGAAGAAGTTTATACTACTACCGAGACGTATAAAAACGATATACTATCCGACTAGTATTACGATTAAAAAGCCGGAGGTAAAATTAGTAGTAACGTAATAGCCGTAAAGTTTAATATATAAGTCGGCGGTAAGCTCGGGTTTTTTTTTAATAACGTATTAACGCTACGTATAAAAAAATACCTTTACTATAAATTTCGCCGCGGCTTAATTAAAGCCCCGCCGTAGTTTAAAAACGTTATCCGACTAGTCCCCGATTAAAACTTTAAGCCTAAAGAGCTTTTAGGCGGAGCCGATAAACTAAAAGTCGCCGACTTTTTTAAATTTTTTAGTTTTTTATAGAAGAACTTTAAAAACGAAGGCTTAAACGTAGATGACGTGTTTATTATCGAAGATAAAATTAGTAATCTTATTTATTTTTTTATAACCGAAGAAGCTACTAATACGGAGAAGACTAAAGATTCCGTTACCCCCGAGCTCCCGCGTAAAAGCTTTCGTAAACTAACATCGACTATCGAAAAAGTAACCGTTAAATTAAGTAAGATAAGTAGTATTAATAAAACTACGACTATCGAGGAAAAAATCGTAAAACCGCCTATAACGTTTTTTTTATTCCTACTACCGTAAAAAACGATAAAGCCGGCGTTTATAAATACTAGCTTTCGTTTAAGCTTACGTTTTATTACGAAAAGATTAAAGCTTTAAGTATAAAGCCTAAAACGTAAGGCTAAAGCTAACGTTAAAGCTCCCGTTTAAAAGTTCGCTAAAAAAAAACGGTAGCGTTAAAGTAAGAAGTAGAAAATCCTTAGTAGTAAAAGTAAAGTATTTAGTAAAAAAACCCCGACTAACTTTACTATTAAAGAATAAAAAACTAAACGTACGAATAGAAGCCCGCGCCTTAGTCGCTTTTTCTTTAACCGGGCCGATTCGCCCGATATTTACTTCGAACCTTTTTATAACCCGGAGTAACGCGGTTAAACAGCCGAGCTTACGATTAAAAACTCGGTTAAAAACGAGGAAAATACTACTAATCTTTAAAAGGTAGAATAAGTTAAAGTAAGATACTTAAGCTTTAGAGAAATTAAAGATTGCTAGCGTAAGACGCGTACGAGGCGTTAAAAAAACTAGTAGTAGAAACGCGACGTGCGGATACTAGATCGGGTATCTTATAAAAAACGTATAAAAAAGAGTTTTGTTTCGATAGTACTATTATAGTTTTAGTTTTCTTTCATACGAATTTATATATATTTTTACTAAACGAAGAAACCGAGTCCGATATATATATACTACGAAAATACGAATAAGAGCCTAAAAGTATAACGCTTACGAATACGCGCGCCTCGCGCCCGATAGACGAGATTCTACTTGATTGAAAGAATAAGAGAATAGGAGCTTAGGCTTTTTGATCGGTTCTTCGCGCGAACGCTATACTACCTGGTTTTAGGTTGTGTGTGTGTGTTTTACTACGTGTTCCTTATTTAGGATGTCTTGTTTATTTCAATACTATTAATCTTTAAAAGGTAGAATAAGTTAAAGTAAGATACTTCGGCTTTAAAAAGATTAAAGATTACTAGCGTAAGACGCGTACGAAGCGTTAAAAAAACTAGTAGTAGAAACGCGACGTACGTATACTAGATCGGTTGTCTTATAAAAAACGTATAAGGAAGAGTTTATTTCTATAGTACTATTATAGTTTTAGTTTTCTTTTATACGAATTAATATATACTTTACTTAACGAAGAAGCCGAATTATATATATATATACTACGAAGATACGAATAAAAGTCTAAAAGTATAACGCCTACGAATACTTACGCCTCGCGTATAATAAACGAGATTCTATTTAATTGAAAGAATAAAAAAATAAAAGCTTAGGCTTTTTAATCGGTTCTTCGCGCGAACGTTATATTACTTAGTTTAAGTTATATATATGTTTTTTACTACGTGTTTTTTGTCTAAGATGTTTTGTTTATTTTAGTAACGGGGTTTTTAATTTTTTCCGTACTAATAGCTTTTTCGGCTACCGGAAAATAAATAAGATTACTAATTTTATCTTCGATAGTAAATACGTTATTTACGGCTAAGCCTTCGTTTTTAAAGTTTTTTTATAAAAAGCTAAGAAATTTAAAAAAGTCGGCGACTTCTAACTTATCGGCTCCGTTTAAAAGCTCCTCGGGCTTAAAGTTTTAATCGGGGATTAGTCGGATAACGTCTTTAAACTACGGCGGGGCTTTAACTAAGCCGCGGCGAAATTTATAGTAGGGGTATTTTTTTATACGTAACGTTAGTACGTTATTAAAAAAAAACCCGAGCTTACCGCCGACTTATATATCGAATTTTATAGTTACTACGTTGTTATTAACTTTACTTTCGGCTTTTCGATTATAGTATTAGTCGGTAAGTATATCGTTTTTATACTTTTCGGCGGCAGCGTAAACTTTTTCTTCGTTTCCGTAAAAGTTTTTATTTAAGTAGTTAAAAAAACGGAACCCGTTTATAAACAACCGATCGGTAAAAACTTCTTAGTTTTTAATAAATATAGACGGGTATTTTAAAAGTATTATAGCTTAATACCCGAGTTCGAGGCGTATTTAACTAACCTAATATATTACGATTTACTAAAGTTTATTTTTACGTTTAGTCGGTAAGCTAACGATCGGGAGTTCGTCGAAGTATTAAATAAATCGAGTCTAGTTATATACGCCCGTATAGTTTTTAATCGAAGGCTCGCGGAAAAATACGCGTACCTACTTAATAACTAATAACTTATACTTTTAACTCGAAAGTTAGTTAAAATAATTGACTGCTTTTATTTTAATACCTGCCGTTATAAGTTTACAGTCTATAAGGTAATTAGTAAAAGTTTCCCGCTCGGAAGTTTAAGTTTATATTTAAAGTATGTTAAACTAATATATAGTATTAGTTTGTTTGTTAACGATTGTTAATATTTAGTAGTTGACTATATTTTTTACGTTAAGTACGGGGATAATAAAAAAACGCCGTCCGACGGTCGTTTTTTTTTACCGGGGGCTTAAGTCGTATAAGATTCCGATTTCGAATCCGGTATTCGTAAGTACTTATACTAACTTCGGGATATTTTATAGAATTAAAAGTAAACTAACGACGATTTAATCGTAAGTTAATATCTCGGCCGTAGTAATAACGCTTTTTAGATCGTATAAGTAGTACGCGTACTCGGCGGTAGTTTATTTAAAGAATAAACCGTCCGGCCCGAAAACGGTACGGGGTTTAAAGCTAAAAAAATACTACTAAACTAACGAAGTTACGTTTTAAGCTTTTATAGCTTTTAGATAAATAAAGCGTCGGAAAATAATATCGGCCTCGTAAATAAAAGGGAAAGTACGTTTAAAAATAAAGCGTTTTATCGCGATTATTTTTAGACGTATATTATTAAGTTAGGCTAAGCTATAAAATTTTAAACGGAATTTCGTACTAGATATAATTATCGTAGGCGCGCGAAGAAATATAGTTACTACGTAGTATAATAGTAGATAATAAAAATAGTATAAAAAGAAAAATTATAGTAAATAAAATTAAAAGTATATAATGTATTTATCGTTAAAAGTATTATTATAACAAAAAACAAATGTAAAAAAAAAAAAAAAAAGGAAGGCTAAATTTATAAATAAAAATCTAGCGATATTACTTTTAAGTTAACGCCGTAGTAATTTCTTTTTAACGTGAAAGTAAATACGTCGTTTATTCGTTTTAAAACAATACTTCGTAAACTAATAAACAACTAAAGCGACTTCTTTATAGTTAAATATAGTATTAAGTAAAGGTTTTTTTTACTTTATTAGGTTAATAAAAAAATCTTATTTATCTAAGGTTCCGATCGGGTGCCCGGCTTCGACAAGCTAAAATATAATAGTATAGTATTAGTCTAATTTATAGCTATTCTTAAGATAAAGCTATAATAAATAAGTAGTTATATAAAAAACAGCTTAATCTTAAGTCTTTTTTATTTACTTTTTGTTTAACTCTCGTTTACTTTCTACTTTTTGTTTTTTACGTAACTAGTATATAAGACTATTTTTACTTTTTTTTCAATAAGTTTTTATCTTTAGCTTAAGACTTTAATTTATAAATTTAATAACTTTAAGACTTATTTTTCTTTCTTTTTTTTTTTTCTTTCTTTTTTTTTTAATATAAATAATATTAATAGCTACGACTATAGCTAGTATTTCCGTTTAGTAACCCGACTTTTTAACTATTTTTTTAGCTACCGTTAACCCGTTAGCCGTTATTAACGATATTATAACTTTTTTTACTTTTACCGACGATATTATAGTTTCTTTTACTTTTGCCGACGATATTATAACTTTTTTTACTTTTATCGATAAAACGTAGGTTACCGTTTAAAGCTTTAATTTACTAACTACTTCGTCGGTTAAAAAAATAATAATTATAAAACGACGTAAAAAAGTTACTAACGCTATTAATAAACGGTTTAAAAATACTCTCTAGACTTTCGATTAAAAAGTCGCTTAAGTTAACGACGCTGTTTATAATACTTAGCCCGTTATTATAAAACTTAATACGTATATATCCGAGCTAAAAGACTTATTTAATTAAAAGTCTCGTAGTACTTTTTCCGGCGGTACGCCCCGTGTTTTTCGTATCGAGTAGGCGACTTTCTAACGTTACTTATCTATAAGAAGAGAACGTAGATAGGCAAAGCCATAGGCATAAGCCATGGCCTGCCTACGAGGATAACTAATTAGTTAGTCAGTCGCCGGCCAGGAGACGACTACGCATCGCCGAGGCGTCGGACACCGTCCGACGTCGACCCGCTATAAGCCAAGGACGAATAAAGACGATGAGTCTAAAGATCGTGGGCTAATTACTAGCTGGGAGCTAGCAAGTGAAAACCTTTTTACGCTACGGCTAGCTACGGGATACGTCGGCTACTAGTCGCCGACTGATCGACTAAAAGTTGTATAAAGAACGTAGTTTCCTGCTTGCCGGACAAGAGAAGTTCGGTAAGTAAAAGTTTTTATACTTTCTACTTTATACTTTTTACAATTATTTTTCTTTTTTACTACTTTTCGTATATTGTTTTTAGTACGGTCGTAGACTTTGTTTATTATATTTTTTTTTACTAAAATACTATTTTTACGGTAACTTCGTTTTTTTTTTATATTTTTTTACTTTTAATCTTTTATAGGAATCTTAGTCCGGAAATATAACTAAATAACGTAACGATATTACTTCGGAATATACCGTTCGTCTATCGAATACCGGCCGTACGCCGTCGTTAACTACTGTTTTTATTAGCTAGTAAACTATTATTACTTCGGTTTTTTTTAAGCTTTTTTAATAACTTAATATAGCCGAGGAATTTTTAGCCGTAGCTAACTAGTACTTCGACGTGTTTGCGAAGTTTATTTAACTAACCGCCGGTTAACTAGGAGTTTCCCCGATTTAAGGACGAGACTTTTCGGGACTTAGCTTTCGTAAGTATTAAGACTTTTTTCGTTAGTCGGTTTTTTTCCGATAAAAAGACGATAAACTTCCGCCGTATAACTTTTCTCGGCTTAAACTAAACTCGTTTATTGTAGTAGTCGAAGATTAAATCGTTACTATTAATTAAATATACTCGTCGACCGGTCGTACTTTAGCTCCCGACGAGTTATAGATCGTTTAAGCTATTATTTAACTAGTTTTTAAATACGTAGTCGAGTAGCGTAACTTTATAGCTACCCGTTTATACGATAACGGTACTTTTTTTACTAAATAAAACGACTTTTTTACTTAAGTACGCCGCGAGTATCTAAACGTAAATACGTAAAAACGTCGGCTATAGGAAGAATTTTAGTCGCTAAATTAAAGTTCGATGACGTTACTATAGCTTTATAATATATTTCGTAGTTTATATATCCGTTTTAACTACGATATCTCGTACGATAAAACGGTAAACGACTACGCGTAGTAGTTCTAACGCCGACTAAATACCGAGACACGTAAGTAATATAAAGATCTTACTTCTATCGACTACTTTTTTTCTACTAACGAAGTCGCGAACTACTACTAAAAATACTACGAGTAACGCGCGTTTAGTAAAAAACGCGCCGACTAAACGACTAATAAACGCGTACGCGAATCCGACTACTTTTATAAATCGAACGAGCGAAACTATAAGAAAAACAAAAAAGATCGCTAGTCCCGTTTTAACTAAAACTTTACGACGGGTAACTATTCCTCCGCCGATAAGTCGAAGACTTAACTCCCGACTTGTTCCTACTATAATAAGCTAGGATACTAAGAAAAATAATACTACTAAAAACACCCTTACTTTCGCAACTTACGCGTTATTAACGACGTAACGTATACGTAAGACTCGGACGACGATAAGTCGAATAATAGCCGCTCCGTAGCCGACGATAAAACGGAAAACTAAAATAACTAAAAGATAAAGCTTTTCTTTTATTAGTTAATCTCGTCGAACTAATATAAAGTTAAAAAAATACATCTTAAAAATATATTACTACCGGCTATATCGTTTCGACTACTAGCCGAAACGTCCTCGTTCGCTGTTTTTTAAATATAGAGGTAAACGTTAATATAGTCTTTAATACTTTCGTTAAAAAATACAACTTTTAAGTATATCACCGACTAACGCCCGTTTTTATAACGACTAGTAATCGACGTATTAAGTCCGACAAAGTATACTCGATAAAGCTCCGGCTTAAAAATGCTATTAGACTAGTCAAGTAAGTCAATACTATATTCATTAACGCTTACCGGTCGCCGACCGAAACGCCTATTATTCTAGGTTTAAAAAGTATAAGCTACTTTAGTATTAACATTAATACTTAAGATCTTTCGTAAAGATTTTCTTACCTAATACGAGAACCTACTACTAAGTTCCGTCGGCGACTACTCGCCGGCGAGACGTTAAACATCGCTTATATTAGTAATACTTAACTAAAAGAAAACGAGCCAAATATCCCGGTAGTCGACGGAAAAAAAACGGAAAATCCGCTAGCAGCCGATAAGCTACCGATAAAGATTAAATCTTTCGTAAACGTATTCGATGCCTTAATAGCTAAGAAAGTTCCAGTTTTTAAAGCTACGACTTACGTTATAGAACTAACTAAAAGTTCGAAACTACTTCTCGGACCGATCTATTATTTATCGCCGGTATAATAGACTATTTTTTAAGACTACTTAAAAGAAAAATTAAAGAATAGCCGTATTCGTTTTAGTATAAGCCCCGTAAAATTACTAGTTTTATTTATCTTTAAACGAGATAATAGTTTTCGTTTTTACGTCGACTACCGAACGTTAAATAAAATTACGGTTAAAAACAAATATCCGTTACCGTTAATTAATAAAATACTAAATACTTTACAAAAGGCTAAATTTATATCTAAAGTCGACTTTTTTAAGGCGTACTACTATATCTGTATCGCTTTTAGCGACGAGTAAAAAACTACTTTCCGAATAAAGTATAATTTATTTAAGTATATAGTAATATTTTTCGGGCTTACTAATACTTTAACGACTTTCTAGTCGTATATATAAAAAGCTTTCTCGAGACTAATCGACTCGTATTATATAACATACATAAACGACATCTTAATCTACTCTCGTATACGCGAAAAATATACGACGTATCTACGACAAATATTCGAACGCCTTCGGAAATATAAGTTATATACTAAATACTCGAAGTACGAATTTTTCAAAAAAAAAATTACCTTCTTAAAATTCATTATAAAAAAAAACGGTATCCGTATAAATCCGAGCCGTATCAAGTCTATCGCCGAATAGCCGACTCCTAAGAACGTCAAAGATATATAGTTTTTCCTCGGGTTTACGAATTTCTATCGGCGTTTTATCGTTAAGTATTCGTAAGTAGTTCGCTTACTTACAAATTTTATTAAAACGGTGACTAATTTTTTTTTCTTTTAGTCTACGGATATAACTACTACTTTTAAGTTACTTAAGTAAGCTTTTTAATAAGCGTTTATTCTACGACACTTTGACGTAAAGTTACCGACTCGTATTAAAACTAATGCTTTTAGTAAAGTAGTAGCCGGTATTTTAGTATAACAATATAATAATAGCTAATAATACTTAGTAACGTTTTATTCCCGAAAACTTTCCGACCGTAAGACGAAGTAAAGTATAAAATAATAAAAGTTACTAGCTATTATCGAAAGTTTCGAATATTAGTAATACTTTTTTAATAAAATACCTAATAAAATATTAGTCTTAACGGACTACTAAATTTTTAAAAATATCGTTAACGCGCCGCCGAAAAATTTTAAAAAACGACTTACCCGTTACGTTTTTCGTTTAGCTTTATACGATATCGATATTTAATATCGTCTTAGTATAACTAATACCGCCGATACGATTTCGCGGCGGTCGGACTTTATAGAAAGTAACGTCTTTTATTACGACGTTTTCTCCGTACTAAAAACTACTTTATCGTTCGCCGATATTACTCCGACTTAAAGAAGTCGTAACTCCGAAAAGGAAATAAAAGCCGACGACGGCTTTCGGACTACGTTTATCGACGCAATTACTTCGTTTAATACTTGCCGACGAAACGTAAGATTTTTTTTCGACCTATAATTTAGTCTTCCTCGACTAGAAAAACTTATTCTACCTAAAGTCGAGGCAATTAAGTTGCGTTTTGCCCGTAAAAAAAAAAAATCGTAGATAATTCGGAATAACGTCGAAGAGTAAGTGCCGTAAAGCTTAGTAAATTCCGTTATAAAAGAAACCTGAATCTTAGATTATCTTTTGTCTTTAGGTCCGATAGTGATAAAAGTATTATCCGACGAGACGGCGAATAGCGAAAAGTTTTTAAGCTCGTTGAGAGAATTTATTATATCTTTCTAACGTCTCGATATAGACTATATATCGCGTATAGCTAGTATTCGTTCGACCGGATTAAAAGGAAGATATAACATCGATAGCTAAGATTTATTGTTTTTTCGTAGACGCGTCGTCGTACTACCGTATACGGAACTCCGTCACGCTTTTATTATACTCTACTACGATAACAAATAAGTAAGCTATTTAAGTTATACGCGTAGTAAAAAACTATTAACGCGAAAGTTTTATTAAGTTAATTTATCGTAGGATATTCGTCGGTATATCGTAAGTTACTCGATATACTAAAACGTTAAAGTTTCCCGTTATAAGCCGTTTAGCCTTTTAGTTTTACTACTCCGTTTTAAATACCCCTTTTAAGAAATTAATATAGACTTTATTACCGGCTTATCGCTTAACGTTCGTTAAGACGGCGCCGAATATAATATAATCTTAGTTATTATAGATAGATATACTAAGTATATTACTTATATTCTTACTTAAAAAACTATTAATACTCCGGAATTAGCCTGATTAGTCTACGAGTATATCGAGATAAAGTTCGGAACTTTAGTAAAAATCGTATTAGATAAAAACTATTTTATTACTAATAGTTTTTAACGAAAGTTTAATAAAATTCGCGGTACGGCTTTACGTTTATTTACCGTTTACTACCCGTAAACGGACGGTTAAACCGAAAAAATATACCAATTATTAAAGAAATATTTCTACAGTTATTATGCGGTAGATTTTTAATAATAGTCGAGAGTACTACCGGACGCCGTTTATTCGTTTAATAATCGGAGGTACGTTATTATTAGTACTTCGCCGTTTAAAGCTTTGTATAGATATCACCTACGTTTATTGTAATAGGCTATTACAGACGAGAATAAGTTAAAGGTATAAGAAGTAACGGAGAAGCTTCGCCGATTAAGACTCGTTCGGTTATAGATAAAAGAATATTAAAATAACTAGGTTACGGTATAAAAAAAGTATTATAATAAGCGTTATATACATATAAAGTTTTTTTTTAGTTAAATTATTAGCTTTTCGACGAAGAACTTCCGATTCGTTAACGGACGGAAGACGAGTCTTACTTTTATTCGTGTTAAGATTATAAAGAAAGTTAGAGCCTAGGCTTATAAAGTCGCGTTACCGATAAAATACTCTAAGATTTATAATATATTTCTAGTCTTTATATTAAAGCCGTAGATAAATCGTAGTACGGTCGCCGAGTAAGCTTTTATACCGATATTAAATTTTATTAATAAAAACGAAGAATAAAAAGTAAAAGATATTATTAGCTACCGCGGCGACGGGTCGGCGACCTAGTTCCTAGTGAAATAAACAAAATAGCTAGCCGAGTATAATACTTAAAAGCTAAAGGCTAATTTAACTAATACGTTAAGCTTTTTAAATAAATATCTATAGAAAACTTAACGTCGTCATAAGAAATAGTCCGAGTACTCGCCGACCGATTGACGCACGCGGTTAAATTTTATAATTTCAAATTTACGTTTATTTTATTACTCGTTTATACCTATTGAAAACAAAAACATAACCTAACGCGAAGTACGTTCGTCGCGCGACTAGTCGCCGACAAAAGAAATAAAAACACCCGTATAATAAGTTTATTTTTTTTTATCACCGCCTTAGAAATCCGTCGGAGCCTAGTCGTATCGCGACCTACTGTTTCACTTTTTTAGCCGGAAGACTTTGACTAAAACGGGTAGTCCGTTTACCGGCGGCCTTAAGAACGGTAGGCAAAAAAAACCGGACTTTAGCGGGGTTTTTAACTAAGTAGTCGAATATAACGCGTACCCGGGCGTTATCGGTCGCGTTTAAATCGACGTTAAAAGTACCGTCCTTAAAAGACACTTTAATACGCCGAACCTAAGCCGGATTAGCCTTACTTACGGCGTCGTTTTAAAAAAATAGTTAGTAGTCGTAATGCCGTCGAAAACCGGTCGTAACTTACTATAAAGAAAAAAGCTTAGCTTAAAATAGTCTATTCTACGGAAACATCGGCGACGGAAATAATTTTCGTTTCGTCTAATAACAAACGGAGCTTTACTCGGTAGGCGTCTTTTTTAGTATAAACGTAGTCGGTAATTTTTAAACTTACGAGAGTATTGAGACGCGCTAGCTTATTACTCATCTTAATGCCTTAAGATAAAGTAGTAATATCGTAGTCCGACGTATCTTCGACCTTCTTACGAAGGGCCGCCGTATTAGTATAACGACGAAAAATAGTAGAAGTATTTAAGATTAAAGCCAGCGAATTCGTAAAGCGATTAGCTTCCGTAACGTCTCCGACCTTACCGCTACTATCTTTAACGGCCGCTTACTTAGTACGGAAATCGTTAATAGCTTTCTAAAAAGCTTACGCTACGCTTTTATACTTAATAAAAATCTATTATTATTAGTTAACTTAGTCGTAGTACTATCGTTAACCCGGCGTATACTTACGACTTTATACGGCTTAGCTTTAAACTTATAAACGATATAAGTAGTACCGTTTTTTTAACGTATATACGTATAAATAACGTTTTAATTATTACCCGTACGGTAAATATATCGCAGACATACATCCTACTAGTCGTAAAGTTAACGGAAGAACTTATACGAGAATATTATTACTTATACTACCGGGGTTACGAAAAATATTACCTTATAGCTATTAGTTATCGTAAAGGTAAGCAAACAATACGTCCGTTTTACTAAAGCTTACTTCTACGTTTAATTTCGAAACTATAGCGGCGACTTATCGTAGACTAAAAGTTGTTATTATTATTACGTAGTCGTAAAAAATAAAAAGACAAAGAATTAAAGTTATTATTATAAAAAAAAGAAAGATAATATAAATATCGCGAAGAGTCTTTTTTATTTATACCCGTCCCGGACGATAACTTTTAGACTCGTTATAGAATAAAAATAGACTAAAGCTATATATAAACTAAAAGTAAATTTACGCTAATAGCATTTTATTCTTTTAACGTATAACTAGCCGTATACGGATATATAAACGTATTAGTAAATAAATACTTACGGCATCGTTAATAACTCGCGCGTATACCGATAACGGGACGTCGTTAAACTAAAAAAAAAAGATAAGGTGTTATTTAATTTTTATTTACTCTTTTATTATTAATATATTACTAAAATATTAAAAGTAGTTATAAAACTTTAACTTTTTAAAAGAAAGATATTTAACGGTCGGAGCCGTGTCGTAAAATAAACGTAGTACCGCCGTCGATACGACTTAGTTTTTTTTGTGAGAATTATATAAACCTTTATATTATATTAATTCTTTAGTTTTACCGGATACGGAAAAAAGGATTCTATTATAAAGTCGTATATTAATCTTTTTATTATCGTAGACTTGTCGGATATATTCTTAGAGTTCTTTAACGAAAGAGACAAAGACATAAAAGACCGTTACATCTTAATACTAGTAGTCGACTTGTCGCCGACTTACGGCCGAGTTAGAATAGATTTATTTTAAAAGTATAAGCTTTTTTACCTTAGAAGGTTTTTCTTATTACTTATACAAATCTTCAATAAAAAACGAGGTTTTTACTACGGGGTAATAACCTAAAGACTTCTAAATCGACGAAAACTCGACGACGGGTCGGACCGCCGACTCGTTGCCTTAAGTAAGTAATCCCGAGACGGTATTATTAAAAAAAAGGGATAATATAAAAAAAAAACGTAAATAAGTAAAGCTATAGGTATAAGTTATAGCTTACTTACGAAGATAACTAATTAGTTAGTTAGTCGCCGGCCAAAAAACGACTACGTATCGCCGAAACGTCGGATACCGTCCGACGTCGACCCGTTATAAGCTAAAAACGAATAAAAACGATAAGTCTAAAGATCGTAGGCTAATTACTAACTAGGAGTTAGTAAATGAAAACCTTTTTACGCTACGGCTAGCTACAAGATACGTCGGCTACTAGTCGCCGACTGATCGACTAAAAGTTATATAAAGAACGTAGTTTCCTACTTGCCGGACAAAAGAAGTTCGGTAAGTAAAAGTCTTTATACTTTCTACCTTATACTTTTTGTAATTATCTCTTTTCTCTACTACCTTTCGTATATTATTCTTAGTACGGTCGTAGACTTTATTTATTATATCTTTTTTTACTAAGATACTATTTTTACGGTAACTCCGTTTCTTTTTTACATTATCTTACTATCGGATCGGAAACTTTAACGACTTATACGTAATATAGTTTTTTCGTAATACTATCGATTAAAACAAAATATAAAAAAAACTATACTTTTTTTCTAACTTTTTTTTATTCTTCCGTTAATACCGCGACGAATTAATAACTTAAGCGTAGTTAGTATACGTAAAGCGTTTAAACGGGACTTTACTAAGCTTTTATACTAAGACTTTTATAACGAGTATTTAGTTTCTACCCGTTTTTTTTATTTAACTATATAACTTCCGTAACTTAGTATTTTACCGTTTATACGAGTTTTTATATTAAAGATACGTTCGGTTATCCGAAAGCGAGGAATACGTCGCGTATATTATAGTATTATTTTTCGACTACGTGTTTTTTTTTTTTTTTAGTAATAACTATTACGGCAACTACGTATACCGTATCGAAGCTACTAAATGTTTTTTTTATACCGGTAAACGTAAAACTAATAGCTAATTCGTCGAAGCTTTAATCGTATTTTCGGATACGGAAACGAAACTCGGGCTTCGAAAGCTAAGCCCGACTATTACTTTTACTATCGGCTTAAAACTAAGTACGCCGGAAGTACTAAAATATACTACCGTCGTTAAAAATCGTAGTTAAACGGCCGCTTCCGAGCTTTTTAACTTTACCCGTTTTTAAAAAGGTACTTTTACTTTTAACGAGTATCTTTCGACTTTTTTTCCGAAGTCCGTTAAAAAGCTTAGGAAATCCCTTTTATTTAAAGTGACTTTTACTACCGAGACTTTTACGAAGCTTTCTTAGACTTAAACTAATACTTTACCCGTTACTCCCGATTAAAAGTCTAAAAAAACAACGGTTAACCCGTAGTCGGGGTCTAATAGTATTAATACTTAGCTTTAGCTAAAAAGTAACGCCTAGCTAGTAAAAGTACTTAGTAGTAAGTAACTAAGGTAAAAGGTAAGAGTTAGACGAACTTCCGATCGGGTAATTACTTTACTACGACTATATCGAGCTTTTATAAGGTAAAGTTAATAAAAGTATAAAATAAACGGCTATTTTTTTAAACTATACATAAATAAGAAAAATAAAATAAAAACAAAGGATAAGATTTAAAGTATAAGAAAAACAAAATAAAGAAAAAACAAAACTTAAATAGTAAGAAAATTTAAGAAAAATCGATAAAAATAATAAAATAGTAATTACGTTTATTTAAGCGTAAAATAAAACAAGAAAAATTATAGTAAAAATAAAACAAGTAATAGTAACTAAAGTAAAATTTATTAATAGCGGTAGAAATAAAAATAAAGTAATAAAAAAAGTAGTAAGTCTTAAAACTTAAAAAATAAAGCTTTCGCTAGACTTTCGATTAAAAACCCGGGTTTCGTTATACGTGTTAGTAGTATCTTCGATAAAAAACGAGTTTTAGCTCGTATTTTTATATATTTTTTGTTCGTTTTTATTGTTTTTTAGTTTTTTTATAGATGTTATTTTCTTTTTATTAATATTGTCGCTGTTGTTTTTTTTTAGATTTTTAATCTTAAGGTTTTTTACGTTAGTTAAAGATTTAATCGGAAGTTTTATACTTTTTTTATTTTTTAAAAGCTAGTATTTACTTTTTTAATCTTCGTATTTCTTTAATTTTTTAATGTTATTATACTTTAGCTACTTAGCTAGTATTTTAGGCTACGGCTTTTTTACCGATTTATCGTTCGGGACTTTAAGACTTTTTAAAGACTTCGATCGTATTTCTCGTTACTTTATCGGTTATAACGAGTAGTTACTTTTACGGTTATAACTAGCTACCGTTTTAACGGCTATAATAGTCTTTTAGATGTTTTTTCACACTACCTTAACGGCTATAGTAAGTAGTTACTTTTACGGCTGTGACTAGCTACCGCTTTAACGGCTATAGTAAACTTTTAATTTATTTTTTCGCTACTTTATCGGTTATAACGAGTAGTTATTTTTACGGCTATAATTAACTACCGTTTTAACGGCTATAGTAAACTTTTAATTTGTTTTCTCGTTACTTTATCGGTTATAACGAATAGTTACTTTTACGGCTATAACTAGCTACCGTTTTAACGGCTATAGTAAACTTTTAATTTGTTTTCTCGTTACTTTATCGGTTATAACGAGTAGTTACTTTTACGGCTATAACTAGCTACTGAGTTAGGGTAGGATGCCTAGGCCTTAGAGAGATTAAAGATTGCTGGCGTAAAACGCGTACGAGGCGCTAGGAAGACTAATAGTAGAGACGCGACGTGCGGACACCAGATCGGGTGTCTTGTAAAGGACGTATAAAAAGGAGTTTTGTTTCGACAGTACTATCATAGTTTTAGTTTTCTTTCATACGAATTCATACACACTTTACCTAACGAAGAAGCCGAGTTCGATATATATATACTACGAAAATACGAACAAAAGTCTAAAAGTATAACGCCTACGAATACGCGCGCCTCGCGCCCGATAGACGAAATCCTACTTGATTGAAAAAATAAGAGAATAGGAGTTTAGGCTTTCTAATCGGTTTTTCGCGCGAACGTTATACTACTTGGTTTTAGGTTGTGTGTGTGTATTTTACTACGTGTTTTTTATCTAAGATGTCTTGTTTATTTCATTAGTAAAGTAATAAAAGATCTATTACTATATAGACTTTATATAATCTCGACAAATAAAAACAAGTAAGAAATCTCGAAGACTAAATAAGAAAAGGTTAAGAAAGAAAGATGTTACGATTAAAGATACGATAACGAGTAAAAAAGGTGTACACCTAGAACTCTAACTATCTACGTTTTTTTAAAGACTTAATCGTAACTTTATCGTTTACGATAAAAACAACGGGTAAAAAAAAGAAATTTAAAAAGTAAGTACAAAATTTCTTATGTAATAATAAAATACGAAAACTACGATATAGTTAGCTCCCTTAAAGAAAAAAAAAACTAATCATAAGTCTATTACAGCCGCTAAAGCGGTAGCTAGTTATAGCCGTAAAAGTGACTACTCGTTATAACCGATAAGGTAACGAGGAAACCGATTAAAAAACTACTACAGCCGCTAAAACGGTAGCTAGTTATAGCCGTAAAGGTAACTGTTTGTTATAACCGATAAGGTAGTAAGAAAAAACATCTAAAAGACTACTGTAGCCGCTAAGGCGGTAGCTAGTTGTAGCCGTAAAAGCGACTACTTGTTATAGCCGTTAAAGTAGCGAAAAATTCGATCGGGATTTTTAAAAAGTTTTAAAGTCCCGAACGAAAAATCGGTGAGAAAGCCGTAGCTTAAGATATAAGCCAAATAGCTAAAGCGTAATATTATTAAAAAATTAAGAAGATACGAAAAGATAAAAGGGTAAAATACTAGCCTTTGAGAAATAAAAGGACTTAGTAGGTTAAAAGATAAAAGGGAGAGTAGGACTTTTAATTAAATCTTTAGCTAGTATAAGAGAACTTAGGAATAGAAGTTTAGAAAGAAAGTAGCGATAGTATTAATAAAAAGAAAACGACGATAAGTCTATAAGAAGTAAGAAAAACAGTAAAAACCAAAAAAGAAAAATATATATAAAAACATAAGCTAAGACTCGTCACTTATCGAAGATACTATTAATACGTACGACGAAATCCGTAACGTACTTATCCCGCGTTAATACCGCCGAAACCTTTCTAGTACTACTCGATTCGTAATAGTCCCGAACGGAAGTTTTATCCTTCTCCGACTATCGATACTTAATATACTTATTATGACGAGTAATAACCTCGACGACTCGTTTAGCTATACCGGTAGCTTTAGCCTTCTTAATATAAAGACTCCCGCGACTTCGCGCGATCCTTCGGTAGCTTTAGTTAAAGACCGAGTCCCCGATTATAAGCCCGGCGGAGGCCGCGTGTACGCTTTTAACGAGGTAGTCTTTTAGAGGCTGCTTAGCTAATTACCTAAAGGTTAATCTACCGGAGTCCCGTATAGGACCGGGCGTATGCCTTAGCTTAGTACCGCGTAGCTCCCGTTTTTTGACGGGGAGAAAGTCACTAACTACCTTAAAAAATTCGATTTTTTCGTTGATTAGTATAGTGTTACTGAGGCTTAGAAGCTAAAAGAGATTTCGTTTTACTTTAACGAGGACGAACGGACTTAAGCTAAGCTTTTGATTAGATCGGTTGAGAAAGAAAAGACGGGCTAGGCTAGATTCGTGGCTTTAGTTAAAAAAAAGTACTAGCTTAAGGACCCTAAGTAAAGTTATAATCGAAAACGTAAGATCGATATTTAGTTTAACTATAATAAGTTTAACCGAGTGCTAGTTAAGTATATAGCTTAGCGTAAGTAGTTAAATGTTTTATTCGAGAAGGCTAGGATTTTAGCCGATAGTACTATTTACTTTAAGAAAGTTATCTAAAATATTGACAAAAATATTAGATCGAACTTCGTTACGCGTTTAAACGCTACGGGCGCGAAGCTAAAGATAGTTTCTTTTACTACAATTATAGATTACCTTACTAAGTATATAAAGGAATAAAGCATAAATAACGACGATAAAAAAGATGATGATCTCGATACTGAGCCTGCTTTTGTTAAGCTTAAGAGAGCTATTGATCGGAAGGCCGTAAAGAAGGCTAAATCCGAGGATTTTGTTGGGGACGATACCTCGGGACTTTTTATGCCTAAAGTTTAAGACGTATAGGCTATTACGTTCGACGACCTATTTAAAAAGTTTAAAGCGCTTTTTATTTAGAATTAGTCGTTGCTTAAGGCGTCGATAGCCGGTAAGTAATACGATCCGATCCCCGTTAACTATATCGGTCTAAAGACTAGTTTTGAAAAAAGTTACGAGTAAGATATCTACCCGGCGTACCGTTAAGAGGTTAATCGCGGCTCGGGGTAGGGTAGAGGTAGTTATAATTCTCGTAGCGGAGGCGTGTTTAGAACTTTTTTTGGCTAAAATACTAATATAGTATGTTTTTATTATAATAATTTAGTCTACCGTATGAATAGTTATTTCTACTTTAATGAAGATGAAAAGAAAGGAATCGTATATAAAGACTATTAAAGGCGAGTTTAGTTTAGAAGTAAAGAAAATACGGGAAGGCCGATCGATACTTCGGTATTTAACTTCTACCGGCGTAACGGAAAAATTAGAAGTATGGTATAGTTATTCTTAAAGCAAAATATTAATTAGTAAGGTACGGCTACGATAAGGGCTTACGAAGCTAAGTCCGGTATTAAGGTAGACGTAAGACGTCGGTACTTATTGGACTATGTGGACAATAGTTAAGGCTAAGTTGAGAGCGTACCTCGTACGACGATAAATTAGGGATAAGCTTTTGATTAGGTCTTTATTAGCTGTGTAAAAGTAATATTTAGTGACTACGACGAGGGGGTTGTTATTTAAGGTAATATACTTAAGTTAGTTCCGAATAAAAGCCTGTTTACTACGTAGTACGGCGTAAAAAAGGTGCGTATATAAGATATTACTGACGAAGAAGACCTTAACGAGCTTAAAGAGGTGTTTGCGCGTATATTTAATCGGAATCCGGGGATGAAAACTTTAGTACGGCTGTCTACGGCTAATAAAAATGAAAGTTAGGACAAGGGGTTAGCTACGGCTGCTGTTGTAATGGTAAAGCTAGTCGATAATACTACTGTAGTAGTTTTAGAAGGTAAAGTTAAGCTTTCCGTTTAGGATTTCGCCGTTTTGAATAAATAGGTAGCCGGTAAGTTGGCTGTAGTTTTCGTTAATGTGGCGGAGTAAGTAGAGTCTACTATACTTATTGATAAGTATAGTCGTAAGGTTAGTGGGAAAGCGGTAGCCTCGATGTCTAAGAAAGTAGTCTTAGTAAATTAAAGAAGACTTTTAATCGGTAGCTTGCTAGCGTTAGTTTTAGCTATAGTATTAGTAGGTATTTCCGCCGATACTGTTTTTTTTATAACGGTACTAAGAAAAGTGCCAATTATTTTAAGGGATTCGGCTACTGAAGGAAGAAAGTATAGAATATTGTTAGACTTAGGATCGGCTTATAACTTAGTTAGTATACGAATTACGTAAGTGAACGGGTTTATAATTTATTTTACGGACGCTTCGTTTAAATTTATTTATAATACGATTTAGAAGTTTAAAGGACGGATCGACGAAGAAGCTTAAATCGGAAGCTAGTTTTTCCGTTTTAAGGCTTTCGTAACGTAGTACCCGTTGCCCGGTAGCGATGAGCCGTTGTTAAAGATGCTATTTATTAAAGATATAAAAATGGGTTTCGTATATACTAACGAAGGTATGTTCGGATCTTTAGTAGTAAATAAGACTCGCGTTATATATTCGTTAAACGTTATAAAGTCTACGAGTTAGTACGTAGATTTAATCGAATCGGCGATAAACTAGAAGGCGGCGTAGTAACCGAGGTTTACGCCGCTACTATTGTGTACTCGGGGAGGTAAAAAAAGAAGAAAAAAAAAGTAGAAAAGAAAGCCGTTAGGTAACGGCGGATCGATAAAAAAAAAGGAGAAGTAAGTTTAGGCGAGGGCTTTAAAACGGGACTACGTACGTTATACTTTACTGTTTTACTAAGAGAAGATAGTAAAAACACGTATATATTATAAGGAAAGAAGCCGAAAACGTTGTATATATCGTTAAGCCCCCGAACAAATGTCGTATAGTATTTTATATTATATAAAAAAGTAACGGATAAAGTTAAACTAGTAGATACTGCCGGGTCGGATAGTACTATTTTTAACGAAGACTAAGTATAGAGAAAGAAGAAGTAAAGAGCTGTTTAGAACTTTTTACAGCTTAAAGAAAGAAACTTAGTTGCGGCTTTAGTAACGTTTAGATTTAACTAAAGGCTAGTAGGATTCCGACTAACCTTAGATCGGGTTACCGTGTTTTAAAAGAAACTGTTAGGGTCGTTAACCGAAAAAAAAGTTAAACTATTTACTAAAATAATGATTAATAGGGAGGCGGTATTTTCGTAAGACTTTAGTAAGATTAGACGTATTAATTTAAGCGTTATTCTACTTTAGACGATCCGAACGGTATTTTATATAGCTTAGTAAGTAAAAGCTATACTTATGCTACGAGTTTTACGGAAGTAAGTTAACGAGATTTTATAAGAAAAGATCGATAGTAGGCTGTTTGAGTAAAGTTATAGTATTTATAGGAACTCGTAGTTTTTAGTAGAAAAAAAGAATAGTAAGTTTAAGTTTATCTATAATGCTATTAAAATTAACGCGGTTACGATTAGAGATACTTTCGTTACTTTTATTTTTAATAAGTTTATAGATAACTTTACCGGGTAAATATTAACTATAGTAGCCGACTTTTTCTCGGGATACGATTAGGTGTTTTTATACCTTTTAAGTAGAGATTTAACTGTTTTTAAGACTATAAAGGGACTACTTCGAAGTACGACTCTACTATAAGGAAGGACGAACTTTATCGTTTAGTTTTACCGAGGCGTATTAAATATTTTAAACGGCCTCGTGTTTTACGTATATAGGCCGTATATAGACGATTTAGCGATTAAAAGCCCGAGGACGTTTTATAAAAATAAAGAAGTATTCTTTAGTATAAAGAAATACGTGGTAGAATATATTTAAAACATCGATTAGGTTTTCGTAAACTTTAAACTAGCCGGGGCGACGGTAGTTACCGAAAAATCTTAGTGGTGTCAAAAAACGGTAGACTTAGTAAGATTTTTAATTTTAAAGGAAAGACGGGCTGTGATATAAAAGAAGCTAGATAAAATTAAGTATTAGCTAGTATGTACTAACCTAAGGGAAGTAAAGGAGTTTATAAGATTCGTGGTTTTTTATAGAGTATAAGTCTCGCGTTTTGCTCTTAAGGCTAAACTTTTATTTTCTTTTACGAAGAAAAATGTTAGGTTCGAATGGGGCCCCGATTAAAAAGCCGCGTTTGTTAGTTTAAAAGATTCTTTACTTAAGCCCGGGTTTTTAATTAGTATTAGTTATAATGACGATTCTAGAGAGATAGTGTTGTTTATAGACGCGAGCCTAAAAAGCTAGGGTATTATGTTGTCTTAGTACTAAAGTAGTAAACGGAGGCCCGTAAGGTTTAAAAGTAACATTTAGTCGTCGACGGAGTAAAGATATGACGCGATAAAGAAGGAAACGAGAAGAGTAAGATATGCTTTACGGAAGTTACGATCGTATTTTTATAAAGTAAAGTTCGTTTTCGAGACTAATACGTAAGTATTAGTCTATTAGTTAAATAGTGTTTTAGATAATACCCCCGGCTTAGTATTATTACGGTAGGTTACGTAAATTAGATCTTTTAACTTTAAAGTCCGTTACATTTTTAGTTAGAAAAACGTAGTAGCTAATATATTATTTCGACGTTTTAACGATAAGCTACCCGATTCGAAGTTCGAGTTAGAACTATTGCTAGAAGATTATATCGACGTTTAGATCTTTACTTAAGCGGTAAAAGAGTTGTTAGACGACTTACTTATACTTATAAAGTTTTAGACTGAATCTAACTAGCGTATCGTTAGGTACTTAGCTAGGGGCATCGAACTTTTAGGGCTCCGCCGGAGAGATCGGATCGGATTTAAGCTAAAGGCTAATAAGTATTCTTACGATAGCTAGCGTTTTTAGTTAAAGGGAAGAAATGTAAGTATTACCTTAGTAAAGTTTATTAATAATAACGAGATAAGAAAGGAACTAATTAAAACCGCGTATATTAAAACTAGTTACCGAGGTAAAGAAGTAACTATAAGCTACTTACGAAAAAGCTATACTTAGCTTAATATAAACAAAATAGTAAGAAGTATTATTAGTACTTACGAGTAATATAAACGCGTATCTATAGAGAGATACGTTTAGAAGTTTTATTATTAAACGCCGTTATTTATACTATTTTAGAAGCTATACTTGGATGTATAAGGCATACTAGAAGTTTTTAGTTACGGTAAGTTTCTAATCGAAGCTAGGTGCGTTTTTATTAGGTTCGTGGAGGCCGTAGTAGTGAAAAGGATAAACTTTATTTCTACTATGAGGTTTTTACGGGACTATATTATTTACCGTTACGGCGTCCCCGGCGAGTTAGTTATTAATAGAAGTCTTGAATTTAAGTTTACGTTTATAAGGTTTACGACTTTACTAAATATTTATGTAGCTACTGTCTTAGCTTATAACTTTAAGGCTAACGGTATTATTAAAGCTAGCTATTACTTATTCGTACGAGTACTTACTAGACTTACGAACGGGACCGCGAAAAACTAGTACTACTTCCTTTAGCTTACTATATTTGTAGATAAGACGACTATTAAAGCATCGTACAAAAAGACTTTTTTCTACTTCGTCTATGGCTACGATTCGATTATGCCTATCGAGGCTAAGTACTTTACCTGGAGATTGCTGAACTAGAGAAAAAAAATAAGTAATAGGGAGTAGTATGAGGCGAGGCTTAGGATGTTAGAGCGACAGGATAAAGATCTAGATGCCGTAAGACGGGCTGTCTTAAAATTTAAAGAACGTAAAGCTTTTAATCGTAACTACGTAGCCCGTTTCAAGTAGAAGACTAAAAGAAAGTAAATCGAAGTAGGTAACTTTATGTTATATTAGGATTCGAGACGGAGTAAAGACATGTTTTACGCGGTTAAGCTTAGTTACCGGTAGCAAGGGCTTTTTATAGTATATACTGTCTACGACAATAGGTTTTTTACCTTCGAGCAACTTAATAGTACTATGTTTGCGCGACGCTTTAACGGAAATCTACTTAAAAAGATGGCCTAAAACGAGTACGGCGTTTAGTAGAACGTTTACTAATTTTAGTAGAACGACTTTGATAAGTTAGAACCTAGCCGAAACGACGGGGAGGAGAACGGAAGCCCGCCTTTTGCTGAAGAAGAAGTTGTAGTAACTAGTGACGACGGAACGATATTACTAAAACTATTTATTAAAGTTACGATCTTTGATCGGATCCCTTAAGAATATAGACTAATCTTTCGGTGGGATAGCTAGAGTTTTTAATTAGAAGTCTAGCGGAGTTCTCGTTTTTGTAGTTTCGCGACTTATTATTTTTTTTATTACTTTATTTTTATATCTACCGTTACTAGTAAATTTTGCTTTTGTTACTATTATTTATTTTATTTTTATTATAATTTTTCTTGTTTTATTTTACGTCGGGTTAAACGAAATTACTATTTTGTTATTTTTATTACTTTTTTTAATTTTCTTACTATAAGGTTTTTATCTTCTTTTATTTTGTTTTTTTTATACTTTAGATTTTATCTTTTGTTTTTATTATATTTTTTTTATTTATATATAGCTTAAAGAAATAACCGTTTATTTTATACTTTTATTAACTTTACTTTACGAAAGCCCGATAAAGTCGTAGTATAGTAATCTACCGATCGGAAGCCCGTCCGGCTTTTACCTTCTATATTAGTTACTTACTACTAAATACTTTAGCTAGTTAGGCGTTGTTTTTTAGCTAAGGCTAAGTATTAGTACTACTAGACTTAGACTATAGGTTAGCCGTTACTCTTTTAGACTTTTAATCGGGAGTAACGGGTAGAATATTAGCTTAAGCCTAGGATAGCTTTATAAAAGTCTAAACGGCGAAAGTTACTTTAAATAAAAAAGATTTCTTAAGCTTCCTAGCGGACTTCGGAAAAAAAGTCGGGGGATACTCGCTAGAAGTAAAAGTACCTTTTTAAAAGCGGGTAAAGTTAAAAAGTTCGGAAGCGGCCGTCTAGCTACGGTTTTTAAAGACAATAGTATATTTTAGTATTTTCGGCGTACTTAGCTTTAAGCCGATAGTAAAAGTAGTAGTTAAGCTTAGCTTCCGAAGCCCGAGTTTCGTTTCCGTATTCGAAGATACGATTAAAGCTTCGACGAATTAGCTATTAGCTTTACGTTTACTAGTATAAAAAAAATACTTAGTAGCTTCGATACGATATACGTAGTTACCGTAGTAGTTATTACTAAAAGAAAGAAGAAATACGTAGTCGAAGAATAATACTATAACATACGCGACGTACTCGCCGCTTTCGGATAACCGAACGTATCTTCGGTATAAAGACTCGTATGAGCGGTAAGGTACTAAGTTACGGAAGTTATATAGTTAGATAAAAAGAACGGGTAAAGACCGGACACTCGTCACAAAAGTCTCGGTATAAAAGCCTAGTAAGGTCTCGTTTAGACGTTTTACGTATACTAACTACGCCCGGGCTGTTAACTCGTCGCGGTGTTAACGGAAGAATAAGAGAAGGTTAGAAGGAAAGTATAGTCTTTTTTACATTTTACTTTAATCGGTAGTACTACGAAAAAGCTATATTACGTATAAGTCGTTAGAGTTTTCGATCCGATAATAAAATAAGTAGCGCTAGAAAGTCGTTTACTCGACGCGAAAGATACGAAACGCGCCGCCGGAAGAAATACTACGAGACTTTTAGTCGGATAGGTCTTTTAGTTCGGATATATACGTATTAAGCTTTATAACGACGGGTTAAGTATTATAGGTAGCGTCGTCGACTTAAACGACTTTTTGATCGAAAGTCTAGAAAGTATTTTTAAACCGACTACTAACGGCGTTAATAATTTTTTTACGGCGTTCTACAATTGTTATTTTTTTAGCCGACGATATACTTAGTAGATTAAGGCTTTAAACGGTAGCTTACGTTTTATCGGTAAGGGTAAAAAAAGCTATAATGTTATCGGCAGCGGGTAACGGATTAGCGGTAGCTAAAGGAGTGTTTGAAGACTCGGGTTGTTGAATAGAAGTATTAGTTATAGTTGGAAGTGTTAATATTATTGTATTAAAATAAAAAGAAGAAAAGAAAAAAAAGAAGAAAAGGAAGGGTGGGTCTTAAATTTACTAGATTTATAAATTAAAGTTATAAACTAAAGATAAAGGTTTATTAAAAGGAAGGTAAAAGCTGTCTTATATATAAGTTGTATAAAAGATAAAGGGTGGAAGGTAAACGGGAGTTAAATAAAAAGTAAACGGGAGGGACTAAAGATTAGACTATTTTTTATATAACTACTTATTTATTATAGCTTTGTTTTAAGAATAGCTATAGATTAAACTAACACTATACTACTATATTTTAGCCTATCGAGGCCGGGTACCCGATTAGAACCCCGGATAAATAGGATTTTTTTGTTAACCTAGCAAAATAAAAAAAACTTTTGTTTAATACTATATTTAACTATAAAAAAGTTACTTTAGTTATTTATTAGTTTACGAAGTATTATCTTAAAACGGACAAACGACGTATTTATTTTTACGTTAGAAAAAGATTATTACGGCGTTAACTTAGGAATAATATCGCTAGATTTTTGTTTATAAATTTAGCCTTCCTTTTTTTTTTTTTTTCTTATATCTTCTTTCTATTATAATAATACTTCTTACGATAAGTATATTATATATTTTTAATCTTATTTACTGTAATTTTTTTTTTTATACTATTTTTATTATCTACTTTTATACTACGTAGTAACTATGCTTTTTCGCGCGCCTACGACAATCGTATCTAGTACGAGATTCCGTTTAGGATTTTATAGCGTGGCTTAGCTTAAAAATATACGTCTTGAAATAATCGCGACCGGGCGTTTTACTTTTAGACGTACTTTTTTACTTATTTACGAGGCCGATATTATTTTTCGACGTTTTATTTATTTAAAAGCTATAAGAGTTTAAAACGTAACCTCGTTAGTCTAATAATATTTTTTTAACTTTAAACTTTGTACCGTTTTCGGGCCTAACGGTATATTTTTTAGATAGACTACCGCCGAATACGTGTACTACTTATACGATTTAGAAAACGTTATTATAACGGCCGAGATATTAACTTACGATTAGATCGTCGCCGGCCTACTATTAGTCTTATAAGACATCCCGAAGTTAACGTAAGTACTTACGAGTATTAGATTCGAGATCGGGATTTCGTATAATTTAGGCCTTTAGTAAGAAGAAACGACCGTCGGACGGCGTTTTTTTATTATTTCTATACTTAACGTAAGAAATGTAGTTAACTATTAGATGTTAGTAATCGCTGACAAATAAATTAATACTATCTATTAGTTTAATACACTTTAAGGATAGACCTAGACTTCCGAGCGGGACGTTTTTATCGACTATTTTATAGACCGTAAACTTATAACGGTAGGCGTTATAGTTAAAGCGGTTAACTACTTTAACTAACTTTCGAGTTAGGAGTGTAGGCTACTAGTTATCGAGTAGGCGCGTATATTTTTCCGCGAGCCTTCGATTAAAGACTATACGGGCGTATACGACTAGACGCGATTTATCTAACACTAAGACGAGCTTCCGATTATTAGTCTACTGACTAAACGTAAAGATAAACTTTAATAGATTGTAATATATTAGGTCGGTTAGGTACGCCTCGAATTCGGGTACTAAGCTATAATACTTTTAAAGTACCCGTCTATGCCCGCTAAAAGCTAAGAAACGTTTACCGATTGGTTATCCGTAAACGGGTTCCGTTTTTTTAACTATTTAAATAAAAACTTTTACGGAAACGAAAAAGAAGCTTATACTACTACCGAAACGTATAAAGACGATATACTATCCGACTAATATTACGATTAAAAAGCCGGAGGTAAAATTAATAGTAACGTAGTAGCCGTAAAGTTTAATATATAAGTCGGCGGTAAACTCGGGTTTTTCTTTAATAACGTACTAACGCTACGTATAAAAGAATACTTTTACTATAAATTTCGCCGCGGTTTAATTAAAGCCCCGCCGTAGTTTAAAAACGTTATCCGACTAATCCCCGATTAAAACTTTAAGCCCGAAAAACTTTTAAACGAAACCGATAAATTAAAAGTCGCCGACTTTTTTAAATTTCTTAACTTTTTATAGAAGAATTTTAAAGACGAAGGCTTAAACGTAAATAACGTATTTACTATCGAAGATAAGATTAATAATCTTACCTATTTTCTTATAGCCGAGGAAGCTACTAGTACGGAAAAAACTAAAGACCCCGTTACCTTTGAGTTCCCGCGTAGAAGCTTTCGTAAGTTGATATCGACTATCGAAAAGGTAACCGTTAAGTTAGGCAAAATAAATAATACTAATAAAACCGCGACTATCGGGGAAAAGATCGTAAAGCCGCTTATAACGTTTCTTTTATTCTTACTACCGTAAAAGACGATAAAGCCGGCGTTTATAAATACTAGCCTTCGTTTAAGCTTACGTTCTGTCACGAAAAAATTAAAGCTTTAAATATAAAGCTTGAAACGTAAGGCTAAAGCTAACGTTAAAGCTCCCGTTTAAAAGTCCGCTAAAAGAAGACGGTAGCGTTAGAGTAAGAAGTAGAAAATCCTTAGTAGTAAAGGTAAAGTGTTTGGTAAAAAGACCCCGACTAATTTTACTACTAAAGAATAAAAGGTTAAACGTACGAATAGAAGCCCGCGCCTTAGTCGCTTTTTCTTTAACCGGGCCGATTCGCCCGATACTTACTTCGAACTTTTTTATAACCCGAAATAGCGCGGCTAAGTAGCCGAGCTTACGATTAAAAACTCGGTTAAGAACGAGGAAGATACTACTAATTTTTAAAGGGTAGAATAAGTCAAGGTAAGATGCCTAAGCTTTAGAAAGATTAAAAATTACTAGCGTAAGACGCGTACGAAGCGTTAGGAAAACTAGTAGTAGAAACGCGACGTACGGACACTAGATCGGGTATCTTATAAAAGACGTATAAGGAAAAGTTTTATTTCGACAATATTATTATAGTTTTAGTTTTCTTTTATACGAATTTATATATACTTTACCTAACGAAGAAGCCGAGTTCGATACACATATACTACGAAAATACGAACAAAAGTCTAAAAGTATGACGCCTACGAATACGCGCGCCTCGCGCCCGATAGACGAGATCCTACTTGATTGAAAGAATAAGAGAATAGGAGCTTAGGCTTTCTGATCGGTTCTTCGCGCGAACGCCATACTACCTGGTTTTGGGTTGTGTGTATGTGTTCTACTGCGTATTTTTTATCTAAGATGTCCTGTTTATTTTACTACCGTTTTAGCGGTTGTAGTAGACTTTTAATTAGTTCTTTTTTTATTAAAGGGGTTAATAATATCGTATTTTTCGTATTTTATTATTATATAAGAAATTTTATACTTACTTCTTAAATTTCTTCTTTTTATCCGCTATTTTTGTTATAAATAATAAAGTTACGATTAAGCTTTTAAAAATACGTAGATAGTTAGAGCTTTAGGTATATACTTTTTTTACTCGTTATCGTATACCCGATTATAACTCCGTTTTTATAGCTTTATATTATTTAGTCTTCGAAATTCCTACTTATTTATATTTGTCGAAATTATATAAAACTTATATAATAATAGATCTTTTATTATTCTACTAATAAAATAAACAGGACATTTTAAACAAGGAATACGTAGTAAAATATACATATATAACCTAAAACTAGGTAGTATAACGTTCGCGCGAAGAACCGATTAGAAAGCTTAAGCTTCTATTCTTTTATTCTTTTAATTAAACGGGATCTCGTATCTCGAAGGTAAAGAGTAAGTATTCGTAAGCGTTATACTTTTAAGCTTTCGTTCGTATCTTCGTAATATAAGTGTACTAGACTCGGTTTATTCGAAAAGTAAAGTATGTTTTGATTTTTTAAAGAAAAACTAAAAATAACGATAACTATCGAGACTACTTTTTTTTATACGTTTTCTATAAGACAACTAATCCGACATCCGTACGGCGCGTTTTTACTTTTAGTCTTCCTAGCGTCTTTTTCGCGTTTTACGCCAGCAATCTTTAATCTTACTAAGGCTGGAGTATTTTAGCTTGACTTAATACGATACCGAATAGCGATTAATTAACGCTAACTTCCCCTTCGGTTTAAAAAATATTTAAAAAAATACTTATACTATGGCAAATAAGCCTTATACGGTAGGAGACACACTTAAAGAAAAATACGACGGAACTAAAGTTAATCCTTCTACTAGTATTAAATACTTTTTACAAATACTACAAGAAGTCGGTGACTTTTATAAGGGCAAGTACGTCCGTTTGCTAATACTTTTAAAGTCCTTACACGCTTTAGCTATATTAATACTATTTATATCTAAACACTTAAATAAATATTTTAGCCGGTAGTTAAAAGCTTAAAGTAAACTCCTTACTTATACCTATAGGTTTATTTTTAACGTACGTACGGTATATAACTATAAAAATATTCGTATCGACTCTTTAGGAAAGTATAAAAACGTTTATACACTTTTTAAGTATTCCGCTACTAACGTAGTTATACCGCCTATATTCTTTAAAAATCTAACGGCGCTACCTAATAACTAGAAGCAACTAACAAATTACCTATTACGGTTAACGTTTAAAAAAGCCTAGATTAATTACCTAAAATCTTATAAGTCGAGCGACAATTAAAAAAAAATATCCTAAAATAAAACAGCCGGTTACTAAATACTTAAAAACTAATAGGTATACTTTTATAAAACGACAAGTAAGGGCATTTTTACTATATATAAAACACGTCTCGTAGTATACGGTAATTAATAGTAAGAGTCTATTTTCGTTATACGTATAAATATACTTACGGGACTAACATTTCGTATCGTAATAAGCCTCGTAGTTTAATTTAACCTTAAAACTATATAGCTCGACGCCGTCAACGCGTTTATAAATACTACACTCGATGAGACGGTATTTATAAAAATACCGTTAAGCTATAAAGTAAAAAGTAGAGTCTTAAGGCTTAAAAAAACGTTCTATAGCTTAAAAAAGTCGCTTTTTTTCTAACAACGTTTTTTTACTAACTTCTTCACAAACCTTACATTCACTTACGTCTTTAATAAGCTATATATTATAATCGCCTTAAGCATCGTTACTTTCTTTTATATAAATAATATTATACTTATATTTTACAAAAATTCTATTATAAAGACGGAGAAAGTAGTAAAAACTTTCGAGTAACGTATTAAGCTAAAAAAACTAAGCGAAATTAAGTAATTCTTAGGTATTTACGTCGTAAAAAATAAAATAAAAAAAACCTTATATCTCTCACAGAAAGAATACTATAAAAAAGTTACACGCACTTTTTTTACGCCTAAATAATTACGTAGTAAGACTTTTATCGTCTTTCTTACTACTAACCTTAAGCTATATACCGACGACGTAGTAGCTCTAAAAACGGTTACGTCTTACTTACGTAAAGTAGGCTTATATTTATTTATAAGTATTACTACCCGTTTAAACGTAACGTTTAATATAAGCAAACTAACCGCGTATAATAAAAACCTAAGGCTTAAACATTATAAAGCCGTCGATAAGCTTATATTATACCTATACGAAACACGTAATTACGGCCTCACTTTTAGAAAACAATCGCCAAAAAAAAAAACCCTCACTATCTATAATAACGCTTTTTATAGTAACAATTAGATCGACCGTAAAAACTTTAACGGGTATATTATAAAGTTATTCGGGGGACTTATTATATAAAAAACGAAGAAACAACCTACAATTACTACCTCTACTACTAAGGCTAAACTTCTTACACTATCACGAGTCTCTAAAAAAACGATTTTCCTTAACAAAATAATACACTTTATAAAACTCGACCTAAAGACTAAATTAACGGTAAAATACGATAATAAGAATACTTTACACCTAATCACAAATAACTCGCTTAAACTATAAACTATACTCCGATACGTCGATATATATAACTACTAGCTACGACAAAAGTACCGCGCGTAACGCCTTAATTTTAAATAGCTACCTACTACTTTTATAAAAGCGGACTATCTTACTAAATACTTTACCGGGGCTAAATATAAAAAAACTTAACGCTTTATTAAAGTACTAAATTTAACGGTATACCTACTTATAAAAACAAAAAAAAGGCAGAAGCCTAAAGCGAGACCGGCTTATAAGTACCTTTAAGTAACGACCTTTTTAAAGGCTTCAAAAAGATAAAAATTGCCTAAAAAAAAAATACAAATAGTCTCGATAAAATATTCTACCGCATAAAACTTTAAGTCACCTACGTCTAATACATTTAAATTTTAAGTAGAAGATATTTTCACCTAGCTAAATAACTCGTCCTTCTATTATAATAAGTCACTCATTTTAAGCGACCTAAAAAAATATATCGGAAAGAAGACACTATAATATATACAGTCCCTTATAACTAAACGGGTCAGCCCCTATAACCTAAAGGTTACAAGGGACGTTATAGGGGGTAAATCTCTACACATGTCACGTGACTACTACCTAATACCCCTATACCTACTTTTATAGGATTAAACACTCTAGCTAAGTTTTTACCTCTACACACACAGAATACACACACGCGTTTTACTTTACCTTTTGTACCGTGATACTATTACGTCGACAAATCGACGTTAATACACGGCACTGACATGACACGACAGCATAACAACTAACTTTTGATAGCTAATAGAAATATTTATTAATATCAAACTAGCCCTGTATGACTCGATAGCGGCATAAAGATACAAGAGTACAGTCCACGGCTATACGTCAAACATTTTATTGGCAATATAGCATCAAACACGGTGTATTAGCCGGCATGGAATTCGTCCATACTTGTATTAATAATGCCTTTGTCGGTGAGGCTTACGGTCAACATCCGTTTTGTGGGCGCTGGTTCTTGCTCCATTTGAGTTTTGATCTAAATCATGAAAAAATATCGGCTGATAATTTATCTGATATTCGAAAGACAAAGGTGACAATAAACAATGAAGCTGATTGAATGAACAGTGTCCGTTGGCACTAAACAAGGCACGTTGAATAATTCAAAATAATGCAGTACCTCTGCCCCGTACCACCTCGCCTATGAAACATCGAGCTCATATATCCATCAACCCATCGAAGATCCGCTATCGATTGGTAAGCATGGAAAGTCACCGACTGCTGCAGAAACTACATGCCGAACAACCATGCACATCGGCTTGAAATTGCTACCTAGAATGCAATATATTTATGGGAATAATTAGGAACTCGGATGGATACAGCCATTTGAGACCGCATCGACATAATTACTATTAGACCACCGTGAAAGTGGTGAAGTTGGTTGATGCCAGTATTTCCTAAACTGGAAGTATGTGTGGAGCTGTTCTCGAGCAACCAATTTCTCACCACAGCTCATCAGATATGACTACATGACTCGACATCAACACGGCAATTAATGTGCTAAACATGGGACATTACAACAGCATCAATAGAACTATCAATGGTATTATCTGGATTATCAATCTAAACAAAGACAAAATACAAGTAAAAAGAAAAGTATAAACACGCCAGAAATAAACAAAGACACAAATTAAAATATTATACCCAAAACAACAAAAAAAAAAAACTAAAAAACTAGACGGAGCAATACATCAGCGCATGAAAAAGGCGTGGCACTCGCTTAGAGGCTGGCCCTGGCAAACATATGCTGCAGGGGTGTGGGAAATATTCTGGCCAGTACGGCGCAATAATAGCCAGTCGAGTAGGAAAGTCGACAAATTGGGGCATGCCTTGTTTGAGTCGTCTACGTTTACACTGTCTCCTTCTAGATAGGCCCGCATCTCTTCTGACTCGGAATACGTCATGTAAAGACGGCCGCCAAGAATGCCGACCTCTATGGTCAGCCACGACGGCAACGCATAACCAGCCGGAAGTGACGGCACGGCGTAGTATGCACCACTACTGAGCTCAACGACGGCTCGTGTGACCGCGGCCGAGTAAAGTAGCAGGTGAATTTGTGGTGCCGCCTCACCCTGGCTCGCCTTGGCCTGAGACCGGCGCAGTCGCATAAGCAAGAGCTCTGCCTCTTCGGGCACAACAACAATGGCAGTCTTCGTCAAGCTAGGGACTTGAGAAAGAACGAGTGCGGGTCAACAAGGTAGCTGTCACGACGATAGGCTTGCCGGGTTGTGACGTCGAGCATCCAGTTGTTGAGTTTGGATCTCCATATATCTGGCTTCCGCGCGATCTCGACAACACCCGTATCGCGATCATACCAGTGGACACAGTCATCCACCAACTCGCGGCAGATCGTAGTCGACTTCGTCCTTTACGAAGACGCGACGGGGCACTTAGTAAGACAGACTGTTGTTGCCACGATGTTCAGCCATTACCACGGGAGACCCATTGTGCCTGCCAAAATGTATACTGGAACCATCCACGGGTGCTGCGAGCCGACACAGTGCTCCGGGGATGTGAGATGAGTAGATAAGCAGGTGTTTCCGACCAAACAGCTCGCGAACTTCCTCTGAGTCACGGTTCGTCTGGCAGTTTCCGCAGCGTTTTCCCGTCGACTAGAATGTGGCCTCGCAAACAGTCCAAATCCACCCGCTGGCAGCCCACGGCTGTTTTGATGGATGCACTTAACCAGCCTTGATTGTGACCCCCATGTACTTCGTGCTTGACAAAAGACTGGACTTTGCCGGTGGGTATGCCGATACCGTATGCAACTGCTTCACCAACAACATCTGGGTACGCGTTTGTGACCTCCATAATGGATTTCTGGAGCTCAAACGACATGGCAGCATCCCGCCTGAGCATCATCTTGTCGATGCGGGAGAACTGTGTGATATCGACAACCCGGTTCTGCTGTAGAGTGATGGACAGTTTGAGGAAGTCGGCAATGTCGTCAGGCCCCATTTTATTTGACGTGTTGACAGTGGCGCCTGTTACATCACGACCGAATAATGCAAATAGTGCAAACATGCGACGTCCTAGAAGAGCTGCCCGGAAGCTGTATATGGACGCCGCTTACAACGATTCCGCCGATTCCTCGCCCTCTTTGCGCAATGCTTCAATCCACTGTTGAACAGTAGTACAGATTTGGCGCACTTTGTCTCGTGCAATTTGGCGATACTTTATGTTGGTAGACCGCGTGTAGATGGCGATGTATAGTGTGATCATTAGATCCACGCAATCAAATTCTCTCCAGCTGCCGCAGGCTGCATCGAGTTTATTTTGGATCTCAAGCAGAAGCTGGCCGACAAAGCCGTCGTCAGCAAACACAACATGGCAAACGCCAAGATCCGACTCATTCGACGCCGGCTCTTCCGGTAACGCCGGCCCGATCTGGTTAACAAAATACGTACATGTAAGCAGAGTGTCATCTCTGCTGAAGTTGATGTTAGCAGATCCTAGTTCGGCCAAGAATGTGGGCCAACGCCGTGCCTGCCCGGCCAGTAGATAATAATAAGCCTCAAGCTCGTGCGGAGCCGTGTCGTCGGGGCATTGGGGCCAGTTTGCGACGGCCTGGTAGGAGACGGCCCATCAGGGTATGTGGCTGGGCGCTGGGGCCGAAGGTATAGCTTAGCGAGAGGGTTAGTGCGTATAGTTAGTGAATGCAATTAATGTGAGCATTATGTTAAATGCACCGTTCACGTAGGCGCAACACGGACTGCGCAAATCAGAGTATAACATACGTGATATTATAGTTTGTTACTTACTCTTTCTGAAAGATATCTCATCAAATATGCCCAACTGAGACGCAAGTCCGAGTCACCGAGTACAATTGATCCAATGCTTTCACAATGATCGCGATGCATTTATTGATAGTACATACTTAACCCCACTTTGCAGTGTAGGATGCACTAGGCGGTCAGTAGTGGCAGATACCGCTAATCTTATCGATAAGAAAGATCAATGCTTCGAGCTTCTTTTACAGGACGATATCATGAAACTCGGTTCCTCGAAGCGAGTAAGAATCAACGCAACCACACACATGCTAAGAATAGGGGCTACATCAAGTCGAATTGGCCGCCGCTCTGCATGGCCGCAGACTTCTTTGCAACGGCCAATATGCCCGCAATGCGTTCAACACTGGCGTGGCAAAGAGCTTCATCAACGACAGCCCCGAGCACTACTACACCAGAAACGAGTTACCAGTACGGGTATGCTTCGGTGCGGTAGCGAAGTTGCCGAAAAACTTTTTGATACTGGCATCTGGAGCGGTGTCCGGAAACTCGTAAATCCCGTCAAGGAGCCCGTTGAAGAGAGAAAGCCGAAAGGGAAAAGAAAACAGAAGCCTAAACAGGCTGTCAAAGGCGACAGGAACCGCGTCAACGTTGTTTCGAAGCCTCTTGTCAATGATATCATCGAGTACCTCGGCCCCGATTTTGTGCGGCGGCACAAGGGCTGCGACATCATCGACATCTACCCGGGTGTGGGCCTCTGGAGTACCAAACTGCACGAGACGCTAGAGCCACGCTCGCACATTCTCATGGAGCCGGATGCGCCGCTGTACGAGCCGTTTATTAAGGAACTTCTCGAGAAACCTGGCGTCGATCTACTGCCTGAATCGGGCATTGTCTGGCGTAATCTTGCGAATGCCCTCACCAAAGAACACCTACCACACCAAGTTGAGCTTGCCTTGAACCCGTCACAGAAACCGACAGCACCAACAGACACAACACAAGTCGCAGGCACTGACAAGGAAAAGCAGTCGGTGTTCAACCTTCAAGATTTGCAAAGGGATGAAACTAGCAAGCAGTCCACGACCGACAGCGTGATTCCGCGCAACGACACGCTACTAGTTACGGCAAACCTCGCATTCTACCCGCGACGACGCTTCGGCCTCTTTGAATCCATGTCGCAGATGGTTATCTTTCAGTTTATCAGCAGTATCCGCGCGACTTCAATATTTCAAAAATATGGCCTCATTCGTATGCTAGTCTGGATCGACGAAGCTGATCGCACCTCGCTCACAGTTCGCTCGGGTCAGCGTCGGCGGCGGATGGCGGTAGAGGGCGAGCTAGCTACGGACTGGATAGACGAAATCGCAAGCCCTGATAAAGAGGATAAATGGTTTATGCGCGACAGAAACTTGGACATTGAGAGCTGCCGGCGTGTGCTGGCCAAGATGAATGCCGAGGGTATCAAAATTCCGCCAGGCCGGGCTACCAAACTGGCAATGGAGGTTCAGGGCCAAGCAGCCGAGGTTTCTGATACTGCAGAAGGCCGCGGAAGTGCTGTCGGTGACTTCAGAAGAGACACAAAGGCGACCTCAAAACTCAAGATGGCGCGGCCGTACTTAAAGGAGCTCGCTCAGTTGGAACACAAATTCCGCCATGTCCCCAAAACAATGGAGGACGTCGCAAAGGCAAGGAAAGTCAGAACCGCGATGGACTTTTACTTTGAAAGCGATTCTCCTGCTGTCAAGAGAAAAAAACAGCCGAGAGTCATTGCTGAAGCTGATCAGCAGCTCTTGGAGATCGAAGATTCGGGGCTTGAGAGTATTCTGGAGCCGGGCGAGGACCCGGACGAGGATGAATATGAGTACAAAATCGATGCCGATGACGAAGAAGACGTTTTGGGAATGGTTGACAAGCAGGGCCCCGAATACAAGCGACTGAAACAGTTGCAGTTCCGACGTAACCGCCAAGAACGTACCGCAGCCCGCACGGATGCCCTAATCAAAGAACTCGACGACATGATAGCCGAGCACGACCGTGCCACAACGCCAGCACAAAAAGCAGCACTTCAGCAGCGCGAGGACAACTGGAACGACGAAATTGCCAATATGTCAAGTCAGGATCGTGCCGAGTTCTTGCTCTACCGTGACAATCGACACATTTTTAAGCAAACTGCGCCATCCGTGGTTCTGACTGAGGTGCGCCACGGCGAACTTGCAGCCATGGAGCCACTGGCGTCAATGTATGCGGCTAAATCAACACGATCCAGCGACTCGAGTTTGCCTGTTATGTCGTGGGACAATCGCAGTCGTGAACCGCTCGCGGTTGATGAGGAAGAGTTTTTCCCAAACGCCAGCTGTGTTCTGCTTGACATCCAGCCCAAATCAATGCACCCGCTTCTGCGTTCCATGGGGCCCGGGACGAGCCGTGCCGGCGACCACTATGAGCTGATCATGCAAGTCATGTTAGCCACGTTCGCCGAGCCGGTCAGCAAGGCTATCGAGACAGTGTGGCCCGGCGCCGCGGCAGGCGTGCTGAAGAAGTGCCCGTCTCTGTACAGTGCCAAGGATGGCGGGTGCCCCGTTGGTGGTGAGTACGGCGAACTCACAACACGCGCGCTTAACGAAAAGCAGTGGGTGGAGATTATCGATGCATGGATGAAGTGGCCATTCCGGCCGACTCTAAGCCAGCTGGTGCAGCGTGTTGCGGAGGACGACCGCCAGACAGATGTCGAGCCGAACAGCCGATGACGAGCCGTATCTCATTCAGCACATAGTGCCTTTCATCTCAGGTGTACTCTCATTTATGTATACATATTACTAAGCCCTTTTGTAAATTATTATGTTTTAATAGAAATGTATGACTCCGTCACCATGTGACACAGATCTGAAGGCACCATGCTCCAATGAGGAAGTCGCATCTAGCCATCTACTTCTTGTGACGTTCACTGATGATATACTTCCCATAAGGCCGTACCACTACTTTTCCCGACTCTCACTCCTGCTTGTTTTCCCTTAATCATATTTCCCTCCACCGATGTGCTGTCTGAAGATGTTCTGGCCCTAGCCAGAACGTGTTTCTTAGCATGCCATTATCTCGTTAATTTTCTTTCCTAATTCCATTCATGCAACTAGCTTTGTATTCAAACCACCTTTCTTTCCATTTGAAATGTTTGCGAGAGTTGAGAACAAAATCCTTTTCAACCAGATCTCTACACGTTGTGTTATCTGCGTAAATGGGTTTGCCAACACCGTAATATTTTCATCGACAGGTTTCGCCTCACATCGGTCTCGTTTGTTGGCAACTTTGCCTTTTCCCGTAATCTCTTCATATTTTCAACCCTGTTTGTTTGTAGCATTTATATCATCGAGACGAGTGATCAACCAACAGATGTGAGGGAACCGTCACACTGGTCGGCTGTCATGTGCGCAGTGCCACTCGAGCGAGATTGCAATCGTTTCCAAGCGGTTTCTCACTGTCTACAGTATGATGTAGCCTATATCAAGTTTATTTTGGCCTTCTTTCGGTGGCACGGATGCAATGTCGTTGACTGATTACATAAGAAGGTGAACCGAAGTCGAATTCTGTGCAAATAAGGAAAGAGCGACCGGGCAGTTATCCTACCAGGAACATGCTACTCTGTCGTACTTTCCCATTCAATTTCAATCCCTCCTGCACTTTATCATCATCATTTGATCAATCCTGGTTCCGTTCTGGTTCCGCTGCATCCCGTGTTTTTCTCGCCATCTACGATACTATTACCACATTCACCCATTTATCCAGTGCCAAGCTGCTCGACATCAGTGTACCGTGATAGCAAATCTATACAGTTTCTTGTGCTTTGCATTATATTGAGCCATATACAGTTTATACTGGAAGTCATATGATCAACACATCGTGATAGTACGTGGGACCAAAAACAGGCAAAGCTCCATCTCCGTCGAAGATCTAAAAGCAAAGTTCCCCTGGCACTACGTGCAGATCCTGCAGTCGGCAGGGTTATATAATAGCAAGAGTCGACCTATAGGACAGCAACAGACAACGGCTAGCGATGATTTCACCAGTTCTGATGCTACGGCGACCGTCGTCAGTGTACCGGTACTTTGCACCTGCGGCGGTACTCATCATGGTGATTTACTGGTGTCTTCTGACACCGGCAAGGATACAAATGGCATCAGGGGTAGTGATGTCTGCGGCCGCACAGATGCAACATATACATATCACGAACTATCACACGCCAAGCCGAAAGGGACAAGTGCCAGTTAGATTACAAGACCCCGGAGAGACACACACCGACAAGACATCAAAGAACCAAGAACCGCAGATGTTACATCCCATCGAGGTGCTTATAGGCAAGGCACAGACAACATTCAATAACTTGCTTGCAAGACAGACCTACAGCCTCAACGGCACAGCGGCTGCATACCGCGAGAGGCGTGGCCGGCACCCCCCTCCGGGATTTGACTTATGGTTTGCGTTTGCTACCGCCAATAACGTGTTGATAGTGGAAGAGTTCTGGGACCAGATCTACCATGACTTGCAACCGTTTTGGGGGGCCCCAACCGACCAGCTCCGGCATGACACGTACAACTTCTACATGAAGATCAGTGTGCGCAACGGCACAGCGTCGACAACGAGCGACTGGTTCTGGACGCAGGCGTGGCTTGACATGATTCGCAATGTTGAGAACGCGCTCCCCGATATGGACATTCCTCTCAATGCAATGGACGAACCACGGATGGTGGTGCCGTGGGAAGAGATACGCAAGAATTTGGACCGGGCGGCTTTGGCTAAAATAGAAACGACCCCGAAAGGCGTAGTGACCGACTACCAGCAGTTGGACCCAGACCTGACCAAACCTGTGAGCGAGCCGCATGATATTGGTTGGGAAACAGCTGGGCCATATTGGGATATTCTACGCCGCGGGTGCGATCCATCATCGGCCACACGGCAAGCGCGCACCGAGACCGACTTCAGCAAGGCGCCAAACATCAACCATAAGTACGCGCAGGCGCACATGCAGCGCGGGTTCGTTGCAAACACGACACTCGCGAGTGACATCTGCCATCAGCCCGATATCCAGGCACTTAATGGCATCTTCATCGAGCCGCTGACTATATCTACAACCAGAAAGCTCTTTCCGCTATTTTCTGGCAGCAAGCTATCTGTAAACAATGAGATATTGCTACCGGCGCCCGCATACTGGCGAGACGATGCCCGGTTTTCGATACCCACTACACCAGGCGGCCGGGCCAATAGTGTGCTTTGGGAGGACAAAATCAACGGTACATTCTGGCGCGGTGTAGCCACTGGCGGGCACAACAGACCGGACAACTGGCGCGGGTTTCAGCGGCACCGGTTTGTGGCTATGAACAACGGGACAGCAGTGCAGGAGCATGCCAGCAAGCTCGGGCGCTGGGTTTCTGAGTGGTCCGACTGTGCATTTGTCGACATGTTTTGCGACGAGGACAGCAAGTTTGAGGTGTCGTGCCCGTACGTGGACCCTTACTACTCAGTAGCCAAGGGTCGGAGGCTCTCTGAACAGGTGGCATACAAGTACTTGCCCGACATTGACGGCAACAGCTTCAGCGGGCGGTACCTGGCGTTTCTCAAGAGCAGCAGCTTGCCTATCAAGGCAACAGTCTGGCGCGAGTGGCACGACCAGCGACTCGTGGCGTGGAAGCACTACGTGCCGATGGACACACGCTTTAGCGATTGGTACGGGATCATGGAGTTTTTTCTTGGGCGAGACAAAGGTGAAAATGAGAAGCCAGGACGAGACGATCTGGCGAAACGAATCGCCGAGGACGGCCAAACATGGGCAGAACGAGTGCTGCGCAAAGAAGATATGCAAGTATACGTTTTGCGACTATTGTTGGAGTATGCACGGGTAATGGACGAGAAGCGAAACGCAATGGGCTGGGTGGGCGATCTACAGTGATGTGACCTTGACCCTGATGCCAAAACGACGCTGTATGTACAAGTATTACTATGGCAAGCACAAGGGCTAGCAAGGCCTGGGCCGGGCCGAGACAGTGCTATCGTAATCAGTTTGTAACGAGGATATGAGCAGGAGTACAGTGTTGTGTTGTTGATTCGACGGCTTGTGTATGATATCTTTGGCTCATTATTTTATTTTTATTTTATTCTTATCCAGTTCTTATTTACATATTTTACAATGTTTTGACCATTTGTCTCCGACAAACCAGCCTTTTTTAATGCTTCCTTAGCTAAAAGAGCTAGTGAGCTAGCCGAAGCCCAGCCATCCCATTTACTTGGTACACGACGTGGACTGTCGACCCGGGCTCTTATTGGCTCAACGGTGTATTAATCAAAGAGTCAACGCGTCCGTCATGGCCAGGGTCCTTGATTGAACGGAAACGGAAGCAAAGAGAAAAGCGTAAAGAAAGGGACACGGACCTAGGAAAGTCAGCATTCAGAGCAGTCGACGAAAAGAGACCCTTGCATCGTCACTTTTCAACCTCTGAACCGGGCGTCCACTTTGCCATTGTCTCCTCTGCTGTCATTTGGCTGCCCAACGGATACCGCCTACGCTGCATGACACTGTACACTGCAACCTTCTGCCAACACATCGCGGCCCGACCATCCTCAGCAGCGCAGCACAGCACAGCATTGTGTCGTACAACGACGGCATCGTTCCGGTGCAACACATTGCCATCCTCTCTTCGTCTTCTCTTCGTCTTTTCTACCACGCAAGCAGGGACTCGCCGTCATGACCATACTTTTCCCTACTCAATAGCGCCCTCTCTTGTGATCTCTTGATCAGCCTTCAAGCCATCTCGAACTTTGCCTCAAATTCGTCCTCGACTCTCGCAGGTGACCTCTACCACCACTGCCGCCGGCATCGCCACCGCCAAAATGCCGTCGACTCTTACCGACTCAGATGTCACCGAACTCGAACGCCGCTACGTGCGCAGTACAGTTCATGTCGTCCACAAATACCGCTGGCCCGCTGTCCAGCTCAACTTTTGGATCATCATCATGCTTGCCGCATCATGCGCCCTCATTGGCGTCTTTGCGACGTTTGTGCAGATGCAGCAGCGCCTCGAACTGCACATTCCGTGGTACTTTTCATACCTCATCACGGTCGGCGCGCTGGGTGTCGTGTTTGTCCTAGCCGTGCTTGTCCTCATCTACCAGCAGCGGCTGCTGCCGTCGATTGTGATGATTGGTGGCTTCATGTTGTTTGTGCTGTGGGTGGTGGGCCTGATTGTGCTGTCTATTGAGCTATGGGGACCGGCCGGCAGTGTTAGCGGCAACTGCAATCTGGCCGTGTTTAACCAGAATCCCAAAGGACTGTCGACGGCAACGTTGGCGTGGATGGAGCAAAAAGCCATCTGCCAGAGCTGGCAGACGGGGTTTGCATTTGCGCTTGTGGGTGCGGTCTTTTTGTTTTGGATCATGGTCATGGCCTACCAGGTGTTTGCCGATGATACCAAATAGTTGTTACTTTTTTAACCTTCCTAACGATTTATGAATGCAATACGTTATCTATCGGTTCTTTGCTCTATTTAGATGGAAGTCCTGACATTCTTTGTGGGAAGTGAGATTCTGGATCTCGTTACCAATACTTACTCATCACATACATGTAGAAGCCGGTTGCGCCCTCCCTGATTTACTTCTATTGTCATGAACCCCGTGAACAGTGACCGTTCAAGACAACACTTGATACCAAATAGGAGAATACATCGTTGACAGGCGACGGCGACGCCAGTCTCATACTACCAACCACGTGCCAATAGATCACCAACAAGACGCGACTTTTTTTTGTATTGCTCTCCAGTTTCTCTTGCCGGTGTATAACAGTGCAGACTTATGACCGAGAGTGCAACACTGGCGGCGTCTCTACACAGGTTTTCATCGTCGTATCAAGGTTTGTGCCTGCGCTATTTCTGGGAAGGCATCCTGTCTATTTATGGTTCGTCTAACCAATTAAAACCTGACGTCAAGTACGACACCGGGACCACATGCTAAATGCATGGTCAAATGGAGACGCAAATCAGTAAACATAACATCACTGTAGAAGGTAGCAGAGTTGTTTGACAAGTAGATTAGATTAGATCAACATTAAGCTGAAGCTATAAACGTCGTGAGGGATATCGGTACTCTAGTTGGAGTACTTGGAGTCAACCTTCTTGCTGTTGGCTGTAAGTATTTGGTACGTGATGCAGTGTGTGTTGCTTTTGTTTGTACTTACCCAGTGACCTTCTCAAAGGCGCCGCGGAGGCCATCGGTGATCTTCTCAGAGGTGTTGGCGTCGACGTTGTGGCCGGACTTCTTGGCGATAAAGTCGAAGGCCTTGTCACCGTAGTCCTGGGTCTGCTGGCCAGAGGCGGCCTGGCCCTGCTGGGCACCCTGAGCGGCTTGCTGGTTGTTATCCATTGTGATTATTTGAGTTTGTGTGATAGAGATGGATGAGTTCAAAATGAGGATGATGTAAAAGGAAAAGGAACTGGGGAGGAAATGAAGACGAGGCTTGGCTTTATATACCCCTCATCTGCCACACATCTGCCAAATCTTCCTCATTCCATGCTTAAAGTGGGCATCTCGTCATGACTACAATGCACGCAGAATGCCGCTTTCTCCGTAGAGTATGGCCTCTTGGCATTCCTAGGTAGTGTCTCGCAATCATAGACCAGAGAGGAAAGCTATCGGGGGTAAATAGGTAAAGGTAGAGGGGTGGTGGAATAAGAAAACGGGTCGATCTCTACCTTGAAATTGGTGATGATGTCTATGAAAAGCAAGTATTGATTCGAACGAGATGCGAAGATCTATGACGTAAGGGGGCTGTATGATAGAGCTATTTTAAACGATTTAAGACAGGAACATTATTGGCTCGATAGTGGTCTTTGGGGTCATTGGTGTTCTGGCTTAGCTCTATCGGGGGTGTTAGTGTTCAGCTGAGAGTGCGCCGAGATGATGTGCATTGATGTGCGATTCTAACAACCGAGTATGTGGTATGACTAAGGTATTAGGTTGGAGTGAGACAGGCTTTGACATATGCTAGAGGGAGCATTCCGGAAACGGCTGTGAAGGACAATCATCAATCTCGACAAACCCAAGATAGCAAACGACAAGTGCAATTAATCAGCCAGGCTTCCTGAAGACAAAAGCAATGGATCACGATTAGAATACAGAATATAGAACATGCCCAAGGTGAAAGTGAGCTGCTATCAAGGGACATCTACCGAGCACGCCGTAGTTAGAAGAAGCGGGTCCACAAACTACTATTGCCGAAGCCAGGGCTAGATCTGGACAAAGGAGGCCGCCTCCCGCACAATTCAATAGTTGCAAAAGTTCAGCTGTAGGCCAAGTTTTCTCAGATGTTGGGAGTTGTGTCTCACGTGATATGTGTAGTGATCTGACATGCTTCGAACTTTATGTTTTGAGACGTCGTCATATTAAGATCTTACCTGTATCTGGGGTGTTTTATCACAAATTCAATAATTTATCGAGTCGTACGTCGTTTCGAACGCTTTTATTTGAATTTTACTTCTATGATGATAGTTGTTTTCTGTATAAAAAAATAATGGTGTTTTTTAACATTTTTTTAACATTAATAAAAATTATGTTCAAGTCCTTCATTTAAAAGAAGTAAAGTCTATTGAAACCAATTAGTCATCTCTGCATCATGGCACATTAACGGTCTATATCGGTATTCGTCAGCATAATCCACGTGATCCACCTGTAGGAGGCGACTACATCAAAAGGAGGCAACTGCATTAAGTAGTGATTGCAGTGATTCACTTTCACAGTTAGCCTCAAATGCACTATTTGCAGGGAAAGAAAGATAGGAAGGTCTTTTAGGTAGTATATAATAGGGCTTTTGCCATCTAGCATTCTAATAGATAAAAAAGGAATCTAAATATTATTAAACCCTAAAATTACTATATAAATTAGTAATTAGTTAGGCATTAGTAACGGTTTTTCTACGAGTATCCCGATACTTATAAGTAAAAAAACCGGGGGTTTTTAAAGCTTCTAGTTTTATATATATATATACACATATATATATATACGCGCGTACACCTATAATACTTTTAAAGCTATAACGTTCTTATAGGTCGACGATAAAAATCCTACGATTGCTCAAAATAAGCGCGATAAAGCTAATAAACGCAGTTAGTACATCAATAAGTATATTAAAAAGATCTTTAATACGACTATTTACGATAATAACTTCTTCGACTACCTACAAAACGACTTCGAGACGTAAACTATCGACGACCTCGTTATAACAAAGTCTACAAGTCTTAATATATTCCGTAACCTTATAATAAAAAAAAAAGTTAATATTCAAAAAAACAAAAGACGTAACGTAATTTCTAAGTCCTTTTATAACTTCTTTTATCGTAAGGCTATAGTCTTATAAAATAAAGCTAGTCTAAATAAACAAACTAAGAAAAGTTATATAAAGACACGGAACGAAGAAATTTATAAACACGTCGGTATCAACCGAATTACTTACCTATACAAACCTTTTAACCTTAGATTTATAAAAAAAAAAAATCACGGTTAAAAGCAAACACCTCAATAAAAAACACCTTAAAAAACACCTCAAGAAACACCTCAAGAAACACCTTAATAAAAAAATCACCGACCAGAAACGCCTCAACCGGAGTCCGTAGCAAAAAGACACTTCTACGAGACTAATCTTTTTATATATACACGCTTTTAAGCTTTTGCCGCTAACGGCTTTACTACTAAGTATAAAAAAAGTTTTATTAACGATAAAAAACAGCTTCGTATTATAAATACTATCGCGAAAAACTACCCCGACTATTTAAAATATAAAGGAACTAAAAACCCTATAAGTTTTTCTTTTAAGTACTATAATTTCATTACTTATTGTTAAAATCAATGCCTTAAAGAAGCTTACTTCGGTAAAATACTTCTAATTATAATAAGACTAAGACAACCTTATATATAGACTAAAAAAATTCGAGACAGTCTCCTTAATAAAGACGACTAAAAAGCTATAATAATAGGTATTAAAGACTTTTTTAAAGACGGTAATACTATTAGAAATAAAACTATCTAATAGTAAACTATTACTATCGATAAGTATACCCGTAATATCATACCGGGATAGCTTTTATCGAAAGTAGTTAAAGGTTTTTACAACTACCTCGTTAAACATTAGTCTATTATTAGGCCTGTATTAAATAGTACTAACGTTATATATATACGCCTCTTAAATATATTTAAATAAAACACGGCTACGAAAATAACTATCATTATAATAAACTTAGCTACGGTAAAAAACTTTAGGCCTTTCGTAACGACTATTAAAGGCTTTTATAAAGCCTAAGAGAAATCGACAATCTTTTCTTTCCCGATTTTTTAAACACCTAATATAACATATAACAACTAAATTACGATAGTTACTTTAAATATTATATACGTAGATAGAACTTATAAACGTATAAATAATAACTAAAGTAATTACCGAAGTAATCGACGTAACAATAAAAGTACTAATGAATATAACAAAAGAAAGTGTTACATCTATAGTAAAAAAAGTCATCGTTAGAGACAATATATAAAGAAAAAGTAAAAGGCTTATATTAAAAAGTAAAAAAAGAAAACTACTAAGTCTACGTACTAGTACTTTACTAATCTTACTTTTATTAAAAGTAATAGTAAAGGCATCGAGTATAATAAAAATAAAAAAAAAGACGAAGACGACGATTAAAAAATCGCGAATACGAACCTTTCTTCTATATATACTAAAGACGACGTCGATAAGCTAATTAAAAGCTTTACAACATTTATCAGTTGTCTTTATCTATTAAACGACGATAAAAAAAAGTACGAGGCGATCGTTAACATTAATATTACTAAGTATAAAAAATCATAGTTTATAAGCTTTATCGTCGATATTAGTATAATAATATACTTTACGTATAGTCTTAAGTAATATAAGGTATTAATTACACTTCGTTTTTCTATAAGTATTAAAATAGCCGACGCGGGCTTCGTAACGGTAAAATTCGGTATCGAGATTACGTCTTCTACCGGCTCCGTTATAGTCGATACTCCGATTAGTAAGATTCGCTTTTACGTAATAACCGTAAATACGTTTTTCTTAATCTTTTTAATAAATCTCGACAAACTTCGTTATTACTTTAATAACATACGCGATATAGTAGTAGGACTTTACGGAGACACTCCCGTAGTAAGACGCTTCGGCTATCTTTTCTTACCGATCCCGGAGATAATACTTACCGACTAACCCGAAAGTTTTTTTACGGAGACGAAACTTAAACGGCTTTATCGCCGCTTCGGGTATCTATCCGTAAATCGTCTATATCGACTATTAAAGGTAGTAAATAATAACCCCGTTAATAAAACGACACTTTAAAAGATTAAAGATTACTGTAAAAAGTATTAAACGTATTAAAGACTACTAAAAAGGTTTAAATTTACTCTTAAAAAAGACTAAAATATAGTATTTAATAATACTATTATCGTCGACGTCGTTTATATTAACGAACGACCTTACTTTTATATCGTTAATAAAGTAATAAGTTTTATAATAGTAAAGTAGCTTAAAAATCTTACCGCTTAGACTATATAAAATAAGCTACGCGAGTATTAACTAAATACTTATATTAGACCTCCCGATATTATTATTTACGATTAAAGTACTAACTTCGTAAGTAAAAAGTTTCGTAATAATGCTATAATTATAAGATTTAAGCTTAAAAACGTACCTACCGAAGCTTATAATAGTATAGGTAAAGTCGAAAGATATTATAAAGTTATTAAAAAAGCTTATAATATTATTAGAAAAAAAGCTTTTAAACTTTCGGAGTATATATTTTTACAAATAGCTATAAAAGTAATTAACGATACCGTAAGGCCTAATAGTATAGTACCTACCTTCCTCGTTTTCGGTATTTACCTACGTTTATCTATCGCCGTAACCCCGTCTTTTTTCGTAATACGCCGAGCCGCCGTAATTAAAGTTACAATAAAAGAATTAAAAAAACACGTAATACGCCGACGTTTTACGGAAATATTAAGACAGCGTAACGGGCCCGTCCCGTTTAAACCGAAGTTTAATAACTAAGTATAGGTATAGCGTCTCGTACGCGGTAATAACGTAGTAACTACTACCGATAAATAAAAAAAACTATATAAGACATAAGTAGTTATAAATAAAAATATTACCTTCGACTTCGGTAACGGTAAATTAGTTACTTTTAAGATTATATCTATCCGGCTTTATATTACCGATAAAATAAACGAAAAAATCGTAAAAGAAATAACGGTAACGACACGCAAAAGCCGCGGAAAACCCGTACGGAATAAACCGGCCGGCGCCGACAACTAACTACCCGCCGCTTCCGTTCCCGTTTCCGTTTCCGCTCCCGTTCCGGTTATTATAGCTTTAATTACTACTATATACTCGTTCTCCGAAAACCTTTACTTTAAGTCTACTTTTATAGTTATTTACGGTACTAAAATAACCGTATAGCTTATAACGCTTATACCTACACCCGATTTTAGTATATCTCGGCGGATAAAAATCCTTAGATTACTCGAAAAAAAAGTTTTTAAAACTATTACGCGTAAATCTATCTTACCTAAGACTCGGATCTTTAATATACGATTTATCGATAAAGTTAAACACGTAGAAACTACCTAAGCTATCGAAAAAAACAGATTTATAATATAAGGATTTAAAGACAAAAATCGCTTTACGGTACTTACTACGTCGCCGACAATTTAAAGAATAAACGTACGTATAATCCTCGCCTTCGCCGCTTCTAATACTACCGGTACTATAAAGCTCGTTATTAAAGACATTTCTTAAGCTTACGTATAAGCAATAACTCGTCTTATAAAAGACGTCTTTATTAATCTAGTACCTACTACTAAAGAAATCCTCGCGTTTTAAAACGACTACGTATTACGTATCGTAAAGCCTTTATACGGTATTACAAAAGCCGGTAACTATTAGTTTTCTACGTATACCAAACATCATAAAAAAAAGCTAGGCATAACCCCATCCGTATTCGACTACTACTTTATAACGCGTACAAACGATACTTTCGGTATCGTAAAACTATAGACAAATAATATATTAATCTTAGGCAATAAGAAGTTTATATAACTAAAAAAAAAAGTACTTAAAGCCGTAAGATTTATAACGAAGCCCCGTAAAACGCTAATAATATTAACACCGATAAAGTTTAATAGTACGAACATTACGATAAGTTAAAATAGTAACATCTCTATTACGTAAAAGATATAAGTAAAAAACATTACTACCGTCTCTTACATTCCGTAAGTTAATAAAAGAACTAAAAGAAAAGTAACTATATTTTTTAATATAAAACAATAGTATATTACCTAGCGTATATAAGGTATATACGTTACTTCTATTTACTAACTTAAGGCTTCTTTTAATTTATTTATAGCCGTATAGTATATAAATTTAATAAATTAAGAAATAAAGGTACTTAATAGTCGACTACAATAGTAAATCGAACACTTTAACCGAAGCCTTTATTACGTTAAGCTAGATGAAAATACTATATAAGTAGTAGTTTTTGTCGATACTTTTTTTATAGGTAATAAAGACTTAACTTCTTAAATTAGCTATATCGTTACTATAAAAGATAAGAAAAAAAGTACTAATATTATCTATTAGTCGTTTACTAAGTGTCGACGCGTTACTAGATCTATATTAATAGTTAAGCTGTATGTTTTCGTTTATAGATTCGATGTTATATCGTATATAAAAGCAACGATTAATAGTATCTACGGCAAAGACGTACTTCTCGTAGTATATATAAACTCGAAATCGGTTTTTAATTTTATTACTAGATTGAATATAATAGATAAGAAAAGACTTATAATCGACGTCTTTATATTACGTCAATTTTACGAAAAAAAAAAAATTCATTATATACGTTAGATCTCGGGAGACGTAAACCTAGCCGATATAATAATAAAGTTAAAGGCATACGACGCTTTTTCCCGCTTCATCGACACCAATTATATCGCTATTAAAAACGAGGTTTAAGTTAAAAAATCTAACTAAAGATTTTAGCAACATAACGATATTCTAATAAAAACAAACGATTAAAAGATTTACGGAAAAACTATAACAAATTGAGAAACCAAAAAGGCAGAAAACATAGCTAATTACTACATAAAAAGACTACGCAATTTTTATATAGCGAATACCGCTTCCGACGGACTTTTACTATTTTTTAAAAAAAAGCTAGTATCGGTATTCGTTAACATAATCCACGTAATCCACCTATAAGAAACGACTACATCAAAAAGAAGCAACTACATCAAGTAGTAATTGCAGTAATTCACTTTCACAATTAGCCTCAAATACACTATTTGCAAGGAAAGAAAGATAGGAAGGTCTTTTGGGTAGTATATAGTAAGGCTTTTACCATCTAGCATTCTGGTAGATAGAAAAGGAATCCAGACATCATTAAACCCTGGAATCACTGCACAGATCAGTGATTAGTCAGGCATTAGTGACGGTCTCTCTACGAGTATCCCGACAGTCTACTTATATTGTCATGGTCACTTCACATCTACGATCCATCCATACTCAATATCAACAACAACCTGACAGAGTAGAGATGATTAGTCATAACTCTTGTCAGGGGCTGCCGTTAGCGCCACGTGTGCTGCCATAGCAACAATGCTAGCACCCTAAATACGGCGCCGCAGACCCCCAGAAGACTGGAAGGAGGAGTCTAGGTCGCGGTTGACAGGGTCATACGTGCTCCATGCTACTGTAATACTGAGTTGGGGCTGAAGTAATACCCCGTCGCTGGCAGTGGGCTGGTCAATGAGCCTGTAGTAGAGTAATAAGTAAGATAATTGTTCAAACTGGAAGGAAGCTGGGCTCGAGCGCGTCATTCACCCCTTGCAGGGCGGCCTGCAGTGCTCAGGAGGAAGGAGCGATTTGAGTGTAGCCGGGGGTATTTTAGCTCTCTTGTCAGAAGAAGAAAGGAGAATGGGAACAGTTTTAGTGCAAAAAAAGGAAAAGGGTCGAGCTCAAGGACTGAAAGAGGAAGGAACTGGAAAAAACAAAATAGAGAAACAACCACGGTAAGGGAGAAGTCAGAAAGAGCAGGACAGCAAAAAAGCAAAAAGGAAGAGATCCAAAGACAAGACGGAAAAAGGGAAAGAGCGACCGACAGCCCAACGGCAGCTTATTTATCGCGATCAGTGTTTCTTGTGTTTTGCGCTTGCGATTCCGTGTTTCGCTGCTTTGCTTGCTGCACGTTACGCCACACGCTTACTGCCGAGTTCCCACATTCCACATCCCATCTACTGTTTCACCGACATCGACTATTGGCCTTTTGATATGCTCGTCGCGTTCTCGGCTGGACCACACCTCCACCCGCGGATCTGAACGCTTTTGATATTGACGACGACGACGGCGACGACAGCCTCAACGACGACGACCTAGACAAGCTTGACGACAACTGTTGCCACCCCCCTGCCCAATCATGGCTTCGCACGAGGCCACCGCTGATGGCAGCCTTACCGCGAGCGATGCCCCCATCTTCCCCATCGCCGCCGCCGCTGCCGTTGCGCACCCCGGCGACGGACCGTCTGACTCGGCAGCCGACTCTACAGCCAACATTACAACCGACATAACAACTGATACAAGTGGTACCACAGACACGGATGCTGCCCGATCTACCACGCCACCTTTGCCTGCATCATCTGCATCTGCACCACCTCCTGCACCTCCGCATGCTGCCCAACCACAAAGCCACCAACAGCAACACCAACAATCATCCCGCAATCCTCACACCGCCGCCGATTCTAGTTTTCTCGATCGTACCGACTTTGAACATGGAAAGGCCTCGGACTCCTTTACCGACCAATACCTCAACGATACACTGCCAGATATCGAGTCCAGCTTTGTTGCTCCACTGTCACCCCTACCCACCATCACCGCTGCCGGCCCCGACGACACATACCTCTTTGACTCTCCCCGCAAACCCTCACCGCCACCCTCACAACATCAGAACAAGCAGTCTTCGTCTATGAAGAACCTCGCTGCCGGCAGCTCTCTTCTCGGAGCCCCGCCCGCTAGTTTAGGAACCGGCGCCTTCGCATACAATCTCGATCAAGATAGCACTGATCCTAACGACTCATCTTTGTGGTCGTCGGCAGGCCCAACATCTCAGGGGCAACCTCAGAACCCCCAAACATCGCAAAACTCTCAAAACTTTGACAAGAGCCAAGACTACGACCCCCGGCGGTCCCTCAACGAGTCAACTAGCAGTGCGGGTGCCCTCCGCTACGGCAAGCGCCCACGGTTCCTGCGAAGCCGCAACGCAAGCCAGCGTTCATCTGCATCTTCCTTTATGACGAACCCAGACGCCAACGATGATGTAGATAGTGACGTTACGGTCGGCCTGGGTGCAGATTATGCTCTGCAGACCGGCGGTGCAGCCCCGGCACACGGCGGTGGACGCCAATCGGGCGACTTCTTGCCACGGAACGTCAGCATGGGAAGTGTTGCCTCTACCATTGGAGACAACCATGGGCTGAGCTCCGGTTCCGACCCCCGTGCAAACCGCTTGACTACACTCTCCGAGAACGAGAACCACACGTATGGATCGCATCCTACCGACGAGGAACTCTTGAGGACGCCTAGAGCTAAGGCTGCTATGGCGCCACCTACCGATACTGTTCTGACCCGCCGAGTTATGGATGTGCAGGTGCCAGAGTCTCTGGCCAAGGAGTATCGGACTAAGGGTGGTCTGTCGACCCCTCGCAAGCCCTCGGATTTTAACAGCACCATGGGAACGACGACAAACACCTCACAACGACCTGGTAGAAATATGACGTTGAAGGAGCAAAGCAGCACCATTGAGCGGTTGTCGAAGGAGAACTTTGACTTGAAACTTAAGGTCATGTTCCTGAGCGACCGACTCGACAAGCTTTCTGAAGACGGTGTCAAGGAAATGATCCAGGAAAATGTGGAGTTTCGTACCAACATTGCTATTCTACAACGCGACAATAAGGCCCTGCGGCGACGTGTCAAGGAGTTGGAAAAGCGCGCACGCGAGGACGATGAGCGGCCTGGCACTTCCCGCAGCGCTAACTCTACGGAGACTGGCGAGCAACAGCAGGATTCTGCAGAGGCACAGGAGCGTGAGGAGGAGATGCTATATCTGCGCGAGCGAGTTGAAGAGTACGAGGTCATGATCGACCAACTACGCCAAGATCTCTTCAACGTCGAAAGCGACAAGCGCCGTATGGCTGATGTCATGAAAGATAAAAGCACAAACGAGAACCTTGGCCGCCAAGAAGAGGAGGATGTGTGGAAGGATTTGCTTGAGCAGGAGACGGGCCGCCGCGAGCAGGCAGACGAAGACAACCGCAAGCTTCGCGACGAGATCTTCCGCCTCAAGCAAGACCTGCACAACTACAGCGGCGGCGCTAATGCTGCAAGTGGAGGAGGAAGTGGAAGTGGTGCCATGCACCACACGACCAATATCTACAATATCTCCAAGAAGCCCAATAATGCGAATTCGCCGAGCAGTCGTGGAATGTCTGGCTATTCGTCACACGTTGGTAGTAACGCAGATCATGACAGTGCGACGCATAATGGCAGCTCCACGCTCACTTCTGGTACTAACACCCTGGTTGAGGAGTTGCGCCGCGAAGGTGAACAGCTGCGCCATGAGAATGCCGAGCTGCGGAAAGAGGTCGGCGCCCAGACGTCTATGTTGACATCGCGGAACCGAGAGAAGGAACGCCTCTACCAGGAAATTGAGGATCTCAAGATGGCACAACGGCGAGGCGGTGGCCCAGCACCCTCCACAATCGATAGTCTTCTGGATCGTTCGGCTTCGCAGATCGGCGCACGTGAACGGTCTGCGTCGCGCGCTAGCGGCGGCACGCGTGCAGAGACGATTGTAGTCGACGACCAAGAACGCGAGGAGATGGAAACGCGCATGGCCAATCTGCGCGACAAAATCAATGAAGCCAAGCTGGAGAACCAGAGTTTGGTGCAGGAGCTAGAGACTACCTTGCAAGCAAAGCTGGATGCGGAAGATATCGCTCTGGGTGTGCAAAAGGACTACGAGGGCGCAATGACTGATCTTATGGCGATGCAGTCCGAGCGCGACGACCTGATCGCCGAGCTGAACGATTTGGAGCAGAAGCATGTGGCACTGCAGGGCGAGTTTGAAGATCTCCGGGCCGAGGCACAGGATGCCATTGACGGTTACGAGGAGGAGGCGGATATGCGTGATGCAGAGGCCCAAAAGATGCAGACAGAGATCAGTGAGAAGACAGAGAACTTCAATGCACTGCAAGAGGAGATGCGTAAGCTTAGCGAAGCATTGGTTGGTCTTGAGGATGAGACAGAGAACAAGGTGCGGCGCGTGCAGCAGCTGGAGGAGGAGCTCGCCGATGCAAACAAAGAACTTGAGGATCTGGAACAAAAACTACTTGAGTCCAATGACAAGGCGCAGCGACTACTTGTGCAGCAAGAAAATAGCCAGGGCGAAATTGCTTTCCTACGCGAGGAGCAGGAGAGCGACAAAATCAATATTAGCCGGCTTGAAGTCAACGTGAACAAGGCAGAGGAGTCGCTGCGGGACGAGCAGGAGCGGGTGAAACAGCTGCAGGCCCAGATCGTGGAGGAGCGCGAGCGGAGCGAGAGCCTGGCGACCAACGACAAAAAGGAGATGCAGCAGATTGTCAATGAGCTCAGCCGCGAGGCGTCGGTGGCTAAGGAGGAGTCGCGCAAGCTGCGCAAGAGCCTCACTTCACGCGAGGTGGAGGCAACCGAGTGGAAGGAGCGTCTCATGGAGCTGGAGAACAACTTGCGTGAGGCACTGGGCGATCTTAGTGGCACGCGTTCCAGTCTGCTCAAGTCGATTGCCAAGCTGCAGCGCGAGCTTGAGAACACGGTGCGCGAGCTGGACTCGACCAAGGGCCTTGTTATGGAGAAGGACCGCATCATTAAGCAGCGCGATACCTTGCTGGAATCACACGGCCTCGAAGCGCGCAAGGTGGCCGAGGCGCTCGAAAAAGAGCGCGTGGCACACCGTAACACGCGCCACCAATTCGACACGTTTGAAAAGACACACCAGCACGTCACACGCACTGTGTCGACACAAGACGCCCGCATTAATGAACTTGAGTCGTCCAAGAATATGGATAAGCGCCGCATGTCGCAGCTCGAATCGACATTCAGAGACCAGCTCACTGAACGCAACAACCTCCTGTTGCTGCTTTGGACACGCCTGTCTGCAATCTGTGGCACGGACTGGGCACACGACAACAGTCTCATCAATGGCCGTGCCCTGCCGAGCCTTGAGGTTGTCGCCACTATGCTCCCTGGTTTTGCGCGCAATCTCATGGCCGCGATTAAGCATATTGAAACTGTCGTCGGTGGGTTCCCAGCGCGCATCAAGGGCGTCGAGCGCGATCTGTGGCGTGAGTACCAGTCACTGGAAACTGGCCTTGACGCGCGCATCAAGAAGCTCGACCGTCTCGAGTCTGTGGTGCGTAATGGACTATCTACGGGTGCCTTTGTTACGGGCAACGACGTTGTGCAGACCCGCATGATGCGCATGGAGGAGGCATACCGGCAGCTCAAGGTCGAAAATGCTACGCTGCGCACTGCCAACGAGGTCCGTGCACGAGCTGCCTATTCGAACTCGTCGGGCGGCGACGTTGGCTTGGGCCTGGGCATTGAGAACGACCCCATCTTGTCCGGCGGCTCGCCATCGCCCTCGATCCCCACAGGCCCGCGTGATCGAAGCACCAAAGCAGCCGCTCTCCGCGCGCGGTCCAGCGGCCGCAGTAGTGTACCGCGGCCTGTAACTGCATCATCATCGATGTCGCCGTCGCGACCCATGACGGCCATGACGGCGGGCGAGCTGGCACTTCAAGACTCGGGGGATGCCAACTCAGGCAGCGAGGGAGGTAACCACTCGTCTGGAGGAGGCGGTGGCGGCGCCGACCCGCGTTGGATCCTGCGTTTGCGTGACCTCGAGAACAAGCTGAAAATGGAGCGCGAAGGGCGGACAATGGACCGCAACGAAGCGGCGCGCCGGTTGCGTGAGCAGGAAGCAGAGCTGGCTCGGCGTGACAAGCGCATGGGGCGCGAGGACTAAGCATCTGATTTTTTGACTGCTGACTTCTGTTATCAGTCTTTCCGATTTTCAGATATTGTTTTGTTATTGCAGCATTTGCTTTACTTGCTTTCATTTTGCTTAGTTTTGAATTCTGGAATAGATGATAGCGAACTTGCTTTCTTTTTTTCGTATTGCTTTGTTTGTCTTGATTTGATGTACATTACGCTTCTGTTATTTACTGCCCAGACCTTGTCGTTTCTTTCTTCTTCTTGTACTATCATTATGAATACCTACCTGTAGTTATACCTTACACCATAGTGAAGCAGACGCCTGGACTTGAGTATCAATAGATGCTGAACGTCGACCGTGAGATGTCAGCCATGCCGTGGAGAACCCACATCTGCCAACCCCCAGAAATGTATTCATAAGGCGTCCATGGCCTCTCTTCTTCGTAGTGAATGGCTAGCGACCGCTGCCAATCCGATTATTTCTCTCTTATTCCGTGTGCTCGCTTCTTTCTCTGCATCAGTAGCCAATATGTCTCAACGGCTTGTTACAAGCGTGTGTTTACGCACAAGATCAAGTCTTGGATGTGATAAGCTTTACTTCGTTTGTTTGAGACTTTCTACAACTACAGTCGTCTACCATAATAGATAGGATGAGGAAGAATTATTTATGACTGTTGGGCTCATCAACTACAGAGCGCCTGTAGCTTGCATGCTTCGCGCCACCACTGTCTCCAGAAGCTTGTCCTGAATCTTGCTTGAAACTGAAACTAAAAATGCGGAGAAGACGTGCTATTTTGACAAGCCTCAAAGCTTAACTTGTGCGCCGCCAATGGCACGGTAAAGTTCAATACTACCTACCCCGGGAGCCAGTGCAATTCTTCCTACCCCTTGCATCCCGCTGTGTCATGGCAGATGCCACATCAAGACAGTTGAGAGAAAGTTCAGAAGGATAAAAATCCATTGGCTGGCGCTACACGTATCTTGTCAAGCATGGCCAAAGAATACGAAGTACATAGTAACTATATACTGAGTATTACATCCTATCTGAAACTCATAATCGATTCAATTAATCCATATGCTTTCTTATTCACTGGGGCAAGACATTTATTCAGCTCCGTGACCGTTCAGGCAGGGATAGTCAGTGCCCCCGAGTGGTGCGTTGGCCCCTGAGACAGGATGCAGATAATGATTATGTTCTCTTCGTTCTCTCATATTCACTCTAGCACCCTACTGTTTTCCCCATTTTTTCACAACGATATTGTGGCATAAGAAACGCGTGTCATTGACAGCCGTTGTTATTTCTCGTTGTGTGTTTCAAGACCTCTCAAGTAAATAGACGGCACGATAGGGCCTCTAACTTACTTTATTTTCATAGTGTGCGAAAAGACAAGGGTTTGATCTGAAATGTACAGACGTTTATCGGACCTTTTCACAGAGCCAACAACTTGGTTCCAACGCTTTACACCTCGACCGAGTACCGTAGTGATCGTATCGAATCAAGGTACATGTATGATCATAAATGAGCTTGTTTGGAAGTACCCTATTCTCTACCTTACCCTGGAGCCCTGCTCGCCCTACCACGTACCGGGTCGTCTGCGCCGTTGTTGTTGTCCAGTCAAGTCTCCTCTTTATGTCGACAAATATCAATGTACGATGTACTATGTACGAAGTACCTGAGGTGATCTTTAAGTGACAGGGGTACAGTAGTGACGCAGACTTGTGCACTAATGACCAGGTTTTCTCATGGCGACGTACCGTAGCTGAGATGCTCATTTGAGACAGCCTTGAAGCTACGGGTCCGGGGAAGTAGTACGAGTATTTAATTGAGTGGATATTTCGATTTTCTGTGTTCTCCTTAGTTTTTCCACATCTTGCCGCTTCTGAATACAAATCGCTGCGGCGAGATTGACAAGTGTGCTGAACTTCACCTCCAGTTTCCATGGTCTCTCGACATTTTTCTATTTCTACATTGCAGTTGAGCGGAAGCTAAAAGTGTGCGTTAAGGCTGGAGATTACTAACAGATTTTTCGATCAATTAATAGAGAATACACGTAAAATGTTATGTTCTAGGACACATCGATCATACTTACTTCGTAGTAGAGCCAGATGGAGAGTGATATAGGTACTGACCGCTACAACAATCGACCTCGTTACATTGCATCTCATCTCTGAGACATAGGTAGATGGAGGATTAGAGGGATGGATGGAACAGACCCAGGACTTGACTGATTGGGTGCGATTTACTACATCGTGCCGTCTATCACTGATTAGAGGTCCAGGGGTCGTCCGCACAAGTAGGAAGTGAAATAAAATACGACTTGCATAAAGTAGCTGCCAGCTACTGTGATTGAAAGGATCTGGTCGGAGAAATCAAAATAAGGAATGCAACTCGTGGACTTAATCTGGTAGGTGACTAGACGATCGTCCTCGTAAGCCCTGGTCACAACTGCAGCGACCACGGCAAAGTAGATAACGACGGCCGGTTTGTATGAGGAACAAGTAATTTCTACAAAGTATCTCAGTCCATGGCCTGGGGGCTGGTACTTGTAATATTCCACATCCACGACGACCTTTCCTACTCATAGGCACTGCAAGTTGAAAGATATTCAGTACATGCCCCCCGAGGCCCCTGCTTTTCGGTACTTTACAGCGACACTCGCCGTCTACCCTCCACATCCTAGGTTGCGAAAGTCTGCCATTTTTTCTACCCTGTCCTTCTTCACTCATACAATGTCTCTTGCGGATATGTCCTATGTTCCCAGACTCTTCACACCGGTAGAAGCAGAGAGACAGTTATAAGTGATGGCAAAGACTAGTTAAACACTTGCATGCCCCGACTTGTCATGTCTTAGACATATTTCATACACCTTCCTCCCTTTCCTTCTCCCCATTGAGCATCAGACAGCCACTTTGTTCAAATTGTCCCAGTCTTCACACTTGCAACTTGACAGTTGACTACGCCGACGCGGAGGAACGTACGGCCTACTATACACCGAGGTGGTAGCCTAGGTTTGCATCTTGTAGCCATCTGTGAGAAGACGGCGATACTCGACGGCACTCGACGACATTTGTTATTTACGACGACCACTACAGTCGTGCGGCCGACAGCCATAACCTCCACGACAATGCCGTTTCAAGATGTCGACTATGCACCTCGTTCCTCAACGGTGGTAATTGCTAACACAATAATGATTATAATGACTGGCATCTTTGTCGGCATCCGGTCCTGGGTCCGCATCTTCATTCTTCATTCCGTTGGGCTAGATGATATCTTCATTTGGATCGCAACTGTAAGCTAAGATTCGTACTTAATTTTCTGGCTCCTTGCTAACCATAAAGACCTTTTCCTTTGTCATGGCAGTTATGTTCATCATGAGTACGTGTTATTCTTTAGGCAGCTGGCCAATTTTCTGTGGTGATGTTAATTATAACTATTTAGTGTCAAGGCATGGCCTCGGTTACCACTTGGATGATGTTTCTGAGAGCGAGCTGGCGAAGTTCTTGCTGTTCGACTTTGTCAGCGCAATCGCTTACATCTGGTCGTTTGTCCTCATCAAAATCTCTTTCGCGCTCTTCTACCTGCGTGTTATCCCCAACAAAAGCTTCCGCAAGCTCAACTATGTCATGATAGCCGTCTTGGCGGCACAGGGTGTTGAAGAGACGTTTGTAGTCTGCTTTGCGTGCAAGCCCATATACAAGTTTTGGACGCCACAGGCAGAGGGTACCTGTCTCAATCTACTCAAGTTTTACTACATCTCGGTATGTTGTGGCTCAACTACAGTCTCTTCAAACTTCTAACATAATTAAAGTTTGGCATCAAATTTGTCACCGACATTGTGCTTTTCCTAGAGCCCATACCCACCCTCATCCGCCTCAAGCTGCCATGGGTCAAACGCCTTGGACTCATTATCATGTTCTCTCTTGGTCTTCTGTAAGTTACATATTATCTAACCCTAAGATATAGATGTCTGACAAACAGCACCTGCGTCATTTCAATCATCCGAGCAACATACCTCAATGACACAAGCACAGACGTGACTTGGCGTCTCGTTGACCCAATCGACTGGTCCACAGCGGAGGTCGCCTCGCTCATTATCTGCGCCTGCATCCCATACGTACGCAATATGCTGGCAGAGATCCCATGCATCAGCGAGGCCCTCGGCCTGTCATCGAACCACTCTAAGGGCAGAAGCTACGCATCGCACTCCGGCTACCCGAGCCGCTCTGGCCGTTCCAATCACGATAACTCTAATGCTTTGCAATCGCAGTTGCAGCGCAGCTATATTCAATCGCGCATTAAAGGTGTTCATGGCCATAGCACCACATCAGCTGTGGCAACAGCAACAACCGATTCAAAAGGCCGAATTCGTCCAACTGAAAGCCAAGAAGAAATATTTACAAATTACATCGAACGCCAAGGTGGGATAATTGTTTCCACAGATGTCAAAGTTGCCGTTGAGACGTCGCAGAGCCGGTCAAGCTTTTCTGCATAGAATAGTTCTCACTTTTTGGGGTACGCGTTTGGTCAATTCAATTAATTGTTTTTTTTCTATATTTTGTTCAAAATTTGAATTGGGTGGGATTGTGCCTAGTGATCATGACTCTCAAATTCTGATGCCCATGTCGTGTTTGATAAGGGATGTCCACTCAACATAATTTAAGTCGCCATTGTTTGACATGTGACACTACTATGGTGCGCTTCATTCACGGTACTCTACATCACGGAAGGAGTATGTGTTGACTATTTTTAAAGTTCGGGCAGTATCATCAAGACGGCACTTTCTTCCATCGAAAAGTTTTATATTTGCATGTATAAAGTCTAGAGAAAGATGGCTAACAAATGTTGGAAGACAAAAAAAGGGACAGGAATGTAATCACTTAGGCAGACGGCACACCAGAGGTGGTGCTGTTGCTGGGTGCAGTGCCGTTGCCGCCAGAGCCACCTCCGCCGATAGCGGAAGAAGACGAGGCGTGACCACCATCGGCATCGAGGTAAGCGGCAACATTGTAGTAAGAGTCGGACTGGTAGTCGGCCGAAACATTGACACCAATCTGCAGCCAGGCGAACAGGCCGTCGGAGATGTCGTCACCGAGGTAAATGAACTCCGGGAAGGGGTCGTAGCTGCTGTCAGTCTGAACGATAGACCACATGTCCTCGTCGTTGGTGGTGACAGCCTGAGTATTGGTGGTGTAGGGATAGACGGACTCGACAGCAGAACGCAGGTCCTCAGGGTAAAAGACCTGGCCAATGTGCGTAACGGGGGCGTTCCACACCGAGATGGTGCCGTTGGGCTCAAGCGTGGCATTCATGTGCGACAGCAGGTGCGTGTGGGTGGCACGGCCGTCGTAGTGGCCAGGGAAGATCGTCTCGAACTGAACGACACCGTCGTTGTCGGTAAGTTGAATACCGCGCAGGTAGGTCGAGTTGTAGCCGCCGCTGGCATAGTTGCCGCTAGTGCTGATGCCCGAGTAGACACCAGTGGCGTTGCAGTTCCAGATGTCGACGGCAATATGCGGCACGGGCTCGCAAGTGTTGATGTCAACGTACTGGATCTCAAAGAACATGTCGACACCGTCACAGTACTCGGGCTCCTTGACATTACTGCGGTGCTTCTCACCCACAACGTAGTAAGGGCCATCGGTGACCTCAGGAGCCAAGACACAGCTGGTGTTGGCATCAAAGACAGTCTCAAGCGCAGTGAACATGTTGTAGTTGTACGCGCCGGTCATGTTGTGGTTGACCTCCTCCCAAGCCTCCAGGTCGGAGAGATCGCGGCGGTACTTCTTGGGAGTGCTCTTGATGTTGTTGCGAGCGCGGAGCTCCTTGACCTTGGCAGCACGACGCTCAACAGCGCGCTTTTTGCGAGCGAGGGCAGCGTCGCTGTTTGCACACTTGCCGAGCGCGCGAGCGCCAACATGGGCGTTGTAATCGCGAGCGGCAATCTCGCGCTTCACCTCCTCAGGGCTCTGAGGTGCTCCATGAGCAGCCACAAGAGTAGCTGCTCCCAGAAGAAGCATGTTTGTGATGGCAACCATTGTGTCGGTGGTAAGGGTGATTGAGTTTTGGCAAGGAATAAAAGATGTCGTCGGTGAGCTGAGGAATGAGGGCAGTGGTTGATTTCAAAAGATCATCTCACATTGGCTGGGCTAGCCCTACCTTTTATACAAATTATTGCCATTGTTGAAGCTCCAGATGGAGAAGAAAACGTGAGGGACAAACAGCTCCTCGTGTCGACAACGCGTCGTCATCCTAAGAAGTGATGATCAGCATCAACGCCTATGCGCCAAGACCCATCCCGACTCTTCATATCACGGACTTGAGGCTATGTTTCCTCAGAAACATTCCTTAGGGTACTTTGGCAGTCTGGATGGTTCTCTGATGTATATCGCAGGTCCGCAAATCAACTGCCTTGGTTGAGGCTTGTTCTTCGGGGTTACGCGTCCTTGGTCCCGCTTTGATTATATTCAGACGCTCCCTATTCGCCAAGTAGCCCCGACCCCCGCTGATCGGCATTGACCTAGCTGTTACGGACTAGATTGTTTGACTTATATCCGTTTAAACGATTAGCTTTACGGGCTTGTGCAAGGTTAAACACCGCGTACACCCACTTAGTATCGGTACTTGACATTCTCATGACAGTACAGACCGTACAAAGAGGAGAGAGAGTCCGCCTGCAAGATCTGAGATGACCAAGGAAGCTTGATTCCCTGTTGGCATTACGCGGCCTCTTAATTCACAGTGATGATTGATGCCGAACATGATTTGGGTGTGGTGAAGTTCATCGGATTGCTTAGGATTGTTTAGGATTGCCATGACGATATACCCTGTACTGAGTAATATTTTGCATCTGATTCGCTACATCTACTCCTTCGATTTATCTTTGTACAGCTATTTCTTACGCTCAACTCGCTGGGGTGGGCTGAGCCTCGATTAATCTAGAGCTCGACAATGCCAATGCAAAATGCGCTCGGTGCTGCGGCGTTGGGATGAAAAGGGGCGCTGAGAAACTTTTACATTTACTTTATGCGCTTGCCGATCCTTGGAAAGTGCTGTGTAATATAGAGTGTGTCAATGGGCCAGTCGGTGTAAAGAGAACCGAAGGTAGAAAATGAATTACGAGGTACAACAAAAGGAGATAAAAAGGGTTACACTGGCACAGTAGTGGCACTGCTCGGACAAGGCACATTCAGGGATGAAATGAAAGGAGAACAACAGCAGCAGAGACATGGTCTACGGATGTAATTGGTCCAGTGACAAAGGGAAATGAGTCGCATCTGAGTATCCGGAGTTAGTGAGCCAAAATTAGATATGGCTATGCCATACGGAGACAAACATAGGGCCGTCTGGGGCAGCGGGCATCTGAAACTTGGCCAGTGGCTTGGCGCGTCCAGAAACTTAGCGCTTACTATGTCCGCGTCGTCGTCAACGCATGTTTATTCTGACGAATGCCTACGATGCATGTCGCTTTATGACATTTAATGAAAAGCTGGCATGGGATGTGTTCGTCGATGCGGAAGAGGTGAGGACCACGTGTGTTCCTGTCCAAGTCTGTTCCTGTGTTGTTCTTGTTGGCTCGCTCGACAACGTGCGTTTGACCAAGGTTAGTCTTACGTATACGTTGATTTTCACTGGCTTGTTGGGAAATACCGGGCCTCTATGGCCGAGTGATTGGCCAATACAATCAAATGCATCCATGATGACGCACGACACTGAACTGCAGAGTGAGGATGAGGCCGTTAAATGCTACTGGTGATATCCCAGCACACAAATTTGAATATATGCCAAATGTGAATAACCCGATCACAAAATGATACCAACTAAAGCTTGACAGTTATGCTGTGCTAAGACTCTAGAATATGACCAAGTAAACATGTTCTAATAAAATTTAACAAGGCTCAAACTTTAGTAGGCCTTTGCATTTATTTGGGTTTTCGTGTTTTCCTAAAACCAAATACGAAGTACCACCAAATCCAAAAAAAACAGATCTGATTATATTATTCACATTGTTCGATTTGTTTTCAAATACATAAAGCAAAACGACTTCCTAACGAACCGCAAAGTTTGCTCTAATCACCGCAAAATAGCAGATATGAATTACTAGGGAAAAAAGATACACAGACTAGCTAGGATATACAAGCAAACACCAAAGTCCACAATTCTCGGAGTTATTTTCTACTCGAGTGATCTCGTTATTTTGATAGTGTGTTTGGTTGAATGTGCTTCTTTCGAGCATAACGCTTTTGTCGATATGGTAAATAAGCTATCGAAAGGATCGTGTATATATATTGTAGCCGTCGCCGTTGTGCGGTACGAAAACAAAGGGCGCGAAGTCGTAGGTAATAGTTGTAGGAAGCAGAGATGAAAAGTCGCGATGGTTAGGCGAGAAAAATAAGTAAACAACGACGCGATAAGAAAATATACCCACTAATAAGATACAGATAAGACCGATAAGACGAATGCGATAAGAAAGCAAGTTTCCAAAATGTACCTATATTTACTGTGATAGACCTAGTAGTTTGAAAGTACCTTTTAGGACCCGTATGTTAGTTAGCAAGATCCATTATTCTTCGGTTATAAACGCTAAACTCGTTAGGGAGTCCCAAACTAAAAAAAAAAACCGATAACGATGTTCTGTAACTTTCATATTGACTAGAGCTACTTCGAGGGCGGTGAGTGAATACGAAGTAAGGAACTTATGATAGTAGACTACTTGAATCTACTAAAGCAAGCTACTGGAAACAATTTATGTAGATATCAACCAACGCTACTTGTCACGTAGTGATCACGGTATCCATGACATAATTCCGGCAATATATTTACACGTAGCAGCTACACATGAAAGAGGAAGGAGCCAAGATAGTATGTAGCACAGACTTTTCTTTTTGGGATTTAAAAAAAAAGAAATATAAGATGGTAGAGTTCGGAAACTATCAGGTAAACTACAGGGTTTGTCTTGGCCATAGAGCTGCTTCTACGCGTGTTGTTGCAAGTGTGAGAGCTTATGTCGTGACAACCTGGAGGGATCACGTCATCCGAAGTTTCGTAACGCAAGCTTACCCCAAATGATACAGGAATGAGAGAAAGGGCCCCAGATTTGATTTTTTATAAACGCAATGCTGTGCAAAACAAAATGAATTTTACGAGCATATCTTTCGATGCATATGCTCGCAAGCGAAATCTCAAATTTGCGATTCGTGGCGCGGCAAAACCAATAGTTCGGCGCCGAGATTGAATAAGCTTAACTGTCACGGAAGCACGGAGTACATCAACTACCACTCATAGTGAGACACCCCAACACCGGTGCAGAATGGCCACCATTGATGATTCGGGTGGCGATATTGAAAAGCGTACGGCACCATCTACAGATGGCCCCGAAGCTGTTCAATTTCACGCCCTTTCGACATCCAATACCAACGTCAACGAGCGGGCACTTTTAAGGAAGCTTGATTTGCGGCTGCTCCCAGCCGTTGGTATACTCTACCTACTTTCGTTTCTTGACCGCAGCAATGGTATGAACTTTGGACCACCAAGACAACGGTTTCGAATGATGCATACTAATATCCAGTAGTTGGCAACGCAAAGCTCGAAGGCCTCACCAAAGACTTGAATATGAGTAAGCTCACCGTGCCACCAAGAGACAGCGAGAAAGATCCTTGCAACTGATAAATGTAGCTGGAAACCAGTACTTAACTGGCTTGACTTTGTACTTTGTTGGATATGTCATCTTCGAGGTGAGCTTTTCACGATGGTGACCGCCGGTCGCGTATGCTAAAAGAGGCAACTACTAACCGTTTCTAGATTCCATGCAACATTATTCTCAAGAGAACGAGCCCTCGGCTCTGGCTGCCCACGCTTACTATTGCCTGGGGAATTGTTGCAACATTGCTTGGTGTCGTGCACAATATGGCAGGCTTCTTTGTAGCGCGCCTCTTCCTCGGTAGTAAGTGATAATCAATTTTTGACGCATGATTATAAATAAAACTGACAAAATAGTCACTGAGAGCGGCCTTTTTCCAGGTGTGGTCTTCTACTTCTCGATGTGGTACAAAAGACGCGAGCGCCAATACAGAATCTCATTGTTTTTTGCGGCGGCCGCTTTGGCAGGGTCTTTTGGAGGCATTCTGGCTTATGTACGTGATTTCGGAATTTGAAAAGAGTATATGGAAAAACCTTGGAGAACCGTAGTACTGACTTCAACAACAGGGTATCGGATTTATGAGAGTTGTGTGGGACAAAGGCTGGCACTGGATTTTTATCTTGGTATGTGTGATCATGACGATTAGCAATTTTGTTTTTGGAGTCACCACTGACAATGAATAGGAAGGACTTGCCACTATCTTGGTCGCGATTGCAGCATACTTTTTCATCTACAACTACCCGAAGACAGCCGGCTTTCTTACCGAGGACGAGCGTCTTTTCATACAAGACCGGCTCGCAGCTGACAGCGATGCTACTCACGACGAGGAATTTTCGTGGGCCAATGTCACCAAGGCCTTGCGCGACCCCAAGTGCTGGCTATACAGCCTCAGCTTCCATACGATGAGTCTGCCACTATACACTTATTCGTTGTTCATTGTTAGTTCATCATCGTAAATAGTTGAAACCGTGCCAGCCCTAACTATTTATAGCCTACCATCATAAGCTCCCTCGGATACACGGCAGCGAATGCCCAGCTGCTGACCATTCCGCCGTATGCATTTGCCTTTGCAACGACACTTGCAGTTGCCATCTTGTCGGAGCGTCTCAAGCAGCGCGCCTTGTTCATCACCGGTTCAGTGCTATTTGCCTCCATTGGATACATCATCCTGCTAAGTAACACAAATCCCACGACGCGCCCGGGCGTGTCTTATCTCGGCACTTTTTTTGCAGCCGGCGGTATCTACCCTGCCACAGCTTTAGTGCTGTCTTGGTCGGCTGTAAATGTTTCCGGTCAGACAAAGCGAGCCGTAGCCGGTGCCATGCAAATCAGCATCGGAAACCTCGGTGCGGTCATGGGCACTCAACTCTATCGTGCCAACGACGGCCCTCGTTATATTATCGGCCACAGTGTTGCACTGGCCTATCTTTTGGCAAACATTGTCGTGACGGGAACGCTTTACCACCTACTAAAAAAAGAGAACAAGAAGCGCGATGAAATCAAGCCAGAGACACAAAATATCGGATACCAAGAAAACTGGACAGGTGATGAAGATGCCGGCTGGAGATTCCAGTACTGATATATAGAGACAGAGTGCCAGTTCCACTGAAGCTGTGCCGGAAGTGGGTGCCATTGTTGGCGGATTCCCATTTTAATTGATTTAAGCTGTGCACTCTAATTCTGGAGAGCACGATGGTGCCACACCAATGGGGGCTAGTGTAAGAAGATGGAGACCGCTGTCAAACTATTTGGTAATGAAAACTGTTTCCCCAGACGGACTGATAGGATGCGAACAAGATGATACCGTCGTGATCCAAAAACAACCATCAACATTGTAGCAAGCAAGGTAGAAGAGACAATTGGCATCGCCTTGTCATTGCTTTAGCGTCACGCATCAAATGACTGGTGTGACAGCGAAAAGAAGGATCCGAGCATCGATAAGCGCCCTGTAGATACTTAAACATTGCTACGATGTACAACATGCCGGATCCATGTGGACGGATTATGGGCCGTACTTGCAACGGCAATCTGTGGGGAAGCCGTCTAACCTCGATTGACAGAGGACAACTATCGATGGCCATGCACCAGCATGTCTTCGCCAAAATATAATGATGACCAGATAAATTAAAACAGAGATACGAGCACGTAAAAAGAACGCATCCAATTAACCAGTACTTTATCAATGTGTGCCTCTTCATCTTGCTATACAGTCCTGATACCGATACCTTGATACGGCTAGATCACATTGCTAGTCTTCCGAGCTCGACCAGCCCATTCTGTATCGTGCTGTAATGAACGTGCCATGGTCATTAACTGAATTGGGATATTTTGTCCAGCCGGTGGTGGTATCCGGTGGTTATCGTTGTTATCGGTGGCCTGCACGCTCGCTTCAGGACCTCCAATGGTGGCCTATGTCTTTTATTCTCCGTGGTAAACGTGAGTGGCATGTTCTCCCCTTTCCAGGGGCCACTGATAAGACAAGCGGGGTCCCCGAGCCAAGCATTGATCTCTTTTCTAATCGCTCTTTGTATCGCAAAAATAGAGGCTGGAAGACGCTTGTTGTCCACTTGGAAATTGAAATGTTTTCAAAAGCAGTCCCATTTAATACTGAACGCCAATCAATAGCCGTTGTCATACTTCAACAGACGTCGCATCATTGCAGCATATTAAATAGAAAGTGTTTAAACAGGAGCCGCAACAGTTATCGCTTCACTGATAACGGACATGTCGCTTCGCTACAAGTAGTTCTGTAGCAAGTACTACTCCTACACTACTGGGACTAGCAAAGGGGACGGCGCTGCACCTAATATCCGCAAGGCTTATCTCTAGCACTAGTCATGCATTACGACAACAGACGATGATAGAAGCCTCAAAGAACAGCTCCCGTGAGACTGGGTACAGCTTGCGGCGTGATCGACAGTGCAATTGTGACATAAAGAGACGATTCTTTGAAGCTTTAAACGAGAGTCTTATCGTTGATAATGCGTCATGAATGTATAATTTGAGAGTGATGTCTGCATCGTATCTTACATAACTGATAACACCAACCGGTTATGATAGTGAGGTGCGAGCACGAAATCAAGATATAGAAAGACTGCCCGGCACTCGCCAAACAACTTCAAGCCAGCTTGCAATAATGATCGCCATCGACATCATCGAATTTCAAAGTAAACCCAAAAGAGCAGGTATAAGCGTATTGTTCGTTATCAAATGACTTATCCCCGCCGTGTCGTAAAGGCATGGCAGCCGGAAAGAAAGGGTGCAAGGAAGCAAGGAAGTGAGCTGCCGTTGGGTTGAGCAGCTGAGGACGAGAGTTCAGCGGGAGGATCGTGTTGCACTATTGGCCGCCCCCGTACTCTTATCAGCCCCCAGTCCATCTAACCAGTCTTGCTTGGGTCTTTTTGGCCCCTTTTGGGTATTGGCCTGGGTTAGGTGGGATATTTTGGGGCATTGGGATGTAGAATGTATAAAATGTCGCGCACTTTATCGGGTTCCCTTATCTACGGAGTATCCCATACTCTCTACAAACATAAAACACATGCGCAGATGTGCAGCCAGTATTACCTTGTACTTATTATTCTCTTGATTCCCAAACGGTGTTCTCTTGGCTTATGTCCTTGATCATCGCCCATCTGTCTTTATTTTGAAAAGTGTAGACGAAGATCGCACATCAGGTTGATTCACTTTAGCACGGCCGTCTCACATTCAATGCTATTCAAACCACACACAGCATCGACAAAGTTCGGACTACTTCAACAGCAGGATGTCTACAGATGAGAAGAACTCCTTAAAGCGGGTGGGCGATGAGCCCGTGACTTCGGTTCTCAGCCCCGACGAAATTCCCGTCCTCGAGGGTGACCATGACTCGGATGATGAAGTTCTGGCTGCTCTCGGCTACAAGTACGTCTGATTATCTCCAGTGTGCTTCTGCTATGTCACAAAACACTAACAAATATCCACCTAGGCCCGAGTTCAAGCGCGAATTCTCCCTCTGGACAACATTCTGTGTGTCATTTGCCGTGCTCGGCCTTTTACCATCTATTGCCTCGACGCTCTACTATGGCATGGGCTATGCTGGTACCCCCGGTATGGTCTGGGGCTGGCTGATTGCCATGGCTTTCATTCAGTGTATTGCAATGGGCATGGCGGAGCTCTGTTCAGCTATGCCTACGTCGGGCGGTCTCTACTACGCCTCGGCGGTCCTGGCGCCGCCGAAATGGGGCCCTTTCGCGGCATGGGTGACCGGATGGTCCAACTGGCTCGGTCAGGTCACGGGCGCGCCGTCGGTTGACTACTCGCTTGCCGCCATGATTCTTGCTGCTGCTTCTATCCAGAACCCCGACTATGTCCCCACCAACTATCAGACTTTCCTCCTGACTATCCTGCTGATGATCATCCACGCTGCCATCTCGTCCATGCCGACTCGCTGGATTGCTCAGTTCAACTCCATTGGCAGCACGTTCAACATGGTTGCTCTTGTTATTGTCTTTGTCGTCATTCTTGCCGCAGACAATCGTGTTGACCAAGGTCTACCCCGCTTCAACGATTCTGCTAGTGTTTGGGGTGACTTTTACGAGGGCACAGATTTCCCTAAGGGCGTGTCTCTTCTCATGTCATTTATTGCCGTCATCTGGACCATGAGTGGTTACGATAGCCCCTTCCATCTTTCTGAGGAGTGCTCCAACGCCAGCATCGCCTCGCCGCGTGCTATTGTCATGACCTCTGGCATTGGAGGTGTTGTCGGCTGGGCTTTCAACATGGCCATTGCATACACTGTTGTCGATATTGACGCCGCCCTCAACTCTGACTCGGGTCAGCCTTTTGCTGCCTACCTGATGCAGTGCATGGGCCAGAAGACCGCTATGGCCTGCCTGTCTCTCACCATTATTGCCTCGTTCAGCATGGGCCAGGGTTGCATGGTTGCTGCCAGTCGTGTCACCTTTGCCTACGCCCGTGATGGCTGCTTCCCCCTCTCAAGTTTCTGGGCCCGCGTCAATCCCCACACCAAGACCCCTGTTAACGCCGTTTGGTTTAATACCATCATCGGTTGCTTGATTCTGCTGCTGCTATTTGCTGGCGATACGGCTATTGGTGCCATCTTCTCCATTGGTGCAATTGGCGCCTTCGTCGCATTCACTATCCCTATCACTATCCGCACCTTCTTTGTCGGCGACCGCTTCCGTCCCGGCCCATGGAACCTGGGTAAATACAGCTATGTTGTGGGTGTCTTCTCAACAATGTTCACACTACTCATGATCCCGATCCTGTGCCTGCCCAGTGTCACTGGCTCCGACCTTGATGCTGATGGCATGAACTGGACCATTGTTGTTTGGGGTGGCCCGATGCTGTTTGCTATCATCTGGTTTGTCGTGGATGCCCACAAGTGGTTCAAGGGCCCGAAGATTAACATCGCCCACATGATTCACGCTGAGCAGGAGGAGCAGTATGTCATTCAGGCACAGCCAGCTGACATTGATGGCACAGCGCAGCCTATTGTGCCCAGCAAGAAGGACGACCTTTCCGCTGCATAGTTTTTGTGTTTTTGTTTTCTCATCAAATCACTGGGCTACATTCATTGAACCCCCCCCCCCCGGCTGAGAGCCAATCCACAACCGTGTTTTTTTTTTAACTTTGATACCTCGATACTTTATACATACTATATTACTATATGCAACGTTTTAATTTATTATTACATTAATGACTTTTGCAGTCAGCCGCAACATTTTGATAGGACAGGCTAAATAAAACCATCAGTGATTGAAGGTACATCATATGGCTCAACATAAACCGGCTGTATTCAAAGAAACAACGAAAAAGCCATTTCACGGCACATCGATTTGACATTTGACAGTAGCCTTGATATAATTCCTTTGTCGACGTCCTCTGCCACTTCTTTTAATTGTCTTTTGTCTTTTTATCATGCAGTGATCGATCATTGTATTGCCTAGGCGCTGCATTTCCACCTGAAAGTATACGATGTTTTGGAACATAATTGTTCTGTCTCTTCTATTGCGATATGGCAGTTGCCAAGGCGGCTCTCCCATGATGCGATTTAGTTGCTCGCAGCTTGTCACAGACCGCATTGATCCACTCGTTAACCCCGGTGCAATACCATCGCCACATTTGCACCAGATCGTCGGCGGCAACTCATTCAACGCTACTATGGACCTTGCGAACCACGACTTGCCCAAGCTATCTACATGTACGTCGTGTACTTTCGCAGAGGACTTCTCGAACTATTGGACGGCAGTCCTTTACTTCCGTGCTCGCAATGGCACTCTCCGGAGGGTGCCCCAGTTTCCCAATGTTGGCCTACAGGGTAACGGTGGTATTACGGTCTATTACATTCCATCTTACGACAGTAAAGTCAATGTCACTGCTTTCAAGCCTGGATTCCGCATGTTAGTTGGTGACGCATCACTACGCTCAGCGGGCAAAGACCGCAAAGTTTGCCATCGGTGCATGGTAGCTAGCGGCGACCGGAACAACATCGAGTGCTCTTCGCCAGACTCTCAATACCTCCCCAAGAAAGCGTGTCCTGGTGGAATTCGGACTGTGATCACCTTTCCGACGTGCTGGGATGGTGTCAACACGGACAGCCCAGACCACAAAAGTCACGTCGCATACCCTCCAAAAGGTACCTTCGATAACAACGCCGCCTGTCCAAGCACACACCCAGTCAAAATTCCACAGGTGATGTACGAAGTCATGTGGGATACGCGCCTCTTTAACGACAAGAGCCTCTGGCCCGAAGATGGCTCTCAACCGTTTGTATGGAGCACAAATGACAAAACTGGCTACTCACAGCATGGAGACTATGTCTTTGGCTGGAAAGATGACTCTCTCCAGCGTGCCCTTGATGCCCGGTGCACCGGAGACACTTGCAGGGTACTCACGAGACAGACCGACGAACAAGCCATGAAGTGCACCAAAAAGCCAATGTATAAGGAAGAGCAAGATTGTAAGTCTAGATTATTCAGTGAATACACAACACAGTATACTAACTTGGCAGGGGTTGAATATCTTCCTGGCATGTCTGGGATGTAGGAAGAAGCGCTGTTGTTGCCATAACGTATACTGCAGTTTGTGTTTGCGGGCTTTATTGTCATTGAGAGAATTTATCAATTAGATCTCGCAACTGCTACTTGATCATGGGCAAGACATTGCCTCTTAAACTCTACGGTACCTTACATGTAGATTAGCTCTAATATTGTACTTAATTGCTAACCTAACTCATTGAGACGCATACATGGATAGTTGACCAGCTGAGTAGAGCGTAAAAAGTAGGAAATCGATTAGTAAGCTTTGCACGGGTTGAGACTCATTTAAAGAACAAGACATAGCCTAACAAAGCTTGACACATGTGCATCCTAGACAACATGGCTGCAGGCACTACGTTGGTCTGTTGTGACAATCTATCAGGAAGCAGGCGTATGCGGGGAGCCCAGCACATTTTTGTGTTGTCTAACTCAAAATTCCAATACGTATTAATTGTTTTTACTAGTTGTTGAAGCTATGATTTGTTTTCAGTAGGCAGATGTAAACATCTTGTGATAAAATGGAACTGCCTTAGCTTGATTGCAAATATAAATATATTTACTTAATATTACCGGCTGCAAACTGGTCGTATCCCGTGTTGAATTAATGCAGACAATAGTCATGTGTCCAAGAGCAAAGCGCACACTATTAAATCAAAAATCAGGCGAGCTAGTGAAGAAAGATCGGGTGGTGTGTAGACTCATTAAATCAACATGGTAGATCAAAACTAACCCGAAAGGACCAATCTGCGGATATTTTGAACAAAGATGTATCATATGGGAGAGACATTCGGCAGTTCTAAAATTTGAGAGATGTAATGACTTAACTTGAAATATGCGGCCTCTAACAAATTATGTTGCAATCTTATCGTGGTAAATGGTTTCCAAACCAAAAGTAAAAAAAAGGCGCGGAAATGACAAAGAAACAGGTCGAAAGACGGTGGTGTGTGATGAATAAAAAAACAAAAACAAGTTCAAACAGTCCCCCTCCCTCTTACCCACAGAGAGCCAAAGTCGCAGCGCAAGACTATTCTTCACGAGCCTTCTTGAGCCACAGCTCGCCAATAGGATCACCCTCCTCTGCAATGCACTCCCACTCGCCCATGCCGTAGTGCGCTGGCGCAAAGCGGCAGCCGCGGCCACCTCCTCCGACAATGAGATTGCCAGGGCGGTAAGCTGGGTCTTGTTGCATACGACGGATCACACTGCCGTGCACGAATACGTTATCCGGGACATCGCGCACCTCGCCACAAGGCAGCGGCCAGCGGATAGGCTTCCAGGAACCATCTGCCTGCAAGTCCATACGACGGAATGGCATGTACTCCATGGCATTCCAGCTCCAAACAGTGATACGGTTTAGACCCTTGCCCTTCTCTAGAGAGTCGTGGATGGGTGCAACGTGTGCCTTGTGCATCATGTCGTGGAACTGCGACCGTGGTGTGCATAGACGGACATTGACATTCTCCGACTTGCCCCCATCAGTACCAAGGCCTATCAGTGTCGAAGTACCAGGCGTATCTGAAGGACTAGGAATCAAAAGAGATTCATCCTGGCTATTGATACGAATGTTAGGTGGCATGGGCGCCGACTGGACAGGCTCGATGGTATCATCATCGCCAGCAGATGTGTTTCTGCTGTGAGTACCAAAAGCAGGGGGTACAAGGGAGCTGTGGTGTGGCTGTTCCTTCTCTTTGAGGTTGGGGGCCCACTGGTTCTCAAGGACGTCGGAGCAGCCCATAGCCAGGACCTTTTCGGCATCAAATGTCAGGCCCGCACGCATGGCTTCCCGAACCATCCAAGTCAGAGGAACATGGCTGGCACTCTTAGTTCCGGGAATGAAGTCCCAGCCGCCACCAATATCGGCATGATCACCAGAGAACCAGACCTCGGTCAGGTCTTGCTCGGTGTCATCGTTATCGTCACTCTCATGAGACACTCCGCCATGGCTAAACTCGGACACACAATCCGCGTTGGAGTCACGAGACACAGAACGGCTGTGTGGCCGGTATGGGGCTGGATTCTCTGCGTCGTCGCATCCATCACCTGATTCAGTGACATCAGACAGACGAGAATTTTGGCGGCCACGCTCTCTCTGCTCCTTCTCATCAGCATCTTTAGGCGAGCTAGAACTAGTCTTGGTATCGCCTGCGGAAGGCAAGATAGCAGATGTCATAGCTGCCTGCAGCGAGTGGCGTCTTGCGCGATACTTTTCATGAACATCATGAAGAACTTGACGCGGGTCGCGGTGCTTCTTCGAAGAGCCACCATGAGACTGGTAGACCAGGTCTTGGCGGAACTTAGCACGACGCTCGTCAATACTGACGGCATGGCGAATAACTTTTGCCGAGCTACGTGCTGTGTACGGAAACTTTGATCGTTCCATCCATGCCGTCTCGAATCGCGGCACACTATTGACGGTGTCGAACAGGCCCAAAAACTGAATGCGGCGCACAGGGCGGGAAAAGGTCTCGCGGAAAGCCTTCATGAAATTATACATCTCTTTTTTCCTCTCCGGGGCGTCTTTAGAGTTGTCGTTGCGGCGACACTGCCACTGGCTGAAGGATTTCCAGGCAAAGTGCACCATTTCTTCATTTCCATGCGATAGGAGGCCGACATAGTCGAGCATCTCCGCCAGGAAACGTGCAATGTATGCACCGCGACTGAATCCAAAGATGTAGATTTCATCGCCAGGGTTATAGAAACGCATAAGAAAGCGGTAGCCTCCAACAACATGCTGGTCAAAGGATGAACCGAACGCACTATCCTTGGCTTTCATGTACCATGACTTGACACGGGCTTTGGTTGAGGTGTGAGAGAGATCTCCAGAAACAACATAGGTGCCAATGCCGGCTGCTGAACGTTAGTAATTTACTCGATTGGCCGTATAGTAGAATTATGACTAAATTATACTTTGGTGATGACATACGCTGGTAGTAATGGTCTATATCGTGTTAGTCAAGTTTATAATGTAGGGTGGTATCTGGTAAGAAAACTTACATTGATCGTTGGCGGTGCGATCAAGCATGCGGAAAATCTTCAGGATATTCGAGTCAGAATCGTCTCCACGGAATTTGTTGCCGGTGCCATCGAAGCACAGCACAAGCTTCCGGGCTCGTTTTTCAGCAGCCTGATTGTTCATGTCGTCAAATATCGAAGCCGCAGCGTGCCGGCGAGAATGGTGAGGATTGTATGATACGAAAGACTGAGAATCGTCTTGGAGAAGTTGCGTCTGCTGGAAAGTTTGTGAGGTATGGGTGGTATGGGAATTTGGTGGGTTTTGTGTGTGTTGAGAGTGGTGGTGGTGATGGTGGTGCTGGTGCTGGTAGCCTGGCATAGGATGTGGCTGGTATGGTAGGTCGATATTGGGATGACTGTTCGTGTTCGCATGGAGGTTTTCAATTCGCTGCAATGGAATTGTTGATGCATCGCTGTCACCCCGGTGCGAAAAATGTGTAGTGTCCATTGTGGCGGCAGGGTGAGAAAAAAGAGACAAAAAAGTCCAAAGTACACAAATACAGTGGTACAGGCTGACCAAGACCTGTGTGAGACTAAGGTCTTTTCTGGGAGCCAATTTCTTTGGGATGTACAGAATAACACAATATGAGAAATGTGACAAACAGAGCCGAGGACGCACGGAGGAGGTCGGACACGCAGCTTGTACTCCGTAATGCAGAGTGATTGTCGATCACAGTCTAAGGTTGTCTTGACTCTCGATGATAGAAAATCGGTCAAAAAGGGAGATAGAGAATTAAATGGAGCCCGGTGGTAAAACAAGGTGGAATTTGCAAGGGGGTTGTTGTGGTTGTCGATTTGCGGCTTGCCCAAAGTGTGAATGGTGGGCAGTCTTGACAATTGTTTTTGGTGGAAGAGAAGGAACGGTGTCCGAATTGCAAAATATGAGCTTTGCACGAAGAATTCTTAAAAGATCCGACAAAATAAATAAAGAACAGATGCGGCGTGCAATATTTAAGAAAGCCAGTGCGTATTACATTGGGGCGCCTTGGAGCGGACATGCCATACATTTCAATGACCGGGGCATGAAAACGCCATACTAAAGGCAGCAAGTCCACTAGCAGGATCTGGACTGTCTATCGGTCAATATCGATGATAATAAATATGATTTTAGTCTTGAAGAGTAGTTTAATACATCAATATTGCTATTCTAAACAAGAGTAACCACCGTGCTTTCGGACGATGCATCTTCACGTGGAACGGAGCAGTCTCCGGTAAGGCTAGTGTGTGAGATGATCTAGTACCATAGTAATGCAATTTGAATCGAGACAATCATAGTTACGATATAGAACCTGACTTGCTTCAGATCGTGGACAAACCACAGTGCTTGATTCGTGTTTGAGGCGCCTTCGCCGCGATTTACAGTTTACCTAAATGGTGATGATACACAGAAAACAGGGATACCCGGAAAGTTGTCCACTGACAGGACACGATGACAAAAAAAGATCAGAAGAGAATATCAAAACTATAACATGCCCAAAAGAGGAAGCAAGAAGCATACGCTATTGGTTTGGACGGAGGCTTATCTGGTTATGGACAGGGCAATACGGTGCAGAAAATCAATACATCGTAGTGAACAAATAGACAAAAAAAAACAGATTGGAAAACATTATGGACCCTAACCAATCGCACGAGGCGCTTTGGCAGTTTTACAGTGGGGTTCCAGAAGTGATGTCGAATAATAAGACCATTTGGGGGCTGAAGACGCTGGTTAAGAAAGGGAGGACGGATGGTCCAGGCCGAGACTGTTTGGGCTGTAATAGAATGCATGTCGAATAAAAGCGGAAGAGCGCGAGGGGGGTTGATGGACGAAGGAAACAACCGGTCACTAACGGCTTTCGATGGGGCGAGGAAAAGCTAGGTAGTGCTTGGAAGTAGGCCTAGTTCCGCTAGGCGCGGAGCAGACAGAACACGGGGGCGGGAGAACTTGCGGAGGGCAAGAGAAAGTGGCTAAACCATGTCTTACTTATGCAGAGCGTAATGCTGCAGGCAAAGGGAGAAACGGAAGAAGGACGACAGAAGTATCAATACGACGTAAGGGAAGAATGAAAATCAAAACAAACGGATGGATTTTCCAGTCGAGTGAAACAGAAACGAGAGAATTAGAGAGATAACAACGTTGCAAACCGTGCAAGGAAAACAATAAAATGAAAACAAATTACCAATTAATAAAGTAAATCTACATAATATCATTATCAAATCAGACACAAACATCATAGGGGCAAGACCGGACAGGAGACCAACACTCCTAAGTAGCTGTGGCGGCGAAATGATTGGATAGCGGGATGAAGTTAAGTAGTGCTGATGTCGTTTTATTGAATTTCGACTCAGCTCTGTCGTGGCAGACTATATCAGGCTTAGTGTGCTGCATTGGGTCCGAATGCATCTGGGGCGATTTATTGCTTATTGCTTCCTGCTCCTCCTGATGCCAGACGAGTATCAACACCTCAACCCCTTATTCATCAGGATTTTCATTTAGAAATTATTCAATTCTAAACTTACCAAAATAAATGCATGAGTAATGTGCATCGGAGCAGTTCTTATGTTGTGTCACTACTACTGACCTTTCCATGTCATACAGTATACATGACAGCAAAATGATGGTCTCGAGGACGGCGTGGCCAGTCGAGCCAGTCCATCTGTGTTTCTGGTTATCCGAAAGACATGCGGATATTGCAGCGATGATCGTCTTGTGTCGGCGACCAGTCTAAGACATTTTTTGAACTGCTTCATACACATAAACAGATAACTGACCTCCATACTAGCAACAAAACAAACAAACAAGAGAAAACTCGAGGCCAGTGAGACCAGTGAACGACATAGATAAACCTAAGACACGGGAATTACGTGTCTAACCTGTCGGCTATGTCGGACATGTGTTTGAATTTCCAATCATATCTAATATTTTGTGATTCTGTGTTTTGACCGCCACTGATCACCATCGGTTGCCCAATACTATCGACGTATCATGTTTCCTGTCGTCGATTTTCGTGCTACTATGTTCTTTGATTCGTCGAATGGTTTGCTCCTTGTTTTCTTTTTTTCTCAACGGTGCTGCCATGTCGATCGCGGCACAGTTTTTGCCGTTTGGGTTGTCTTCGAGGCCATCATTACGGATTTTCAGCCTCTTGAGGATGAATCCGTTTCTAAGACTTTGTTAATTCTCCACAGGTCAGCTTGTATTTTGTAGATGAGCAAGTTCATCACTACTACATCTGTTCTATGTATCCACGCACGGGGCCAATGTCTAGGCTCAAATACAAGTTCAAGGTAGGATATATGTCTTGCCAAGAAACTGCCTTGATGTCTTCAGTCGTGAATAAGCGGTGTAAGTACTGGTACTTGCAAAGTAAAGAAAATTAAGAGGAGTTAGTGATACAAAAATCCACGGAAGTATATGTTAGATAGTAAGACCGTGATGACCGAGACTGGACTATAGCGTCCGAAGTGTGGGACGCCGGACGGAGAAGGTTTAAAAGAAGCTCTGATAGACTCGGTGTTGACGGACAAACAAATGGCTATGCCATTCTTTAGTGATAAATCGCAAATCATATATAAAGCAGAAAAGGAAGTGAAGTGAAAGTTGACAGTAGTGGTGTAAAAAAAAAGGCTAGATAAAACTAGCTATGAAGCACATTTTCGGAGAACGGGTTCATGTCGCGGTCACTACATTTTTCAATTTACTAAAGGTATCCATACCGAGGAGTACTCTGCCCTGTCTTCAGAGATCATCCTCGAAGTTTGGTTGCCGCCCAAGGCGCTTGTGGCTCCTCCCGAGTGAGACAACGGCATGCAACGCTGGGGGCTGCAAGGAGTACATGGCTGTCTGTGAGAGATAAGATGTACAACCCAATCGTTTCAAGGCGATATGATCTTGACATATTACATATAATATGGCCATATTTGCAGAGTGACGAAGTAAATTGAAAAACTTTCCTAGTCTGACCTGCCAAAATTTCTCCATGATTTCCAACTAGCTTGCATTGCAAGTTGTGCTTGTGGGCCCGTAGCCGGTCAGCGTGGATTACTACGAGCATCTTCTCCTCGACATATACCAGGAGCGGTAGACAAATGGGTATGCATCAACCGTTGACCCTGCAGCTCCTTGCGTCAGTCTTGGTGGAAACTCATACAAGGCCAGCCGCAAGTGTAAACTGTCACATTTGCAGTGTATCCCCCTGTATTACAATGCAACTCCTGTTTACACAGTTTTATCGGTTCTATTTTCGAGCTGGAATACTAGAACATGAACCCAAGAAGTGTACTATGCAAAACAAAGAAAATATACGGACCGAACGTGAACTAGATTGTGATGGAAGACAGAATATCTTCAGGGCGTTTATCAATAACGCATACAGCAATGAGAGTGAGTGGCCATGAAACAGCGAGGGCAAAGGGATTTCAAATGCAAGGGGACTTGAGACTGCGATGACGATAGACAGATAGACGATGCAAAGGGTCCTCGATGGCAATGGGGGTGGATAAAGCTAAAAGTGACAACCCCGACTTAGAAAATACTACGCCAACACGTACACAAGTCTACTGTATGGCAGGTATGTACTGTGCAGAGACATTGTTATGGAGACACGACTCACATATCTCAAACAGGAAACAAAATTGTTGATTAAGATAATATTACCACTATCAGCTCACTGAACCACTCAAATGCGCTTTATTACTATTAAGCCAACTAGATAGATACATCGCACGGATTTGACGTGGCCCTGGACAGTCCACTCTTAATCAATACTGAGGACCAAGCGGCCTCCCAGATCTATCCATCCCGGTTGCATGGCACCTTGAACATCTCAGATGTTAGATATAAATACTCATGTATTCCAACCCAGACGTACCTTGTGCATTTCGTCGGACACTCTGTCTGTCTACATTTATTTTCGCCCTTTCACTCTTCCCTGCATTCAATTATAATTACATAATCTGCATGACATCAACGTCTATCATTGATACCATTTTCCTGATTAATCCCCAATTGGCTGGCACGTGCCCTACTGACTGCAAACATCATGTCTTCGTCTGAGAGTGGCACTGTTGTTGCCGCAGCGGACAAGCCCAAGAACCAGCCAAGCATTCAAGCCACGGAGACAACTCTGTCGGAGAAGTCTCGCGGCCATGGCACCATCACCAACTTCCCTCCCCTAGACAAGGCAACAAAGAAGAAGTCCCCAGGTGTCGTTGGCAAGATCGAGGCTCTGCGTGCTGCCTCGCGCCGCCCGCTGCCCACCGAGACGGGCAATGGCAAGTATCTCACGAAGAAAGAGTACTCTGGTCTCTTGGCTGATGTCAAGAGCCTGAGCTGGGCAGGTAAGATATAAATTCCTCGTGTATACCAGACCTATCCTAGATAGACTGTTGTAGAATCATGGAAGCACTCCGAAAGCTAACACAATACTCAAAGACGTCAAGACCCTTCTGGAGGTGGCAAAAAACAAGAAAAAGAAGGGCCCCAAGATGGTCGATGATAAAACCATGATTATGGAACGGGTCATCAAGCTCGTCTCAGGTCTTCCTCACCAGTCTAAGACCCGCCAACTTCTTACTGGAGAGTTCATCACCGAGCTATGGGATTCACTTGACCACCCCCCACAGTTATACGTTGGGGAAAAGTACCAATATCGCATGGCAGATGGCTCGCATAACGTAAGTGAATACCATAAGCCCAGGCATCTGTGCGATGCAAGCGTGCAATCTAGTACCTAATCGTATATAGAACATCTACTTTCCAAGTCTTGGCGCCGCGGGCACTACTTACGCTCGGACCGTGGAGGCGACTACTGCTGCTCCTAGTGCTCTTCCGGACCCGACAACCATTTTCGAGTCCATTTTCCGCCGTACCGAGTACAAAAGCCACCCGAACAACGTCTCCAGCATTCTATGGTATTGGGCGACTATTATTACCCACGGTTCGTATTTACAACGTGCCCTAATTACCTGGTTTTGATATTCTGTTTTGGGTTGTTCACTAACTTTCCCCAAGATCTGTTCTGGACAGACCACAGAGACCACAACCGCTCGAAGACCTCGTCGTACCTGGACTTGTCTCCCCTGTATGGCAGCAACCAAGAAATGCAGGACACCATCCGGACATTCCGTGACGGCAAGCTGAAGCCTGACGCATATGCCGACAAGCGCCTCCTTGGTATGCCTCCGGGTGTCAGCGTACTTATTATCATGTTCAATCGGTTCCATAATTACGTGGCAGAGAATCTTGCAGCTATTAATGAAGGTGGCCGCTTCACGAAGCCACAGGGAAGCCCTGATACCGCGGATGAGAGACTTGCCGCCGCCTGGAAGAAATATGACAATGATGTGTTCCAGACAGCCCGTCTTGTGACGTCTGGTCTGTATATCAATATCACCCTCGTCGACTACGTCAGAAACATCATCAACGTAAGTTTTCTACGCTAATACGCTACATGACAGATAATTAACAACTTGAAGATGAACCGCACTGATTCCACATTCACTCTGGATCCTCGTCTGGATACGTCAGCTGTTTCCGGCGCTCAGTCTGACCGCGGTACTGGAAACGTTGTGTCGGCTGAGTTCAACCTCTGCTATCGGTGGCACTCGTGCATCTCTGCCAAGGATGAGAAGTGGATCGAGGAGTTCTACTACAAGGTTTTTGGCAAGCCAGCCAATGAAGCCACCATGGCAGATCTTATGGGAGGTTTTGTTCGGTTTGAGCGCTCCATCCCCGACGACCCCGGTATGCGCGAATTTGGCGGCTTCAAGCGTGGTCCAGACGGCCGTTTCGATGATGACAGCCTGATTGACTGCATCAGTGACGCTATTGAAGACGTTGCCGGTTCATTCGGTGCCCAGAATGTGCCAGAGGCCATGCGCTGTGTTGAGGTGCTCGGCATGATTCAGGCCAGAAAATGGAACCTGGCTGGCCTCAACGAGTTCCGTCGCCACTTCGGCCTCAAGGCTTATGAGAAGTTCGAGGACATCAACCCGGACCCCGCCGTGGCTGACCAGCTGCGTCATCTCTACCAGCATCCTGACTTTGTCGAGCTGTATCCAGGCCTTGTGGCTGAGGATGCCAAGCAGCCCATGGTCCCCGGTGTGGGTATCGCTCCCACATACACCATTTCACGGGTCGTCTTGTCGGATGCGGTCGTGCTCGTGCGCGGTGACCGTCACTACACAACCGACTACGGTCCAAAGCAGTTGACAACCTGGGGCCATCGTGAGGTCGACTATGACTTGAATGTAAACCACGGCTGTGTATTCTACAAGCTCTTCATCCGTGCGTTCCCGAACCACTTCAAGCAAAACTCGGTGTACGCACACTACCCCATGGTTGTCCCTGCCGAGAATGTGCGGATTCTCAAGGCCCTCAAGCGCGACCACCTATTTGACTTCAGCCGCCCGACAGCCATTCCCACACGTATTAACATAACCACGTATGGTGGTGCCAAGCATGTACTGGAGAAGCAGGACAACTACAAGGTTACGTGGCACGAGGGACTTGGGTTTCTCATGGGTGAGGGTGGCAAGCGCTTCATGCTCTCTGGTGACACGCCGTTCCATGCCGACCAGAGAAAGTGCATGGGAAGTCTGTTGTACCATGACCAGTGGAAGTCTGATGTGAAGAGATTCTATGCCGAGATGTCCGAAAAGCTCATCACCAGAAAGAGCTACACTCTTGCCGGCAATCGTCAAGTGGACCTGATTCACGACGTCGGCAACATTGTTCATGTGCACTTTGCCTCGCGGGTGTTCAACCTACCCCTGAAGTCGGAAGAGAATCCTAAGGGCATATTCTCTGAGCAGGAGCTGTACATGATTCTCGCCGCTATCTTTATCACCATTTTCTTTGACATTGATCCCGTCAAATCGTTCCCCCTGCGGCAGAACACGAAAGAGGTGTGCCAGAAGCTAGGCGATATCATTGAGACAAATGTCAAGTTGGCCCTCGGCCTAGGCATCCGCGCCTTGTTTTCAGGCTCATCAAAGAAGACCGATGCTCTCTCTTCCTATGGCATCAACATGACAAAAGGCCTCTCCAGCAAGGGCTTGAGTGTCCATGACATTGCATGGAGCCAGATTTTGCCCACTGCTGGTGCCATGGTACCAAACCAGGCCCAGGTTGTAAGTATTTTACTACATTTTTGCAATTTTTTTTTTAGTTCTTACTACTAATACGTCTCACAGTTTGCTCAAGCAGTCGACTACTACTTGTCTCCAGCCGGTGTAAAGCACATCCCCGAGATTCACCGTGTCGCCAACTCTCCTGAGTCTGCAGAGAACGACTCTCTCCTGCTTGGCTATGCCATGGAGGGTATTCGTCTTGCAGGAACATTTGGTGCCTACCGTCAAGCCTCTGGCAGCGACAAGATTGTCGAGGATGATGGCCGTGAAGTGAACATTGCACCCGGTGACCGTGTCTTTGTGAGCTTTGTCGGAGCTGCTCGCGATCCAAAGCACTTCCCCGACCCCGAGGAGGTGAACCCTACACGGCCTCTGGATAGCTACATCCACTACGGCGCAGGACCGCATGCTTGCTTGGGTCGTGATATTAGCCAGGTAGCCATCATTGAGCTGTTCCGTACACTGTTCCGCCGCAAGAACGTGCGTCGTGTCCCTGGGCCCCAGGGCGAGCTGAAGAAGGTCGCCCGTCCTGGTGGCTTCTATGTGTACATGATGGAAGACTGGAGCTCGTATTTCCCATTCCCGACAACCATGAAAGTCATGTGGGACGAGTAGATGGGTGCGGGTGCGGGTGCGGGTGCGGGTGTGGGTGCGGGAGAGCTTGGCGTCCTGCGCTTAAGTTCTTATGATTGTCGTTCCTGTTGTTTATATTGATTTTGTCTTGCTCTTATTTTTTTATTTCCACTTGCTGCTATCCATTTCTTAGTATCTCGTGGGTTTTTGTGGACGTTTTCGGTACTTTGAATAATTGGCCATTCCCATTGTGCGGACGAAACACCACTGTTGATAAGATGTCGTTACGCTGTGCGTCTACGCGTCGCGTTTGATTATGTAATTTCGGCGCGTCTCCCCGCACTTTGTCGCGTGTCGTCTTGAGATAGTGGGGCACCCGCTTAAATCGCAAGACCCCTTTCACCAACAACAACCCACATCGCCAACCTCTGTCTATCAACGATGTAAGTGTAGAGCACTGAACAACCGCTCAATGATGTTAGCTTTGCAATTCTAATCATATCCTATCTCCAATAGGATCGACCCATCAATAAGGCTTCGACGCGCCATCCACGCAAATGACCAGCTCCTGGTGGCCCGCATTCTCAAGTCTCACCCCTATCTCCTCCACAATCCAGACACATCCGCCGCTGGTCTCTCGAACTCGAATCTTCACCTCGCAGCCTCCCTGGGCCATGTGCAGATATGCCAGTTTCTAGTCAACCAAGGGCATGAGGAGGATGGTCCGGCGCTGAATGAGAACCGGGAGACAGCACTGATCCTTGCGGCACGTGGCGGGCACATCGAGGCCGTACACTATCTGTGCCAGACCAATGCAGACTGGATACTTGTTCAGGATACGCATGGCCGCGATGCTTTGATGGAAGCCAGCCGAGGTGGTCATGACACGGTGGTTCAGATTCTCTTAACATATGTTCCTGGCGGAGCTGAAGATGCAGTACACCGTGAGGACAAGGAGGGGAACACGGCCTTGCACTTTGCCAGTAGCAATGGGCATCTGCTTGTTCTGCGGACACTTCTTGCTGCAGGCGCTGATGCCGATCACAAAAATGTCTGGTGTTGGACGCCAGTCGCGTACAGTGCATCAGTGCAGGCCGAAGTTTACCTCAAGGGGTTGATAAATCAGAACAAGGCACAAGCACAGGCCAGGGGCCAGCCTCCTGCGCCTACCACTGCACCAGTACAGTCACGGCGGTGGAAATTCGGAACAGGCGATAGCTCTAAGACGAAAGCCAAACCTGTTGCAGCTGGCTTGCGCGTAGTCCGTGATGACGACAAGTAGCTGACAGTGCCAAGTGTGGTGATTTACGCGGCCATCTCGGTTGAGATTTATTAGTTGCGCTGCCTATTTGCATGGCTAGGCGTTGGGTATGTGTAAGTTAATGATTGAAGTTCTTGTATGAGCGAGCGTCTTGATGCTTTTTATTTGGCTTTCATATTTCCATTTTAATTGATTTTCTCTTGTCTGCACAAATCTAGCACATGTCTCATATCCGATCGGTGCTTTTTCACGTTAAGCTCAACATGCTATTGCCTTCTCCTTTGAGTTGGACAACGAATCACGGCCTTGGGGTTCGGGCGGCTTAACACCTTGCTTTTGTCACTTGCTCCCTGCCAACAACCTAGCGACGAAAGCTAAAAGGCAGTGGGAAAACGAGCTGCTTCTCGTCCGATGCCAACAAATGCATCCATAATTACCGTTAAATACCGTATAGCGTCGCAAGTCCGCGTCAGCTCTTTTTTTGGTCACCACACTGCGGTGGCTATAAATACCATTCTCATGGCATCATTATCCTCATCATCGGCATCGTTTTGTTCTAGCCACCATTCCCATTCGTCTTTTTAACTCTCAGAACCCTTGACGTGTTTTTTCTCCAAGCTCTTCGGCTCTAGTGAGAATTTTCTCCTCGCCTTCTCGTCTCCTATCTGTGTCTCCACGCCGTCACTCTTCCTCGCAAAGCTTTCAGTTTCATCCTACCATAAATACCCAAACCGCAAGCCCGTCGCCAAGCTGGATCTCCAAAGTTCTACACAGCAGCCTTCAGGTTTTCCAACAGGGCCTCTGCCTTTTCCTGCTGCAAAGGTAGTGATTGGGCAGTACCTTGCTTGTGACCAAGGAGAGAATCCCTATTGGGGCTGGCTTGTTGTAGCTGCGTATTACGACGCCGAAGATAGGAAACTCTGGGCCACAGAAATTTTTATCATTCAAACAGGAGACCTCTCGGAGGATTTGAACTGACGCTAAACTTAGAGCTGATATCTCGTCACTAGAACTTACTGTCTGCTTGATCGAGTTCATACTTGTCACAGCAAGCACGGCGGCTGTGTATAAGATCCAGGTAGCATTGAGCGTTTTGTCAATCTCCCGTGTCCATCAAAGCATCTCTATATTTCTTACCAGAAGTACGCGATTGCGGGCACAGGAAGCAACAATAGACCGCTACACGATCCTGGAAATAGTCATGGCTTTCAACGGCTCCGGGGGAGGAAACCCTCGTTACGGGCGTGACGGATTCGGTGGCGCTCCACCAGCCCAAGAACATCATCCTCAGCATGTCCCATACATGGGCATTCAACAGCCACGCTTCTACTACACCCCAGCACCTCCAGCTGCTGCGGCAGCCCCGCCTTTTTGGCCTTCGCAGGCACAAATTCCGGCCTTTATCCCCCTACCGGCATCCCAGCAGTTCTTACCTCCGGGCATCCGTGCGCCGCAGACGTCACAAAGACCGGCGATAGCGCAGGGCCAAGGGCCGCAGCCCCCAACACATCGAGACTTTAGGAGCTGCAGCATGCGCAACAGCACCGGCGGTTTCGGGTGCGAGCCAGGATACAACTACTTCTTCCCCACGAAGCACACAAAAATACACGTTCTCAAAACAGGTGCAACACCGCCTTGGCAGCTGCCGCCAAATTTCGCTATACAGTTCCACGCCTGCCATGTTCCGGTCAACACAACCGTAGCCGAACTAATGAAGGGATTCGGTGCGAAAAATAAGCTGCCGAAGCTTAATGTGATAACAGAGGTTTGTCCTGGAGGGGGCGGCAAGTGGTACAAGGGCATCGAGGTGAGCGGAGAATCCTTTGACATGCTGAAGAAGCCCATCAAGGAGTTAGGCTGGGATGAGACAAGAACGGGTCTTCGTGGTGAAAAGAAGGTGGTCTACATCTATGTGCAGAAAGACTGAGTACTGATGATCGGGTTTTCTTCGTTTTCATTCCTTCCCGTCGCCTACTTTTCTGCGACTTGATTTCTGTTCGGTCATTTTCATTGATTCAACTTTATGTAATTTCTACACTGCATGGATGGGTGATGGGGATGTTTTTCGACGGGCGATGCATGTTTCAAGGGCAACGTTTCATGACCAAGATTGAACACACAGCGATGAATGTTATCGTTGCATTGTCTGTACTGCAAGTATTGGTAATTCGAATTGAATATGTCTTTTCAAGAACAAAGAGAATAGTAGAGTGATAGAATTGTACAGAACATCTAGCTTTTCGTCTGCGTTTGCTACAGTAGCGACCATGAAACCTCCAGTATTTAGTAGTTATAGTAGCGAGGTTCGTCAAACACATGATATCTGTGGCCTCTCACGCCCTCACCCCGGAAGAGGGCAGGGAAACGCCAGCCCTCTGGGATCTCGTGTTCTTCGACTCTTTGGTTGCGAGCATCGGCTTCGACGTTAAACAAGTAGTCTGTCCGCTCCTGGCTGTCAGGCACGACGAACTTTGCGACCTGAAGCTCGGTGTCTGTGATGGTGCTGCGGCTAATTCTGGCATAGCCAATACGGTGGAGGCCCTTAAAGAGTATGTACTCACACCAACGATCCCAGTCGCTGGGGTCCACATCGTGCATGCCGGACTTTTTAGAGACATACGTGTTGTAGTTACCCTCAAGAGGTCGTGTGACAAGATAGCTAAGGAGGAAGCTAGGGCGCGTAGAGGTGCCCATGAGTTTGGCTAGGTACTCGGACTGCTGCCGACGGTCCTCGGGATCTTCCTCCTGGCCAGAGTGGAAAACAAAGACGTCGACTAGCGTGCCGTACACGTCGAGAGTGGCGTGAATGGCGGGCGCAAGTTCACCAACTGGGCTAGGCAGCAAGTGATGGGTAGAGTTGATAATGGGGAATTTGGATAGCAAGGCGGCGCCCCAGGTATGTTTATTGGGACCCGGACCGTAGTCAACGTACATGCCAAGATCCTCGGCCAAGTACTGGGTGGTGTCACGGTTGCCCATGATGATGCGCTGTAGGTCACTCTCAAGCAAGCCGACAACGTCCAGCTCTGCTTCCTTGATCAGATCACGCATACGGCGCTCGGAGCTCCACATGTCATTGTCAAGGCTGAAGTGGATGGTCCAGATGCCTGCCGTGATGACACGATCTTCCGCGTGGTAAGGCTTGTAGTCGTTCGTGGGGAAGCGAATAAAGGCGGCAATAAGGAAGAAAATGTTGAGAACACCAGCAACGCCGTAGTAGTACTTGCGGCGCTGCGTAGTCTGGGCACGCTTTTGGTACTTGGGAGATTGAATGTGTGTCTTGGTGGTGTTGAGGTTGAAAACACCACAGCCAATAAGGAACATCATAACGGTCATAATCCAGTCGGTGTGCTCACGCACCAGAGGACCGCCAGGGACAAAGGCATAGGCAACTACCCAAACGTGGAAAAGAACCATAAAGTTGTAGACGAGGAAGCCAAGACCAAAGGTGAAAGCGGGACTCTTCTTCGCTGCGGACGAAATCAGCGGGACTGCAAGAGCCATGAGATACACAGACAGAGCAATGGCGCCATAGAAGCCAAACCACCCGCCGTATAGGGTTAGGACGGCGGCACCGACGGACGCAATACCAAACGCAGACCATGAAGAAGAAAGGCCGGGGGCAGACACGCCCAAAATAGCGCCACCAGTCATAGCGAAAATCGTGTAGTATGCAGAGGTGTTAGACAGCGGACCGCGGACCGGGTAGCCCTCCCAGACCCAGAGAATCATGGTGCTGGAGTCGGACAGCAGCGAGTGTAGAGCGAAGAGAAGGCCGCCAATACCAAAAGCGTACAGCGTAGATGAAGATTTGTCGTTGCGAGTAATCTCGCCTCCCAGGGGGGGGCGCTTGCGGGTGAAGCGCAGCGCAGCCAGGATAGCAAGGACCAGGCCGGTGCCGTTCCAGCCGCCGTTCTCGGTGTGCATAATGGGCCAGATAGGGTTGTTTGTGTGGCAGGCAAACTTGGCGACACTGGACATGAGAAGGCCGAGAATAAAAGACAGTGCACGAGTCTCAATCTTTGCTTCGTTGGCGGCGTCCGAGTAAAAGGTTGCGACCCAGGCCAAGCACTGCATCGAGACACCAAAACCAATGGTGAAGAGGCGGTAAACGGGGTCATCGACCTTGTATGCCACGAGACCGGCGACCGACAACAGATGAAAGAAGCGCTGGTACTTGACAATGAGGGTGCGCAGAGGGCGGATAGCAAGAATAACGGGAGAAATGGTAGACATAACAAAGGCCTCGTAACCAGAGATGCCCATATGCCAGAGAGGGAAGTACCACACAGTCAAGCCCAGGCTGGTCAGAACGGACCAGAAAGCAAAACCGTGGTAGATGTCGGCAGCAGCATCGAAGACGTCGGTCCAGGCGAAGCGAGTCGAGAGTGCGGCATTAGCGGCGGCCTTGAGCTTCTCCTTGTCAACCTTGGTGACGTCGATTGCGGAGCGGGACGAACTAGTAAAAAAAGGTTTAGAATTTGGTTCTTAAAGTCGGTCAATCGGCGACACTGCTGGAATCCTGGCCACAGAGAAGTAGTCTGAAAAGGCAAGGAGGGTGAAATGGAAGAACGAATGAGCGAGGAGTCCATGGCAAAATCCAAATTCAAAGCCAGGCCAAGCAATGTAAATTGGCAGGCATATGCTATGTCTTGAACAGTAGCTTGGCAACGTTGCCATATACGGGTGCATATTGCCAACCCGAGCCTCGGGCCCAATCCGTTCTTTCATCGACGCTCCTTGCCTGCAACTTATGCTTCCCCATGACCACAAGTTTTCGCGTTTGGCATTTTAAACAGTGCGAAGTTACCGCGGAAGCCTCTGCACATACCCCTGGGTATTACCACCGGAATTCTTGACAATCAGTTCGAAGGTGTCGAAGTCGAGGGCGGTGATTGCGTCGAAAGCAACATCGAAGAGCACGAGCGACCACTCGAAAAAGGCGTATGTGGTGTAAGCTAGCAATGTTAGTTTGAATCCCATAAATATATCCAGCCATTAAGACATACCACCAGGCACACGATGAACCTTGTGTTGGATGAAGAAATATACGAGTGGCACAATAGCACCAAAGAAGGCACAAGCGACGTATTTGCGGTACTTGATTGCCGCAGTATTAACCAATGGGGTGAGTGTGATGCAGCCAAACATCCATGGTATGGTAGCAACGAGGTAGGAGATCATGAAAATGTCGTGCCAGTCGTGGTTGTCCGTCGACGTCACGAACGTCCAGCCGCCACAGGTAAAGGTGCGGAAGACACCAAAGTAAGCAACAGTCTTGGGGAGGGCGTGACCCGGCTTGGCTGTCAAGAGGTACCAGAGACCAACAAGGGCGAAACGAGGACCTTGATGTGTTAGGAGTCGAGAAAAACTGCTTTACTAAAGCCCGAAAGAACAGGGAGACCAACCGGAGGTAATGGCGATGAATAGCATAAAGAACGACCGCTCGGGGAATCTATCGCCGATTGTCGCGGATACTGAGGGAAACCATTCTTGCGGGTAGCCGAACCATTCATTCTGGACAATTTTGTGGTAGTGAAGTGAGATGCCAACAACGAGGGCACTCAGGAAAGCAGCTGCTTACGTTAGACTAGTTGAGATCCGATGTAAGGCGCCGGCGCAAGTATACCATATGCTGCGGTCGTGTGCGCGTAGCTAATCCAGCGACCGCTGAAGGACAGCAGCACGCCTGTGTCCTTGTCTTTATACTTTGAGGACATTTTCAAGCCGGCTGTGAGGAAAATAGAGTGTCGCAGGTCAAAGTAAAGTCGTTGGAATGACGAGTGGTGACGTCTGGCCGCGGATGCGGAAGGCTCGGAAGCTATGCGAGATCGAAAGACAAAGGGGGAAGGCGCGTCCGGCGTGAACAAACCAAGAATAGAAGTAGAAATTGGCAGAAGAAAGTATGACGAAACGAATACAGAGGACAGGTATATTGAAAGCGAAGCATGCGCTCCGGGGAAGAAAAAGAAGAAGAAAGGCACCTGCCAGGAGAAGAACTAGACGCAATCACGGTCATTAGAAGCTAAAGACCAGGCGACGCCAAGAAGCTATCGCGACCATAAAAGGCTCAGCGCGTTCGACAGGGAAGGAGCTACAGGAGCCTCGGCGCCCCTGACACCCCTGAAAGTGTGGGGTAGATTATGTAATATGTTCAAAACAGTGTGTTCTCAGCAAATCAGATAAGGGTATTGTTAGATGTTGTCTGTTTAGCTAAAACCAGTATGTTTGGACAGGGCGTTTCTTATCTTATCTACAAATACTATTGCGGCACAACAGAGCGCGTGTAGATTAAGTCTCGTTTAGATAAGAATCACCTCGGCAAAAGCCACCAACATCATACATTGTAGTAAGATTGAAGAACTCGAAAAAAAATGATGGTGTATTGCATAGTCAACAGGCTGGAATACATTCTCATCCGTTGTGAAACAATTACTTTTGGTTTGTGTTTTGCTGTCTTAAAATAAATGCGTGTATTTTTTGTAAAAATAATTGTCTATTTTTTGCATTGATATTTTTTATTATATTATTTTTGAATTTAAATTTGAGATTTCATAACGATAACAATTTTTTACGTCTACTAAAGTTTTATATGTTTTCTTCTTCTATTTTTACCATCTCAAAACGAAAACCGCATGCATACCTCACCAAATCATATCCTAGTTTACAAAAGGCATCCATTTTCGCAGGGTTTCGCTCACTCATATTGTAGTCGTATTCTTCCTCAAACATCACGAACAGACCGAATGTTCAGGCCGCGGCCCATGACATCACAGTGAGTAAGAGATTTAGATAGTCTCAATTTAACCTGTTCATTACCTTTATCTCGACAGCATTGATATTTGACGGCGTTTATTACTTCGTAGATACAGGGCAACTACAGAATACAGTATTTTTAATTGAGATCGAAACGTAGACGTAACGTGTAAGCGCAACAAGCTGATAAGTACCGCATGACTACGGCTAGGCAGACAAGCAGCTAGGCAGACAGGAGTGACAATTGGGCATACACCAAGCCAAAGTCTTTTATTAAATGAAGGCTATCATGCGGAGATTCGAAGTAAAGAGTAATACCGGGCTGAAGTGTAGCTAAGGCATATATCATTCTAGCCGAACAAAGACAGTGTGTCGGGTATAAATATGACATACCATGCTCTTCCCTCTCATATCACCCCATCCGTCCTTTACTCTACATGTTGAGATTGATATCCCAATCAAAGCTGACCGGAAAGATGACTACTCGACACATTGACGCTCCAGATAGCGATGTTAATCTGTTTGCGCTGCCGAGGAACCCACAGACAGAATGCTTACTATTCAGTAAGCTACCAGCAGAGTTGCGAGCCTTCATATTTTCTTACGCCTTGACCGACTACCCCGATCCCACGAGCGACAGAAAATACACCGAGAGAACTTGCTACACGCGACCCAACTACTTTGCCCCACGCAAAAGTGACACCGCCCTGCTACAGACATGTCGGGCAATATACGTTGAGAGCTGGTTCCTCCCATTCCAGCTTCGCGAACAGGTTTACTGGCTAGCGCAGAGAGACCGATGCCCGCCCGAATACAGCCCTGCAAAATGGCAACGGCAACAAAACTTGTACATGTTGCGGAATGGCAACGACAAACCCGAGATCAAATGTATGCGTGTTTTTGCCCAAATGTACAAGCTTGAGCAAGGTCAGCTTGCAAAGCTGTTGGATCAGTATGATTTTGACCCACGCCAAATAATCTTGACCATTCGCCACGCCGATTGGTGGAACTGGGAGGTTGACAGGCCTCTGTACTTCGACGGAAGCTGGATAGAAAAGGTCAGCCAACAGTTGCCAGCTTCTGTCCGCGAGTTTTGCATCGAAATGGAGACTTTGAACAGAAAAAGCACACAGCTTGTCGAAATTGCAAAGCAAATGAAGGAGAATTGGTTTATTAGGCGGAAAGACGGCGAGGTCTTGTACCCTGATGTGACGCGCCAGCCTGTGATCGATAACTGGGTGGGGTCGAGCGTGTGGCACGACAGACGTTGGATACGCGACGAATGTGCGGTGGGGCAAATCAAGTATGATGTTCTGACCATTGCGTTCCGCCCGGCACATGTCATCATCAAAGGGGGAGGTGAAATCAGCTGCACGGCGCGTCAAGCGGCGAAAGACAGATTTGATGCGTCTAAAATGCAGCTCTTCCACGGAAAGACACTGCCAGCAGCTCATCGGTGGCCAAGCCATCCTATTGTATCCAAAGACTACGTCTGGGTGGAGTGAGAAAGTTAGTGCTGATCTGAAGATAGAGGCTCTAAGTATGTCATTTGAGGCTCGGCTGACGCAGTATGTTTATTTGTTTCATAGTAGAGAGCTAATTACATTGTCGTTGTGTATGAATGCCTGCAATGTAATCTGACATAAGAACATACTTCTGTATGATTTGTACTTTTATTTAGCGAAATGTACCACTAACAACTCGCCTAAGAACTTCTCAGGAGCTGCTCTGCTTTTGCGGACCTCAAAGAGAAACTCGCGAGGAATGGAAGCGGATGTCTGCCATGATATTAGCTTGTATCAAAAGTGAAAATCCATGTTTAAGGCCAACTTACGCTTGCCCGCGGAAGGACCAGTCTGGCTCGAATGGTGTCCGACGACCGTGCTCGTCCATAGGATACTCGATTTTCATAGTTGCCACAAGGTTTGCCAGAATGATCATCATGCTGTTCTCAGCCAATGTTCTGCCAATACAGACCCGCCGACCAAAGCCAAAGTTACCGACTGGAAATGGCTCGCCATTACCTCCTTCACTCTTGGCAAGATAGCGCTCTGGCCAGAATCTCATAGGGTCAGAGTAGACCTGCTCATTATGGTGCATAGACCACACATTTTGGTACACGATTGTCCCCTTTGGAATATACATGCCATTGTATACGTCGTCGTTGAGAGCGGCGTGCGGAATACCGAGCGGCGAGAGTGGATTCATGCGATACGTCTCCTGAAGCACCAGGTTCAGGTAGGGCAGATTGGGAATGTCGTCCCAAGTCGGCAGCCGATCTGTACCAACAATGCGATCAACTTCTTCCTGGGCCTTAAGCTGTGCGTGCGGGTTTTGCATAAGATAGAGGACAAATAAGATTACGGTTGTCGCGGTCTGGCCGTAGTTAGCACCATGATCCTCTACCCTTCCATCCTCTAGAGTGTCCTCCACTTACAGTGTCATTGCCGGCGATATAAATTGCGGCAGCGGCACCACGAATGTCGTCCATGTCAAATTCATTTTCCTTGCCCTTTTCCGTGTTCGCATTGAATATCGCAAGGCGGTCATGTGCAAAGCACTTGCGGATAATCTTCTGATCCATTTCCTGTTTGGCCTGGCTAAATGGTATATTGGTTATGGCCTCGATAGCCCATCGCCACTTGCGAGCATACCGCAGTCGTTCCATGAATGGCAGCCATGTTGGAAGATGCCGAGCTAAATTTGGTAAGAATATATTCAACATGTAGACTCTTGATTTTCGTCCCTTTCTTTCTTTCTTTCTTATTTATTTGAAACTCACTCGCAGGGAACCGGTCCACAATACTGCTCGCTGGCGCGCCCGAGTTACTGATAGCTTCGGCGGCATCGTCTGCAATTTTGATCCACGGGCTGTCGGGACCGTCAACGTCAACACCAAATGAGATGTTTAGCACAATGGCAACGGCAAAGCGACGGATAGCTTTATTCCAACTATTGGGGTCATCTGCAATGCTATTCAGACATAAGAGGGCCTGCTTCTTCTGGCTGTCTTGGTACTGGCGGACCTGAGATTTACTGAAAGCTGGCTGGAGGACCTTGCGATGGCGTTGCATACGAGGGCCCCAACGCAACCATGTCAAGGTAGGGGCCCAGCCCATTCTACTCTGTTAACAAATGCCCGCTGTAGTTACTCTGTGATAAGCTACCAATGATGCTACTTTACTTACTCCTCAAACAAAATAAATCGTGGGCGATCGCTGTAGTTGGCCCCCCTCTTATCCAGCAAGTCCACTGATGCCTGAAGGCTGTCAAGCACAATCCATTTCGTGCCAAAGGTCTCGAAATAAAGAATTTCTGATTCTACGCAAGGTTTTGTTAGAATATCAACAGAAAACTAGAATAAAAGCCCAGTATTACTGCATGAGAATACCGATTTGGAATGCAATTCTTACTGTATTCTCTAGACCATTTGGCGTACTGCTTAAAAGCGGCCACAAATGGAATCTTTCGGTAGTGCCCAAGCAGAAACTCGCCTGGCGGACCTGGCGGTAGATGGTATTTTTTCTTTCCAAAGCACCTGAGTAGTAAATGTAATAAAATAAAGCAGAACGCAGCAGTGACTGCAAGCAGTATCGGCGGCGAGAGGTTGTAGATACTCATTGTTATTCGTGGCAACGAGAACATTGACGAGATGTAAAAATCCGAGATACGTTGGAATTTATTGTTGGCAAGATCTCTGCAAACCGGAAGTATGTGTACCGGCTTATTGAGCCCAAAAAGGGCTTGAATGGAGTATGTGAAAATAAAAAGAGCTAATCTCGAAATCAGATATGATAAAGCAACGGCCGGCAACTCTGCCGGATAGGCAACACGAACAATGATATGGATTTCATCCTATCACAGTCGGGTAATCATAAGCACTGATTGCTGCTACGCGCTGTGACAACAACTGTACTTCGTAGCTGAACCCTTACCCCCTTTTAATTTATTTTTTATACAATGAATGTAATGACAGATACGATGCATCCCTATGACATCTATCTAATTCATAGTTAGAGGAACGAAGAACTATGCAGACCACCCATTCTTCAAACCATCCTGCGCATCTGCCAGACCAATAACGTCGCCCATCTTTGCGTGGATATCAAATAGATTTGCAAAATGCGTTTCCTTGCAGGTATCTGCGCATGCATCCTTGGCAACCTATCATGATGTAATTAGCTAGACAATCCTTATCTTTGTTTAGTTCAATTATCCAGAGCAACTTACAATTCCCCTGAAGCCGAGCCCTTGTGCATCAAGGACGCTCTGACGGATCTCACCACCTGTACGGGCACCGCAGAATACAAGAGTATCCACGTTTAGGAATTGGAGCTGTGTTGCAAGATTGGTACCAAAGAAAGCGCTCGCAAACTTTTTGGTGATGACGAGATCTGGCACCACCTTATTGTCGACTTGATCTTTGCCTTCGACGGCAGTGTCAGGTGCCAGATTTTCCAAGAACCCAACTTGCGTCCTCTCCTTGTCCTTTTCATTAAATGTGCCTAAAGCGTGGGCCGACACTTTTTGCTTCCACAGCCCGGCATCCCGAAGGTTGACATTTGTAAACTGCGTGTTCGCCCATATCACTGGGCATCCCCCACTGCGTGCTGCTGCGACGAGAGATCCGACAGCCAACGGAAGCGTAGCGCCCGTCCCGCACGATGACTCCAGCAGAGACTGTGGTGATGATGACGAAAAGTAAGGCTTTGCCACATCTAATATAATCAGAGCCGGTCGAGCTCCCCAGCCGAGGGGCGCTTGCTTCTTGTTTGAGATACACTCTGCATACGCAGGGTAATCTGACGGCAACAGGGCTGATGCCATGGTGAGTGTGGTCGTAGGGATTTCGAGAATATAGTTTTAAATTTCGATGCCGTTCTGTTTCAATGACGAATGAAAGTTGCGGAATACATTAGATGTCGGGTTCGCTTTAAAGGCGGCATTCAGCCTTATCATCTAATCCGCTTAGTGACGACTGCGCTAAAATGAGCCCCGGCCGGCATTTGTGTCGAAGATGGGAAAGCCTGCACTGATTCGTGAATTTAATTTTACGAGCACACTTCGGTTATTGTAATACAAGCTTCCGTGTCAAAAGCATGAATCTGTATGTTTAGGGTTTTTGGTTCTGCTTTCAAGTACAGCAGCCTTTCATTTGACTGTCTACCAAGCACGAAGTCCGTCGTCCAGCGGCGCCCAGACGTCCATCATGCCATAACTACCAATTCCTAAAAACTCAGAAAGCTCTTGCTCAAACGAAGAATCTATCGCTGTACTCTCGGAAAGATTGGTGTTTGCAGGGATTCCCAAAGCCACATCCAACACAGCTACCTTGGTTACAAGATTGCTATTGCTATCGTTGCTGCTGGAAAACTCCGATGTACGTGCAGCTGACTCTGCTGCAGCTGTAAGCATCTCGAGACTTGCTGGCATCGACCAGCCTACCGAATTGTCGTCAACATTAGGTATTACAGTGGGCAGGGGGCTGCTGATTTCTGTTTCCGTAGGTGATTTTTGTTGGCACGACGAAGCAGCCTTTGTCAACGACGCAAGCCATTTCGAAGCCAACGGCCATGTGCTTTGGAATTCTGACAGCATCTGTAGACATTGTGATAACTTAGGCAACGCCGTTCGTGATAAACTGGGGCACACTGCCAAATATTAGCTTGGTGTCTTGTTATAAGTTTCTCGATATGACGAATACCCAACATGAGAAAGCCGAACTACTTACACCGGGGCGTCCTTATCAATTGCAGGTATAGGGTTCCGCAAGTGTATAAGGAAAATAGCTGTATTCGTGTTAGTATATTAGAAACTCGTTTTCTCGCTACGTTCATAAAGAGGCGATGAGAAACTGACTAGTATCGCAGAGAAGCCCTCGGCTTCTGCCCTCGTCGACATAAACCATTCAACAGGCTCCATCAATGCCTGCACATTCTCATACAGTTCAACGGCAACACCACCCCAAAAAGATTTTGGTGAATCATCACTGCTTTGATTCGTCACATTGGATACCAGGCTGCATTGGTTAGTTTTTGTTAGACAAGTATGAAGAAACGGGCTGTATACTTACATGTCGAGAAATACTCGGCGCACCACAATGTTGGCCAAACGTATCACCATCACAACGCTCAGATATGCAAGATGAACCTGCTCTGCACTGTGGCCACGCATGTTCCAAATACTCCAACGGTGATTGTCTGGTACTCCCTTCTCCCAATCGGCAAGTTCTCGACACATCTTTGCAAAGCTGCTGCGTGAGTCCCAGGCAGGGAGGCCGTTTGAAAGAAAGTCAGCTGGTTGCGCACTGCGGGCCACTCTTCCCCAGAGGCTATGTGCTTGCAAAAGAGTCGCAAAAATAGAACGTGATGAGAGGGACACCAGTTCCGGATGAAGCTCTGCAGCTTTAGTGCCTGGCATCGCAGCTCGTGCGGCAGGAAGTCGACCAAAGGCAAAGTCACTCTCCTCACACGGTAGTAACACTGTTATATCTTCAAGGCTGAAGGGCACTGGAGAGGCATGGCTTGTGTGTAGATTGTCCTCAGCTACAGATGTTAGCACGTCCTCGGCTTTGTTGATCAAGGACCTAGTGACAACACCGATTCATGAGACTCACTTTCAAGCACCCAAAATGTTCTTCTCGCAATCTCGGCCTTGACAATGTCTTCAGTTGTGGCATTTTCTGATAGGGCATATGTCTCCTCCCGGTGGAGGCGCATCAAACCAGCCACTGAACTGCGTGAGCTTATGAACCAAACAAGCACCTGAATGGCACACTGCCGTGACTTACTTCTAACAGCAATTCCCATATGTGTCTTCTGTTGTTAGTACGGCCAAACAAAAAAGATGATCTTAAGCAAATGAGAGACACTTACCGAACTTCTGACCTTGTCACCGTGACCCCATTGAGACAATGCTAGGAGAAGGAAAGCTTGAACATTCTCCAGTGTTGGATCATACATGCAATGTGGAACAAGCATTGATGCATGATTCATGAAGTATTCGCTTGCCGTTTGGCTGCTTCCATATCTTCGCAATAGGCATGGCGTGAACCGACACGATACACTGAGAATGCTGAATAGGAGGAATGGGGATATTGATGTCATATCCTGTGAAAGCTTTTCAAGGAATAGTCGCTTGGATATAAAGCCTACTTGAAAGCAGCACGTCCACATGGTCTTGCATCCTTCAATTACCTCTCTTTGTGGAGGTAGAAAGCTGTGCGGTGGGTGGGCGGTGGTGGATAATGATGGCGAGCTGGTGGGAGTAGGAAATGACGGTCCGAGAGGTAGTCCATCAGACGATGCTGCTGTGCTGTCCTGGTGAGGGGAACTGGCAACCAAAATTTTATCTATAGCAGTATCATCTTTGCTCCTCTGATTCTTTTCCACACGATACTACTTATTGTAAGCCTTGGCGTGCCCTGGTGGTTTGCCTTGATAAAATAATAACAAGATGTGCAAGCTATCAATTACTTACCCCACGATCAAAATGACTATGACCTCGAGTAGGAAAGAAACTACCACAGTCTTAGTGAGTGACATTTACAGTTGACTCGACGTAGTCATATTAACTGGTGACGAGATGAAGTTAGCCCTACCAAGACGTCGTGTGTTGTCCACCTGCACGTTGACAACCGTCGCAAGGCGCCTTGCCATTTGGCGTGACACATTTGGTACGGAGCCGGCGGCATCTAATTAATCAGCACTCTGACATATTTTCTTAGACAGTGATTTGACAAACCTTCTACACGCAACACTGGCCCGCCTCAGCTTTGGATGCTCTTGTCCGGCAACGTCAATCGCAGGATCGGGCACATTCTGAAGCTCCATCATAAACGCACTTTGCGCAAGACCAGGTGGAAGCTAATTAATGCGGATATCAAAGTGATGTCGCCGGAAGTGAGGGATACTGGTTTTACTCTGTGCTCAGTGTGATACGGGGCATACCTTGATTTAAAGTGCCTGCCGAGAAAGTGATTGCCAATCAAGATAAGCAACTCCTGCGGCCGGCAAGTATTCACTACACGGCACGGCCAAACTAGAGCGAAAACTAGGTAACTTTCTGCTAGTAATACCTTATCTATGCCAATCCGGCAGTGTCGCAGAGTGGATATGGTAAGTAGGTGCTATTTCATGTGCTATCTAGTGACGTTTGCCGTAACTGATTAGGCGCTTTTGGTAAAGCTCCTTAAAACTTACCTGTCGTTATCAATATCAGCTCGCCGGCAGGCAAAGTAATGATACTCTCGGCATTGGTATCGGTTTTGCCCGTTCATTATTCAGCTATCCCCTCACTTTAATGAGACAGAACGGTGCTTATCTTTCAAAGTCTATTTTTCCGCCTCTTCATCTTTGATAAGTTAAAAGATATCTTGTTCGGCTTCTTATCTTAATCATTTGTTTTTTCTCTGTGCTTGCTTGTAAGATTATCAGGGACCTCCAACCGTTGAGCCGTGCACTATCTTATCCTGTTACTAGCACATCCTCAAAACACCATTTTATCAAAGAAGAAGACGGAGTCGTCAGATCACCATGGGTGAGTTTGTTCAAGACACGGAAGCTAACATGGCAACCTCGACACCATCTGAGGGGACGGCCTCTGTCACCAGTATTTCAGCAACCGAGGGTTTTCAACACGAACCTACTCAAGAAGACCCCTACCGGTACATGCAGGGTTTCGGAAACCGCTTTGCATCGGAGGCGATGTAAGTCAAACCATTGAATTTCTTTTATGAAAATAACAATGTGTGCTGACAACATGCCCAATAGTCCAGGTTCATTGCCAGAATGTGGCCACAACGTGCCCCAGCGAAGTCCTTTTGACCTGTATTCGGAGCAACTAAATGGCACGTCGTTCATTTCGACGCGGCAAAGCCAACTACATGTGTACGTCCTCAGACAGTTGTGCTCGATTATTCTGCCGGTATTGCTTAAGTATTCCGTAAAATGCTGACATTGAAGCTGGATGTACCGAATCCGCCCATCCGTGGCACATCGGCCACTGGCTCCTATGCCACCAAATGACGACATTCAGGCGTGCTTTTCACCGCTGAATCCGTCAGTGCAGTATACACCGCTGACATACACCTGGGGCCCCCTCGATATTCCTGCTAAGAGTGTTGGCAGTATCACGTTTGTCCATGGCCTCAAGACAATGGGTGGCCATGGCGACCCAACAACAAAAGAGGGCATTGCGGTTCACATGTACGCAGCCAACGCGGATATGACGAATGAGGCATTCTGCAACAACGATGGTGATTTCCTTATCATACCCAACGAGGGCCGCCTGGATATCCAGACCGAGCTGGGAAACATTATTGTCAAACCGGGAGAGGTTGTTGTTTTGCAGGCGGGAATTCGTTGGCGCGTCAGTCTACCAGATGGATCCGCGAGAGGCTACATACAAGAGATCTATGGCACACATTATGAGCTTCCTGACCTTGGGCCTTTGGGAAGCAATGGCATGGCACTCCCGAGAGACTTTAAAACACCAGTGGCCAGCTTCAGTATCGATGATACGCAATGGAAAGTGATCACTAAGCTGGCCGGAAAGTTTTACAGCTACGAGCAGGCGTGGACACCTTTTGATGTAGTCTCCTGGCATGGAAAGTATGTTTCACGGCCATTTACAGAGTAGTACAGAAGGTCTACAGAAATAGCGCTAACACTACAGCTATGCCCCGTACAAATACGACCTCTCCAAATTCATTTCCTTCAACACGACCCTCAAGGAGCAGATCGATCCTACGGCCCACACAGTTCTGATGGCGCGCTCCAAGATCCCCGGCGTCTCCCTCACAGAATTTGCTGCTTTTTTGCCAAAATGGCAGACAAGCACAAATACATTCCGGCCCCCATACTACCATCGCAATATGGCCACAGAAATCGGTGGCTTGATCTATGGAAAATATGGTGGAAGCTCTCGACAGCAGGTCGCCGGCGGGCTTTCCTTTGAGAACAGTTACATGCCGCACGGTGGTAAGTTATCTCACACTTTTACTTAGCGTATAATGCCTTCATGACGAGATAAAACCTGACACTGCCGTATAGAAACTTACGACACATGGATCAAGGCTACAACAGAATCGTTGGAAAACATTTTGGTCGGCACAGACAGCCTGGGATTCATGCTGCACATCAGTTCCCACCTGTCGATAACAACGTTTGCGACAGAGCGCCACAATTGCATCAGACCACAACAAGTTGAACTCTGGGACAATGTACAAGCGCGCTTTTACGACCATATCCCGGCAATCAATGCCATGCTTCTAAAGAAAGGCCAGAAGCCTATGTCAGCCCCGGCACAATCTGGATAATAATTAGACACTAGAAGGGGGTGGTTACATATGGCTGTGACAGCACTGCTATCTTGATAGATACCAAAAGCAACTCGGGCTACAGTCAAATGCTACCACCATCCCGTGAAGTATATCGGTGTAATGTTTTTAGTGTATTAGTGCTTGTCGTGTAAGATACATAGCAAGGAGGCACATAGCGAAACAACATAGCCTCTACGCCTCTAACAGCACGGTAACAATGCTTCTATCGAAACATACCTTTTACGCATGGGCAGTGTTTGCGCTGTAAAGATAATTGGACGGCTGCTCACAAACTGCTATCAGTTACTCTCAATTACAGCCAGTACTTTTGAGATATTGCATTGTGGGGAGGGGGGGGGGGGCACTATAAAGATCACTATCACCGCACTAGGTGTCGCGGTTTAGCGCGTATTGCTTCTTATTTCTTATCATTCTATTCTCGCCGTAGTAAATGATTAATCTCAAGATTGACTTGATTTGTACATTCCACCAGCAGCGTATTTACGGATTATCACCCTTCATGAAACCGTCCTACCAGGATTGTGTCCCGCCAATCCGCTAGCTACGAATGTAAGTACTTGGTATATGACAATGTCCCTATCACACTCTGTAAGATACACCATTTCAATACTCTTGTTCAACCGCCGGCGACGACCCGGCAAATTCTAGATAGGCAAAGACCGCCAAGAAAGAAACCGGGCTCACCTTGGCACGCGTTCGAGTCGCATCAAGTATGTTATTGGAATAATAGCTAGGCGTTATTCATCATCCCATCTCTCATTTGAATAAATAGACTTCCCGCAAGCATTGAAGCCCAGGCAGAAATTCAGACATCTGTGTAACAACAGATACTGTTCCACGATTGTTTGCCACCCCAAACCAGGAAACAGTTGTTATTTGAATCTTTATGCGTCTGCTCGTCAACTCATTTAATACAACAAATTGGTGGACTGTATCACAGCCGAGAACCTCGCCATGTCTATCTCTCTCAACGAGTCCGACCCCGAAAAGGGCATGAAAGCCATCGTCGAAACTCGACCAACGCAAGATGCCGACGTTGCTGAAGGCGATACCCATGTCGTCGCTAGTTCAATCCCTGGCAAGATCTGGAAAGTGCTGCTTTCTGGCGTTGAGCTTCGTGGAGTGCAACCTGTACCGGAGGAGCTTCGGACTGAATCCGCGTTCAACAAAATCTTCACGGTGTGGTGTTCAAGCCTCCTGTGCCCTTTGCCGTATGTTTAATCCCCGTGTACCTTATTTTAACCAAAGAAATAATCTAATATATCAGTATTGTGACAGGAATGCTTGGCACATTGAGCTATGGTATGAGTCTGAGGGACACATCACTTATTATCATCTTCTTTTCGTTTCTCATGTGCGCTGCTCCCGCCTTCATTGGCACCATCTCACCCCAGACGGGTATGCGTCAGATGATCCAGGCCCGATACTGCTTTGGCATGTATCCGAATATTCTAGTCGTCATCCTTAATATGTGTACACTATGCGGCTACAGTATCATCTGCCTGGTCACGGCAGGCCAGACTCTTGCTGCTGTTTCGGACCATCACATCGGGTCTACGGTTGGCATTGTCATCGTCGCAGTATGCGCCATGATCCCAGCATTTGGCGGTTTTCATATCATCCACCATTACGAAAGATTTGCATGGATTCCTGCCCTGATTGCGATTCTGGTGACTGTTGGCTGCGGAGGCTCAAAACTGCACGATCAGGTTGTTGCTACCGAGCCTCTCGCAGCTCCCACAGCCGTCACGTATATCAGTTTCATCGCGGGTTACATGCTTCCATATAGCACCACAATTGGCGATGTTGCTGTGTATCTCGGCCCTAATCCGCCCAGGCTGCGAATTTTCCTGTACGCTTGGCTAGGCATCTGCCTCCCCTCCATATTGCTCATGATTCTGGGCGCCGCTATTGGCGGCGCAGTTCCGAATACACCTTCCTGGTCTACTGCGAACGACACGGACTCGGTCGGCGGAATTCTCGTTGCCATGCTTGAGCCGGCAGGGCGTTTTGGAAAATTCATCGCTGTCATTCTTGCGCTGAGTGTCATCGCTCAGATCTCACCCGGATTCTACTCCGTATCGCTCAACTTTCAGATCATATGGCCAAAGTTTGCAAAGATCCCGCGCATTATATTTGTTCTCGCAATCACAGCAATTGACATTGGCGTCGGAATTAAGGCCGCTGAGTCTTTCTTCGATTCGCTTGAAGATTTCCTGGGCATCATCAGCTATTGGAGTGCAGGGTTCACTGCTATTCTGTTGACAGAGTGGTTTGTTTTCCGAAAGAATAACGCCAAGAACATCGATCCTTCAATCTGGAACAATGCAAAACTTCTTCCAACCGGGCTTGCCGCTCTCGCAGCTCTCCTTCTTCCCTTTGGCCTTGTTGTCCCTGCCATGGATCAGGTCTGGTACACTGGCCCCATTGCCAAGGTTACCGGCGACCTTGGCTTTGAGTCTGCAGCTGTTTTGGGAAGCTTGTTGTATATGCCTCTACGTTATCTGGAGATCAAGCTTTTGGGCCGTTTATAGTTTGTGCTTCCTTAGATATGATTTGACTGTGCAATACAGTCCGCGTTTATTTGAATTGCCAAGGAAATTTTTTATCTGCCGTATATTTTATCTAAACATGTCTCAGCTACTATCTATGAGATAATGGGCCATATACGTATAGGAAAAGTACTCAAGTAGTTCGTACTACTATTGAGATATTTCATCAAGTGAAGCTACGAAGCACGCATGAACAGAGTCAAGCGTTGAGAGGTACCTCTGTTGTGGAAACTCATCAGCACATCTTCTAAGAACTGCCGGCCGGATAGGAATGCCCGGCAAAGATGCACCAGTGTCTTGATAGGATTTTATGATAAGTAATAATTATCTGCGGTAATCAATGACCGCGAAAATAGATATACTGCAAGTGTTATTAGATCATGGACGCCCACGGAAGAGTGAACCTTAACCCTGCCTAACATTTTGATTTTTGCGACAAGCCAGATTCGCCAATCATGCCGACAGCTCTTGTCCGATCTCATCCTTACTATGAATCCTCCAAAGCGGCTGGATTTCACCAATCCCTAGAATGGGGCAAAAAGCCATGCCTCGTCCTGATCGACGTTTGCCGAGCTTACTGGTCTGAGGGATCACCACTGTCTCTTTTGTCTAATCCTGCTGGCGCCTCTTCCCCGGAAAGCATGAGACGTTTACTTGCAGCAGCTCGCGAAGGAGGAATTCCAGTCATCTGGTGCCAAGTCAAGTATACGCATCCCACTATGGTTGATGGCGGCGTTATGTACATGAAGTCACCTGGGATATCAATTTGGCAAGAGGGGGACCTGAGAGGAATGGACGCATGGATGCCAGGCCTGATTCCCGACTGGGATAACGAGGCCGTGATACTAAAGCGCAATCCTAGCGGGTTTCTAGCAACGAACCTAGCTGGTCAGCTGAATTCACTTGGTGTCGATACCATCGTTTTATGTGGTGTTAGCACTAGTGGGTGTGTGCGAGCCACAGCAGTTGATGCATGCGGTTATGGATTTCGGTGCAAGGTGGTTGAAGAGGCCAGTGGCGACCGCAGTGTAGAGATTCAACGCGCCACGTTGTTTGATCTTGACGCAAGATTTGCTGATGTGGTGGGGGAACCGGAAGCAGTTGAAAAAATGAAAGCTGGCTGGTCTTAACAAATCAAGATGTGCAAGGCAGTTGTGTCCCTATATAGTTGCCATCATGTTCAAATTCAAATAATGTTTTGTGCGAAGCGGCATGTTTGACTAAAAGGACTGAGTCGAGACAGATAAGCTTTGACAATGCATTAGGTTTGCAATGAATTATTGCTTGAGTAACGGAGTTTTAGTTGTAATGAAATTAAAGAATTTCAGATACTTGGGTTGTGCAATCCTGGATGAACATCGCGACGTCGCCGTTCAATCGGCCTAGATAGCATCAAACACAATTATTGACGGGCATGTTCGCCGGCTGGTGGGCTACGATCGGTATAGATAAGATGCACAAGTGTTAATTTATACAATTTTACCGCATTGGTCATCGAAATAACGTAAAGAAGAATGACACATGCGACCCCGTATTTTAGCGCCAAAGAATGATAAGAGCACTATCAGATATCCGCGCTCAAAAGTAGATAAAATACCGACAGATATAATATATGAACATATTCCGCATGCTGAGGAATGAATCAAACCAGACAATCATTCGACGACTTAACAACGAAATGGCATCTCCTCGCTCGACTACCAAGGTTATCGTCGTCGGCGGTGGTGGCACGTTTGGTGCTTCTACTGCGCTGCACCTTTTCCGGGCCGGCTACACGCCGGAGAATATTACTGTTCTCGACACCTTTGAGATCCCCTCAGCGCAGTCAGCCGGAAATGACCTGAACAAAATCATGGGTATCCGCCTTAGAAACCGTTGTGATATCCAGCTCAGTCTCGAGGCGCGCGATATGTGGCGGAATGATGAGCTGTTTAGGCCGTACTTTCACAACACGGGTCGGGTAGGCGAACAGTTGAGACATGTCAAGAACCAACCCTTGATACATGCACTGACATTAACAGCTGGACTGTGCCACTTCAGAGGAAGCCCTTGCATCCTTGCGGGAGGAGTACCAGAAGCTTCTGGATGCTGGTGTTGGACTTGAGAAGACCAACGAATGGCTTGATACCGAGGAGAAAATCCTGGCCAAGGTGCCGCAGTTGAGCGCCGATAAAATCAAAGTATGTGAGGCTAGGAACTATTGATGCTATGAACAAATTGCACTACTATACTTACTGACATTCATAGGGCTGGAAGGCAATTTTCAGCCGAGATGGTGGCTGGCTGGCTGCCGCAAAGGCAATCAATGCCATTGGCGAATTGTTAAAACAGAACGGCGTCAAATTTGGATATGGCGGGTATGTTGACCATCTACACGTTGCATGCATCTGACTCGCGCATGATGAGGCTAACGCGTACAGCGCTGGATCATTCAAACAGCCTTTATTCTCCGATGATGGCAGCACTTGCATTGGAGTGGAGACAGTGGATGGCACCAAGTACACCGGGGACAAGGTGGTCTTAGCGACGGGTGCATGGTCACCAACCCTAGTCGACCTTCAGGACCAATGTTGTTCAAAGGTAAGGTTTACTTTCCGGTAGTGCATAGCGGACAAGCCCGCTTTTGCATCGCAGAGCTATGAACTGACTTGTGCAGGCCTGGGTGTTTGCTCATATCCAACTGACAGAGGCTGAAGCAGCAGCCTACAAGGATATCCCGGTCGTTTACAACGAAGACGTTGGCTTCTTTTTTGAACCAAACGAGTAGGTTTACCTGATAGTTTCTACCGCCGGAAACTGTGGACTGATACTTTAGGTATGGCGTGATCAAGGTTTGTGACGAGTTTCCCGGATTCTCGCATTTTCAAGAACACCAACCGTACGGCGCCAAGTCACCGAAATCCATATCTGTTCCGAGGTCACACGCACAGCACCCTACGGACACGTACCCGGACCAGTCAGATATCACTATCCGCAAGGCAATTGATACGTACTTGCCTGCCTTTAACGACAAGCCGCTCTTCAACAAGACAATGTGCTGGTGTACAGATACAGCTGATGCGTCTCTGTTGATTTGCGAGCACCCTGAATGGAGGAACTTTTTCCTTGCCACAGGTGACAGCGGGTATGTCGGGTGGAAGTTTCAATAGCAACTGCGCTACTACTGCCAAAACATAAAGCGAACATTGCTAACACTCACAAAGCCACTCATTCAAACTACTTCCCATCATCGGCAAACATATTGTGGAACTTGTCGAGGGAACACTATCTAAGGAACTGTCAGACTACTGGAAGTGGAGGCCCGGATCTGGTGATGCGCGCAAGTCGCGACGTGCGGCCCCGCCACAGGATCTGGCCGATCTTCCGGGATGGCGTCATGACGCAACGGCGCCTTAGCTGCCGCAGTCAATATTTCACATGTAGCTGGCGCCATGTGAGTACGCCTAGGGTTCTATCCCTAGCTTTTAGCGTACTTACTACCAACTCTCGTCACATCGTTGTATGTCATGCATGCATGTGAGATTGCATGACTTGAGCACGTAACCGGGAGGTTGATTTTCATCATTTTCCGTAGACAATATTAAACAACCTTACCGTCTAGCGATTTGGAATCTATATATGGTACCCTTCGTAGTCTATCGACTAATTAGTCGATGTTCCTAAGATTTTTTTTTCATTCAGTCACAGTATGGCAACAGACAACGACCGCACGGCCAAGCGCCGAATCTTTATCAATGCCTTTGATATGTTCTCGACAAGCCATCTAAGTTTTGGCCAATGGCGTAGACCTGATGATCGTGGCCGCGACAAATCAACAGATCTCACTTACTGGACCGACTTGGCAAAACTGCTTGAGCGCGGTGGCATCACATCTTTGTTTCTTGCTGACGGATACGGTGCTGCCGATACGTACGGCGGCAGCCCCGATGTGGCAATTAGGACAGCCACGCAATTTCCCAAGGGGGACCCTTCCATTGTAAGCCATGCCATTTTCTCGGCTATTTCAATATCCCAAATTACAAATGAGGCTGACGTCTTGTAGCCAATAAGTGCGATGGCAGCCGTGACAGAAAATCTTGGATTTGCAATCACAACCAGCACCAGTTTTGAAAATCCCTTTGTCGTCGCCAAGCGCTTTTCAACACTAGACCATCTTACCAAGGGCCGCATTGGGTGGAACATTGTAACATCGTTCCAAACATCAGCTGCTCGAGCTGTGAGCTATGCCCATTGGCCGGCTACATGAAATAGGCCAGTACTAACGGACTACGTAGATGGGGACTGAGCTCACTGAGCATGACCAGCGCTATAAGAATGCCGATGAGTTTCTGACCGTACTGTACAAGTGAGTGTGTTTCCTCCTACAAATATAGCAAACAAGTTCGTATTTATTAATTCACCGCTTAGAATATGGGAAGGGTCGTGGGCAGACGATGCTTTGAAGAAGGATGCTGCTAGCGGCGTCTATGCAGACCCATCAAGAATCCGAACTATCCACCACCACGGCGAGAAGTTTAAAACAGATTCCGTCCACATCGTTGAGCCATCGCCTCAGCGCACGCCACTTCTGTTCCAAGCAGGAACTTCCGAGTAAGCTCACACTTTATGGCGCCAATATTGTATTCTAATAATTTGGTTCTTTAAGTGCTGGCATCGCATTTGCAGCGAAGCATGCCGAGGGTGTTTTTGTATCAGCGAAATCGCCCAATATACTTGCTCCACGTGTAGCACAACTGCGTGCCGAAGCGGCCAAGCTGGGTCGGGACCCCAGGAGTATCAAAGTTTTTGCTTCCGTGACGCCAATTGTCGGCCGTACCAAAGAGGAAGCACAGGAAAAGTACAAGCGCGCTCTTGAATACACTGACGAACTTGCTGGGCTGGTTTTCTTTAGTAATGGTTCTGGGATTGACCTGAAGCGGTTCGAGGATGACCTGGACAAGGAATTGACAGTGGAAGACGTTACATCTAACGGCCGCATCTTCTCAACAGCCGACCAACTCAAATACCACGGCGATGATGTTCCGCCATGGACACCCCGGAATGTCGGCAAGTCTGTGGCCCTCGGTGCCAATGGTCCTACCCCAGTTGGTACACCGGAACAGGTAGCCGACTACTTGGAGCAATGGCTTGATATCGCTGATGTCGACGGATTTAACTACGGGTATGTAATCACACCTGGTAGTTTCGAGGATCTTGTGGACCTCGTGATTCCAGAACTACGCCGTCGAGGGCGGTACCCAGAGGCTGCTGAAACAGGCACACTGAGAGAGCGCATCTATGGCCCGGGCAAAGCACATCTGCCGGAAGAACATTTTGCTTCCACATGGAAGTACGATCAATACCCTGAGGCATAGATTGTCTTGACGCATAGGTACATTATTGAGTGGGGAACTTTGTTTTTTTGGTTTGAAATTTATACTTTTTATTTGTTGGAGTTTTATTGTCGCGTCCGTAAGATTACTCTCTAAATAATGAAAAAGATCAAAGATCAAAGTGTTTGTATTTACTACAAGAATACACGTAAGATAAAACAATACCTTGTAAACTCTTAAATTTCCCTTTCTATTAATACGTCGATAATAGGCTGACATCTTTAAATAGACATCAGACTAAATAGTTTATCCAATGCCATTAACAAGCCCGATACGAGTAGACGTCTCGTCAATAAAAGAGCTAAGCCGGTCGATGAGTTTATATCGAGCTAGCAGCAAAAGTAAATGGCCTAAAATACCTTTTATAGTTATCGCTTACTTTATTAATTAATAGTAAGAGCGGTCTAGTTAATAACACTTCGTTAGTCTAAAAGTAAAAAAAACACTTGTTTTATGGCATTGTTTTATGCTATTTAACTGAATATAATTACGAAAATAGTCTACGTTACCGACGTATAGTACTGTTTTAAAACGTAGCTTTATATACGATTTGGTGTATAAAACTACTATTTTATATAAATAAAAACCTTTCTAGAAGGGACGATTTAGTTACCGATAAAACACAGCCTGGTTTTCGTCGTAAAATGAAACATAACCAGCTTAGTTCGACAAACAACGAGTATCCCGGTCGACTTCTTGTTAAAGAAATGAAGAAGAATGTATTTTGTCAAGTAGGCCCAGCAGGAATATTACGGCTAGGAACCTCGTGCAAAAATCGACGGCGAACGTGTAGAACATTTCGAAGAGAATTATACAGGCTTTAGTCGAGGGATAGTAGAGGTGTTGTATACACGAATACGAAAGAAAAAGACACAGTATTTGTTGCGGTGCGTGGGCCGTCCGGAAGAAGAACACTGGTGGGTGTCAGAGACTAGATTTTTTCTCTCTGTCTTACTCTTAAATGTAATCTGGGAAATGAGTGTAGCGACGGTCAGTTGATTGGCCGAAGTCTCCCTTATACCTGTCATATATACAGACCGTCTCCCCTATTATGATAGTTTTTTTTAAAGCTTTTTAGCACTGCGGTTAGATACGTCAATTTCCCGTATGAGCGGTCTAAAGAGTTACGCTTTGTGTTGTAGCCAATCTACGACAAAGTTTATGACTCTTGTTTGTATTAATTCAGTGGAATCAGCCCGATATGCAACCCCGCACATAATGTTTTTTTCCGGAACGGACCGACGCTAGTTGCGGAGTAGAAACGTCGATCTTATGAACGTCTACGCAAGAAGCAGCCGTATTTGTTCCGCCATACTGCCCATAGGTATATTATAATGAGTTAGCACAAGTGTTAGTGACCGATAAGTACTGACAGTGTACAAGAACCATGACAGCGTTCTAATTCCACCACATCCATCGAGCCCTTCAGACACATATGTCGACCAGTTTAGGGTCACTTCTGGATCCAATATGTATATGCACTCGTAGAGTCTGTATGCAATTCCGAAACGCCTAGACAGGAGCCCACGGCAGACGATCTCCTGTTTCTACCAAATGGAATTATTAAAACAACTAACTTTAGTACATTGCAATCGTTATTTCACTAACAGGGAAAGAGTGGCAAACATTTTACTCGCCAGCGCTATGGAGAAGCCTGGATGCACGGTCCGCATTTATCTAGCTAGATATCTAAGGACTCTAAAACGTCTTGCCGTATCTACCCAAATGGAACATGAAGCAAGCCTTTTCATATTTGGTGCAGTGCAGGTATGATGTCACCAACCAGGATCCACGCAATGAGGCGCTGGTGGTTGAGCAAATGGCATTTTTCATGTAGTTGGCTGTTTCTCAAATTTAGTACATTTCTCTGCCAGATGAAAAGTTCGCAGCCAGCGAACTCTTACTTGCAATTATCCGCGAGCGTGTTCGTCTGCTTATGACAATCTACGAAAAACACCTCAGTGCTCCTAATGTCGATGATGATACATTGGCAAGGCATGCTCGACTGTGTAACGCATCCGCATCACTCGCTACAATCTTGGCATCTCAAAACATCGAAAATAACAACACGACACACGCAATATTTTGGGTGCACACAGTGGAAAATGCACCACTGCAGTATTTAAAAGAAGAGATCAAGCCGACAAACTCGGCAGACTCCTTCTAAAGGTTTCTGCGCTATCACTAATATCTCTGCTTCCCATGACTGCCTCAGAAATACTACTCGCTAGAGCTGTCGGAGAGTACTGGCGCGAAAGTGACCTATATCATGCCCAACCGTGTCCTTTCTGGGGCTCTGAGCCGTTAATAGAACCCAGTCACTGTCGTCGTGAATAATATAGCAACCGGCAAGTTAAATGAATAAAGGGGAATAAATTGGCAAACGTATAGCTGCATGTTTGCCTATCTATATAATTGAAACCACTATCAAAGTCCTGCTTTGTTGAGGGTAGTCCCGTGCATTCATCAGACTCCCATGCCTCAAGTTTCGCCGTGATGTGATGAAAGATAGTCCCTAGGCGATCTAATTACGGGCAACAGCGGGCGCTGCAGCTGCCGCAGTTGGGATCAAAATGGCCCACTCGCCCTTGAGATTATTGACCTTCTGGGTCAGCTCGCGCTCGTCAGCTTCAAACTCGATCTCACCAATAGCGGATGCGCTACTGATCACATAGGTGTTTGTTTCCTTGTCGAGGAGTCCAATTTGACCTTGGCTGATGTCAATAGTGCTGGCTGCGTTCTGGATGTAATCGACTTTAGACAGAGTCAAGTTCTTAGCTGATCCGCCCTTGATCTTGACCTTGTAGGCCACAGGCTCAAGGAGGGCGAATCCCGCTGGCGGGTCGCCAGGCTTTGTGACCTCCTTGACCTTGAGGGTACGACCGTCGGCATTTGAGAACTCAATCTCAAGTGCACCCTCAACTCCAGGAGCATACAGAACATCCTGCTGGACGTTGCCTCCCTGAAGTGCTATGGCTGTACCGAAAGTGCCAGCGACATCGATCTTGTTGGGGTCCTCCACCTCCTCCTGGCGATTCACAAGTTTGTAAGGGCGATTATCACGGGGCTGCCGGGATGGCAAGGCATGAACGGCGATGCCGAGGGTGAGGATCTGAAGGACAGACGAGACACGCATCTTGACAATATAGCAGGAGTTGTGAATTTTGGCGAGGCAAGAAAATATGTGTTGAGGATTATGAAGTTGAAAGGATAAAAAAAAAGAAAGAAAGTGAAAGATGGGCCGGCCACAATTGATCACGAAGTGAAAATAGAGAATATGATGAAGAAGAAAGGTGATAGCATCAACAAAATTTAATCTCAATAGTCTGGCACGAACTCAGTCTTTATACCGAGACAAAGCACCACAAACGGGCTTGTCTTGGTAATGACTTCTCTTTTCCGTCAAGCATCAATACCCCTATCTAAATTGACTTTGAGACAAAAATGGTCATTCTACTTGTTTGTCTCAGTTAAAATTCCCACCGGTGGACTAGCTTCAAAATGAACAGCCACGCTATGTTTTGACGCATCACAGAACTGCCAAGTTTGGCAAAACATCGCCAAGTTGATGTTATACGTAAGTTATTCGAAGTATAATGTATTCTACCGATCCCCTTTCAACATTTTACAGCTGGTCACCCAATCCTAACCAAGCGCCTAGATATCGCCAAGAACGAATAGTCCGCACTATAGGTTCATAGATAGCCTGGAGCTTCTTCATACGATAAACGAAACTTATCACAAAACAAAAGAGGCAGTGTAATGCCGTTTGAGCACTTAGATGCTTGAGATACTCTTTGTTTTTTTCAGTCCAAATCTAGTAAACAGTGGTCTGACACGGAAAACACATTTAGAACTTGGCAATTGTATATCGGCGCTCGCTTATTCCCATTATTTCCAGAGAAGTCAGATCAAGCCTTCAAACTATTCGTTTGAATAACGGGATTTTATTCGTAGCTTACGGTGTGTAAGCTTACGGTGTGTAGATTGTACCGGCTCGTACTGAATAAAGAATATGTAGCACACTTGTGTTCGCATGTTGGCTTAATTCCTAACTACAAACTTGCCCAAAAACTGTTCGATCGTGACATAAATGACAAATTTTTAATTATTAAAAAAACTCTTTCTTGGCGGAATGAAAATGCACACGTGCCCTATTACCGTTTTAGGACGAACATTGCATCCTCTCTACGCTGGAAGTGAAACAGGAGCACTGACACAGCCTCGGGTGTCCGCTCATAGGGACTGCTCCTTCAGATGGTCAATATCTAGGGTGGTAATACGTTTATAGTTCCGGCTGATAACATTTGAACAGCTGTTGCCAGCCAGTGGTGTAAATTGGAAGCAGATAATATATGCTGATCACGCGAAGATAGCTACCCCTCATCATGACCATCCGGGTACATAACCGAATGTAAGCCACCTTCTATATCCGGCAAGAGGAGATAAGGACTGCCGCAAGTCGTTGATAAGGCCATAAGTATAACTACTAGACATATTAACATCTTACATATTGATAAATGTATTCCATGATTGACTTGTTCTTAAACACTTACTTGAGGCTTTCGTCAAAATAAACTTTGACGTATTCGAGGCACGATGGGTTCAACACAGTCAAAAGTTGCTACCGGTAGCTTCCGGCAGAACGAGATGATTGATCAGATCCGTGCAGTCCTTCCGAAACAAGATATTGGAGACGGCTTCGTCTACATCAGCGGCGATGGGATGGAAGATGATGGCTGTGCAGATAAGATCACTCGTCCACCTGAGGGTCTGTCGGCGGTGCTGATGCACAACTGGCAGAAACAACTCTTGGCAGACCCCAAAAATCGGTAGTGTACAGCCAACCCCGAAGGACTCGATCGTGATACTAATTGCAGCTTCTGCTGGAAAGACTCGCTCTTACAGCTCTCACTTCTAACGACCCCAAAACATTGCTACATTCTCGCGACGCCCACATTGCGCAGCAAGGCGTATTCAATGTAAAGATACCATTTGAGGGCGGCCCCATCACCAACCAGCGCAGTAGTGGGCGCTGCTGGCTGTTTGCATCGACCAATGTTTTCCGTGTAGCACTCATGCAACAATATGAGCTGGAGTCCTTTGAGCTTTCACAGGCGTACCTGTTTTTCTGGGACAAGATGGAGAAATGCAACTACTTTTTGGAGCAGATCCTCGACACAGCCGACCTAGATCTCGACTCCCGCCTCGTGCAAACTATCGTTGGAACACCGATCAGCGACGGTGGTCAGTGGGACATGGTCCGCAATCTTGTCGACAAGTATGGCTTGCTTCCCCAAACTCTCTACCCCGACAGTGCAAACGCAATGGCTTCATCTACCATCAACCAGATCCTGTCCAATAAACTAAGAGAGGGGGCGTTGATACTGCGCAAAGCCGTCCGCGATGCAGCTGGCGCATCTGCCGGGTGTGCTAACGAAAAGACTGCACCTGGAGAAGACGTGCTGGCAGCCGTTACTGCCACTAAAGCTCGCATTCTTCGGGAGATACATACAGTCCTGACACTCACCCTTGGCCCGCCTCCTTCAGCAGACGCCACCTTCCATTGGTCTTTCGTGGACCGCCATGGATGTGCCCGAAGCGAGTCTACCACGCCGCTGGATTTTGCACGTGGTATTTACGGTACAAGTGCAGGCTCTTCAAGGATTACCCGTGCTGTTATAGACCGCCAAATCTCTCTTGTGCACGATCCCCGCCACCCACCGCTCTCACTCCTGACAGTTGATCGGCTTGGTAATGTCGTGGGTGGCCGCGGCATCACATACGTCAATGTGTCTATGATACAACTGAAGGCGGCTGTAATTTCTATGCTGCGAGCTGGACTTCCGGTTTTTTTCGGATGCGATGTTGGAAAATTCAGCGATAGCGCAACTGGGCTCATGGATCTGACCCTCATCGATTACAAGCTGGGTCTCGGTGTTGACGTCTTGGGCATTGATAAGGCCGCTCGGCTTAGGACAGGTGAAAGCGCGATGACACATGCAATGGTGCTGACTGCAGTTCATGTTGAAAAAGGCGATGTGCCTGTGCGGTGGCGTGTACAAAATAGCTGGGGCGAGACACCTGGTGATAAGGGTTGGTTTCTAATGACCGATGCTTGGATGGACGAGTTTGTATACCAGGCTGTCGTTGACCCGCGGTTTTTGCCCAAGGCAATCACTGATGTGTTGACACAGGAGGCCATCGTTCTTCCGCTGTGGGATCCCATGGGATCTTTGGCTTAGTATGCCAAGCGTGGTTTACTGAACCTCTGTCATTTTATAACAATATGTTGACGTTTCCCCGTTTTCATTACTTCTTCAGCGGATGAAAGTTGGTCGTGTACTTCGATGGTAGCAACGTTTCGCGCTATCCACCTTAATGAAAATGACGAGGCTGTGCGCGAACTGTGTATTTGATCAATTTGTTTTGTGTTCAGGTCGTTGACACCCTGTCATTTAATTGTATAAAAGCCGAAACGGGTTGACATTTTAAACGTCATATTTATTGACTGTAAACATACTGCCAAGTTTGTCGATGGCGCGTATACAGAATTTGTGCTGGGATGCCAAACATAAACACCGCCACAGGCTCCTGCTTGCCATTTCAAACATTGCCAAGCTCAATAAAACGTTAGACACTGATGATTTTCACAGCCGCTAGGTTGTTGGTATTGGGTGTTATGCAAACGCCAAGGTTGGCCAAGCGGCCAAGTCGTTTGAACTGTGCCTGAAACATCGCGTTGGTTATAAATCCAACAGATATAAACAATGACAGTGTTGCATATCACGGTATGAAACAAATACTTGGCTCGGCAGTCAGATATGTTGATGGCTGTGGTCCAAATCATTTGAGTGTCGTGTGCCTAATGCCTTTTATGAGAAGTCCATGTCCACGGGGCGCTTTTGCTAAAACAGCCATAAATCTCGTTTTGCCGATGACTTGTAATGATTTTATTCGTCTTCTTCTCTTTCTCTTCATCTAGATTTCCACTGGTTGGGTAATCTATTTCTTTTGTTTTCTGTTTCTTTTCTCCGTGGTTGACGTTCAATGCTCAGGAGTTTTTCGTTTTCTTTGTCTTTTTTTCCTTCACTTATACCTGTGTATATTTTCCCGACAATTCTTTTTCCTTCCCTCTCACTATACAGCCTAAAATGTCTTCGAAATTCGGCTTACGCAAAACCTATCATAGCAGTAGTGATACTGTGGTTATGAACATGGAGAGTCGAGCGGCTGAGAAAGTACACTACGAGCCAGTATCTTCAAGATTGTTGACCAGGAGAGCCCGTCTGATGCGCCGCGAAAGTGCCAATCTTCGTATTGACACAGGCGTGAAGCTTCCGGTCTACCGGCGTGATGTCGAGAGCCCCGAAAGTCCAGATAGTCCAGATAGTCCCGCTAGCCCCGCTAGTCCAGGCAGCCCCGATACACCCAGCATTACTGCTCCTGCTGTGGCTCCTAACCCCTCGATTACGCAAGGTGTTGCGCTCGGAGCGGTGGATGGGATCTCATCACCCGTCTCTCCAGCATCCCCAGCCTCACCATCCGGTGTCGACTCGCCAGCTTCAGCAACGGCGTCCAGTTTGCCTCCATTCTCAACATCGACCACTGTATCCCAGACAACCAGCGATATATCAACAATAACACAGCTGCCACCTCAGCTACTACCGCCGTCATCCTCCTCACTTTTGGCATCTACGACGGAGGAAGCCTCAACAACATCGACGGGTGTATTATTGTCGACTCTGCAGACATCGACACTGTCAGCAGCGAGCTCTGTCGTTACTAAAACTACATCAAAAGTTGGAGTTCCAACTACTTTGGTACCGTTAATAACAGCAACTGCCAAAAAACCCATCTCAAGTACATCATCATCCAGTCCTCCCTCAAGCGCTTCTACCATCATCAGCCAGACAACCAAAACTACAGATGGTTTAGCACTAGACACAACAATTGCTGCCCCGAGTGGGTCTTCCAGCACCACAACTACCGCAGCCACATTATCAGCAATTGTGCCAACTGGAGATGCTGCGGCCCTGGCACAGAAGGGCATCACGAGCGAGTCTGGAAATCTGGGGGTGCATGTTGTCTTTCCTGTTGTGTGTAAGTCATACCTACATAATTTCATTAGAAGCAAAATGCCTAGTTTTGATCCATTGCTAATATATACAGTCTCCATTGGAGTGATCGCGGCCTTCATAGCGATTTTGTGGTTCAGAAAACGCCGCTCGAGAAGTCCAGCCACGGAGGATCAAGCCAGCTTGTCCATCACAGCTGCGCCAATGGGCCAGACCTCCATACCCAGACAAGGGGATAGTCAAGGACTCCGATTCCGAAGTGACGGCAGCGTGATGGCTGATCTTATGGATGCGGCTTATGCGGCTGAGAACGGTGTGAATTACCGTCAAACCCAACTCTCCGCCCCAGGGGACTATGTCTCGAACGAAAAGATGTACGGCACAGTGGACAGAGCGCCTGTTCTGGAATTGCCAAGAAGAAGCGGAAATACAGTTTTCAGTTGGCTTGGAGGGCTCCGGTCGGGTGCACCGACCATACGGGGAAGTATTGCACCACCGCAAAGCGAGGCTACATCTGGAAACCGGACTACTGTGACTGGGTGGCCCCAGGGTTTTGAGCCAGCGGATCCACAGGCTGTACCCCTGCCCGTCAATACTCGCTGCCTGTCATATTGGTCAGAGAGCTCCCAAGCTGTCACGTCAAGTGTAGCATCCCCACCTCCCGTGCCAGCTATCCCATCTGCAATGTTTGAGCCCCGTGTCCAGTCGCCCGCTCCAGACTTGCGCCCGTTACAACTTCCTCCGTCCCCCACCCAGACGGCTATTACATCCAACACAGCTGCCGTGACTGAAAGTAGCTGGAATACATGGGGTGTTGAACAGCACCCACGCGGAGATAATGTGACGGGTAAGAATGCACTTTGGGGGAAGTGGAAAACGGCGATGGGTGGCAACCGCTAAAAAAAGCGCCCTTTCCGCGATTTCAATTTTTTCAATGTTAAGACTTTTAACTTCCGATCAAGCCTTACAGATAGATTAAAAATAGAAATAACATTCGCCAAAACAATATTGACAAAGTTGTATTTACGGTGTACCATTGTACGGACAAAAATTAAATTACATTTCACGCCACTTAGCTATCATCCAGAAACTTTTTTTTGTAAACAAGACCAAAATATTTTAACTTCAAGTTTTATTCTGAGTATATTTAAATGCTTATAGCTATTTTGTACAAATTGCATATTTGCGAATATTCACCGGCTGATCATTTTTTAGAGGCACTATTGCGATTGCTCAAAGTTTTCAAAACGCTTTGCTTTGTTAGTAGTGGTTACTTTCACTCATGTGATGAATTTACAGAAATCATCAAATATTGAACTTCGCACTTGCCTCAGTTGCATACACTATAATCCTATGATTGAAATCATGCTCCTTCGATCTATTATATAAAATGAAGAAGTCGTCTTCAACTGTTCGATTTGAAGTATGTGATTGTTATGTGGATTCTCTGGTATTGTTGGCTTGTCCCGTCGCCCGTCGCTATGGGACGACGATATCACCAAGATCTGTTTTCGGGAACGAAAAGGTAGCAGCGTAAAAAACCGCGTTCAAAGTCGTTATCAATTACTCAGTATACTCATTACTACCGTACTACCGCCATTCGCAGGTCACGTAGTACCGTATCCTACCGAGTAAGGATAATGTTTGAAGCGTGTTTTGAAGAATATGAACTTTCTGCCCCAGACAAACAATGTCGGAAAAAACCAGGGAAAATCACCACAGTGCCCCGCATCCCCTGTAACACCAATAAAGTTTGCGGCACAACAAGCTTATCAAGAAAGTCTACCCACCTGAATCATCTCGTCTTGTTTCGACATGCCATGTGAAGCATTTGTGACGCCCTTGGGGCAGTGCATGTCTAGAAAATGACAAGGTTCAGAATTTGAAATTGTACGACGGAGTGATTCACCACGAGTGCGATTCTTCAGGGATGTTATCACAATTACGTGCTTTCAGAAAACGTACAAAAAGGAAAGCCAGGACGCATTTGTTTTCGTTTTCTAACTTATTGATCAGCAACACTGTTCATCCATCGTCCACATCGTGCTCACTTCTTCTTTTCTTTCTTGGCTGGCCCATCTACGTTTATTAATACATATATTTATTGATTAAATATATATTTTTTGCACTTTTTCAAAATTTCTCTTTTATTTTTACGACGTCTACCTCCTCGAATATTCAAAATGCGTTTCGCTACTATTGTTATTCTTGCCGCATCGACGGCCATTGCCATGCCAGTCCAGGACACCCAGGGTCCTGGTGCCGTCGCTGCTCGTGTTGCCGCACCCGAGCCAGCTGTCATCGACCTCATGGGGCCCCGTCCCGTCCTTGAGGCCCGCAAGAAGAAGAAGGGTAACAACACAGCTGCCGCCGCGGCAAAAGCCAACGCAGCCAAAGCCAGTGCAGCCAACTCGACTTCTACTGCTGGATCTGCTAAGGGTACCGCTGCTGCTGGATCTGCCTCCGCTTCTGATCTGCTTGGATCGCTCCTCGGAGGCGGTGATGCCACTGCCGCTGCAGGTGGAAGCAGCTCTGTCACCGATCTTCTCAGCTCACTGCTGAGTGGTGCCTCCTCCGGCACTGACGCCGCTGCTGGCACAGGTACCGCAGCCGGTTCCAGCGCCGGAAGTGGTATCCTGAGCGCCATTCAGGGCCTCTTGAGCGGTGCTGCTCGTCGCTAAGAGTTCCCAGGTTGGAGGCGCTAAGGGTTCGATATTTAAGAATAGAGTATGACAATCAATTATCTGTAAAGCCATAATAAGAGAATTTGCAGTATAGTTACATTAAACTATACAGTGCACTGATGATTTCGAATTAATTTAGATAATGCTGACTAAATAGGCTATCTGCCTATGGTTCTGTAGAATGCTCTAATCTCAATATTTACACTAGCACTTGATCATGCATTTGTCTGGCAATTTATATCTGCAGGCCCTTCATTACTTCTTTAACCTTTCTTACATTACATAATGATGAATTTGGGAATAGAGTTGTCCTATAAGTAGCAAGAAAGTTGTACTAAAGGTCAATAATTAAATATTGGTAGCAGGTAGTTGCGAATTTCTTGTTTTCGTCAATGTATGTGTTTTTGGGGGGGGGTTAGTATCTTTACGTTTCCACTTTTGCCAGTTTCCATACAGACCACAGCCAGAAAGTAGTCTTGATATAAAACTATGTCGTCTTTGATGTTGTTCTATCTAAATAATCCATAAAAAAACCGATAACCACGTTTTTATGTTAGTTAATAAATTTTTCAGCCCATGGCCAAAATGGTGGACGAATCTAATACTTCATCACATGCCGCGTGCATTGCAAATACTGAATGCGAAAATGGATAATATGTGAAGTGGAGATGTTTAGAACGTGCTATACTCTAACTCCAATTGGTCCCCTTTTTGCTTGCTGCACCTTGCTAGGTAGCTTCCAGCATCTGTGTATTTAGCTTCGAAGCCAGCTATCAGAGGGTAATAGATACCAAGTAGCGACAACGATCAGTGTGACAATGACCATCATTACAGGGGGGTAGTTTAAAGTCAATGTTGTAACGGGGAATTCATAAGGTAATAATAAAATAACAATTACCCATATGTTGTAAATGACGGTGATGAGCGGGAAGGGCTTACTTAATACTGCTTGACTCCATGCTGGTTTAGGAGAAAGTTTAGGCGTAAGAATTAAACGGCCAAGTATATTAAGCACATATGCAGCTACACATGGGACGCCAAATACTAAGACAAGTGATACGAACGCCACAGACGACGGTATAATGGTGTAGGCCACAATGGAAGAGACGTCCCAAATAGCGAATACTGCATTGCGTGGCTGGTCGTTGACAACTGTCGCCGCCCTAACGAGTAAGGCAGGACACTGTCGAGGGCGGCAGCGAACACCTGTCGAGGCAGCCAGAACGGCAATGGTAGTATCCTGTGAATGCTAGAAAAAAACCTTGACTTGAACCGAAATACTCACAAACCACATAGCAATAATGCAAATAATATTGATGAGAATACAACCGCCACCCCATAAAATGACTGCATATAAGTGAACAAATGGTTGCGCACCGCCAAAGGAGATAATCATTTCAGGTCCAGGGACACAAAATAGAAATAAGATCACAACTACGAACCCGCCATCGCTACTCACAACGGTACTCCAGAACGTGCCCCGAGCCGCTGTGATTGCTGCCTTCTTAGTCTCTGCGACGTGTCCGGACGTATCAAAGCCAACAAGAATACCAGCAGTGACCAAGTACGGCAAACGCCAGTCCCAGCCGGATGTAGCGCTGGTTCAGTTATGTGATGAGAAACGCGTCATGACTACTCTGAAAGCCAGTGGTTCGCACAGTGGCGACAGACAACCAAACCATACCAAAGATAAAGTCAAGCATATTGAAGAAAGAGAGAATATCCACTTGAAGTAGCGAGCTACTTCGTATATTGAGCACAAAGTATCAGCAAAAGCTAACGTGCAATTGTAGACCTGCTTGAGAAACACCAAAATATACTTACGAGGGATAATGCGCCAGAGACATGCTGCTGCCAGCATATTTTCGGTGCAAATCCATTACACTCGCGGAAGTTGATATCAGACGCATCATATGGGAATCCAGATCAAAATCCACGATATCCTCTACATCGTATTAGTATGATACGACCAGCAGATTCTCCACCTTACTGCACTTTCAGAAAGCATATACTTCACGACACACTAGGTATTACTTGCCTATAATGTCGTACGTACAGTTGTACTACATCATGCCACGATAAATCCAAAAAAACCGACTCCATCGAGGACCACCGGCTTCGGCCACCCAAAGATGAATAGACCCAGATAGTGGTAACGACGAGCAAATTTCTGCGATCATAGCCGCCGTGAAAAATGCGAAAACCATGTTAATGACAAAATTCGTCCTAGAGTCAGTCAGGGTAGATCAAGATGAATACATGTCGGAATTGTAGAACAAACCCGTATGCTGAGTAACCTCCTGCCGCAATACTGTTAGAAAAGGCCACACCACGAACAAAGTACAGCGCCGTTGTAGGCGGTCAGAAAATGTACAATCTCGACGTTTGACTGGTTTTCCTACTAAAAACAGTTACAAAATAGTGAGAGATTATAGCTTCGTTAAGAACTTACAACCCGATATTGCGTTAATACTGCCTTGATATGCTTATTGCCAAATCTTTACTTATAGGCGTATAACACAGGCTTTTCTGGTATCGTGTCCGTACACAATTATTACTGTCTGTGCTACCCTGATCATCTGTATGATTGCCTTCATTTTCCTCGCCTGCCTCTGGCGCCGGAGGCACTGGCAGGATGTCTTCGTCGAAAAATGTGATATTAATGTATGCTGTAGCTCAAAAATTTAATATTTGTTCGAATTGAGTAATGACTCGGGACTTTGCCAACTAGGCACTGCTTCTTATACAGTAGAATTATGCTACACCTCAAACCGAGTGCTGCTGAGGAGAAAACGGAGTAAGATAAGCAATTTGATACAGCTCCTACAATCGATGCCACCATCCAAGGCTAAAACCGCTAAAGAAAATGTCACAACCTTTAAATCATTTTGTTATTGGTCAGGAGTGCATCTAGGCCGACGTGATAAGCCTTGTCGATGTCGTGATCGGCACATGACCATATTTCCACCATAGCTCAGAACTAGCAACGGTGTGTTTTCTTCTTCCAGAATGTAGAGTTGGCGAGTTTAGACACTCTAGAATCCATTACGTTCTTGAAAACCCAGACAGTATTTTCAATAGAAGTTTCTTGTGCAAGCCTTGTTTGTGTTTTCCAACAGTATCTTACATGGAGACTTGAAAAGTAAGCATACGCCGAGGTTCGCTAGTGGTCTCTCCTTGGCCCGTAATTATTGATCAGGGTCACTACTTCAATACTCCCTGCCCTAATAAATATGGAACTGACCCGCACTGATTTTGTACTACTGTAGACATTGTGCAATCGACCGCTTCTACTATATATTATCGACCCAGATTGCATGTTGAGTGTAGACGGATCTTCTTACAACCCAATACCTTTATTGTATAACAAAACTTCAACAATGTTTTTATCACTATTTCTGGGCTGGGTGGTCTCTACGATTGCTGTTTGTTGGATTTTACGAGTAAGTTTGAGTCTCGCGATTTGGAAAGACTTGCAGTTGGTGGCCGTGCCCTAATCATACCCAACCAGACACTCTACCGAACTCTTACCAGCCCGCTCGCTCATATCCCCAGTGCTGGGCTACTGGCACCGATATCTCGGTTAGGGTGGGCATTCCCCCACGAGTATCGCGGCACAATCACCTTGGATCTACCCAAGCTCCATGCAAGGCTCGGTATGTGCATGTTACGGTGTCTGCATTTGTCTTGAAAGTTAATTAGGCTAACAAAACTATACGAAGGCCCTTTAGTTCGTATTGGCTCTACTGAAGTGTCATACTACTCACTCGACGCGTACGACGTCATCCATAAGGCTGGCAGCAAATTTAAAAAAGATCCCCGTGTGTATGGCGGATTTGTTCAAGACAGTCATCCGGCTCTGTTCTCCATCACGTCAGTATTTAGTGATATTGATTATATCTATTCTACTAACAAAAGAACTAATATACGCAGTGATCCTATCCAACATGCCCAAAGACTCCGCCTCATGGGCCAGCTCTATAATCGAAGCAAGGTACCACTGCTAGAAGGTCTGATGTTGAAGCACATCGGCAATTGGATGGAACACGTTGCACGGAGGCCGAATAATATCGACCTGGTAGTATCTTGCCGCGCAATGGAAGCCGATATTATATGTAAGTGACTAGGTAGTAGTCTTATTACCTTTTTAGTAATATATACTAATCAACGATAACATTTAGCCGACTTCAGTTTTAGCCATTCAGTTAGTGCTATTAAAGCCTAGTCGGCTGGCGGCGAGCTTGCCATGGTTGCTAAAAATGATGAACTTGCATCGTGGATGCCGGTTGTAAGTTTATACATGCACAAGCCCCCATGCACTGTTGCTAACAGAAGATACTTGAGATTACCAACCTACCTGGTCTTTGGGCAAAGGTGGAGTACCTCCAAGCACTGTTGGCTAGAATCACCACAGTTCAGCCAAACATATTCAGAGGACTCCAGCAATTTGCCGATGTAAGTTTGACGTTTGGTGCAATACCCATTGTTCTTTTTTACCTTTGGTTGACACGCAGGTAGTGGTCCCAGCGTGGTTATGAAGTTGCCTTGAAGGTAAGGGATAACTCTAGTTTTGTATACACTTCGGGTTCACCTAGTTTGATCGAGACTCTGGTCAGATCTGGTCTGCCTCTACTCGCAGCTCTGGGAGAAGCAAAGGAAAACATGGGCCCCGGTACGGACACAACTTCTGCGAGTCTTGCACATATTATTTGGGCTCTTGCCCACAACGAGACTTTCCAGGACGACCTCTTCCAGGACTTACAAAAAGCTGGCTTCTCTACCGATATGGGAAGTCTGGAGAACGTACCTCGGCTCAAAGCGTGTGTTAAGGAAGGAATAAGGTGGGCTGGCGCGGCTGCTGCTATGCTACCTCGAGTTGTTCCCGACGGTGGCGTAGAGCTCCTGGGAACGTTTCTTCCCGGTGGTGTAAGTGGAATCTGTTCTATTTATAAACGATAACTAACCTAGCATAGACCGTGTTGACATCTTCTCCTATCTGGTATCTTCGAAATTCTACGGCATACCCCAACCCTAACGAGTTTGATCCCTACCGGTAGCTGGCGCCAGATGCAAGTGATTTGCGGCAGGATATTCTACGGGACAAAAACTACATCCCATTCTCAAAGGGGACAAATGTCTGCATAGGCAATCAGTATGTTCCCTGTTCTAATTCATATTACGAGATATAGAGGTCGCTGACTAAACTTCAGTTTCGCTTATTTTGAGTTATATCTTTCCGTGTCGCAGTTCGTACGCAAATTCAGAGTTTCTTGCTCTAGCAATACTACGACTGATATATGCTTTCCTCCAGAGAATGGCAACTGGAATACCGTTCTCTTGCCGCCGAGAAAAGAATGGGTCGCCGCTGTTGTGACTAGTCCTTTGTTAGTATCGGTAAAAGAAAGACTATAAACTCTATTACAGCTAAGTATAGAAGGCGAAAAATATTCATAAAATAAAAATTGCCTTATAAGAAGCGCACCTGTGCCGTCCCTACTCTAACCTACGTAGCGATTTATTGTCCCGTGTTCTTTTGTAATCTTTTATATATAAGTTTTTTATATTTTCTTATATTTTGTTGCTTTAGCTATTTTTTATAAGATTTTAATACTACATATACTACTTATAATTTTATACTTTATTTATCGCGAGCTAGTATAGCTACGGAGTAATTTTTATAGCAACTATATTACAATTTAAAATCCTAAAACGTTATAACTAAATACATTTAAGTTATTAAGACTAAAACTTAAAGACAATAAACTATATATATAACAAATAGTACTAGTTATTTAAATACCGAACGATATTAAAATACTATTTTAACGTTTAACTAAATAATTAAACTATCGGTTACGCGATAAGTAAATAAAACGGTAAAAAGTATAAACTTACTTTATATTTACGTAAACTACGTAACGGGGACTACTAAGTTAAGGCAAGATGCCTCGGCCTTAAAGAAATTAAAAATTACTAGTATAAAACGCGTACGAGGCGTTATAAAAACTAGTAGTAAAAACGCGACGTACGAACGTTAGATTAGTTATCTTATAAAAGACGTATAAAAAAAAGTTTGTTTCTATAGTACTATTATAGTTTTAGTTTTTTTTTTTCCTTTAAGATATTCGAATTTATATATATTTTACTTTTCGAAAAATCCGAGTTTTATACGTATATACTACGAAAATACGAACGAAAGTTTAAAAATATAACTAGGCTGTTAGGACTAAAACTTAAAAAAAATAAACTATATATATAACAAGTAGTATTAACTATCTAAGTACCGAACTACTTTAAAGTATTATTCTAACGTTTAACTAAATTGTAAAGAAGAAACGGAGTTACCGTAAAGATAATATCTTAGTAAAAAAAGATATAATAAACAAAGTCTACGACCGTACTAAAAACAATATACGAAAAGTAGTAAAAACAAAAAATAATTGCAAAAAGTATAAGGTAGAAAAGTATAAAGACTTTTACTTACCGAACTTCTTTTATCCGGTAAGTAAAAATCTACGTTTATTATATAACTTTTAGTCGATTAGTCGGCGACTAGTAGCCGACGTATCCCGTAGTTAGCCGTAGCGTAAAAAGGTTTTTACTTGTTAGTTTTTAGCTAGTAATTAGCCTACGATTTTTAAACTTATCGTTTTTATTCGTCTTTAGTTTATAACGGGTCGACGTCGGACGGTATCCGACGTTTCGGCGATACGTAGTCGTTTTTTAGCCGGTAACTAACTAACTAATTAGTTATTTTCGTAGGTAAGCTATAGTTTATGCTTATAGCTTTACTTATTTACGTTTTTTTTTATATTATCCTTTTTTTTTAATAATACCGTCTCGGGATTACTTACTTAAAGCAACGAGACGGCGGTTTAACTCGTCGTCGAGTTTTCGTCGATTTAAAAGTTTTTAAGTTATTACCCCGTAACGGAAACTTCGTTTTTTATTAAAGATTTATATAAGTAATAAAAAAAACTTTCTAAAGTAAAAAAACTTATACTTTTAAAATAGATTTATTTTAACTCGGCCGTAAGTCGGCGATAAATCGACTATTAATGTCGAAATATAACGATTTTATATATTTTTGTTTTTTTCGTTAAAAAACTTTAAAAATATATTCGATAAGTCTATAATAATAAAAAGATTAATATACGACTTTATAATAAAAAAAATTTTTCCGTATCCGGTAAGACTAAAAAATTAATATAACACAAAAGTTTATATAATTCTTACAAAAAAAACTAAGTCGTATCGGCGGCGATATAACGTTTATTTTACGATACGGTTCCGACCGTTAGATATCTTTTTTTTAAAAAGTTAAAGTTTTATAACTACTTTTAGTATTTTAGTAATATATTAGTAATAAAAAAGTAAATAAAAATTAAATAGTACTTTATTTTTTTTTTTTAATTTAACGACGTCTTATTACCGTTATACGCGCGAATTATTAACGATACCGCGGGTATTTATTTATTAATACGTTTATATATCCGTATACGGCTAGTTATACGTTAAAAGAATAAAATACTATTAACGTAAATTTACTTTTAACTTATATATAGCTTTAGTCTATTTTTACTTTATAACGAGTCTAAAAACTATCGTCCGGGACGGGTATAAATAAAAAAAATTCCTCGCGATATTAAGTTAGGCTAAAATACTCCGGCCTTAGTGAAATTAAAGATTACTAGCGTAAGACGCGAAAAAGACGCTAGAAGGACTAAAAGTAGAAACGCGCCGTACGGATGTCGGATTAGTTATCCTATAAAAAACGTATAAAAAAAAGTAGTCTTTATAGTTATCGTTATTTTTAGTTTTTCTTCTTTAATTAAGATATACTTTACTTTTCGAATAAACCGAGTTTAATATACCTATATTACGAAGATACGAACGAAAGTCTAAAAGTATAACGCCTACGAATACTTACTTTTTACCTTCGAAATACGAGATCCCGCCTAATTAAAAGAATAAAAGAATAAAAGCTTAAGCTTTTTAATCGGTTCTTCGCGCGAACGCTTGTAAAAAAAAAACGTAGATAAGCAAAGCTATAAGTATAAGCTATAGCCTACCTACGAAGATAACTAATTAGTTAGTTAGTTACCGGTTAAAAAACGACTACGTATCGCTTAATATAACTAGGCTATTAGGACTAAGACTTAAAGAAAATAAGCTATATATACAACAAGTAGTGTTAGCCATCCAAGTACCGAACTACTTTAAGGTACTATTCTAACGTTTGACTAGACAACTAAACCTTATTAAGACTAAATTTAGCTGTTCAAACGTTTAAATAGAAAACTATTTAAACTAAAACAGCCGTTTAAACGTTTGAATAAAAAACTACTTAAACTAAAATAACTGTTTAAACGTTTAAATAGAAAACTACTTAAACTAAAACAGCTATTTAAACGTTTAAATAGAAAACTACTTAAACTAAAACAGCTATTTAAACGTTTAAACGAAGAACCGAAAATAACTAAAATCAAATTTAGCTATTTAAACGTTTAAATAGAAACTTACTAAAACTAAAACAGCTATTTAAACGTTTAAATAAAAACCTACTAAAACTAAAACAGCTATTTAAACGTTTAAATAAAGTACTAAAAACTACTAAAATTAAGCTATTTAAACGTATAAATAAAAAACTAAAAACTATTAAAATCAAGCTATTTAACCGTTTAAATAGAAAACTAAAAGCTACTAAAATTAAAATATTAAACGTCTTAATAAAAAACGGAAAACTACTAAAATTAAGTATAGTTATTTTAACGTTGAAATTCGAGAAGCTACTATTAAAACGTTTAAATTATAAAACTAAAAACTAACTTAAGTACGGAAAAACGTATACTTTAAAACTATTTAAATAAAAGTACTACTATAATAACGGTAATATAAAAGTTTTAAATTTAGCTAGTTTTATTTTTTTAATTAAAACGATTAAAAGAAAAAAAACACGATAAATAAAACTAATACGTAGTAAAAAATAACATCTTAAGATATTAAAATAACGCCCGGTTTTACGTAGCTATATACGTAAACGGTAAAAAAACAAAGTACGATAAATAAATATAAGATAAATAAATAAAAAAGTAGTTATAAAAGAAAAAAACAAACGAAAAAAAAATCAAAATAACAAAATTAAAAAAAAAAAACTAAGAGAAAAAAATTAAAAAAGAAGTAATAAAAATAAAGTAAAAAAAAAAAAAAAAAAAACCCGGGGAAAAAAAAAAGTAAGAAAAAAAAAAAATAAATCAAACGAAAAAAAAAAGAAGTAATAAAAATAAAGTAAAAAGAAAAAAAAAAGAAACCCGGGGAAAAAAAAAAGTAAAAAAAAAAAAAAATAAATTAAACGAAGAAAAAAAAAAGTAACAAAAATAAAGTAAAAAAAAAAAAAAAAAAAACCCGGGGAAAAAAAAAAGTAAAAAAAAAGAAAAGTAAATTAAACGAAAAAATAGAAAACGGACCTAATAAAAGAAAAAAAAAAAAAAAAATAAAAAAAAAAAGAAAAAAAATAAAAGAAAAAAAAGAAACAAAAGAAAAAAAATAAAATTAAAGAAAAAAAAAAAAAAAAAAAAAGAATAAAGTTTAAAAATAAAAAAAGAAAAAAACAAAAAGAAAGAAAAATAAACGGAAGCGGAAGAAACGGAAGAAGTAAGAAATAAAAAAAAAAACGCGTTTATTTACTCGGGAATAAACTACTAAAATAAATAAGACATCTTAAATAAAAAATACGTAGTAAAAAATATATACAACTTAAAACCTAAGTAGTATATTTTCCGCGGGACAACTTATTAGCTACCCGTTCGACGCGTTTTTATTTTTAGTCTTCTTAACGGTCTTTTCGCGCCGTATACCCGTTATCTTTAATTTATTTTAGGCTAAAATATCTTAGCTTAGTTTATTACGCGTTTAGTCTCCCGTTAATTTTACTCGTTTTATATTAAAATAAGCAAGATATATTAAATACGGAACACGTAATAAAAAACATAAACAACTAAAACCTTTAGCTATAGTATTCGCCCGAAAATCTAACTAACGAGATATCAAACCTCGTAAGCTTTTATATTAAAAGGCTTTTTCTCGTATTTTAAAAACAAAACTATATATAAATTATAGTACCTCAAAAAAAAGAAATAAAAAAAAAAAAAAACTTTAAATAAACGTAATAAAAAAACTAATCTTTTTTATACGTTATTTAAAAATTTATTAATTAAACATCCGTAAAACGCGTTTCCGTTTCTAGTCTTCTCGCGTTTTATACTACTAATTTTTATAATTAGTAACTTTTAATAGTTTCGGCAGCCTATCTTAATACCTTATACTAGAAAAACGCGGTTAGTTTTAGTCGTTTGAAAAAATAATATAACGTCGTTTCTATATTTTTATTTATATTTAGTTTATTTTTCTTCGATTCGTATTTAGATAAAGTTCTACCCGCTTTAAATTGAAATATATTATTATTAACGTATTTTCTTTTAAAGTATTTGTTACTATATATTATTTTATTTAATTTTTCGTATATTTATATAATAAATATTAAAAAAAAAAAAACGTAAACGTAAAAGCCTAGTATAAGTTTTTTATTTATTTTTAACATCTTATATTTTTATTAATTGAATTCGGCTTAATTTACTAAAAGTAAATAAAAAAATAAAACGAAGATTAAAACAAAAAATCTAAATTAAATCGATATCAAAAATATTTATATAAATAAAAAAAAAAAATTAAAATATTATATTTATTATACTGTATTATTCTTTAACTCGTATAAAATAAAAGTTAGAAATAAAAAGTCGAAATAAATATAAATAAAAAAATATAGTTAATTACTAAAATAAAAAAACCCCTCGTCGTCTATAAAATCGCCTTTAAAAATTTCTTTAACTTCGTTTCTTTCGTTTTCGTCTACCCCGTTATTTTCTACCTCGTTTTCTACTTCCGCGTCGTTAAGTTTTTTTACTATACCACGTAAGACTATTTTATAAAGCGTTAGCTTAAGTAAGTCTTAAAGTAGTATATTATATAAAAAACGTTTATTCCCGTCTCGCGTTATTTAAATACTAAAAATATAATCTACTTTTACGTTTATTTATCTTAGCTTACCGTCGAAAATCGGCCTTACGATAAATATATTATACGTATTATAAACTTAACGTAAAATAAACGTCTCGTCGATAATAGTTTATATTACGGTACGAAACCTAGTTTTTTTTTTCTTTACTTTAGTATTTTTTATACGGTACCGGTTATACGTTATTATTATACTTTTCGGAAGTAAAACAAATATACCGGGGCTAAACGTATCGACTAAAATCGTAATCGGCCGCTACGTATAAATTTTTTTCGAGAGCTAAGATACTAGTAAAGCTATTTTATCCGTTAGATATATATAAATCCGATCTTTTAAAAAACTACGCGTAATTTTTTCGCCGTCTAAAAACGCGGCTACTTTTATATCCGTATAGTCCGACCGCGACTAATACGTTTACTAGTTAATAAGATCGACTTTATTTCGTAGAATCCGGATATCGTCGGTTACGTTACGCGTCGGTATATCGTATAAAATAATATAGTTAAGTTATATTATAAAGCTAGTTAATTTTATAAAACCGACGCGACTTTTTTACGTCGACTTTTATCCCGCTACCGCCGTATTCGTCGCCGTATTTCGTAATACTTAGCCGAGATACCGTTCGGCTTCGTTAGTATATTATTTTAAAAAAACGTCGGTTAACCGTTTCCGCCCCCGGTTCCTAAAAACGTTAGTATATAAAACGACGGAAAATACTCGGATATTATTTAACGAGACGATATTTACGAAATCTTTTTTTTCGAGTTAAGCGGCCGTTTATAACCGCCTTAAGCCGTTTTCGTATAACGCGTCGTAAAGTATAAGCTCGGCGCGTAGTTTCTTTTATAAAACGTAAACGAAGCTACGTTTTTACGCCGTCGTTTTTTTATAAAACGTAGTCGGACGAATTAAAAAAAAAAAAGTCGCGTCGTTAGTTATAGACGTTTCGTCGACTAAATAAGTCTCGGTTTAAATTAATATCGTATATTAAAAGTTTCGTAACGTATTTATAACGAAATCGGCTAGTAAATATTATAACAGCTTTTTTTTATTTAACTTTTTAAATAAGCCCTCGAAAAACTTAATCGTTAATAAACGGTACTTTTTCCGAATTACTTTAATAAACGTAAGCTATACTTCGTTTTAGCTATCGTACTACGTATCGGCGGCGGTAACGGATATTAATATCTTAGTCGTATTCGTCGGCGGCCGCGGGGTAAAAGTACTTTAAAAAAAGAAAAATAAATTTAACGTAAAACGCGACGAACGTATATTTATCCGGGCGTATTTCGTAAACGGTAAACGAAGTAATAAATCGTTTATTACCCGACGGCGTTTCGTCGTTATCGTTATAGTCGCGGCTAAAGAAATAAATAGAAAAATAAAAAAACATAAGTTTATACTAATAAAAATCGGATTCGTTTTTAGCGATATATATAAACGACCGATAACTTTCGTCGCGCCCGATTCGCTCGCGTTTTAGTATAAATAAAAAGCCGCGATAAAAAGAAAGCGGAACGATTTACGCCGACGACGTTATACGCGTATCGTACGAAATAAAAATAAAAGCTAAAAAAACCGAACGGCGTAGTATATTTTTTTATCTTTATTTTTATATAAGTCTTTTAAATTTATAATCTACGTAGTAGTTTTTTAACGTTTCTCGTAGTATTAATACTATTACTTAAAAATAAAGGTAGTTATATCGGTATTTTATTATTTTTTCTTAAACGAAAACGAATTATAGTATTTTTTCGTTTTAATAAAAGTATTTATATATTATTACTAATAACGGCTAGTTTTTTTTCTTCTTACAAAAGTATTTCTAGTTTATTACTTATTAACGCGTAGCTTTAACTTATAATACCTAGTCTATTTACTTTCTTTTTTTTCTTATCGACGAATATAACTAGTAAAGCAAATCTTATTTAAATAATTAAACGTCTCGTTTTCGATAATACTTTCTTTTTTTTACGAGAAAAAATATCTTTAATTATTTTATTTTATTTTTTTACGAAGATAGTTTTTATTTAATCCGAAGCCCCGGCTTATTAAGTTATTAAAGTATCTTAAGTATTAAAATTAAGTATATTTATATAATAAATAGTAAAAAAACTACGTTATTTATTCCGATATTATTTTTTTTTCGTTTTTAAAATCTTATATATTATTATAATAAAACGACTACCCGTATATTTAAAACGTTTTCGCGCGGGAAAAAACTATAGCCGCCGGATTAATAAAACTCGGATAATACGGCCGACGGGAACTCGTATCTAGTTACTTATTATAGTTTACTTCTAAAGCCCGCGTATATTTTTAACCGAGTCGTTTACGTTATAAGTCCGGCCGTTAATACCGGGTCGGTAAACATTTATCGTATTTTATTTATCTTCGTTATTTATAACTTCGTAAGCGTTTAGCTTCGTTATAGACTATCGAAGCTCGTCGAGTTTAATGTTTATACCGAAAAACGGTAAGAAATAAACTAGTATATTTTTTCTTTTTTAATAAAGTCTCGTTATTTTAGTTTTTAGTATATACTACGTTACGTACGATATTTAGTATAGTTTATTAATTTTCTTTTAAATAAAATACTAACCGATAATACTACCGATTAATTAATAATAACTATATTTTATTACGTTAATAGTAGTACGGAGGCTTAACGACGTATTTTAACCCGCGTCGAGTCCGAGTATTATTCCGAGTCCGATTTTACGAACTTAAGTAAAACGGTCTTATAGCCGGTAATAAGCTACTATATTTTTATTTATACCGTAAACGACGTAAAGTACGTATACGCCGTATATTTCGATTTAAATATACTTATCGATTAAAATCTTAATACCGTTAGTAGTCGATGTTTTCGTCGACGCCCGATATAACTTACGATAATAACGACTACGTAGTTTACGGCGATACGTTTATAACGTACGACGGCGTAAATATTACGTACGGTAACGACGAAAATATAGACTAAAACGAGCGTAAAACTATATACTAAAACGAAAACGCGAATATATATTAAAACGAAAACGAAAGTTTATATATCGACGATAACGAAAACGAAAAGATAAACGATCGGAAAAAAAAAAAAAGCTAGTATAATATTAACGGCGACGAAGCGGACGGTTTTACCGATACCGATACCGACGAATAAAAACTATATAGCTTATAGCCGCCGTACGAACGTTACGCGGCGCTTTTAACTTAAGCCGATATATACGTATAACTCGAAAACTAGACTATTACGCTTACGTAACGTTTTACTCGACGGATTACGTATATCTTCCGTATCGGTTTTATAACGTATTTAACCGAAAAATACGCGCGTTAAAAAACGGTCTATAACGTTAGTTATTTTTTTTACTATAAGCTAAAAATAACGTATAGTACGCCGCCGACCGGGTATAATAATACGGTATCGAAGTAAAATAATCCGGCTTTATCGACCTTCGGGCTAAGCTACTTAATACGACCGCTTAGCTAAAGCTATCTTAAGCTCGAACGGATAGACTTTTTTTCGGCGCCGATACTCGAGGTATAGTATAACGGCTAGCCGGACTAAAGCCGATATTAAAGCGTTTAGATTTATTTTTACCGTAACGACTTACCGTTATAAGTTATAAATCGGGCGGTCTACGACGTCGATAGTTTTTTATATATTATATACGACTTAAAAAACTTTATAAAGCCGCTCGAGGTCGCCGTTACGCCGTAAACTAAGTCTTTATTAACGAAAAACATCTATATCTATTTATCGGTCGAAACGGATAATAAACTCTTCCGTATTTTTATTTATCGTATCCCGTATATTATTTTAGTACGGCGGGGCGCCGATATTATTTATATATTTTTCCTTAATATATATAAAAAAAAAGCTAAGAAAACGCTACCGTTATTTAACGTTTTATACGTTATATTTTTTACTACGTTTATTTTACCGAGTTTTACGTTTATTAAGTCTAGCTTTACGTATTACGTACCGTCGAACTATATAAAAACACGGGTTTTATCCCGTATTACTATTAAAAAAATAAGCTAACGAAACGGCCGTAAAAAAACGATTTAAGTTACGTATAACGATATTAACCTCGGCTACTTATAGTAAGTTATACGTATAACGTTCGATAAAACGAAGTATTTTTTTTATTTCGGTAACGCGTATCTTACCGAGTACGAGCGCGCCGATTTATTTTTGTTTAGCCGCTTTATATTTCTATATTATAACAAAAACATTAAACTCGTTTTTTAAACCGCCTCGACCGTTATCGGGACACCGCCGTTTACGACGACGTCCGCGTTAAATATTTTTTAAACGAGTATACGGCCGTCGGTCGTTTTTTTTTTTAATACTTCCTAACTACCGTTATTTAATATATCTTAAAGCTTCGATCGACGGCGGTAATATATAAATCTTACCGTTAAGTTTTTCGTTAGTTAGACCGGTTATACTATACTCGTACGGCGATATTACTAATATAATACGCTGTTATTCTTAAATAACGACGTGTATATAGCTTTATTTAAGACTACCGCTACCGAAACGCGTATACTTAACGACCCGCCCGCGACTTGCTACCGCCGTAACGCGCCCGACGAAAAAAAAAACGACTTAAATAAAGATTTTCGTATACCCGATAAAAACAATATACCCGCGTAATAACACGCGGCCGACGAAAAAACGAACGCTAACGGGTCGGCTACTTAATCTTTTTTTTCGATTCCGTTCGCGGTTACTATTACGTATTTTATACGTTTTTTACGCGATACGATTTCGATTATATACGAGCCGCGGAAAATAAGCCCGTTACGGCGCGACGACGTTATATATATTTAGTCGTATACGGTCGAAAAAAAACGGTATAACGACTTCGGTATTTAAACGTTCTCGTATCTTAAACTATACGACTTCGGTTACGGTACGAATATATAAACTAGCTTCGCGAAAAAAAGTAAAGTATCGGCGAACTTAGACGGCGTTTATACGGCGTTATTATCGTCGTACTAACGTTTATCGTATAGCTTATTAAACCGCGTACGCCCGTTTAATTAACGCTTCGAGATCTACGTTACGACGGCTTTAAACCGAACGGTATAAAAAACGGAAAAAGCGTAAACGACGTTCGTTTATAAAAATAAATTACCGCGGTTTAAGTATTTAAATAAGTAGCCGGACTTAACAATAGTACGCGCCGATATAAATATCCGTATCGACCGTAACGCGTTTTATATTTTCGATACGCGGTTATATAATAACTTTATATAAACGAGTCTCGATAAATACGTACGGCTTTTCGACTATATTATAGTCGTATATAAAAACGGTACGTAAACTTCGTAAACGGCCGCGGCGTTTTTTACGTTCGTCGTCGTCGTTTTTTAATAGTTTATTAACTACGGCTTCGATAAAATACGATATTCGTTTATAACCGTTTTTTTTATTAACGCGCCGACTACGACTAAGCTTAACGTACTACTTAAAGTACCGCGCGTTAAACTCGGCGTTCGATATACTTTAGCCGCGCGGGGCTTTAACTTTTTTTTTACGACAAATATCGACTAGTACGGTTTATACTTATAATACGACGTAGCTAATTAAATTTAAGTTTTTTAACTAACGGCTACGACGTATTAATAACGCGTCGGGCTCGTTACGGCGGCGTACGGCGTATTTAACTAAATCGTCTACGTAACGTACGACGCTACGATTTTTTACGTAATAAACGGCGATATTATTTTATCGATTTTCGCGTAGTTTATACTAAACGTATACTTAAATAATATCTATAACGCGTTTTCCCGTACGACGCCGACCGTAAACGAAAATAACGCGTTCCGGCCGACATTTAGTAAGGTTTACGCGGCCGCGTAAAAAAACGGGCGTAAGTATACGTTACTAACGAAAGCTAACTATTACTTCTAATCGCTTCGGTAGTACTTTTAGTAGGCTTTTACTACGGCGAAGTATTTTATTACGCGGAAACGTATTAAAAAATATACGTACTACGTTATAGTCTAAAAAGTCGTCGACGTTTTAGACTATAGTATATATTCCCCGTTTATATCGACGTAGCGGTTTCTCGTTATTTTATACTACCGGTTCTATTAGTAAGTCGGCTATATTTTTTACTTTTATAATACGAACGGCGTATTATTAGTAACGACGAAACCGTATAAAAACCGACTCGTATTATATATACGACTAGTATAAATTAAAAGTAAAATACCGACGACCGCGACGACCGAAAACGAAATTACTATCGTATCGCGGACCGATATAAAAACGACTATACCGCCGTTACGGAGTCCGTATAAAAAAACGCGGCTAACCGAGATAAACTTTATACGGCGGTCTACTAGTCTTTTATAAGACTATCGCGTACGGCCCGGCGGTTTTTTTATATTTTTACACTTTATTTCTAGCCCGTACGAGATAGTATACTACGTTTCGAAACCGGCTTTTTTAACTACTACGTACTTAATTTTTCTTTAAGTCTAATCGATTTTTTTTTTATTTCTAGTAAAATATACTATAAATAGTAAAAAACAAGCTAATAGCGAAAACGTTATTTAACGACCCCGCGGCCCGATAATAAAAATAACTGTTTACGTCGAAGTAAATTTTAGTTACCGGTAAACGGCCGTATAAATAGAAGTAAAAAAACAACGAATCTACCCGACGGTAAACTTTTATTTAAGTTAAAGTAAATTCGTTAACGTCGACTTTCTCGATAATATTCGAGTTTAGTCGAAAAGATTTACGGGCGTAGAAATTAATCGAAGTTAATACGACTTCCGAGCTATAACGAAAGTTCCGGTAAAAGTCCGGAATACGGTAAAACTATAATACGGTTTTTAAAATACTACGGGTAAATAGTTAAGCTTTACTTTAGTTTCGGGCGGGATAAAAACGTCGTTAGTCGAAACGAATTAACTATAAATTTAAGTATTTATTTAAAACGAGATTTACTTTAGTATCGGCCGAGGCTAATATAAGTAAAAAACAATAATTACGAAAAAAAATATATTAATATCAAGCCGTTTAATTCTAGCTCGGCTATACCTACTTTTTATCGGATCGTAAAAGCTATATTATTCGCCGTATTAGTCGATATAGTCTTAGTAGCTAACGTAGTAGTTACTAAAGTAACTAATATATCTCGTTACTTAATATATATCAATTCGTTCCGTTTACTTACGACGACGTTTTTATACTAAACTTATATAAAACGAAGTACCTTAAAAGTCGAAAAAAACTAAAACGATATTAAAAATACTATTAAGTCTTTTTCTAAAAAACTCGATAAATTAATAAAACGTATCCGAAGTTTAAAGAAAAAAAGCAACGTCAAATAATATTTAAGTTTATATTATAACGCGTATATTATAATAACTTTAAAAAAACTAATCCGCGTCGAAAAACGTAGTCGATATAGCCTTCGGGAAGTATTCTATAGCTATAGATTATCGTCCGTTAGTATACGAATAGTTAATAATAAAATAACGTACGATATAACTTACGCGGTCGTCGACTTTACGTATTACGCGCGATATCGTTTATCCGTAGTAACGTACGTTATTTTATTTAAGCCTAGTAAATTTAAGTCTTACTTTAATATTAAACGCTTCTTTTATTTTCGCTTTTTTTATATTATACGACCTCGTTTTTTTTTTAATTATACTAGTATCTTCGTTTTTTTAATACCTTCTTTTTCCCCTCGTACTTTTTTTTTTTTTTACTCTCGTTTTTTTATATACTTTCGTTTTTTTATATACTCTCGTTTTTTTATATACTTTCGTTTTTTTATATATTCTCGTTTTCTTATACCTTTTTTTTTTTTTTATACTTTTTTCTACCTTTTATACTTTCTTCTACTTTTCGTATATTCTTTTTTTCTCGTATCTTTTTCTTCTTTTTGTACTTTCTTTTACTTTTTATATTTTCTTCTACCTTTCGTATACTTTTCTACTTTTCGTACCTTTTTTTTCTTTTTATATACTTTCTTTTATTTTTCGTATACTTTCTACCTTTCGTATACTTTTTTTTTCTCGTATACTTTCTTCTTTTCGCACCTTTTTTTTCTTTTTGTATTTTTTTTTACCTTTCGTATACTTTTTTTTTTTCGTACTTTCTTTTTCTTCTCGTATTTTCTTTTACTTTTCGTACTTTTTTTTCTTTTCGTATACTTTTTTTTTTTTATATATTTTTATTTTTTTATATATTTTTCTACTTTTCGTACCTTTTTTTTCTTTTTATACTTTTTTCTACTTTTCGTATACTTTTTTACCCCTCGTACTTTTTTCTTTTTTTTATATTTTCTTTTACCCTTCGTATACTTTTTACCCTTCGTATACTTTTTTTTTCTCGTATACTTTTTTCCCTTCGTACTTTTTTTTTCTTTTATTTTCGTTTTTTTATACTTTCTTCTACCCTTCGTATTTTTTCGTTTTCTCGTATACTTTTTTTTTCTCGTATATTTTTTTTTTCTCGTACTTTTTTCTACTTTTCGTATACTTTTTTTTTTTTATATACTTTTTTTTTTTGTATATTTTTTTTTTCTCGTACTTTCTTTTACTTTTCGTATACTTTTTTCTTCTCGTATTTTTTTCTACTTTTCGTATATTTTTTTTTTTTCGTACCTTTTTTTTTTTTTTATACTTTTTTTTACTTTTCGTATATTTTTTTTTCTCGTATTTTTTTTTACTTCTCGTATTTTTTTTTCTTTTTATATATTTTCTTTTTCTTATACTTTTTTTTTTTCTTACATACTTTTTTTTTCTCGTACTTTTTTTTTTTCTTATATACTTTTTTTTTCTTATACTTTCTCTTTTTTTTATATATTTTTTTTTTTTCGTATACTTTTTTTCCTTTCGTATTTTTTTTTACTTTTCGTATACTTTTTTCTTCTCGTATTTTTTTCTACTTTTCGTATTCTTTTTTTTTCTTATATACTTTCTTTTTTTTATATTTTTTTTTTTTTTTATATACTTTTTTTTTCTCGTATACTTTTCTTTTTTTCGTACTTTTACTTTTTTCCTTTTACTTTTTTTTTTTTTTTTTTACTCGCTTTAACTTTTTCGTTTTTACCGATACTTTCGTTTATCTACCGACTTTTTCGCTTTCTTTAGCTCTTTCGATATAACCTTACGAAGCTAAACTAGCTAAAATAACAATAATAATAATATTAAATAAAAAGTTAGTAGTATATCGATAGTTAAAAAAATACGCTACGATCCTATAAGTTAATGTAATAATAACGCGCCGACGGCGCAGCTAAAAAACAAAAAAACTACCGATATAACGAATATACTAAGCTATAAAATAAAAATATACGTTTAATATTTATCTATAAAATCGTTAGCGTAAAGCTATAGTTAAGTCGGGTTAAATTTCGTTAATATAGTTACTACTCGTACCGTCGTCCCGTTTCTCGTACTTTTAAGTTTTTTCTCGTTTTATTTATTTTCTTCCCGTTCGACTCCGTACGTTTTTACCGATATTTTCGTTTATTTTCCGACTTTTTTATTTTTTCTTCCGTTTTCCGACTCTTTTATTTTTTCTTTCGTTTTCTCGATATAATCTTACGAAGCTAAATTAGCTAAAATAATAATAATAATAATACTAAATAAAAGGTTAATAGTATATCGATAGTTAAAAAAGTACGCCGCGATTTTATAAGTTAATGTAATAATAACGCGCCGACGGCGTAGTTAAAAAACAAAAAAACTACCGATATAACGAGTATACTAAACTATAAAATAAAAACATACGTCTAATGTTTATTTATAAAATCGACGGCGTAAAGCTATAGATATATCGGGTTAAATTTCGCTAATATATTTATTACTCGTACCGTCGTTTTTTTTTTAGTATATTTAAGCTTTTTCTCGCTTTATTTTTTTTTTTTTAGCTTCGTCTTTTATCTTCTTCCCGTTCGCTTTAACTTTTTACGTTTTTACCGATACTTTCGTTTATTTACCGACTCCTTTATCCTTTTTTCCGTTTTCTCGACACAACTTTACGAAGTTAAACTAGCTAAAATAACAATAACAATAATATTAAACAAAAGGTTAGTAGTATATCGATAGTTAGAAAAGTACGCCGCGATTTTATAAGTTAATGTAATAATAACGCGCCGACGGCGTAGTTAAAAAAATAAAAAAACTACCGATATAACGAGTATACTAAGCTATAAAGTAAAAATATACGTCTAATATTTATTAGTAAAATCGACGGCGTAAAACTATAGATATGTTATTTTAAATTTCGCTAATATAATTACTACTATTGTTATTTTTAAAGCTTTAAGCTGCTTTACGGTTAGTTATACGTAACGAAAATAACTATTAGCTTATTTATATTAAAGTAAATACCTAATAGACTTATATAATTATAAATAACGGTCTATATTAAAGTAGATACTTAATAGACTTATATAATAATAAACGGTTTATATTAAAGTAGATACTTAATAGACTTATATAATAATAAAATACTAGTAGCGTTAAAGTAGATATTTTCGCGGCTTTATATTCTAGCCGATAACTATTTAAAAATTCGGTTTATATATTATTTTTATAAATTATTTTTAAAAAATATTTTCGTATAGTTATAGCTATAAAATTTATATGTTTAAAAAGCTAAAATAAAGAAAAATATATTTATATCTTAAATTTATTTTATAATATTTTATTTTATATCTAAATAAATACAATTATTAATTTAAATTTTTTTTTTAAATTAAATATTATTTTCGTAAAAAATACTTCTAAAAGTATCTTTTTAACCAAGGTATTAAACTATAAAAAAGACGTTAATTAAATATATAACTAAAAGCGAAAACTTATATTTAGTACTATAATACGTAAAAATAGATATTCTCGTAGCTTTACGTATTTAGTAGCTCGTTTTATAGCTATATATACTAGTAAACAACTATCTAAATTAAAGTAGCTATTTTTACGACTTTACGTAATAATAAGCAACTAATTAGTTTATAGTTAATTTATATAACTATACGTACTTATTTTAATATTACGTAAAACTAAATACTAGTCGTTAGCCGAGACTAATTATAAAAGCTATAAAGCTTACTTTTCGACTAATTATAACAATTTAAATAAAGCTAGTTTAGTTCCGGCAATAGATATTTTTATAAAGTCTTATTATTATATTTAATATATTTATAGACGCTATAATACCCCCGGTATATATATATAACTTAGTTTTATCTTTAACATTACTTTTTAATTACTTCGAGATTACTTCTTAATTACTTCGAGATTACTTTTTAATTACTTTACTACCGTATCTTAAATTTTTATACTTATAACCTTAAGACTATATCAATAAGTTTTAATTTCGACCCCGTAGAATATACTATATTACGGCGTTTATATATAAGTAAGTATTTAGTATATTTTACTTATTTGTCTACGAGAATAAAATATACTAATATTTTAGCTATAACGAAGCTCGACGACTAACTTAGTAATATACCGCTATTATTTAATAGTAATAATACTTTACTTACCGTTATCGACGTACTACCCGAAAAAAAAACCGCGACGTTATATAAGTTATAACAAAAGCTAACTAATACCGACGACGAATAAACTAAATTTAAACTATACTTAAAGCATCGTAACCGTTTTTTTAAGTAAAACTCCGAGATAAATAAAACTATATATACTTACGATAATATCTTTAAGTAATCTATTATATATAAGAAAATACGTACGACCGTCGAGTAAAATATCGACGGTAAACCGATAAGTTAGTCGGATTAATACGTATTCGTTATTAAAGTTATATCCGGACGGCGTTACGCGCGACTATTTTATAACATACGGATTAAATAAAACGACGAGATTATAAACTATTACAAACTTTAAGATAAAAGTCTATACTTCCTTAAAATACTCGCTACGTTAACTAGCTATAGTTTCGCGGCGGCCGTCTTTTACTTAAATAAAGCTATAACGTTACGATACTTTAATATAAAAAACCGCTACTTAAATACTAGTAACGTATTTTTAGTAACGACGTCGGATATTTATACCGCGCGACGAAAACTACTTTTACTAATAAAACCGGTCGACGATATCGTATTTTTTTTTAGTTTTATTTTAAATAGATATAAACTACTTATATCCGTTACGTTAGTTAGCCCGGCCGCGTCTAATATAAAAACTATAGGCACGTAACTTTTATAACCGGCTAATAGTAGTAACGAAATAAACTTTATTTAAGACGACGACGAAAACGGCGGCGATACGGCTACTAACGAACTCGTATTAGTTATAAACTAAATAGCCGACGAAAGTAGCTAAAATATAGCCGCGTACGAGCTAAAACCGGCCTTTAGCTAAGCCGTAAATAATAACAACGACAATAATAACGGCGGCGGCGTTAGCTACGTACTCGGGCTAGTAACTACCTAGCTCGACGAAAATAACGAAAACTATAATAACGGCGGTACTACTAGTTATATAAACGAAATAGCCTTCGTTTAAGCCGTAAACGATAATAACGATAATAATAACGGCGGCGGCGTTAGTTACGTATTCGGGCTAGTAACTACCTAGCTAAACGAGAATAACGAAAACTATAATAACGGCGGTATTACTAGTTATATAAACGAAATAACTTCCGTTTAAGCCGTAAACGATAATAACGATAATAATAACGGCGGCGACGTTAGCTACGTACTCGGGCTAATAACTATTTAACTCGACGAAGATAACGAAGACTATAATAACGGCGGTACTACTAGTTATATAAACGAAATAACCCCCGCTTAAGCCGTAAACGATAGCAACGATAATAATAACGGCGGCGGCGTTAACTACGTACTCGGGTTAATAACTACTTAGCTAAACGAAAATAACGAAGACTATAATAACGGCGGTATTACTAGTTATATAAACGAAATAGCCCCCGTTTAAGCCGTAAACGATAATAACGATAATAATAACGGCGGCGGCGTTAACTACGTACTCGGGCTAGTAATTATTTAACTCGACGAAGATAACGAAGACTATAATAACGGCGGTATTACTAGTTATATAAACGAAATAACCTCCGCTTAAGCCGTAAACGATAATAACGACAATAATAACGGCGGCGGCGTTAACTACGTATTCGGGTTAGTAACTACCTAACTCGACGAAAATAGCGAAGACTATAATAGCGGCGGTACTACTAGGTATATAAACGAAATAGCCCCCGTTTAAGTCGTAAACGATAACAACGACAATAATAACGGCGGCGACGCTAGCTACGTATTCGGGCTAGTAACTACTTAGTTCGACGAAGATAACGAAAATTATAACAACGGTAATATAGCTAGTTATATAAACGAAACAGCCCTTACTTAAGCCGAAGATAAAAGTAAAGACGGCGGCGAGACGGAAGATTTAATACTAACGCCGGCACGCGCCTAAGCTTTAACCGACGACGATAACGGGGTAAAAATAATATAAACTAATAGCGCGTTATACTTTACTGCGTTATACTTTATTACGCGTCGGTCGACCCGCTTATAAATATTATAATAGTCGCTCGCCGAGTAACCCGTACTTTATATAAATACGATACTACTTATAACACCGCGGCTAATAACGAAACGTAAAATATATACTAACTCGCCCGCGTTAATATTAACTTTTAAAACAAAAACGCCGTATATATTAGCTATAGCTATAGCTATATCTACGAAAAAACGACGTAAATAACAACTACCGTAATAAACGTCGCTTACGGCTATATATAACTACCTTTTAATCGATATAACGTCCGACGACGCCGCGTTAACGGTACTACCTTCGTTATACTTATAATATAAAAACATTATATAAATAACGTTAAAAAATAATACCGTTAACCGCGGTAATATCTATACGGATAGCTAACTCTCGCTAACGTTATTTCGGGCCGGGGCGGCCATTAACCTCGCGTTTCGTAAAACCGTACTTTAAAGCCTTTAGCCGCTCGCCGACGTTAACTTAACGGACTATATAAGTACGTATAAATTCGATACCGGCCGGCTAGTTTTTACCGTTTTATTACGGGCTATTCCGTTTTAAACTAACGCGGCGACGGGCGAGGTCGACGTTTACGTAGTTAGACCGGTATAAATACGGCGTTTCGTTAATACTAAAACGTTGTCGGCCCCGGTCGTCGTTTATATACCGTTTATAATTATATACGACGTACGACTTATTTAAAAGCTTTTCGACGAACTTAGTAGTAATAAGTCGTAAGTTAACGTATAAATTTCGTTTAAGTTTTTATATAAAGCTTCTTTTACCGATAAAAGTCTCGAAATAATCCGTACCCGTTTCTAATATAATATACCGCCGGCCGACGAGGATTCGTAGAATATCTTCGATTTACGGAACTTTTTCTTACTAGTATAAATACCGACGTAACTAACGAGCTTTAACTACCGTTTCTTTAAGTTTATATAAGCCGTCTACGATATTAAAAAAACGGAGACTTACCGTTTTAAACGTACCGTCGCTAGTACGTAGACGGATATATTTAGCTAAGTATTATTAACGGAAAGTAAGTATTAGACCGTTTTTTATACCGATAGTTATAAGCTCGGTATATAAATTCGAGTTTAAGAAAAATATATTAGAATTAGTTAGTTCGGCTACGTAATACGCGACGAACGGCGGTAATAAATATAGTAGTTTACGGCCGTTACGACGGTTAGTTAGTAGCTATATATAATACTACGGCTAAACGACTATATATTCTTTTTAAACGGCACGGTTTATTTTATTTTCAAACCCGTCGGCGTATAGACAATAGCCGTCGGCGGTTATTTTTTTTAAGCTTTTACGCTAGATCTTTAAGCGGACGTAGTAGAAGACTAACTAAAACACTTAAACGCGATAAACGAAGATATAACGGAAACGTTACCGGTATATTTTACCGCGGCTAAAGCTACCGTTACTTTTCGCTTCGGTTCGGACGCGTCGACTACTACTATACGGCGTATTAACGACTTAATTACGCGCGTATAGCCCGAGCCGTTTTTATTTAAAACTACGACCTAAAGTAAAATCGATAATCTAAACTAAACGGACTAGTAGCTGTATTAAGACGTAAAACGCGAGGCCGGCTACGGTTTTAACGATAACGCGGTTAACGTTTTAAACTAAAATATAGCTATAGACGACGCGTACGCGCGACCGGCTACGCCGTTAACAAATAACATACACTACGACGCGGGTATAATATACGAAGCCGAAGTAAACGACGAGGTATAAGACTAAAAAAAAACTAAAAACGAAGTTTATTACGTTCGTATTAACGAAAATATAACCGACGCGGACGACGGCGTTATTATATATTAATATACGATAGTCATCGACGAAAACGAATACGAAGATATAATATAAAATATATACGGCGCCGATATAAAATAAAACATAGAAAAAAAAAACGACGAGGCCGGCTACCGGAAAATACGGCTTTAAGACGTAAAAGTACGGGCGGTTATTAAAGTATAACGATAAACGACGGTATATACGAGTTAATTAGTTAAATATAATACAAACTTTATCTTTTTTACTGTACGAATAAAGTCAACTAGTCAAACATAATATAAACTTTATTTTTTTTATTATACGAATAAAAGGCGGCGTACCGCTCGTAGTATTAAAAAGCTACTATCTTCCCGGCAGCGTTTTTATATTAGCGGCGCCGTATACGGATATTAGTTACGTTGCCGTTTTAGTTTAGCTATTAAATACCCCCGCCGCCGTTATATTTATCGTTTACGTTTATAGTACCGCCGCCTTAAGTACGTTTTTATCGTTAAATAAATACGTAACGAGGCTAACGCGACGTACGTATACTAGTACTAAAGAAAAAAAACACGACTAGCCGCGGCGTACCTACTATTTTTATAACTAAACACTTAATAAAAAAAACGCGACTAACCGCGGCGTACTTACCGTTCTTACAACTAAACGCGTAATAAAAAAAGTACGACTAGCCGCGGCGTATTTACTATTTTTATAACTAAACGCGTAATAAAGTAAATACGACTAACCGCGGCGTACTTACCGTTTTTATAATTAAACGCGTAATAAAGAAAGTACGACTAGCCGCGCCGTATTTACCGTATTTATATAAGTAAATATTTACTTTACTCGGCTTTAATATATAAAATGAATTTTTTACTATTACTAAATAAAACTTATCTTTTACGTCTACTTTATCGAGTTTGTTTTACTTTTTTTTTATTTACTTTATTTTTTCGTACTATCGATTAAAATACCGTAACCGCCGACGTTATTTTTTTTTCGTTTATCGACTCGACCCTTTACTATTTTATTTAACTTACTACGTTATTTTTTACGATCCGACTAAACGCCGTATATTTTCTTTACGACGCGTCTACTTCTTAAACAACTAGCTATAGTAAGTCGAGCCCGATCCCCGTAAATAAAAAAAACCGTTAATTTAAGTTAAAGTAAATAAACTAACGTTTTACGGGCTTTATCGCGCTTATTATAGCTTCGTTTAAAGTCGATACGTAGCTACGCGCGGCTCGGTATAAAAATAATGTTTTTTTTTTTATATACGTATTACGTATTACGGCGCCGGCTAAAGCTAGTAATATATATAGAAATATAATAAATCTATTCTATAGCTATACGTTCGCTACGCGTATAATATCTTATAACTTTCCGCGCCGACCGTACGGCGTACCTTTTTTTGCCCGCGTTAGCCTCGCGCCGGGTAGCTCGATAGTTATACCTTACTAATTAAATCGCGATATTTTACGTTTTACTGTTTTTTTTATCGAATTTTAAACCGAGACGGTCCCCGTTATAAACAACGTACTTCGTTTAACCCGTACCGCGATTTTAGCCGAGTACGGCGCCGTTATCGTAAACGTTTTCGTTACGTAGTAACGGATCCCGTTTTTTATGCCGTAAACTACGACAAACGCGCGTTATATTTCGATATCGATTACTATTTTCGTTCGTTATTACTTTATAATATACGACGTTACCGTTTTACTATTTTACGAGTTATACGAAGTAAAAGTATTAGCCGCCCCCGAACGTTATAACGTTAATAGTAACGGATAAGTTACCGCCCGTTAACGGGCGTAGTTTATTTTCGGCTTATAAGCCGATGTTTTATAAAATCTAAGCGATAAAACGTTTTTTAAAAACACGGTAGCTATAACCGATATAAACGAAAAGCGGGATAATAATACGGACTCGGACGGTATTATTTAACTATTAGTAGTATAAAAAAAAAGTATCGTAAACGTTTTTATTTTTTATATTTTATCTTTTGTTTTTTTTTTATTTTTGTTTTAAAAAACGGTAAAAGTTTTATAAAATTTATATAATTAACGAGTCTACGTTTTACGAGAATAAAAGTTAAGTCGGTAATTATATATTACAACTACTATAAATATAAGTCGTATAAGTTACTATTTTTTAATCTACTTAATAAGTCTTCGTTTTCGTTATTTTTTAACTCGCGCGCCGCTTTTAATAGGTACGTTTATACGGCTACTTCGATAACGGCGCCGGCCGTCGAATAACCGATTATAAACCGAGGTATTACCGCGCCGTCGTCGTCGTTATTACCGGCCGTTAGTTAACTCGTAGCCGAACTATCGTTTATTACGAAATTTAATAACGTTAGTTTCGAAAAAGTTTATTCCGATACCCCGTTACGTTATAAAGTTTCGACGGCCGCGATCGTAGCCGGCGTCCGGCTTTTAACTAACGGGGTGATTAAGTTAAAAGTTAAACGTAATATAGTAGTATAAATCGTTTTTATGTTTTTTTCGTTTTTTTATCTAACGTATTCCGCCGTTTTACGAAACGAAAAAAAATTTAACCGTTCGGGATCGTCCCGTCGTTTTAAGTAGTTATTAAGTTTTTAACTACTCGTTATTCCGAAAGTAACGACGATATCGCCGTAGTTACCGGTAAAAAATACGATATTATTTTTTAGTTAGTTTATTATTTCGGCTAAGTATATCTAATACGTTATAATATTTTCGACGAACGGGCGGGTTTTATAAAACGGAAAATAAAAACTATATTCGTTTAATAAAATAAATATTAGTTATAACTTTTAGATATAAATTAAGTTTAGTTTAATTAAGTCGATTAAATATTATATTAACGGGCTATTTATACCGCCGTTTTTAATACTTACGGTAATTTTTTTTATTAAAACGCCGTAAAAAAAACTATACGACCGTTAACGTAGCTCGAGTAGCGGGTCTTTTAACGTATTCGCGAGCTTTTTTTCGTATTCGGGATCGCCCGTTTTAGCTATAACCGTAAGTTATTCTAGTACGGAAAGAATATTTCCGTATAACTTTTTTACTATAAGATATTAAAACGTTATAAAAAACTTTACGTAATAATACTACGTAGTCGTATTTTCGAACGCGTAGAATAACGTACGGGGCTTAAGGCTAACGTCGACCGACGGCGGCGGCGCGATCGCGGTTATTACGATAATATATAAAAACTCCCGTTTCGCGGGCGTTATTAACGTACGTTCTACGAGATCGAGAAAACGGTAGCCGGTTAGACTATCTAACGTAAAAACGATGTCGTTAAAGAAAAAAACCGCTAGCGGTAATATAAAGTAAAACGATACGGGGTCTATTAGAATTTCGACGTCGGGGTTTACCGTTATTAATTTTTAACGACGGACTACTCGGTTTTACGATAGTTTAAAAAAGTTATATATATCTATAGGCGCGACGAAACTATCCGATACGGAGGTAATACTACTAAACTCGTCGGGGTATAACTTTATAGGCGTTAAAAAAAGCTAAACGCGTAACGGCGAAGTCGTAAATAAAATACTTATATTTACGGCCATCGAGTTAAGTCGTTAGTTATAAACGGATAGTATTAACGATAACTACCCGCGGGTATTAACGTCGTCTTCGGTCGTAATACGGTATACTAAAAAACCGAGTATCTTATCTACCTTTATTAAAGCGAGGGGTAACGCGGCCGTCGTTATATAGTCGGCTACTAATCGGCTTATAGTCGTCGACGCGTATACCGTTTAAAAATCGAAGACGAAAAACGGCGATACGGGATAATAAGCCTACCGAACTAACTAAGTTACGCCGTTATTTCGTAAATATAACGAAGTAACGTAGCTTATATCGTCGTTAGTTCGACGTATAAAAAACACGAGCTTTATTCTCCGTTTCGTACGGTAACGACGTCTTTTTTTTTTTTCTTTTCTTTTTGTTTTTATTCTTTTCTTTTTTTTTTTAGTATAAGCTTTTATCCGTTTAGTCCGGAAATAAACATCGTCGTAGTATGTTTATTCCAAAAAGCGGCGAGTCGGACTACGCGACGAGACCCGCCGAAACGAGTTAAAAACGATAGCGTAAAAAAATAAGATGTATAAAAAAAACTAACGACGCCGTTTAAAATAAATATAATTAAACTATACTATCGTTATTTTTTTTTTTAAAAACGCGAATAGGTTTTTTTTAACGCGGAGGTATTCTTTTTATTTTATAAATAATATCTAAACGAGACGTCCCCGTCGTAGTAGTTATAAAAGCTTAGTATTAGTCGTTTTCGTCGTATTTACGTATAAAGTAAAAAAAGAAAGAAAAAAAAAGGTACGTATATATAAGTAAGCTTATACTACTTTAGTCGATATAAGTTAAACTACGTTTTATTTATTTTTTCGTACGTAAAACTCGTTTTCTACTATAAACGTATAACCGTCGTCGGCGGGCGTTACTAATCGTCGGTATTAAAGAAAAAAACAAAAAAAAAAAAAAAAAAAAATACACCGGATTTATTAAACTAGTTCGGTAGCGTAGCTTAAACGACCGGCGTTACGGTACGTTTATATATATAACGACGACTACTAATAATAGCTTAGCTTTTATCGTATTACTTCGTTTTAGTCTTCCGTTTTCGTTTTTCTCGTATTTTTTTTTATTGGTTTTTTTATATCTCGCCGTAGCTTAGTTTAACGGCGCTTTTTTTCTATTTTTTTTAACGCTTTTATTTGTAATCGATAATATATTTATACCGCGCCGTTTATATTCGTTAGCGTAACTCGTTTTACGGCTAACGACGCGAGCGTATCATAGCCGTTTTTTTGTAGTTGTCTTCGACGTATTTTGCGTTTCGATTTGTACCGTTTTTACTTTTTGTCTCGGTATTTTTCTATAAGTTGCTTTCGTTTTTATATTTTATATATTTTTTTTTATAGCTTAATATATTCTAGTTTTAATAATTATAAATTAAAACTCGACTTTATTTTATTTTATCTATAAAAATAAAAAGTATAAAAACGATATAATTACGGCGTCCCGTACTCGGTCGGTATTTATATATACTAATTTTATATACTTACTCCGTCTAATACGTTTTTAAACGTATTATAAATAAAAGATCCGCTCGTTATATTTAATACCGTAAATACTACCTCCGACTACTAGCCGCTATCGACCCGCGACCGACTTAAATTCTCCGATAAAACTTTACGTTAGTAAGTAACTACGTCTTATATTAGATTTTTAAATATACCGTAGCTAATCGCCCCGAGTACGAAACGTATATAACCTTAAACGGCCGCTATTTAAAAGATACGGCGTATTAACTATTTCGTATATTTTCGGTCGGCGTAATTATAAAACTAACGAACTAAGGCGACCGTAAACCGGGGCGTATTCGGGGCCGACGACTCGACTTATACGGGTAAAAACCGTAAGGTATAAATAAATATAACCGAGAAGTAAAGTACGCCGTCGGGCGCGGCTAGTTATAAACGTAGTCGGTACGACGGGCGTTTTATACCGTTTACGGCGTTTTAAAGTATAAACATATATAAAAAGTAAATAGCTTCGTTAAAGGCGATCGAATATAACGTATTACGTAACGAAGTAAATAAAAACGTTCGATAAAATAGCTTTTTTTTTTAAGTTATCGCGCCGTTAGTCTACTTTTTTTTTAGTATATCTAAGTTAACGTTATTTAATACGAAAACTAGTACGGCTTTTTAACGAACGGCCGTTATCTAAAAAGCCGCGTCGACGACGTTAATATTTTTAATACGGACTACCGTAAACGACTTTCGTAAAACTAAAAATACCTCGAGTTTAACCGGTTAGTTACTACTCGTCGTAATAAACGTATATTTAACGGCATCGTTAACGGCGTAAAAAACGGAACGGGCTTTCGTTAAAGTTTTCGTAATAATAAACCGGTTACTTTTATTCGACAACGGTAAGCCGCGCGGCGTTAAAACGAAAATAAATATTACCGTAACGTTTATAATACGGTATCGTACGTAAATAATTCGATCGAATATAAGACTACGTATAGCCGTAAACGATAGTCGATATATATTTTTATAAAAAACGAAACGAATAAAAAATAAACAACGAAAATAAATACTACGCGCTACGTCTAAAAAAACAACAATAAGTAAAAAAAAACGCCGACGGCGAAAAATAAACAGTATATTAGTTCTTCGTCGTACTACGGCGTACCGTATTTGTTATAGTTTATTTCTAGTCGTTAGTAGCGACGTTTTTCGGTTTATATACGCCGCGTCGGCTATTATTTTTATATCTATATATATAACCGAAAATAACGATATACTTTCGATACCGCCGTACGATACTACGTATCTTTATATAAAGTATACTCGAAAAAAAACAAGTTATTAGCTAACGTTTCTACCGACGATTCGATTTTTTTTTAAACTACGGAAAATAAAACACGTTAATATTTTTTACTCGTTACGATACCGACGTTCGATAAAAAAAACAGTATAAAAAAATAGCGGTATTAATTTTTATTAACTATAGTACGAGGTATATAATACGTATAGCTTTATATTTTATTAAAACTATACTACGTATATTTATTTAAACGTTATATCGTTAAAAGTTTTATTATACCGGATTTAATTTAACGCTAGTTTTTTTTTTACGCGTTAGTTTTTCTTACTATATATAAAGCTATTTTTTTATTTATATTATATTTATTTTGTTTTTTTTATAGAAAAAAAAGAAATAATACGAGATTCGATCCGCGTACGTTAAATAATAAACGACGGCGAGACGTATACTATTATAAACGGATACTAATATATACCGCGGTATTTTTATTATTTTTCCTATTCGTTTTCTTTTAATTCTACTTATCGTCTCGAGTAACGGCTAACGAAAAAAAAAAAAGGGCATAAATAAAACCATAAAATACATAAAAAAAAAAAACATAAAACGAGTTTCGTATAACGTCGTATTTTTACGACTATAACTCGTTTCTTCGTATTAACTCGATATATTTATACCGTAAATTAACTAGCTTAGTTATTAACGTCCGTCTCGTTTATAAGTTAATAATAACAAACAATAATACGACTTTAAATATACCGAATTTTACTTAAACGATTGTTATATCGTATAACCGATATTCTACGTACTATTTTTTTGTCGTCTTTTATTTTTTTTTTTTTCCGTTACGACGTACTATCGACTACGTTTTACTCGCTCGAGCCGTTTAGTCCCGTTTACGTATTTATAGCTTATTTACTTTTACAATAGTATAAACTTTTTCTTTCTTCGACTATACGCGTTTATTACGACGATATAACTAATATAGCTATAACCGTTCTTTTAATATAAGAACCTATAGGTTTAGTTTATCGTTAATAATACGTCTATTACGGTAACGAGATTATTCCGGAACGACTAAACTAGCTCGTTAGTTATTACGCCGGAAACGTTTTTTATCGAAATTATCGACGAAACGTCGAAGGCTTACGTATATAACGGTAACTTAGCTACGTTTTATAATATACTTATTATTATACGGGCCCGTTAAAAGATATCCGTAGTACCGTAGTTTTTTTAATCTTTATATTCGTTTCCGTAAAGCGTTTTTTATATCGTTTTAAGTATTATATAGTCGGACGACGATATATCGTAACTTTCGTTAGAATTACTTTATCTTTAACTTATTTCGTTTTTAAACGGCGGCTACGCGATTCGGTTTACTACGTATTTTAACGTAGCTTCGGTTATATTACGTATCGATGCCCGTAATAAAGTACCGTAATACTTTAATTTAACTAAACTAACGTTACGGTTTTATATAAGTTATATACCGACTAAAGTTATTACGGTCCCCGCCGTTATTTTACTACCCGCCGTAACTACTATACCGGTTTTTACTAGCCTAGCTTTTTCGGCTAACGCAAGCGTTAATAATACTTTTATTCCTAATAGTCTAACTACCTCGGCCGCGGGTAACGTTAGTAAAGTCTCCGTTTTTTATAGCCTAGTTATTTCGGCCGCGGGCAACGTTTATATCTAAAGCTAAAAGCCTAATATCCCCGTTCTTAATAGCTTAACTGTTTCGGCCGCGGGTAACGTTTATATCTAAAGCTAAAAGCTTATTATCTTTAGTTTTAATAGCTTAGTTGTCTCGGCCGCGGGTAACGTTAATATAGTCTCCGTTTTTAATAGCTTAATTATTTCGGCCGCGGGTAACGTTTATGTCTAAAACTAAAGGCTTACTATCTCCGTTTTTAATAACCTAACTACTTTTACCGCGGGCAACGGTAGTTATATCTCCGTTTTTAATAGCCTAGCTATTTCGGCCGCGGGTAACGTAATTAATATTTCCGGCCCTAATAACTTAGTTACTTCGGCCGCGGGTAACGTTAATAATATTTTTATTTCTAATAGCTTAAATACTTCGGCCGCGGGCAACGTTAGTAATATCTTTATTCCTAATAGCTTAATTACTTCGGCCGCGGGTAACGTTAGTAATATTTTTACTCCTAATAGCCTAGTTGTTTCGGACGCGGGCTACGTTAGTAATATTTTCGTTTTTAATAACTTAACTACTTTAGTTACGGGCAGCGTTATTAACGTTTCCGGCTTTAATAACCTAACTACTTCGGTTACGGGTAGCGTTATTAACGTTTCCGTTTTTAATAGCCTAGTTATTTCGGCTAGAAGTAGTAACGTAGCCGGTTCGTTTACGGCGGGTATAACTACCGTTAACGACGTAATAATATTAAACTTAAGTATTAGCCCGGAGTTTATTATTACTAAAGTTATTGTCGTAAACGATTTTAATAACGATATTACCGTTTATTTAATAGCCGAATTAAAGCTTAGTCGAACGGTAAAATACCGAAACGAATTAACTTAAATCGTTTTTAATAAAAATACGGAAAGAATTATTTAACGCGATACGAGTATTTTCTTTAATATCGATACTAACGTTACTTAGTCGTATTAGTTTACCGGACTTAATATTAGCTTATAACGTTACTAACTATTTACCGTTTACCGGATATTTACGTATACGTTAACCGTAAATATATACGTAACGTTACTCGTAGACGTTATCGGGTTTAGTAAAACGGTATAGTTTATCGTTACTTACGTATTCGTAGCCGTATATAAAGCGGCGCGCGATAAAGTATAGGCGGAATAAAAAAACGGACTCGTTACGTCGTTATTATATAAAAAAACGAAGTACTTACCGCCGCCGTTAAACTAACCGGCTAACGTTATCTATAATCCGTTAGTCGACTAGTAAACTAACTAACTTTATCTAAACGGTACGTATCGGCTCGGGTTTATATACCCGTACGTACGGGACGGGTTGTTTTAAACCGTATATAGTTAAATAAAAATTAAGTTACTTAGCCCGGGCGTTTTATTTTTTATCCCGGCTAGTTTTTTTAGCTAGTAAGCTAATTATTTTATAGCTTACGTTAATAATAACGACCTTCGGCTACTTTAGTAGTTTTAGTTTATTTATATCGGCGATAAAAATAAACTCGAGTTTTCGCCCGAAGCCGAAAGCTCGTTCGACGTAAAATATAACTTTTAATAAGTTAAAAAAGTTTAGCCCGCGTTAGTCCCGTATAAAAGTAAAAAAAGCGCGGCCGCGGAAATAAAACAGCGCGTTAACGAACGCGCCGCCGAAATAACCCGTATTTTATAATATAATACCCGCGTAAACGATATTAAGAAACGTAATAAACGTAAAACGGCTTAACGACGAAAACTAAAACTAACTAAAGTAAAAATACCGCGCCCGTTACCCGATAATTAATATACTTTTTTACGGATAGTATTAAGTATAAGTATAAATAAATTCTTACTTATACTTATATTAGTAACGGCGATATTAAAACGGCTTATCGATATAAATTATAAACGGAAAATACGGCCGTAGTAGTACTAGTTACTACGGTATTAAGTAAATAAAAAACGACCGAGCTTTTATTATTAGTTAAAATATATAAGTAAATAATATAACGAAACGGCTTAAAACGCGGAATAATACGTCGACAAAAAAACACTAAGTATATTTCGAGGTACGTATATTTTATTCGTACCGAGTCTTATCGTAATAAACGAAATCTATTTATATAAAAGTTTCGATACGATAGTATAACGAACGGTAAAAACGTTCTTCGTATAGTCGTATTTTTTAACCCGGATAATCGGCTTTTCGGCGACGTTATTAATATAATCGCCCGAAAACCTTAATAATATATTTAAAGTAGCTTTCGAACCTCGGTTAATATAACGCTTCGATAATAATAAATAAAAAACTACGGAAACGTTATTTATTCGTAAATAAAAGATTATTACGGATTAGTCGCGACGTTATACGGCTATCCGAAAAAAAACGTTCGGATAAATATAATCAAAAAAGCTTAAAACTAATACGACTAAAGTATTAACTAGGCTATACGAGTTACGCGAAACTATTTAGCTTTACTTTTTTATACGACGTACCGCGGCGTATAAATTCTTCGACGACTTAAAGCCGGTTAACGTTATCCGTTCGCCGTTATAACGGGAATACCGTATACGTTATTTTACGCGGGTTAAAAAACTTTTTATTTAAACGTATAATAATACTTCGTACGGATAAACGTAAAGTAACTAAGCCGGCGACTTAGCTTAAATAAAGCCCGTAATATTCTACGACGCGTTTATTTAGTTTATATTTCCGGGTACGCTATAGTTTATATAGCTAGGTATAACGGTTTAGTTCGATTTTTAACGAGACGAAGTTTAACGAAATACTATATAAACGGAAAGAAACTTTACGGCTTCGGCGTACTACTTTTATATTAACTAAATTATAAACTATAGCTTAAAAATACGTTATTTACGGAAACTTGTTTTTAGTATACTAAACGATAAGTCGGACTATATTATTTAAACGTTTAGTTAGTTTCCGCGCCGCGTTAAAGTAGTAAAACGGATAGTCGTATTTTACTACCGGTTTTTATTAGTTTTACTAATTACGAGTTAACTTTACTACGAGTTTTTCGTTAAAAGCTACTATACCTGGGTTAGCTTTTATACGGGTATAATACGTTAATCTAACCGCGGTAATATATTAGCCCCGGTTACTAAGCCGTACGACTATAATAGCCCGAACAACGATTAGTCGTATATATTTATTATAACTACGCGGGTAACGGCTATAAAGCTCGACTTTACCCGCGTAAATTACTACGTCGTTATAAAACCGTTATAGTATAAAACGGACTATAAGTAGTACTTTAGTCGTATCTAACGTACCGGTTAGTTAGCCGAAAACGTTTATTTAATCTACCTAATATACGAATAAAACGTTTACGAAAAGTATCGACGGAAATACTAAGATATAAAAAACATAACTAACTTTAAAAGAAATAATAATATTTAGTTCTACCACGAATATATTACGAGGTTCGTTTATTCTAACTCGGGCCCGACCGTTTAATATAACTAGGCTGTTAGGACTAGGACTTGGGGAAAATAGGCTATATATGCAACAAGTAGTATTAGCCATCCAAGTACCGAACTACTTCAAGGTACCATTCTAACGTTTGACTAGACAATTAAACCTTGTTGAGACTAAATTTAGCTGTTTAAACGTTTAAACAGAAAACTACTTAAACTAAAACAGCCGTTTAAACGTTTGAATAGAAAACTACTCAAACTAAAACAACTATTTAAACGTTTGAATAAAAAACTACTCAAACCAAAACAACTATTCAAACGTTTAAATAGAAAACTACTCAAACTAAAACAGTTATTTAAACGTTTAAACGAAGAACCGAGAATAGCTAAAATCAAATTTAGCTATTTAAACGTTTAAATAGAAACTTACTGAAACTAAAACAACTGTTTAAACGTTTAAATAAAAAACTACTTAAATTAAAACAGCTGTTTAAACGTTTGAACGAAGAACCGAGAATAGCTAAAATCAAATTTAGCTGTTCAAACGTTTAAATAGAAACTTACTGAAACTAAAACAGCTGTTTAAACGTTTAAATAGAGTACTAAAAACTACTAAAATTAAGCTATTTAAACGTATAAATAGAAAACTAAAAACTACTAAAATTAAGCTATTTAAACGTATAAATAGAAAACTAAAAACTACTGAAATTAAGCTATTCAAACGTATAAATAGAAAACTAAAAACTACTAAAATCAAGCTATTCAACCGTTTAAATAAAAAACTAAAAGCTACTAAAATTAAGATATTAAACGTCTCAATAAAAAACGGAAAACTACTAAAATTAAGTATAGCTATTCTAACGTTAAAATCCGAAAAGCTGCTATTAAAACGTTTAAACTATAAAACTAAAAACTAACCTAAGTACGGAAAAACGTATACTCTAAAACTATTTAAATAAAAGTACTACTATAATAACGGTAGTATAAAAGTCTTAAATCTAGCTGGTTTTATCTCTTTAATTAAAACGATTAAAAGAAAAAAAGTACGATAAATAAAACTAACACGTAGTGAAAAATAACATCCAAAGATATTAAAATAACGCCCGGTTCTACGTAGCTATATACGTAAACGGTAAAGAAAAAAACTACGATAAACAAATATAAAATAGGTAAATAAAGAAGTAGTTATAAAAGAAAAAAACAAACGAAAGAAAAATCAAAATAACAAAATCAAAAGAAAAAAACTAAAAGAGAAAAATCAAAAAAAAAGTAACAAAAATAAAGTAAAAAGAAGAAAAAAAAAAACCCGGGGAAAAAAAGAAGTAAGAACTAAAAAGAATAAATCAAACGAAAAAAGAAAGAAGTAACAAAAATAAAGTAAAAAAAAAAAGAAAAAAAACCCGGGGAAAGAAAGAAGTAAAAACTAAAAAAAGTAAATCAAACGAAAAAAAAAAGAAGTAATAAAGATAAAGTAAAAAAAAAAAGAAAAAAAACCCGGGGAAAGAAAAAAGTAAGAAAAAAAAAGAATAAATCAAACGAAAAAAGAAAAAAGTAACAAAAATAAAGTAAAAAAAAAAAAAAAAGAAACCCGGGGAAAAAAAGAAGCAAAAAAGAAAAAAAGTAAATCAAACGAAAAGATAAAAAACGGACCTAATAGAAGAAAAAAAAAAAAAAAAATAAAAAAAAAAAAAAAAGAAATAGAAGAAAAAAAAAAAACAAAAGAAAAGAAATAAAATCAAAAAAAGAAAGAAAAGGAAAAAAAAAGTAGAGTTCAAAAATAAAAAAAGAAGAAGACAAAAAAAAAGAAAGATAAACGGAAGCGGAAGAAACGAAAAAAGTAAGAAACAAAAAAAAAGACGCGTTTATTTACCCGGGAATAAACTACTAAAATAAGTAAGACATCCTAAACAAAAAACACGCAGCAAAAAATATATACAACCTAAAACCTAGGCAGTATATTTTCCGCGGGACAATTTATCAGCCACCCGTTCGACGCGTCTCTACTTTTAGTCCTCCTAACGGTCTTTTCGCGCCGTATACCCGCTATCTTTAATTTATCCTAAGCTAAAACATCCTAGCTTAATTTATTACGCGTCTAGTCTCCCGTTAATTCTACTCGTTCTATATTGAAATAAGTAAGACATATTAAATACGGAATACGTAGTAAAAAATACAAACAACTAAAACCTCTAGCTATAATATTCGCCCGAAAATCTAACCAGCGGGATATCAAACCTTGTAAGCTTTTATATTAAAAGGCTTTTTCTCGTATCTTAAAAGCAAAACTATATGTAAATTGTAGTACCTCAAAAAAAAGAAATAAGAAAGAAAAAAAACCTTAAATAAACGTAGTAAAAAAACTAGTCTTTTTTATACGTTGTTTAAAAATTTACTAATTAAATATCCGTAAAACGCGTCTCCGCTTTTAGTCTTCTCGCGTCTTATACTACTAATTTTTACAATTAGTAACTTTTAATAGTCTCGGTAGCTTGTCTCAATACCCCATACTAAAAAAACGCGGTTAGTCTTAGTCGTTTGAAAGAATAATACAGCGTCGTTTTTATATTTTTATTTGTATTTAGTTTATCTTTCTTCGATTCGTATCTAAACAAAGTTCTACCCGCCTTAAATTGAAATATATTATTATTAACGCATTTTTTTTTAAAGTGTTTGTTACTATATATTATTCTATTTAATTTTTCGTATATTCATATAGTAAATATTAAAAAGAAAAAAACGTAAACGTAAAAACCTAGTATAAGTTTTTTATTTATTTTTGATATCTTATATTTTTATTAATTAAATTCGGCTTAATTTACTAAAAGTAAATAAAAGAATAAAACGAAGATTAAAACAAAAAATCTAAATCAAATCGATATTAAAAATATTTATATAAATAAAAAAAAAGAATTAAGATATTATATTTACTACACCGTATTATTTTTTAACTCGTATAAAATAAAAGTTAGAAATAAAAAGTCGAAATAAATATAAATAAAAAAATATAGTTAACTACTAAAATAAAAAAGCCCCTCGTCGTCTATAGAATCGCTTTTAAGAATTTCTTTAACCTCGTCTTTTTCGTTTTCGTCTACTTCGTTATTTTTTACTTCGTCTTTTACTTCCGCGTCGTTAAGTTTTTCTACTATACTACGTAAGACTACTTTATAAAGCGTTAGCTTAAGTAAGTCTTAAAATAGTATATTATATAAAGAACGTTTATTCCCGTCCCGCGTTATTTAGATACTAGGAATATAATCTGCCTTTACGTTTGTTTATCTTAGCCTACCGTCGAAGATCGGCCTTACGATAAGTATATTACACGTATTATAAACTTAACGTAAAATAAACGTCTCGTCGGTAATAGCTTATATCACGGTACGAAACCTAGTTTTTTTTTTCCTTACCTTGGCATTCTTTATACGGTACCGGCTATACGTTATTATTATACTTTTCGGAAGTAAAACAAACACACCGGGGCTAAACGTATCGACTAAAATCGTAATCGGCCGCTACGTATAAATTTTTTTCGAGAGCTAAGACACTAGTAAAGTTATTTTATCCGCTAGATATATATAAATCCGATCTTTTAAAAGACTACGCGTAATCTTTTCGCCGTTTAAAAACGCGGCTACCTTTATATCCGTATAGTCCGACCGCGACTAATACGTTTACTAGTTAATAAAATCGACCTTACTTCGTAGAATCCGGATGTCGTCGGCTACGCTACGCGTCGGTATATCGTATAAGATAGTATAGCTAAGTTATATTATAAAGCTAGTTAACTTTATAAAACCGACGCGACCTTCCTACGTCGACTTTTGTCCCGTTACCGCCGTATTCGTCGCCGTATCTCGTAATACTTAACCGAGATACCGTTCGGCTTCGTTAGTATATTATTTTAGAAAGGCGTCGGCTAATCGTTTCCGCCCCCGGTTTTTAAAAACGTTAGTATATAAAACGACGGAAAATATTCGGATATCGTTTAACGAGACGATGTTTGCGAAATTTTTTTTTTCGAGCTAGGCGGCTGCTTATAACCGCTTTAAGCCGTTTTCGTATGACGCGTCGTAGAGTATAGGTTCGGCGCGTAGTTTTTTTTATAAGACGTAGACGAAGCTACGTTTTTACGCCGTCGTTTTTTTATAAGACGTAGTCGGACGAATTAAAAAAAAAAAAGTCGCGTCGTTAGTTATAGACGTTTCGTCGATTAGATAAGTTTCGGCTTAGATTAGTATCGTATGTTAAAAGTCTCGTAACGTACTTATAATAAAGTCGGCTAACAAATATTATGATAGCTTTTTTTTATCCAACCTTTTAGATAGGCCTTCGAGAAACTTAATCGTTAATAAGCGGTATTTTTTCCGAATTACCTTAATAAACGCGGGCTATACTTCGTTTTAGCTATCGTATTACGTATCGGCGGCGGTAACGGATACTAACATCTTAGTCGTATTCGTCGACGGCCGCGGGGCAAAAACACCTTAAGAAAAGAAAGATAAATTCAACGTAAAACGCGACGAACGTATATTTATCCGGGCGTATTTCGTAAGCGGTAAACGAAGTAATAAATCGTTTATTACCCGACGGCGTTTCGTCGTTGTCGTTATAGTCGCGGCTAAGGAAATAAATAGAAAAGTAAAAAGGCATAAGTTTATACTAGTAAAAATCGGATTCGCTCCTAACGATATATATAAACGACCGATAGCTTTCGTCGCGCCCGATTCGCTCGCGTTTTAGTATAAATAGAAAGCCGCGATAAAAAAAAAACGGAACGATTTACGCCGACGACGTTATACGCGTATCGTACGAAATAAAAACAAGGGCTAAAAAAACCGAGCGGCGTAGTATATTTCTTTATTTTTATTTCTACATAAGTCTTTTAAATTTATAATTTACGTAGTAGTTTTTTAACGTTTCTCGTAGTATTGGTATTGTCACTTGAAAATAAAGGTAGTTGTATCGGTATTTTATTATTTTTTCTTAAACGAAAACGAATTATAGTATCTTTTCGTTTTAATAAAAGTATTTATATATTATTACTAATAACGGCTAGTTTTTTTTTTTCTTATAAAAGTATTTTTAGTTTATTACTTATTAACGCGTAGCCTTAATTTATAATACCTAGTCTATTTACTTTTTTTTTTTTTTTATCGACGAATATAACTAGTAGGGCAAATTTTATTTAAATAATTAAACGTCTCGTTTTCGACAATACTTTTTTTTTTTTACGAGAAAAAGTATCTTTAGTCATTTTATTTTATTTTTTTACGAAAATAGTTTTTGTTTAATCCGAAGCCTCGGCTTATTAGGTTATTAAAGCATCTTAAGTATTAAAGTCAAATATACCTATATAATAAATAGTAAAAAAGCTACGTTATTTATTCCGATATTATTTTTTTTTCGTCTTTAAGATCCTATATATTATTATAATAAAACGACTACCCGTATACCTAAAACGTCCTCGCGCGGGAAAAAACTATAGCCGCCGGATTAGTAAAACTCGGACAGTACGGCCGACGGGAACTCGTATCTAGTCACCTATTATAGTTTACTTTTAAAGCCCGCGTATACTTTTAACCGAGTCGCCTACGTTATAAGTCCGGCCGTTAGTATCGGGTCGGCAAACATTTATCGTATCTTACTTGTCTTCGTTACCTATAACTTCGTAAACGTTTAGCTTCGCTATAGACTATCGAAACTCGTCGAGTCTAATACCTATACCGAGAAACGGTAAGAAGTAGACTAGTATATTTTTTCTTTTTTAGTAAAGTCTCGTTATTTTAGTTCTTAGTATATACTACGTTACGTACGACATTTAGTATAGTTTATTAATTTTCTTTTAAGCAAGACACTAACCGATAATACTACCGATTAATTAATAACAACTATATCTTATCACGCTAACGGTAGTACGGGGGCTTAACGACGTATCCTAACTCGCGTCGAGTCCGAGTATTATTCCGAGTCTAATTCTACGAACTTAAGTAAAACGGTTCTACAGCCGGTAATAAGCTACTATATTTTTACTTATACCGTAAACGACGTAAAGTACGTATACGCCGTATATCTCGATTTAAGTATACTTATCGATTAGAATTTTAATACCGTTAGTAGTCGATATCTTCGTCGACGCCTAACATAACCTACGATAATAACGACTACGTAGCTTACGGCGATACGTCTATAACGTACGACGGCGTAAATACTACGTACGGTAACGACGAAGACATAAACTAAAGCGAACGTAAAGTTATATACTAAAACGAAGACGCGAACACATATCAAAACGAAAACGAAAGTTTATATATCGACGATAACGAAAGTAAAAAAATAAACGATCGGGAAAAAGAAAAAAATTAGTATAACATTAGTAGCGACGAAGCGGACGGCTTTACCGATACCGATATCGACGAATAAAAACTATACAGCCTATAGCCGCCGTATAAACGCTACGCGGCGTTTTTAACTTAAGCCGACATATACGTATAGCTCGAAGACTAAACTATTACGTTTACGCAACGCTTTACTCGACGGATTACGTATATCTTCTGTGTCGGTTTTATAACGTGTCTAGCCGAAGAATACGCGCGCTAAAAAGCGGTTTATAACGCTAGTTACTTTTTTTACTATAGGCTAGAAATAACGTATAATACGCCGCCGACCGGGTGTAGTAATACGGTATCGAAGTAAAATAATCCGGCTTTATCGACTTTCGGGCTAGGCTATTTAATACGACCGCTTAGCTAAAACTATCTTAAGCTCGAACGGACAAACCTCCTTTCGGCGCCGATACTCGAGGTATAGTATAACGGCTAGCCGGACTAAAACCGACACTAAAGCGCTTAGATCTATTTCTACCGTAACGACTTACCGTTATAAGTTATAGATCGGGCGGTCTACGACGTCGATAGCTTTTTATATATTACGTACGACTTAAAAAACTTTATAAGGCCGCTCGAGGTCGCCGTTACGCCGTAAACTAAGTTTCTATTGACGAAAAATATTTATATCTACTTATCGGTCGAAACGGACAACAAACTCCTCCGTATCCTTATTTACCGTATCCCGTACATTATCTTAATACGGCGGGGCGCCGATATTATCTATATATTCTTCCTTAACATATATAAAAAAAAAACTAAGAAGACGTTACCGTTACTTAACGTTTTATACGTTATATTTTTTACTACGTTTATCTTACTAAGCTTTACGTTCATTAGGTCTAGCTTTACGTACTACGTATCGTCGAATTATACAAAAGTACGGGTTTTATCCCGTATTACTATTAAAAAGACAAACTAACGAAACGGCCGTAAAAAAACGATCTAAGTTACGTATAACGATACTAACTTCGGCTACTTATAGTAGGTTATACGTATAACGTTCGACAAAACGGAGTATCCTTTCTATCCCGGTAACGCGTATCTTACCGAATACAAACGCGCCGACTTATTTTTATTTAACCGTTTTATATTTTTATATTATAATAAAAATACTAAGCTCGTTTTTTAAACCGCTTCGACCGCTATCGGGACACCGCCGTCTATAGCGACGTCCGCGTTAAATGCCTTTTAGACAAATATACGGCTGTCGGTCGCTTTTTTCTTTAGTATCTTTTAACTACCGTTATTTGATATATCCTAAAGCCTCGATCGGCGGCGGTAATATATAAATCTTACCGCCGAGTTTTTCGTTAGTTAAACCGGTTATACTATACTTGTACGGCGGTATTACTAGTATAACACGTTATTATTTTTAAATAACGACGTATATATAGCCTTATTTAAGGCTACCGCTACCGAAACGCGTATACCTAACGACTCGCCCGCGACCCGTTACCGCCGTAACGCGCCCGACGAAAAAAAAAACGACTTAAATAAAGATTTTCGTATACCTGATAGAAATAACATACCCGCGTAATAACGCGCGGCCGACGAAAAAACAAACGTTAACGGGTCGGCTACTTAATCCTCCTTTTCGATTCCGTTCGCGGTTACTATTACGTATTTTATACGTTTTTTACGCGATACGATCTTAATTACGTGCGAGCCGCGGAAGATAAGCCCGTTACGGCGCGACGGCGTTATATATATCTAGTCGTATACGGTCGAAAAAAAACGGTATAACGACCTTAGTATTTAGGCGTTCTCGTATCTTAAACTATACGACCTCGGCTACGGTACGGATATATAAGCTAGCCTCGCGAAAAAAAGCAAGGTATCGGCGAACTTAAACGGCGTTTATACGGCGTTACTATCGTCGTACTAACGTTTATCGTATAGCTTATTAAACCGCGTACGCCCGTTTAGTTAGCGCTTCGAGATCCGCGTTACGACGGCCTTAAGCCGGGCGGTATAAAAAACGAAAGAAGCGTAGGCGACGTTCGTCTACGGGGACGGGCTACCGCGGCTTAAATATCTAAATAAGTAGCCGGACTTAACGATAGTACGCGCCGATATAAATATCCGTATCGACCGTAACGCGTTTTATATCTTCGATACGCGGTTATATAATAACTTTATATAGGCGAGTCTCGATAAGTACGTACGGCTTTTCGACTATATTATAGTCGTATATAAAAACGGCACGTAAACCCCGTAAACGGCCGCGGCGTTCTTTACGCTCGTCGTCGTCGCCTTTTAGTAGTTTATTAACTACGGCTTCGACAAAGTACGGTACTCGTTTATAGCCGTTCTTTTTACTAACGCGCCGACTACGACCGGGCCTAACGTACTACTTAAAGCACCGCGCGTTAAGCTCGGCGTTCGACATACTTTAGCCGCGCGGGGCTTTAGCTTTTTCCTTACGACGGGCATCGATTAGTACGGTCTATACCTATAATACGACGTAGCTAGCTAAATTTAAGTTCCTTAATTAACGGCTACGACGTACTAATAACGCGTCGGGCTCGTTACGGCGGCGTACGGCGTATTTGACTAAATCGTCTACGTAGCGTACGACGCTACGATTCCTTACGTAATAAACGGCGATACTATTTTATCGATCTTCGCGTAGCTTATACTAAACGTATACCTAAACAGTATCTATAACGCGTTTTCCCGTACGACGCCGACCGTAAACGAAAGCAACGCGTTTCGGCCGATATTTAGTAAGGTTTGCGCGGCCGCGTAAAAAGACGGGCGTAAATATACGTTACTAACGAAAGCTAACTACTATTTCTAATCGCTTCGGTAGTACTTTTAGTAGGCTTTTACTACGGCGAAGTATTTTATTACGCGGAAACGTATTAAAAAGTATACGTACTACGTTATAGTCTAAAAAGTCGTCGACGCCTTAGACTATAATATATACTCCCCGTTTATATCGGCGTAACGGTTTCTCGTTGTTTTATACTACCGGTTCTACTAGTAAGTCGGCTATATCTTTTACCTTTATAGTACGAACGGCGTATTGTCGGTAACGACGAAACCGTATAAAAACCGACTCGTATTATATATACGACTAGTATAAGCTAAAAATAAAATGCCGGCGACCGCGACGACCGAAGACGAAATTACTATCGTATCGCGGACCGATATAAAAACGACTATACCGCCGTTACGGAGTCCGTATAAAAAAACGCGGCTAACCGAGATAGACTTTATACGGCGGTCTACTAGTTTTTTATAAGACCGTCGCGTACGGCCCGGCGGCTTTTTTATATTCTTACACTTTATTTTTAGCCCGTACGAAATAGTATACTACGTTTCGAAACCGGCTTTTTTAACTACTACGTACTTAATTTTTCTTTAAGTCTAATCGATTTTCTTTTTATTTCTAGTAAAGTATACTATAAATAGTAAAAAACGGGCTAATAACGAAGACGTTATTTAACGACTTTACGGCCCGACAATAAAAACAGCTACCTACGTCGAGGTAGATTTTAGTTACCGACAAACGGCCGTGTAAGTGGAAGTAGAAAAATAACGAATCTACCCGACGGTAGACCTTTATTTAGGTTAAAGTAAGTTCGTTAACGTCGACTTTTTCGATAGCATTCGAGTTTAGTCGAGAAGATTTACGGGCGTAGAAATTAGTCGAAGTTAGTACGACTTCCGAGCTATAACGGGAGTTCCGGTAAAAGTCCGGAATACGGTAAGACTATAGTACGGTTTTTAAAATATTACGGGCAAATAGTTAAGCCCTACTTTAGTCTCGGGCGGGATAAAAACGTCGTTAATCGAAACGAATTAACTATAAATTTAAGTACTTATTTAAGACGAGATTTACTTTAATATCGGCCGAAGCTAATATAAGTAAAAAACAATAATTACGAAAAAAAATATATTAATATTAAGCCGTCTAATTTTAGCTCGGCTATACCTACTTTTTATCGGATCGTAAAAGCTATATTATTCGCCGTACTAGTCGATATAGTTTTAGTAGCTAACGTAGTAGCTACTAAAGTAACTAGTATATCTCGTTATTTAGTATATATCAACTCGTTCCGTTTACTTATAACGACGTTTTTATATTAAGCTTATATAAAACGAGGTATTTTAAGAGTCGAAAAAGACTAAAACGATACTAAAAATACTATTAAGTCTTTTTCTAAAAAATTCGATAAATTAATAAAACGTATCTAAGGTCTAAAAAAAAAAAGCAACGTTAGATAGTACTTGAGTTTATATTATAACGCGTATATTGTAATAACCTTAAAAAAGCTAATCCGCGTCGAAAAACGCAGTCGATATAGCCCCCGAGAGGTATTCTATAGCTATAGATTGTCGTCCGTTAGTATACGAATAGTTAATGATAGGATGACGTACGATATAGTTTACGCGGTCGTCGACCTTACGTATTACGCGCGACATTGTTTATCCGTAGTAACGTACGTTATCCTATTTAGGCTTAGTGAATTTAGGTTTTGTTTTGATACTAGACGTTTTTTTTATTTTCGTTTTTTTTGTATTATACGACCTCGTTTTTTTTTTTATTATATTAGTATCTTCGTCCTTTTAGTACCTTCTTTTTCTTTTCGTACTTTCTTCTTCTTTTATTCTCGTCTTTTTATATATTCTCGTCTTCTTATATATTTTCGTTTTTTTATATATTCTCGTTTTTTTATATATTCTCGTTTTCTTATATATTCTCGTCTTCTTACACTTTCTTCTTCTTCTTATATTTTTTTCCACTTCTTATACTTTTTTCTACCTTTCGTATACTTTTTTCTTCTCGTACCTTCCTTTTCTTCTTATACTTTCTTTTACTTTTTATATTTTTTTCTACCCCTCGTATATTTTTCTACCCCTCGTACTTTTTTTTTTTTCTTATATACTTTCTTCTACCCTTCGTATACTTTTTACTTCTCGCACACTTTTTTTTTCTCGTATACTTTTTTCTTCTCGTACCTTTTTTTTCTTTTTGTACTTTTTTCCACCTTTCGTATACTTTTTTCTTCTCGTATTTTCTTTTTCTTTTCGTACTTTTTTTTACCTTTCGTACTTTTTTTTCTTTTCGTATACTCTTTTTTTTTTATATACTTTTATTTTTTTATATATTCTTCTACCTTTTGTACTTTTTTTTTTTTTTTATATTTTTTTCTACCCCTCGTATACTTTTCTACCTTTCGTATCTTCCTTTTCTTTTTATACTTTTTTTTACCCCTCGTATACTTTCTACCCTTCGTATACTTTCTACCCTTCGTATATTTTCTTTTTTTCGTATACTTTCTTCCTTTCGTACTTTCTTCCTTTTTTACTCTCGTTTTCTTGTACTTTTTTTTACCTTTCGTACTTTCTCGTTTTCTCGTATATTTTTTTTTTCTCGTATACTTTTTTCTTCTCGTATTTTTTTTTACCCCTCGTATACTTTCTTCCTTTTGTATATTCTTTTTTTTTTATATACTTTCTTCTTCTCGTATTTTCTTCTACTTTTCGTATACTTTCTTCTTTTCGTACTTTCTTCTACCCTTCGTATACTTTTTTCTTCTCGTACTTTCTTTTTCTTTTTATACTTTCTTCTACCCTTCGTATACTTTCTTTTTCTCGTATTTTCTTCTACTTCTCGTATTTTTTCTTCTTTTTGTACACTTTCTTTTTTTTATACTTTCTTTTTTTTTTATATACTTTTCTTTTCTCGTACTTTCTCTTCCTCTTATATACTTTCCTTTTCTTATATTCTTTCTTTTTTTTACATACTTTCTTCCTCTCGTATACCTTTCTTCTTTTCGTACTTTCTTTTACCCTTCGTATACTTTTTAGCTTTTTCGATATAGCCTTACGAAGCTAAACTAGCTAAAATAATAACAATAATAATACTAGACAAAAGGTTAGTAGTATATCGATAGTTAGAAGAATACGCTACGATCCTATAAGTTAATATAATAATAACGCGCCGACGGCGTAGCTAAAAAATAAAAAGACTACCGATATAACGAGTATATTAAGCTATGAAGTGAAAATATACGTTTGATATTTATCTATAAAATCGTTAGCGTAAAGTTATAGTTAAGTCGGGTTAAATTTCGCTAATATAATTACTACTCGTACCGTCGTTTCGTTTTTCGTACTTTTAAGCCCTTTTTCGCTTTATTTATCTTCTTCCCGCTCGACTTCGTACGTTTTTACCGATACTTTCGTTTATCTTCCGACTCTTTTATCCTTTCTTCCGCCTTCCGACTCTTTTATTTTCTTTTCCGCTTTCTCGATACAACTTTACGAAGCTAAATTAGCCAAAACAATAATAATAATAATACTAGACAAAAGGTTAGTAGTATATCGATAGTTAGAAGAATACGCCGCGATCCTATAAGTTAATATAATAATAACGCGCCGACGGCGTAGCTAAAAAACAAAAAGACTACCGATATAACGAATATACTAAGCTATAAAGTGAAAATATACGTCTAATATTCATCTATAAGATCGACGGCGTAAAGCTATAGATATATCGGGTTAAATTTCGTTAACATACTTACTATTCGTACCGTCGTCTTTTTTCTAATACATTCAAGCTTTTTTTCGCTTTGTCTTCTTCCTCCTAGCTTCGTTTTTTATCTTCTTCCCGCTCGCTTTAACTTTTTACGTTTTTACCGATACTTTCGTTCATCTACCGACTCTTTTATCCTTTTTTCCGCTTTTTCGACATAACCTTACGAAGCTAAACTAGCTAAAATAATAATAATAATGATACTAAATAAAAGGTTAGTAGTATGTCGATAGTTGGAAGAATACGCCGCGATCTTATAAGTTGATATAATAATAACGCGCCGACGGCGTAGCTAAAAAACAAAAAGACTGCCGATATAACGAGTATACTAAGCTATAAAATAAAAATACACGTTTAATATTTATTAGTAGGATCGACGGCGTAAAGTTATAGACATGTTATTTTAAATTTCGCTAATATAATTGCTGCTGTTGTTGTTTTTAAAGCCTTAAGCTACCCTACGGTTAGTTATACGTGACGAAAGTAACTATTAGCTTATTTATATTGAAGTAGATACTTAATAGACTTATATAATGATAAAATACTGGCAGCGTTGAAGTGGATACTTTCGCGGCTTTATATTTTAGCCGATAACTGTCTAAAAATTCGGTTTGTATATTATTTTTATAAATTATTTTTAAAAAATATTCTCGTATAGTTATAACTATAAAATTTATATGTCTAAAAAGCTAAAATAAAGAGAAATATATTTATATCTTAAATTTATTTTATAATATTTTATTTTATATCTAAATAAATACAATTATTAATTTAAATTTTTTTTTTAAATTAAATATTATTTTCGTAAAGAATACTTCTAAAAGTATCTTTTTAACTAAGGTATTAGACTATAGAAAAAACGTTAATTAGATATATAACTAAGGGCGAAAACTTATGTTTGGTACTATAGTACGTGAAGGTAGATACTCTCGTAGCTTTACGTACTTAGTAGCTCGTTTTATAGTTATATATATTAGTAGGCAACTATCTAAATTAAAGTAGCTACTTTTACGACTTTACGTAATAACAAACAACTAGTTAGTTTATAGTTAATCTATATAGCTATACGTACTCGTTCTAATATTACGTAAAACTAAATACTAGTCGTTAGCCGAGACTAATTATAAAAGCTATAAGGCTTACTCCTCGACTAATTATAACAATTTAAATAAAGTTAGTCTAGTTTCGGCAATAGATATCTTTATAGGGTCTTATTATTATATTTAATATGTCTATAGACGTTATAATACCCCCGGTATATATATATAACTTGGTTTTGTCTTTAATATTACTTTTTAATTACCTCGAGATTACTTTTTAATTACCTCGAGATTACTCTCTAATCACCTTACTACCGTATCTCGAATTTTTATACTTATAACTTTAAGACTATATTAACAAGTTTTAATTTCGACCCCGTAGAATATATTATATTACGGCGTCTATATACAAATAAACATCTAGTATACTTTATTTATTTGTCTACGAGAATAGAACATACTAATGCTTTAGCTATAACGAAACTCGACGACTAACCTAGTAATATACCGCTACTGTCTAATAGCGATAATACCTTACTTACCGTCATCGACGTACTACCCGAAAAAAAAACCGCGACGCTACGTAAACTACAACAAAAGCTAACTAATACCGACGACGAGCAAACTAAGTTTAAGCTATACCTAAAGCATCGTAACCGTCTCCTTAAACAAAGCTCCGAGATAGATAAGACTATATATACTTACGATAATATCTTTAAGTAATCTACTATATACAAAAAGATACGTACGACCGTCGAGTAAAATATCGACGGTAGACCGACAAATCAATCGGATTAACACGTATTCGTTATTAAAGCTATATCCGGACGGCGCTACGCGCGACTACTTTATAACATACGGACTAAATAAAACGACGAGATTATAAACTATTACAAACTTTAAAACAAAAGTCTATACTTCCTTAAAACACTCGCTACGTTAACTAGCCACAGTTTCGCGGCGGCCGTCTTTTACTTAAATAAAGCTATAGCGTTACGATATTTTAGTATAAAAAACCGCTACTTAAACACTAGTAGCGTATTCCCGGTAACGACGTCGGACATTTATACCGCGCGACGAAAACTACTCCTATTAATAAAACCGGTCGACGATATCGTACCTTTTTTTAGTTTTATCTTAAATAGATATAAACTATTTATATCCGTTACGTTAGTTAGCTCGGCCGCGTCCGATATAAAAACTATAGGTACGTAGCTTTTATAGCCGGCTAATAATAGTAACGAAATAAACTTTATTTAAAACGACGACGAAGATAATAATAATACGGCTACTAATAAACTCGTACTAGCTACAAACTAAACAACCGACGAAGGCAACTAAAATACAACCGCGTACGAGCTAAAACCGGCCTTTAGTTAAGCCGTAGATAATAATAACGATAATAATAACGGCGGCGACGTTAACTACGTATTCGGGCTAATAACTACCTAGCTCGACGAAGATAATAAAGACTATAATAACGGCGGTACTACTAGGTATATAAACGAGACAGCCCCCGTTTAAGCCGTAGACGACAATAACGATAATAATAACGGCGGCGGCGTTAGCTACGTATTCGGGCTAGTAACTACCTAGCTCGACGAAGATAGCGAAGACTATAATAACGGCGGTACTACTAGGTATATAAACGAAATAGCCCCCGCTTAAGCCGTAAATAACAATAACGACAACAATAACGGCGGCGGCGCTAGCTACGTACTCGGGCTAACAACTACCTAGTTCGACGAAGATAACGAAGACTATGACAACGGCGGTATTACTAGGTATATAAACGAAATAGCCCTCGCTTAAGCCGTAGACGATAATAACGACAATAATAACGGCGGCGGCGTTAGCTACGTACTCGGGCTAGTAACTACCTAGCTCGACGAAAATAGCGAAAACTATAATAACGGCGGTATTACTAGGTATATAAACGAAATAACCCCCGCTTAAGCCGTAAACGATAGTAACGATAACAATAACGGCGGCGGCGTTAGCTACGTACTCGGGCCAGCAACTACCTAGCTCGACGAAGATAACGAAGACTATAATAACGGCGGTACTACTAGGTATATAGACGAAATAGCCCCCGTTTAAACCGTAAACGATAGTAACGATAATAATAACGGCGGCGGCGTTAGCTACGTACTCGGGCTAATAACTACTTAGCTCGACGAAAATAACGAAGACTATAATAACGGCGGTACTACTAGGTATACAAACGAGATAGCCCCCGCTTAAGCCGTAAACGATAATAACGACAACAATAACGGCGGCGGCGTTAGCTACGTACTCGGGCTAGTAATTACTTAGTTCGACGAGGATAGCGAAAACTATAATAACGGCGGTATTACTAGGCATATAAACGAAACAACCCCCGCTTAAGCCGTAGACGATAATAACGACAATAATAACGGCGGCGGCGTTAACTACGTACTCGGGCTAGTAACTACCTAGCTCGACGAGGATAACGAAGATTATAATAGCGGTAATATAACTAGTTATATAAACGAAATAGCCTTTACTTAGGCCGAAGATAAAAGTAAAAACGGCGGCGAGATAAAAGATCTAGTATTAACGCCGGTACGCGCCTAAGCTTTAGCCGACGACGATAACGGAGTAAAAGTAGTATAAGCTAATAACGCGTTATATTCTACTACGCGTCGGTCGATCTACCTATAAGTATTACAGTAGTCGCTCGCCGAGTAACCCGTACCTTATATAAATACGACATTACCTATAACACCGCGGCTAGTAACGAAACGTAAAATATATACCAACTCGCCCGCGTTAATATTAACCCTTAAAATAAAGACGCCGTATATACTAGCTATAGCTATAGCTATATCTACGAAAAAACGACGTAAGTAATAACTACCGTAATAAACGTCGCTTACGGCTATATACAACTACCCTTTAGTCGATATAACGTCCGACGACGCCGCGTTAACGGTACTACCTTCGTTATACTTATAGCATAAAAATATTACATAAGTAACGTTAAAAAATAATACCGTTAACCGCGGTAATACCTATACGAATAGCCAACTCTCGTTAGCGTTACTCCGGGCTGGGGCGGCTATTAACTTCGCGTTCCGTAAAGCCGTACTTTAAAACTTTTAGCCGTTCGCCGACGCCAACCTAACGGACTATATAAATACGTATAGATTTGATACCGGCCGGCTAGTTTTTACCGTTCTATTACGGGCTATTCCGCCTTAAACTAACGCGGCGACGGGCGAGGTCGACGTTTACGTAGTTAGACCGGTATAAATACGGCGTTTCGTTAATACTAAAACGTTATCGGCTTCGGTCGTCGTTTATATACCGCCTATAGCTATATACGACGTACGACTTATTTAAAAACTTTTCGACGAACTTAGTAGTAATAAGTCGTAAGTTAACGTATAAGTTCCGTCTAAGTCTTCATATAAGGCTTCTTTTACCGATAAAAGTCTCGAAGTAATCCGTACCCGCTTCTAACATAACATACCGCCGGCCGACGGGGATCCGTAAAATATCCTCGACCTACGGAACCCCTTTTTACTAGTGTAAATACCGACGTAGCTAGCGGGCCCTAACTACCGTTTCCTTAAGTCTATATAAACCGTCTACGATGCCAAAAAAACGGAAACTTACCGCCTTAAACGTACCGTCGCTAATACGTAGACGGATATATTTAGTTAGGTACTACTAGCGGAAAATAGGTATCAAACCGCCCCCTACACCGACAGCTATAAACTCGGTATATAAATTCGAGTCTAGGAAAAATATATTAAAATTAGCTAACTCGGCTACGTAACACGCGACGAACGGCGGTAATAAATATAGCAACTTACGGCCGCTACGACGGTTAGCTAATAGCTATATATAGTACTACGGCTAAACGACTATATATTCTTCCTAAACGGTACGGTTTATTTTATCTTCAAACCCGTCGGCGTATAAACAATAGCCGTCGGCGGCTATCTTTTCTAAGCCTTTACGTTAGATCTTTAAACGGACGTAGTAGAAGACTAACTAAAACACCTAAACGCGACAAACGAAAACATAACGGAAACGTTACCGGTATACCTTACCGCGGCTAAAACTACCGTTACTTTTCGCCTCGGCTCGGACGCGTCGACTACTACTATACGGCGTATTAACGACTTAATTACGCGCGTATAGCCCGGGCCGTCTTTATTTAAAACTACGACTTAAGGTAAAGTCGATAATCTAAGCTAGACGAACTAGTAGCCGTACTAAAACGTAAGACGCGAAGCCGGCTACGGCTCTAGCGATGACGCGGTTAACGTTTTAGATTAAGATATAGCTATAGACGACGCGTACGCGCGACCGGCCACGCCGTTAACAAATAATATATACTACGACGCGGGTATAATATACGAAGCCGAAACAAACGACGAGGCATAAGACTAAAAAAAGACTAAAAACGAAGTCTATTACGTTCGTACTAACGAAGATATAACCGACGCGGACGACGGCGCTATTATATACTAATATACGATAGTCATCGACGAAAACGAGTACGAAGATATAATGTAGAATATATACGGCGCCGACATAAAGTAAGACATAAAAAAAAAAAACGACGAGGCCGGCTACCGGAAGATACGGCTTTAAGACGTAAAAGTACGGGCGGCTATTAAAATATAACGATAAACGACGGTATATATAAGTTAATTAGTTAAATATAATACAAACTTTATTTTTTTTACTATACGAATAAAGTTAACTAGTCAAATATAATACAAACTTTGTTTTTTTTATTATACGAATAAAAAACGGCGTACCGCTCGTAATATTAAAAAACTATTATCTTCCCGGCAGCGTTTTTATATTAGCGGCGCCGTATACGGATACTAGTTACGTTGCCGTCTTAGCTTAGCTATTAGATACCCCCGCCGCCGTTATACTTGTCGCTTACGTTTATAGTACCGCCGCTTTAAGTACGTCTTTATCGTTAGGTAAATACGTAATAAAGTTAACGCGACGTACGTATACTAATACTAAAAAAAAAAAATACGACTAGCCGCGGCGTACTTACTGTTCTTACAACTAAATACTTAATAAAAAAAACGCGACTAGCCGCGGCGTACCTGCCGTTTTTATAACTAAACGCGTAATAAAAAAAGTACGACTAGCCGCGGCGTACCTACTATTCTTACAACTAAACGCGTAATAAGAAAAACACGACTAGCCGCGGCGTACTTACCGTTCTTACAACTAAACGCGTAACAAAGAAGGTACGACTAACCGCGCCGTACCTACCGTATTTATATAAGCAAATATTTACTTTACTCGGCCCTAACATACAAAATGAATTTTTTACTATTACTAAATAAAACCTATCTCTTACGTCTACCTTATCGAGTTTATTCTACCTTTTTTTTATTTACTTTATTCTTTCGTACTATCGACTAAAACACCGTAACCGCCGACGTTACTTTTCTCTCGTTTATCGACTCGACCTTTTACTATTTTATTCAACCTACTACGTTACTCTTTACGATCCGACTAAACGCCGTATGTTTTTTTTACGACGCGTCTACTTTTTAAATAACTAGCTATAGTAAGTCGAGCCCGATCCCCGCAAGTAGAAAAAACCGTTAATTTAAGTTAGAGTAGATAAACTAACGTTTTACGGGCTTTATCGCGTTTATTATAGCTTCGCTTAAGGTCGATACGTAGCTACGCGCGGCTCGGTATAAAGGTGATATTCTTTCTTTTATATACGTATTACGTACTACGGCGCCGGCTAAAGCTAGTAATATATATAGAAATATAATAAATCTATTCTACAACTATACGCTCGCTACGCGTATAATATCTTATAACTTTCCGCGCCGATAGTACGGTATACCTTATTTTACCCGCGTTAGCCCCGCGTCGGGTAGCTCGATAGCTATACTTTACTAACTAAATCGTGATATTCTGCGTCTTATTGTTTTTTTTGTCGAATTCTAAACCGAAACGGTCCCCGCTATAAACAACGTATTCCGTTTAGCCCGTACCGCGATTTTAGCCGAGTACGGCGCCGTTATCGTAAACGTTTTCGCTACGTAATAACGGATCCCGTTTTTTATACCGTAAACTATAATAAACGCGCGTTATATCCCGACATCGATTATTATTTCCGTTCGTTATTACTTTATAGTATACGACGTTACCGTCCTATTATTTCACGAGCTATACGAAATAAAAGTACTAGCCGCCCCCGAACGTTATAACGTTAATAGTAACGGATAAATTACCGCCCGTTAACGGGCGTAGCTTACTTTTAGCCTATAAACCGATATTCTATAAAATCCGGGCGATAAAACGTTTTTTAAAAATACGGTAGCTATAACCGATACAAACGAAAAGCGAGATAATAGCCCGGAATTAAACGGTATTATCTAACTATTAGTAGTATAAAAAGGAAGTACCGTAAACGTTTTTGTTTTTTATATTTTGTTTTTTGTTTTTTTTTTATTTTTATTTCAAAAAACGGTACGAGTTTTATAAGATTTATATAGTTAACGAGTCTACGTTTTACGAAAATAAAAGTTAAGTCGGTAATTATATATTACAGCTACTATAAGCATAAGTCGTATAAGTTACTATCTTCTAATCTACCTAATAAGTCCTCGTCCTCGTTACCTTCTAACTCGCGCGCCGTTTTTAATAAGTACGTTTATACGGCTACTTCGATAACGGCGCCGGCCGTCGAATAACCGATTATAAACCGAGGTATTACCGCGCCGTCGTCGTCGTTATTACCGGCCGTTAGTTAGTTCGTAACCGAACTACCGTTTATTACGAAACTTAATAACGTTAGTTTCGAAAAGGTTTATTCCGATACCCCGCTACGTTATAAAGTCTCGACGGCCGCGATCGTAGCCGGCGTCCGGCCTTTAGCTAACGGGGTGACTAAGTTAAAAGTTAAACGTGATATAGTAGTATAAATCGTTTTTATATTTTCCTCGTTTTTTTATTTAACGTACTCCGCCGCTTTACGAAGCGAAAAAAAATTCAACCGCCCGGGATCGTTTCGTCGTTTTAAGTAATTATTAAATTTCTAGCTACTCGTTGCCCCGAAGGTAACGACGACATCGCCGTAGTTACCGGTAAAAAATACGATATTATCTTTTAGCTAGTCCGTTATTTCGGCTAGGTATATCTAGTACGTTATAATACTTTCGACGAACGGGCGGGCCTCGTAGAACGGAAAATAAAAACTATACTCGTTTAATAAAGTAGATACTAGCTATAGCTTTTAGACATAAATTAAGTCTAGCTTAGTTAGGTCGGTTAAGTGTTATATTAACGGGCTATTTATACCGCCGTTTTTAATACTTACGGTAATTTCTTTTATTAAAGCGCCGTAAAAAAAACTATACGACCGTTAACGTAGCTCGAGCAACGGGTCTTTTAACGTGTTCGCGAACTTTTCCTTATATTCGGGATCGCCCGTTCTAGCTATAACCGTAAGCTATTCTAGTACGGAGAAAATATTTCCGTATAACCTTTCTACTATAAGATATTAAGACGTTATAAAAAACCTTACGTAATAATATTACGTAGTCGTATTTTCGAACGCGTAAAATAACGTACGAGGCTCGGGGTTAACGTCGACCGACGGCGGCGACGCGATCGCGGTTATTACGACAATATATAAAAACTCCCGTTTCGCGGGCGCTACTAACGTACGTTCTACGAGATCGAGAAAACGGTAGCCGGTTAAACTATCTAACGTAAGGACGATATCGTCAAAAAAAAAGGCCGCTAACGGTAATATAAAGCAAAACGATACGGGGTCTATTAGAATTTCGACGTCGGGGTCTACCGTTATTAGTTTTTAACGACGGACTGCCCGGTTTTACGATAGTTTAAGGAGGTTATATATATCTATAAGCGCGACGAAGCTATCCGATACGGGGGTAATACTACCGGGTTCGTCGAGGTATAGTTTTATAAACGTTAAAAAAAACTAAACGCGTAACGGCGAAGTCGTAAATAAAATACTTATATTTACGGCCGTCGAGTTAAGTCGTTAGCTATAAACGGACAGTATTAACGACAACTACCCGCGGGTATTAACGTCGTCTTCGGTCGTAATATAGTACACTAAAAGACCGAGTATTTTATCTACTTCTATTAAAACGAAAGGCAACGCGGCCGTCGCTATATAATCGGCTACTAATCGGCCTATAGTCGTCGACGCGTATACCGTTTAAAGATCGAAGACGAGAGACGGCGGCACGGGACAGTAAGCTTACCGAGCTAACTAAGTTACGCCGTTACTTCATAAGTATAACGAGGTAACGTAGCTTATATCGTCGTTAGTTCGACGTATAAAAAACACGAGCTTTATTTTCCGTTTCGTACGGTAACGACGTTTTTCCCTTTCTTTTTTTCTTTTTATTTTTATTTTTTTCTTTCTTTTTCTAGTATAAGCTTCTATCCGTCTAGTCCGGAAATAAACATCGTCGTAGTATATTTATTCTAAAAAGCGGCGAGTCGGACTACGCGACGAGACCCGCCGAAACGAGCTAAAAGCGATAACGTAAAAAAGTAGAATGTATAGAAAAAGCTAGCGACGCCGTTTAAAATAGATATAATTAAACTATACTGTCGTTATTTTCTTTTTTAAGGACGCGAGTAGGTTTTTTCTAGCGCGGAGGTATTCCTTTTATTTTATAGACAATATCTAAACGAGACGTCCCCGTCGTAGTAGTTATAAAAGCTTAGTGTTAGTCGTTTTCGTCGTATTTACGTATAAAGTAAAAAAAGAAAGAAGAAAAAAGGTACGTATATACAAGTAGGCTTACACTACCTTAGTCGACATAAGTCAAACCACGCTTTATCTACTTCTTCGTACGTAAAGCTTGTTTTCTACTATAGACGTACAACCGTCGTCGGCGGGCGCTACTAACCGTCGGCACTAAAAAAGAAAACAAAAAAAAAAAAGAAAAGAAACACACCGGATTTATTAAACTAGTTCGGTAGCGTAGCCTAAGCGACCGGCGTTACGGCACGCCTATATATACAACGCGACGACTGCTAGCGGTAGCCTAGCTTTTGTCGCATTGCCTCGTCCTAGTCTTCCGCTTTCGTTTTTCTCGTATCCTTTTCTATTAGTTTCCTTATATCTCGCCGTAGCCTAGTTTAACGGCGTTTCTTTTCTATTCTTTCTAACGCTTCTATCTATAATCGACAATATATTTATACCGCGCCGTTTATACTCGCTAACGCAACTCGTCTTACGGCTAACGACGCGAGCGTATTATAACCGTTTTTTTGTAGTTATTTTCGACGTATTTTACGTTTCGATTTGTGCCGTTTTTACTTTTTGTCTCGGTATTTTTTTATCGGTTACTTTCGTTTCTATATTTTGTATATTTTTTTTTATAGTTTAATATATTTTAGTTTTAATAATTGTAAATTAAAACTCGACTTTACTTTATTTTATCTATAAGAATAAAAAGTATAGAAACGATACAATTACGGCGTCCCGTACTCGGTCGGTGTTTGTATATATTAATTTTATATACTTACCCCGTCTAATACGTCTTTAAACGTATTATAGGTAAAAGATCCGCTCGTTATATTTAATACCGTAAATACTACCTCCGACTATTAGCCGCTATCGACCCGCGACCAACTTAAATTCTCCGACAAAACTTCACGTTAGTAAGTAGCTACGTCCCATACTAAATTTCTAAATACACCGTAGCTAATCGCCCCGAATACGAGACGTATATAGCCTTAGACGGCCGTTATTTAAAAGACACGGCGTATCAATTGTTTCGTATATTTTCGGTCGGCGTAGTTATAAAACTAGCGAACCGGGGCGACCGTAAACCGGGGCGTACTCGGGGCCGACGACTCGACTTACACGGGTAAAAACCGTAAGGCACAAGCAGACACAACCGAGAAGTAAAGCACGCCGTCGGGCGCGGCTAGTTATAAACGTAGTCGGTACGACGGGCGTTTTATACCGTTTACGGCGTCCCGGAGTACAAATACATACGGGGAATAGATAGCTTCGTCGGGGGCGATCGGATATAACGTGCTACGTAACGAAATAGACAAAGACGTTCGATAAAATAACTTTTTTTCTTAAGTTATCGCGCCGTTAGTCTACCCCCCTTTTAGTATATCTAAGTTAACGTTACTTAGTACGAAGACTAGTATAGCCTTTTAACGAGCGGCCGTTATTTAAAAAGCCGCGTCGACGACGTTAATATTTTCAATACGGACTACCGTAAACGACTTTCGTAAAGCTAAAAGCACCTCGAGTTTAACCGGTTAGTTACTACTCGTCGTAGTAAACGTATATTTAACGGCATCGTTAACGGCGTAAAAAACGAAGCGGGCTTTCGTTAAAGTCTTCGTAATAGTAAACCGGTTATTTTTATTCGGTAGCGGTAAGCCGCGCGGCGTTAAAGCGAAAATAGACATTATCGTAGCGCTTATAATACGGTGTCGTACGTAAGTAATACGATCGAATATAAGACTACGTATAGCCGTAAGCGATAGTCGATATATGTCTTTATAGAAGACGAAACGAACAAAAAATAAGTAACGAGGGTAAATGCCACGCGCTACGTTTAAGAAAATAACAGCAAGTGAAAAAAGACGCCGACGGCGAGAAATAAATAGTATATTAGTTTTTCGTCGTACTACGGCGTACCGTGTTTATTATAGCCTATTTTTAGTCGTTAGTAGCGACGTTTTTCGGTCTATATACGCCGCGTCGGCTATTGTTTTTATGTCTATATATATGACCGAAAACAGCGATATACCTTCGGTACCGCCGTACGATACTACGTATCTCTATACAAAGTATACTCGAAAAAAAATAAGTTATTAGCTAGCGTTTCCACCGACGATCCGATTCCCTTCTAGACTATAGAAAACAAAACACGTTAGTACTTCTTACTCGTTACGATACCGGCGCTCGACAAAAAAAACAACATAAAAAAGTAGCAGTATTAATTTTTATTAACTATAGTACGAGGCACACAACACGTATAGCCTTATGTTCTATTAAAACTATACTACATATACTTATTTAAACGCTATATCGTTAAAAGCTTTATTATACCGGATTTAGTTTAACGCTAGTTTTCTTTTTACGCGTTAGCTTTTCTTACTATACATAAAGCTATTCTTTCATTTATACTATATCTATTTTATTTTTTTTATAGAAGAAAAAGAAACAATACGAGATTCGATCCGCGTACGTTAAATAACAAACGACGGCGAGACGTATACTATTATAAACGAATATTAACATACACCGCGGTATTTCTATTGTTTTTCCTATTCGTTTTCCTTTAATCTTACCTATCGTCTCGGGTAGCGGCCAACGAAAAAAAAAAAAGGGGTATAAACAAAACTATAAAATATATAAAAGGAAAAGATATAAAACGAGCTTCGTATAACGTCGTACTTTTACGACTATAGCTCGTTTCTTCGTATTAATTCGATATACTTATACCGTAAATTAACTAGTTTATTTGTTAACGTCCGTCTCGTTTATAAGTAAATAATAACAAATAATAGTACGACCTTAAACATACCGAATTTTACTTAAACGATTATTATATCGTATAGCCGATACTCTACGTACTATTTTCTTATCGTCTTTTATTTCTTTCCTTTTCCGTTACGACGCACTATCGACTACGTTTTACTCGTTCGAGCCGTTTAGTCCCGTTTACGTATTTATAGCTTATTTATTTTTATAATAGTATAAACTTTTTCTTTCTTCGACTATACGCGTTTATTACGACGATATAACTAATACAGCTATAACCGTTCTTTTAGTATAAGAACCTATAGGTTTAGTTTGTCGTTAATAATACGTCTATTACGGCAGCGAGATTATTCCGGAACGACTAAACTAGCTCGTTAACTACTACGCCGGAAACGCTTTTTATCGAAATTATCGACGAAACGTCGAAGGCCTACGTATATAACGACAACTTAGCTACGTTTTATAGTATGCCTACTATTATACGGGCCCGTTAAAAGATATCCGTAATACCGTAGTTTTTTTAATCTTTATACTCGTTTCCGTAAGGCGCCTTTTATATCGTTTTAAGTATTATATAGTCGGACGGCGATATATCGTAGCTCCCGTTAAAACTACTTTATCTTTAGTTTATTTCGTTTTTAAACGGCGGCTACGCGATCCGGCTTACTACGTACTTTAACGTAGCTTCGGTTATATCGCGTATCGATGCCCGTAATAAAATACCGTAATATTTTAATTTAACTAAACTAACGTTACGGTTTTATATAAGCTATATACCGACTAAAGTTATTACGGTCCCCGCCGTTACCTTACTACCCGCCGTAACTACTATACCGGTCTTTACTAGCTTAATTCCTTCGGCTAACGCAAGCGTTAATAATACTTTTATTTCTAATAGTCTAACTACCTCGGCCGCGGGCAACGTTAGTAAAGTCTCCGTTCCTTATAGCCCAACTATTTCGGCCGCGGGCAACGTTTATATTTAAAGCTAAAGGCCTAATATCCCCGTTCCTAACAGCCCAGCTATTTCGGCCGTAGGCAACGTTTATATCTAAAGCTAAAGGCCTACTATTTTTAGTCTTAATAACCTAGCTGTCTCGGCCGCGGGTAACGTTAATATAGTTTCCGTTCTTAATAGCCTAACTGTTTCGGCCGCGGGTAACGTTAATATAGTCTCCGTTCCTAACAGCCTAGTTGTTTCGGCCGCGGGCAACGCTTATATCTAAAGCTAAAAGCCTATTGTCTCCGTTCCTAATAGCCTAGCTACTTTTACCGCGGGTAACGGTAGCTATATCTCCGTTCCCAATAGCCTAATTATTTCGGCCGCGGGTAACGTTATTAATATTTCCGGCCCTAACAACCTAATTACTTCGGCCGCGGGCAACGTTAATAATATTTTTATTCCTAACAGCTTAAATACTTCGGCCGCGGGTAACGTTAATAATATCTTTATTTTTAATAGCTTAGTTACTTCGGCCGCGGGTAACGTTAGTAATATCTTTATTCCTAATAGCTTAACTATTTCGGACGTAAGCTACGTTAATAATATCTTCGTTTTTAATAGCTTAACTGCCTCGGCTACGGGCAACGTTATTAACGTTTCCGGCCTTAATAGTTTAGCTGCCTCGGCTACGGGTAGCGTTATTAACGTTTCCGTTCCTAATAGCCTAATTACCTCGGCTAAAAATAATAACGTAGCCGGCTCGCTTACGGCGGGTATAACTACCGTTAACGACGTAATAATACTAAACCTAAGTATTAGCCCGGAGCTTACTACTACTAAAGTTATTATCGTAGACGATTCTAATAACGATATTACCGTTTATTTAGCAGCCGAATTAAAGCCTAGTCGAACGGTAAAACACCGAGACGAATTAACTTAAATCGTCTTTAACAAAAATACGGAAAAAGTTATCTAACGCGATACGAGTATTTTTTTTAACATCGATACTAACGTTACTTAGTCGTACTAGTTTACCGGACTTAATATTAGCCTATAACGTTACTAACTGTTTACCGTCTATCGGATATTTACGTATACGTTAACCGTAAATATATACGTAACGTTACTCGTAGACGCTATCGGGCTTAACAAAACGGTATAATCTATCGCTACTTACGTACTCGTAGCCGTATACAAAACGGCGCGCGATAAAGTATAAACGGAATAAAAAGACGGACTCGTTACGCCGTCACTACATAAAAAAACGAAGTACTTACCGCCGCCGCTAAACTAGCCGGCTAACGTTATCTATAATCCGTTAGTCGACTAGTAAGCTAGTTAACTTTATCTAAACGGCACGTATCGGCTCGGGTTTATATACCCGTACGTACGAAACGGGTTATTTTAAACCGTATACAACTAAATAAAGATTAAGCTACTTAGCTCGGGCGTTTTGTTTTTTATCCCGGCTAGCTTTTTTAACTAATAGGCTAATTATCTTATAGCTTACGTTAATAATAACGACCCCCGGCTACCTTAGTAGTTTTAGTTTATCTACATCGGCGATAAAAATAAACTCGAACTTTCGCCCGAAACCGAAAGCTCGTTCGACGTAAAATATAACTTTTAATAAGTTAAAAAAGTCTAGCCCGCGTTAGTCCCGTATAAAAGTAAAAAAAGCGCGGCCGCGGAAACAAAACAGCGCGTTAACGAACGCGCCGCCGAAATAGCCCGTACCTTATAATATAATACCCGCGTAAACGATATTAAAAAACGCAACAAACGTAAAACGGCCCAACGACGAAAACTAAAACTAACTAAAGTAAAAGTACCGCGCCCGTTACCCGACAATTAGTATACTCTTTTATAAATAGTATTAGGCATAAGTATAAATAAGTTCTTACTTATATTTATACTAATAACGGCGATGCTAAAACGGCTTATCGATATAAACTATAAACGGAAAGTACGGCCGTAGTAGTACTAGCTATTACGGCACTAAGTAGATAAAAAACGACCGAGCCTTTATTATTAGCTAAAGTATATAAGTAAATAATACGACGAGACGGCCTAAAACGCGGAATAATACGTCGACAAAAAAACATTAAGTATATTTCGGGATACGTATATTTTATTTGTACCGAGTCTTATCGTAATAAACGAGATCCATTTGTATAAAAGTTCCGATACGATAGTATAACGAACGGTAAAAACGTTCCTCGCGTAGTCGTATTTTTTAACCCGGATAATCGGTTTTTCGGCGACGTTATTAATATAGTCGTTTAAAGACTTTAATAATATATTTAAAGTAGCTTTCGAACTTCGGTTAATATAACGTTTCGATAATAACAAATAAAAGACCGCGGAAACGTTATTTACTCGTAAACAAAAGATTATTACGGATTAGTCGCGACGTTATACGGCTATCCGGAAAAAGACGCTCGGATAAATATAATCAAAAAAGCTTAAAACTAACACGACTAAAGTATTATCTAAGCTATACGAGTTACGCGAAACTATTTAGCCCTACTTTTTTATACGACGTACCGCGGCGTATAAGTTTCTCGACGACTTAAAGCCGGTCAGCGTTATCCGTTCGCCGTTATAACGGGAATACCGTATACGTTATTTTACGCGGGTTAAAAAACTTTTTATTTAAACGTATAGTAATACCCCGTACGGATAAACGTAAAGTAACTAGGCCGGCGACTTAGCTTAAATAAAGCCCGTAATATTTTACGACGCGTTTATTTAGTCTATATTTCCGGGTACGTTATAGTTTATATAGCTAAGTATAACGGTTTAGTTCGATTTCTAACGAGACGAAGTCTAACGAAATACTATACAAGCGGAAAAAAACTTTACGGCTTCGGCGTACTACCTTTACATTAACTAAATCACAAACTATAGCTCAAAAATACGCCATTTACGGAAACTCGTCTTCAACATATTAAACGACAAGTCGGACTATATTATTTAAACGCCTAGCTAGCTTCCGCGCCGCGTTAAAGTAACAAAACGGATAGTCGTATTTTACTACCGGCTTTTATTAGCTTTACTAATTACGAGTTAACTCTACTACGGGTTTTTCGTTAAAAGCTACTATACCCGGGTTAGCTTTTATACGGGTATAATACGTTAATTTAACCGCGGTAGTATATTAGCCCCGGTTACTAAACCGTACGACTATAATAGCCCGGATAACGATTAGTCGTATATACTTATTATAACTACGCGGGTAACGGTTATAAGGCTCGACTTTACCCGCGTAAATTACTACGTCGTTATAAAGCCGTTATAGTATAAAACGGACTATAAGTAGTACTTTAGTCGTATCTAACGTACCGGCTAGTTAGCCGAAAACGTTTACTTAATCTACCTAATGTACGAATAAAACGTTTACGAAAAGTATCGACGGAAGTACTAAGATATAAAAAATATAACTAACTTTAAAGGAGATAATAGTATCTAGTTTTACTACGAATATATTATAAAGTTCGTCTATTCTAACTTAAGCCCGACCGTTTAATACGTCTTTAAGAGTTTTACTTTATATAGTAGAAGACGTAATTAATTATTTTTTTTTAGTATTACAGTAGATAAAAAATAAAAAAATAAAAATATCGGTATTCGTTTATATAACCCACGTAATCTACCCGTAAAAAACGACTACATTAAAAAGCAACTATATTAAGGAGCGATTACAGTAATTTACTTATACGGCTAGCCTCCGATATATCGTTTATAAAAAAAGAAAGATAAAAAGGTTAGTAGCTGACCATATGAAATACTACTTTTTAAAAAACTAAAATCGAAGTCGAAATCGAGCTTATTACTTTTAAAATCCTCTATTTATCTTTATATAACGTATTACGTATTTAATATTATTGAATAGCTTTTTTCTTCAGCTGTCGATTCGTATGCTTGACGTCATGTTTTGTAATAGCTAATAAGGCTATACTTATACTAAAGTATAAGACTAAATTAATAGTAAAATTATAACATTAACGTTTTCAATCAAATATATCGGTGTAGTCTTTTATATAATAAATCTAAAATAAATATACCTGTAATCGTAAGAAGAAAAAGAAAATTAAGATATATAAAACGTAAATTAGAAATCGTTTTTAAAAATCGTATATAAATAAATATCGAAAGCGAATATTTAATCTTTTTTCTTTTACTATAGTATTTCAATTAATCCGTATTTATACAACGAAAACTTACAATATACTTCTAAAACTATAATCACTACTATTTTCGAAGTCTTTCAACACGATTAAAAATACAATAAAAAGTAGTAATATTTACAGACTAAATTATAAATGAAATAAAAACATAAAAACGAAACGTTATAGTACGAAAAAAATAGTATTACTTATACGAACCTACCTATATATAGTAGGGCTTTTGCTAGCTTATAGTCGGGTAGATAAAATTTAGATATTATTAAACCTTAATATTACTATATATAATTAGTAATTAGTTAGGCATTAGTGATAGTCTCCCGATAAGAAATATATTTATATAAATATAAAATAGATTGAACTTAACTTACCGTTATATTTTATACGTATTCGTTGAAAAGTATATTATCGTCGGCCGTCGTAAATTTATTTTTAACTTACCCGTCGTAACGGCGTATCTACGGAAAAGTCGACGAGGCCGACGACTACTCCCCGGTATACTATACGCTAAAAAATACAACTACATAAAAGAAAAACTTACACGAAGAGAAATACTTTATATACGACTAAAGGAATATAAGAAAAAAAAAAAATCCAAATCTAAATTTATAAAACTAGCTATAAAAAAAGAAAAAAACATAGACGACAAAATACTACTATAAATCTAACCTATCGTATACCGTTAAATTAACTCGCCGTATAATACTCGTCGGAATAATTTATAAGTCGAGTACCATATACTCGATACGTAAAGGACCGTAAAAATAATCTCGTCTTACTTTAAGATACGCGTTAGTAGCCCGTTAGGATATTTTCGTAGTACTTATAGCTAATAATACGCTTCGTTTTAGACCGGGCTATCCGTAGCGACATCGCCAAAAAAGACAAAAACGAAACGCGTATAGCTACGTATCGCCGCGACGACTAACACGCGCCGTATAGCTTCGTAAATGTTCTTTCGGTCCCGTTTATAAGTAAATATACGGTATACTTAGTCTAAACGTTTTTATTTAACTAATCTCGTTAGTATACCCGGCTAAATCTAAGTAGTAGGTAGGTTATCCGGCCTAACTACGGTTATAACAAAGAAATTAAACGGCGGCGGAGTCCCGCTTACGGGCGCGCCTAGCTAAAAAAAAATATTCTTTTTGAATTTACCGGTAGCGGATATAAATACGTAAAGCGAATAAATAACTTCGCCGCTTTAGAACGGCATTTCGTTATATAACAAACTTAAACTATAAAGTAGAAACGTCTTTACTAATAAAAAAGTATTAACGGGTACGTTACTACCGGGCAAATTTAACGGTTAGTTCTACCGACTACTCGTATTTATTACGAGTACCGGTAAGCTATCCGTATTAGCTATCGTTAAAAAATAGGCCGTCTTTATCTCCGTAGAATTCGTAACGCGGATCGTTACCTTAAGCGTATTCTTCCGAACGGGCCCGCGTACTTAATAAAACAATACATTATCTAACGGAAAGGAATACTTTAGTCTATAGTATATAGTAACGTCTAGCCGAATTTTTATTGTAGTAAAAGACAATAGTATACGATAGTCTAGTTTAACTTACTAGTAAATAAGACGCGGGCTTACGCCGCCGTAGTTGCTTACGACGCTACCGTTATAAGACTGTTACCGTTTCGGCGGCGGCGGCGGCGTACTAGTTATAAGATTACTCGTTTTTCGTTTTTATCTTATACTAACGGAGGTCGGTTAGTATTAAAACGGCCCGGCTTATAGACCTTAAGGCGGTTAAAAAGGCCGTAAAAACGGACTCTACCGTAGTATTAATTTTAGCTAAAAAGATAATATCGGCTAGGTTTATACGGGGCTCGTAGTATTACTTGCTAAAAGAAACGCGGGTACTACCGGCGGCCGCCCTGGCGATAAGCTACGTCTAAAATTCGGCGGCGGGGATAGCGTACGCGGTATTTAAAGCCGTACGGACGAAGAATAATAATACGTTAAACTAACGATAGAAAAAAATTTACCGGGCGATATAAAAAAGCTCGGCTTAAACGAAACGTTCGTATAATTACCTAATATCGAAGTAAAAAAGCTAATCGTTACCGTAGCTACGGTACCCGTTTAGACTTACGTATACGCGGCTTAACGCGTAGCCGTTAACTAGTTAAAGAAAAAACGGGTTAAAACCGTATCGCCGTTAGTCTATACCGCTTCGTAAACTAGCTTCGCGTAACGTTCTACCTAATTTATACTTTTGTTTTTATCGGTAAGATCGAATACGTATTTATTAAAGTAGTCCGTTCGTTTTTTAGCGTTTTTATATTTAATCTAAAAGGACGGTAGGTCGCGTAAAGCCTTAAAGTTAAACTAGCTAAGCTCGTACCGGATTGCTATAATCCAATAGATATACATTAATATATACTTCTCCTCGTCCGACGTAACTTCGCGGTAAGCGTTACATTAGGCTTATTACGTACGGTTTAAGAAGCGTTCGTTACGAGCCGACCGGTATATAAATATCCGAGTATTTTCGAGGTATTATAGCCCGTACGACTACCCGTTCTATTACGTCGTATACGGAATAATATATATAGTCGGGTCTACCGAAGCGACCTTTTAAGATACTAACTAATGTCGAACGTCTATAGTTGTATCGGCGTCTTTCCGGTTTAAGCTATCGAACTAATTTAATACATTATCCTCCTTGTCGTATATCATAAGCTTATAGTATATAGTAGCGTTATTATCGCCCGTATATACTATAAAATAATAGTACCGTTAGTCGTTTTTTATTTTAGCTATAGTATACGTAGTAGTAAAAGCACTTTATTAGCCGATTATTTTTAACGGCCGTAGCCGCGCGGTTATATCTTTACTTTATACGGCACTTAGTTTAACTATAATATCGTAGCGATACTCCTATAGTATATACTACAAGCCGGCTAATACCGACTCGTTAGGACACTAATAGTTAGCTAAAATATAGCTTTTTAAGTTAGCTAGCTCGGTATAATAATTAGGCGGTTGTTTTTCGTTACTTAACGCCGACGGTATAAAATCGTTAGACGCTAAATACTAGAAGTAGTTTTAAATAACGCGTTATTTATATTACGATATATTACCTATCGGGTAGAATACCGGCCGGAAAAGCGGCTCGTTTCTTATACTATAAATAAAAACACCGTATACGGTCGGCTAGTAAATTACGACCGAGTTTTCGTAGGTCGATACGACGTTTTTATCCGAAACGGTACTATTGAAAAACGACGTAATATTATACGTCTTAGTAATCTATTATCGCGGCGGCGTTTACTATAGTACGGTAAACGTAAGTTACGCGTTACGTTTTTAGTTACTTTTATATAAAGTTAGTATCGTTCTCGTCGTATTCGTAAGACGGCAAACGGCGTTCGTTAATACCGGCGTTACGTACTTTACTAAACGACGCGGCGAAAACGGTATTTAGTATTAAAGTATTATCGTTATTTATCGTACTTAGTTATACGACCGCGGTAAATATATCTAACTAATAGCGATAAGAAGTAGTACGTAAACGAATATCGTCGTAACGATAGTCTAAAAAAAAGTTTAACGTAGTATAGGTTACGATAGATTAAACGACCGGTCGACGGGATCCCGTTCGTACTAATAGTTAGCTAACGATAATATTAATAGTACGTATATATATTCGTTTATTAGTCTACTATACTATTTAACTATACGGAACCGCCGTTTACGACGAATAAAAAAAAACGATAAAAATATAGCTTTAGTAGTATCCTAACTCGATTTTCTTCGATACGGCGAATAAAAAAACAACGATACTACACTTAACGCGTCGTTTTTACCGAGCTGTTTATTATTTCGGATATTTTTATTTTACTTCGTTTAAGTTTTTATAACGACCGGTAGTATATTTACGTTAGACTACTACTATCTATAAACATCGATACGTCGGATCTTTATCTTATATACCGCCGGCGGCTTCTACTTTTCTTATATATATAGTATCGGCATAACTTTTTTTCTTATCGATACAATTCGTAATATAACCCCGCGTTCGTCCGTCTACGTATACCTCGTAATATACTTCGATAACTGGCTTATAAAGACGACGAAAAAAACGTCATAATAGCTATAACTAATAAGATTAAATCCGAACCCGGATTTATAGTAAATAAAAAAAACTACTCTTCGTATCGAAATAATCTCCGTCTAGTAATACACTCGCAAAAGTCTCGTTTAATAATATATCCGTAAAAGTTTCGTCTTACGTTTTATTAAACTAACGATAAAAAATAATATAAAACGGATACGATATAAACTACACCCGAACCGCTAAAGATATTATATAAAAGTAAGCCACGCTACCCGCTACTAATTTATTTACGCCGCTCATTTTAAACTAATTACGCTAGCCGACTATTTTTTTTTTAGCCGTTCGGTTAAAAAAAAAATAAAAATATTATTATTAATTAGTTTTTCTCGTTATATCGGTACGTTAGCGTTTAAAAAGTAGTTCGTTAGCCGACGATCGAACGCTTTTTACGAGCATATAACTCTTTCGAGTAAAAAAACACCGCCTTTACTAAACGTAAGTAAGGTAGTTAGTAAGTTAGTTATTTAGTTGTTAAAAGTTTAAAATAAAATACTACGGTACCGTAAAAGATCGTTATACCGTTTTTAGTTAGTAAAAACGCCGATCGTTTCTTTTCTTTTTTTTTTCTTTCTATATTCTCTAAGCTTCGCGTAACGTAGTCTTAGTTAGTTTACTCCGACCGTATATACAAACTATTTTATTACTTTATCTCTTCGTTAGAAAGACTCGAACCGTTTTTTTTTCGCCGTTTTCGCTTCGTATACTACTTCGTTTCTTACTATTTATACTTCTTCTTTACATTAAAAGTAGCGTTTCGTTTTTAACATAGCCGTTTTTTTTCTTCCGTATATATTTTTATACTTTAAGTTATTATTGTCTACGTTACTACTAACGTATTATTCGTTATCTTATAATCGGCTTTAGCTTTATCGTCTTTAGTTATTCTTAAACGCGCGTTCGACGGGTTAGCCGACGACTACATTTTTATTTCCGCGATTAGATTACGTTCCGGCTCGATCGAGTATTACTTATTTATTAGGCTCGTTATAGCTAAGGAACTTTACTTTTCGGACCTATTTTTAATAACATCGTAGTAAAAAGCTTTTAGTTTTTTTAAAATAACGGTTCGTAACTATAGTACGTAGTTTATACCTACTTAATGCCGTAATATATATATATACGTCGAGAATATTTTATCGTTAATTATACCCCCGGCGGAATAAATATCGGTACGTCGACTAAACTATATCTATAACAACGCGGGGCCCGATAGCCCGGATACTAAACCGGCTTACGATATAACGGTAAGCTAGTCGTTTAGTTACGGCAGCGGTAGCCTTACTTTCCGGTATATAAATACCGTATCGGACGACGACGAAGATAACGTCGACTATAACGTAAACGGAAGTAACGAACATATATAGCTTAGTCGACGAAGCCGTTAGGCTACCGAGTAATATAACCGACTTAATAATAGTACTTCCGCCTACGAAAAATACGGTACGTAAACTAAGTACGGGCTATTACTTTTCGACTATATATCTATAAACGGGCCTTATAGTTTAAAAAGTTAGTAAGCCGGTCTATACGATACGATAAAATAAAATAAGTTATTAAACGAAGCCGAGAAAAGTAACCGCCGGTATAAAATCGACGACTTTAATAAATACGTTAAAAAAACGTTTACTCGGAATAAAACGATCGCGACTATATTAAGTATCGCGCGGGAATACGAAAAAGCCGGCGGTATAGTAGTTTTATTATCGTATGAGTATAACTTTACTTAGCCCGTCGACGACGTCGAGTATAGCCCGTTATCGTAGTTTTTATCTATGTAGGCTAAGTCGTATCGTATCTAAAAAAGCCGGCTTAATATATCTATACGTATAGTCTAGTTATACGAACGATATTTCGTATACTATCGCTATAAACAACTACTCGACTTAACCGGCGACGACCGGCGGTAATTCGATACTTATATTACGGCGAACGAAAGCCGGGATATTTTTAATATAAACGAACGGGCGCGCCTCGTTTAAAAGTCGGCTAAAATACGGCTTGTAACGTTTATAACTCGGCGGTATAATATAAAAAATACTAAGTAACTCTCGTAGTATATATACCGTTAGATACCGTTACTAAACTTCGTCGGCTACTTTAGCCGCGGTATTCTCGTTTTTTTTAATACGGCTACGGCTAAACGGTTTGCGAGCTTTTCTAGTTACGATAAAGTAAGTAATACCGACGGCTTTCGGATACGGCCGTAGCTATTAAAGTCGTTTGTTACTTAGTTCCCCGGACTACTTAACGTACTACGCGAAGCCGACGAGTATATTTTCGCGCCGTTACTCGCTATTAGTACGATCGGTTATATTAATGCTTATTCGTAGTTATATATTAAAAAGAAAAACTAGCTAATATATATATCGATTTTTTTTTTAGTACGGCCGTTCGGTTATAAGCTTTTTAAAACCGACCGTTAACCGGTCGACGTTCTCGTTTACTAAAATAACTTTACCGCCGAGCCGACGGACGTCCCGTTAAACGATATAACCGACGATATAACCGACGATACGGGCGAACGACCGGCGGCGCGCGGCGCGTACGCCTAACCCCCGTCGACTTTTGCCGAAAAATACGGTTTTAAAAACGCCGTATATAACCCGTTCGTATCGCTCCGCGTACCCGACGACGCCGCGAGTACCGAGAACTACGGATCCGAAAACGAAGATATAAACGAGGCTAATCTTAGACCGAATAACGGCCGTAGTATATAAGACGAAGACGAGACCGGGTCTAACGAATTAAGACGTAGCGGGGGTCGCCGGCTTAGTAACGCGGTTAAAGATAGTAGCTAACCTCGTACGCGGCGTACGGGCGGCGTTTATACTACGGAAACGGAAGTAACGGGCGACGGCGTTAGCGAGAACTATAGTAATTTACCCGAGGATACTATACGCGTATTTTTTACGGTTAGCGGTAACTTTAACCCGGTTTTTTTAAAACGCGGCCCCCGTTACGAATAACTACTTTAGTTGATTGGTAAATACTAACCGCCGGCCCGGTTACTTTCGTTACGAAAACGTAAGTCGGTATCGGATATTACTATATTAGGCCGCGGGTATAACGTCGGCCGGGTAGAAAAAAAACGAAAGGCAGTTAGTAGTAATTAAAAGCTTTGCCGTTTTTATTGTCGTTATTATATGTTATTTATGTTTTTGTTTTTTTTTTTTTATATAATAGACTACCGCCGTGTATTTTATTTTTTTATAAGTAGCTACGACGTTGTTATACGATACGTAACTTTGTCTATTATACTAACTACCCGTAAAAAAAATAACGGTTAGTAGTAAAATAAATAGTTCTTTACAATAACGACCGTTATTTACGTTAAGGTAAGTCTTCCCGTAGCTTTACTTTAAGAAAGACAGTTATCTTAAAGTAAGTCTTTCCGTAGCTTTACTTCGTAAGAGACAACTATTTACGTTAAGGTAGGTCTTTTTATTTTCTACGTAATTACCTATCTATCTTAAGGTAGATACTTCTAAGAATCGTCGACGTCGTAACTATCTATATCGTAAATTAGGACAATAAGCTTTCTTTTAGTCCGCGTCCGGTTACCGCCCGCGGCCGTACTTTTAGTCCGTCCGATAGTAGCTTTATTTAAATATTCGTAAATACCGGTTATAAAACTTTATTTTTATTAGTCTTCGTAAACTAAGTGAAAAAGTTGTAAAAGAAAAGTAGATAAAGAAAGACAAAACAAAAAGAAAACCCCGGGTTAACAAATAAATATTATTTTAGTCTTAGATAGAAATCCGAATCTTACATCTTACGTATCGGGATAAACGTAAAAAGACCTATTACTACGGCTTACCTAATCACTAATTTATATAATAATTCCAAAGAGTAATAATATTTAGATTTTTTTTTTTTCTACCTACCGAATTATTAATTTATATAGTAATTTTAAAAAGTAATAATATTTAAATTTACTTTTTTTCTACCTACCGAATTACTAATCTATATAGTAATTCTAAAAAGTAATAATGTTTAGATTTACTTTTTTTCTACTAGAAAACGAGCTAGTAAAAGCCTTATTATATACTACCTAAAAAATACTTTAATCTTTCTTTCCTTACAAACAACTTCGAATCTTATATCCTACGTATCGAGATAAACGTAAAGAAACCTATTACTACGGCCTACCTAATTACTAATCTATATAGTAATTCTAAAGAGTAATAATATTTAAATTTATTTTTTTTCTACTAAAAAGCGAGCTAGTAAAAACTTTATTATATACTACCTAAAAGACACTCTAATCTTTCTATTTTTATAAATAATATATTTAAAGCTAACCGTATAAATAACCTATTATATGATGTTACTTACGATGTCTTACGTCGTTTGATAGCTATAAACGACATCTTATTATAAACGGTAGCGGCTTCTTCTTTTTTTATTTTTTTCTAGCTTTTTTTACCGTCGTAGTAGAAGTATAAAAAAGACCCTTCTTTTTTTTTTATTGTCTTTTTTTTTCTTTCTTTTTTAAGTCGCTTACGTACAACTTACCGGGACGGCGTTTTTTATTTTATCTTACTAGCCTTTATCTCACCTAAAACTAGTATTAAATAGATAATAATCCGTCGCCGGCCGCGGTTATATTTTAATATATAATAGTTTCTTTTACTTAACTTCGATTCTAACCTACCCGTAGTATATATATCTTTTAAAGTTCGAATTCGACTTTATATCAAACTAAACTCCTAATTGCTTCGACTTTTATTTTACGTTCGTTTCTATAACAACTTACGTCGGTTAATAGCTATAAACGACATTTTACTAAAGAAAGTAACGGCTTTTTCTTCTTCTACTTTATAAATAACCTTTAAAGAAAAAAAACTTCTTTTTTTTCTTCTTTCTTTAAGCTACTTAAACATACCTTTTTAGGCTTTTTTATTTTAGTTTTAACTATAGTACGCCCGGACGAGCTTTTATTATATACTTTACTATTTCAAATTAAAACATCGACACGTATTATCGGCGAGTATTACGAAAATAAGTTAGATATACCGCTGCCGAAATAAAGCCGTCTTTTATCGATAGTTTATTTTATATCCCTTACTACATAAGTTATCGTACTCGCAAAAGCAAAAAGTTTATAAATAAAAATAGCTTTACTAATATAAGGCTTCTTATACCTTTTGTTCCTTCGATTTACGCGCCATATCTTTAAGATAAAATACACTCTTCTACTCTCGAATAGTATTTTACTTATCGGCGTCGACGACAAACATAATAAATCGCCGGCGCCCGTATATAATACTACGAAAATCCTTACGAATCAAAAAACAAATATTCGACGACGACGGAAAAATAAAAAGTTAATAAATACTACGGTTAATATAAAAAACGAAGTATTTATTAAACTCGACGACTTCGATCTCTATTATTCCCCGCCTTTAATAAACACCGGCTACGCCTATTAGTTTCCTCGGCGGCCTAAGTATAAACTTTATTAAACTCGACGACTTTAATCTTTATTATTCCCCGCTTTTAACAAATACCGGCTACGCCTATTAATTTCCTCGGCGGCCTAAGTACAGACTTTATTTTATTTAGTTCAAGTTAACATCGGATACACTCGGTTTTATCTTAAAAAAATGCCGTCTACGCGCGCAGTTGTCGAAAAGTACGGCCCGGGCTTTACAACTATTTATATCCGTATCTAATTTAACCGGCGCGATATATACTATCGGCTAAACCGACCGTCGTTCGTATACGCGCGGTTTTATTATTTATTTCTATAAGTAGCCGATTTTAATAAGTACGTTATCGACTACACGGATAAAACAACGGATAAGCCTAATAGTGATATACGGATATCGTACTTCTAAGCTCGTTGAAGCCGGTAGCTAAATTAGCCGTATAAACGGTTTACTATCGTTTAAGCTTTAGAACATTTAATTCGACTAAATATATCGAACGTTTACGTAATAACGTACGGTTAGCTATAGTAACTAATAAAGACTATTTCCGTATAAAAGTACGGGATATATAAAACGGGGCTATTACCGACTTATTTTATATTTTTATCGATATCGAAAACGACTATTATCCGCCGCTTTTAATAAATTCGACACCCGCTAATAATCGTTACACCGTACATCTACTATCTATTTAGCGGCTTAACGGTATAAATTAATTACCGGCCTGTCGGTTAAACGAGAAGTAAATAAAACGGTATAAGATACAAACTTACTTTATATTTACGTAAACTACGTGACGAAAGTTGTTACTTGATTACTACTACTAGTGTTTATATATTTATAGCTACTTTGTAGTCTTAATTTTTTTACTTCTTTTTTACATATTTACATATAGATAGCTTATTAGACAAAACGACAAAATATATATTTCTACACGTGTATTATATTACGGTCCATTAGTTAGTAAATTAATATATTAATCGGCTGAATTAGAAAGGAGTATTCCGACGCGGTAAGTATTTAAACTAAAATATTAGAAAGTCCGTTTTATTTAGTCACCGATAAATAAATTACAAAAGGCGGTTTAAAGTATATCGTAAGCCGTATACTTGTATAAAACTATAACTTAGACTTATCGATAGAGGATACGCGTAGTATTTATTTTTATAGACTTATTTCGAGTAGTAATGTATTTATATAAAATATATACTTGTCGGCGTACGTTTTTTATCTATCTACTTAACTAAAACAAAACGGACGGATAAAAGGCGTAGGTTTCGTACTTATATAAAATTATAACTTAAACTTATCGATAGAAAATACGCGTAGTATTTAGTTTATAAAACTTAAAAAAAATAGTATTAGTAAATTATAATATAAAAAAGATTTATGCCTTAGTATTTTTAAATAAAAGTTACGATATTTACGATACGTTTATAAAACTTACTGTTTAAGTAGTTAAAATCTACGTTATATTATATATATATATATATATTTACGTTTAAGTAGATAGTAAAAACTTATAAACTTATATAAAACAATTAGTCGTAAACTTAATTAAAAAATATAAAAAGTTAGTATAGTCGATAGTCGTAAATAAATAAAACGTAGGTATTAAATTTCTAAAGGTTTAAAATATACCCCTCGTATTTTTAGTACGGTGATATAGTTTTTTATATATTTAGAAGACTTTTTCGGGGGTTTTTCGGTTATTTAACTAAATACGATAAATTATATTCCGTCGAAAAAATCCGTTAGCTTTTTCGTATATAATTACGTTATATTACGTTACGTGTCGTAACTTTAGTCTCGTAACCGTAAAGTATTTTAATATTACCTTACTTTTTTAATAGGTAACGACTTACTAAACGTTTTTAAAAGATTTAACACAAAAAGTAAAAACTTATCGGTATACCGTTTTTATGATAGAAATAGTAAAAATATATAACCCCCCCGGTTAGCTACGGGCTATATTTATTTTAAAAACAACGGCGACGAGAACGAGAGTTAGCTATTTTATGATATAAATAGTAAAAATATATACCTTTTTAAGTTAGTCACGAGGTACATTTATTTTAAAAGTAACGGCGTCAAAAACGAGAGTTATTTATTTTACGATATAAATAGTAAAAGTATATACCCTTTTCGGTTAGCTACGGGCTATATTTATTTTAAAAGCAAAAAGTAAAACTTATCGGTATACCGATTTTATAATATAAACAACAAAAATATATACCCCGCCCGGTTAACTCCGGGCTGTATTTATTTTAAAAGCAACGGCGGCGAGAACGGGAGTTATTTATTTTATGATATAAATAATAAAAACATATACCCCCCCCGGTTAGCTACGGGCTATATTTATTTTAAAAACAACGCCGTCGAAGGCGGGAGTTATTTATTTTATAATATAAATAGTAGAAGCATATACCCTTTTTTATTAGCTCCGGGCTATATTTATCTTAAAAGCAACGGCGGCGAAAACGAAAGTTATTTATTTTATAATATAAATAACAAAAGCATATACCCCCCCCGGTTAGCTACGGGCTACATCCATTTTAAAAACAACTACGGCGAAAGCAGGAGTTATTTATTTTACGATATAAACAGTAGAAACATATACCCCCCCGGTTAGCTCCGGGCTATATCTATTTTAAGGGCAACTACGACGAGAACGAGAGTTGGCTAGGTTAAGGGTAAGGGTAAGGGTAAGGGTAAGGGTAAGGGTAAGGGTAAGGGTAAGGGTTAGGGTTAGGGTTAGGGTTAGGGTTAGGGTTAGGGTTAGGGTTAGGGTTAGGGTTAGGGTTAGGGTTAGGGTTAGGGTTAGGGTTAGGGTTAGGGTTA